>CM022527.1:13706-756206 GCA_012273795.1 Dendrolimus punctatus
GAGAGACCCATATCTCCGGCTGCCAGATGGTCCGGGCTGGTGGTGAATGTGCGAGCGAGCCCACAGCCCGGACAAAGGACGCTCGGGATCGGACAGGGGTTTAAGTGGGTATCCCTAACCGCGGCGTGGCAACAGTTCTTCACATCTCAACGTTGGGTGCTAGTGCCACCCCGACCTGGCGAGTCTCACACACGGGCCCCAACCTTTCCTCCTCGCGCGGCCTACGGTCCTCAAACGGATTTCCCCTGTATAAAAAAGAAAAGAAAAAGGTCTCTTAGGTTATCTGGTCGTATCTACAGTGTCCAGTGGCTTTAAAAAGGGAACAAACAAACTGACTCTTACATTTATAGACATAGACATAGACAACACTACACCAAAACATAAATGCACAACAAGACAATAGATACAGTGACAATAGTGGTTGTTATGTATAATATTAAAACTTAAGGACCAAGGGTACTATAAAAACTTTCTCACATAGAAACAGTATACAAACTTTTACCTCAAGGGGAAAACCCAAAACTTCCAAGGTCGTGCTGTGGTCAGTTTTACTTAAACCATAACTAACAACTAAACTCTTCATGCAAAACTTGTTCAGTTGTAAGAGGCGAGTAATTAAATGAATTAGTGGTAGGTCGCTAATATTTCTGCCAGTCCGAATGGTGTACAAAGTTCAGACACCGTGGGACACTCGGCTGAGTGAACATGGGTCTTGGCATCTGCCAGGATAGGACTCAGTCGTACATTTAGGCCTTCACGTAATAAGGCTGTTGTCGAACTATGAGCGGATTAAAGGAATTGTACGTATATGATTAAAGATCATATTGGAACCTGATGCTATACAAATTCTGCTTCATCTGCGGAGGTTTATCAATAGATTTTTCTTGATTATTTTTAGCCTCAAATAGAGTAAAATCATTAAAATTAATAGTTTTTGGATTCGCTTGTCAATATAGACATTTTAAATAAAGTAACTTTGATGAAACTTCGGTTTAGATTTGTTACATTTTCATGTCCCATGTTACTTCTCTATTATTTTATATTATAGCTAAATTTTACTACTTTCTGAACATGCTATACCCCAAAATTCGAACTCTGATTTCAAGATGCTTATAATGAATTTCAGATTCAAATTATGACCAGCTAATAACAAGCCATCGTTATGTTATGTTTTTAACTTAAATTTTATGTGTAAGCTGCTTTATTTGGTCGAGAAGAAAAATCGCAAGTGGCAAGTATGAGAAAGGAATAACCTCAACAACAATAAGGTATATTTTCTCTTAAGCCTGATTTAAATTTATTTTGCATTTGTAAAATTGGCAAGTTAAGCCATTATTATCGTTTGAACATATATCTACTTAATCGGCAGCTTATTACTTAACTGAGAAATTTCTGTCCAAAAGATAATGAGGAGTTAACTCTCGAATTTCAAAAGTTAATAATTGGAAACGCAAATCAGGCTTTAGAATCCCCGCTACTCGCTAATAGTAAAGCCATAGCCGTAGATAAAGCTTTTAACCTACTTGGACGTTAATTTGTAAGCAGAACACATTTACTGGCGTCCTCGAATATTCTCTGTGAACCCAAAAATGTGCTATTATCCTCGAATACTTATTTGAAGGAGTATTCGTTGTTCTCAATTGCAGAAACTAAAAGGAATTCAGAAGAAGCCTATGGATTCTGTCTGAGTTTTGATTAGTTTGTTGATATGCGTGGAATGAGTTTCACATCCTGAATAATGTAAACTTTGTAAAATATAGATAGATAGATAGATAGATAACACTTTACTGCTCACCAAATATACAATTTCAAAATATACAATAACAATAATGACAAGGTACAGACAAAAGGCGGCCTTATCGCTGAAAGCAATCTCTTCCAGGCAACCTAACTTAAGGAATAACTTAATCTGGCGATGTAGGTGGTGCAAATCATTAAATATCATAAATAAACATACTTAAACTACATAACTTATAAATAAAATAAACATACTTAAACTACTTTATAAATTAAATACATACATACGTATCATACATATATATTAAATAGTCTATAATATTAGAATTAGGCATAATTATTTAAAGAAAAGTAGTGTTTTCTGAGTGCGTTCTTAAATGTATGCGATGATTTGGCCTCTCTGACAGTAAGAGGCAGCGCATTCCAGAGTTTAATAATTATTATCCTTCTGGTTTTACTTTTTATACTAGCTTTATTGTTATCTAATTTTTCAAATTTGAATATATATTTAGCTTCTTATATATATACTTAAATGTTGAATCAGAACATGTTTAGCTATAGCTAGAATGAATATTTTTCATGATTCCTTGAATTGTTTGGATATGCCCGTAGGTTAGTGGAACGGCAATAATTTGTATGATTTCTCCATTTGTAAGTGTAGTTTGCGATTGAGATTCTTGTCGTTTGAAAATGTAAATGTGTGCTATTTCTAGATGGTATTTGAGGTCTAATGCTCTAAGCATTAAGCCGTCTAGTTCAGTGGGTTATTAAGTTCTGGGAGATAGAGTTAACGGTTGTATATTAGCCACATCAGAACACTTACTCCTTGGAGGTTGTCTGTTTGAATTACATGAATGAATATCTATAAAATAATTACAAAAAAGTGTTACCACAACATTGTTGCTGTATATTTGATATAGATTTTGCTTCTTGTCATATTCAAAAGACATTCTCTTACCGTACATATGATGACATATAATTGTAATGGACATGTGAATATTTTTTATTTATCCCACAAGCTGGAAAAAAGTACTCTGGAAAAATATTTTTACCTGTCATAATAGAAGCAAAATCAAGTAGGAATATCGCTTCAATAGAATAATTTGATTGTAAAATGCCATTGCTTTTATTCGCTATCTCATTGTTTACCAAGTCCCTCTTGAACAATTCCTAAGAAAGTTCGTTTACACAAAGGGTTTGTAATAATTTTAATTAAATTTTAATCCAGTTGCTCTAATGTAAAATCAAATTCAACACAGCTTGAACTGGAACCTTACTCCATTATTACTTGTAAGAGGTTTCTGTGAAATTCGAATTATCGAAGAGGTTTCTTTTTGAATATGATGATGTAATATAGTAGGAGGATGAATTTCTGAAGAGAGACGAAGACGCAGGATGACCGAATGTGAGAATGATTTATCTTGAAAGTCATGCGTTATTATTGTGATGAATGTGAGATCATATTTCTGAACGAGCCCATAGTGTGAAAGAGATGATGAGTGAAAGAGAGAATAAACGATGAATGGACGACGTACAACGACGCTATGAGTTTTTATTTAAAATATTATGTCTACGTTAAATAAATAATTTACTAAAAGAAACGCACGCGCATCACTGGTAACCGTAAATTCGTAGTGTTGTTGTTGACAGCTATCATCCCATATATTATATTAATTAAAAAGGATTAAGTAGATGTTGTGTGCACCAAAGACACTATCATATTAAATTCTCTTTTTCTCACTATCAAGAAGAGTAGAGAGTTATTTTTACATTTGGAACACGTTAACAAAAACAATTCAAAATTTACTGTCAGCACAATAACAACAATAATCCACAGCACATTCTAAGAAATAATGTAATTATAGGTATAACATAAATAACAATGTCTCGCTTAAATCTCGATGAAAGGCGATTTAGCTGCAGGTTAGTGGAAGTGTACGTAAGTTCTTTTCAATTTCTCCTCGCTGTTCTTTATCTTCTTCATCACACACGTCAATATAGAATATTTCCGGGAGCTGGCTACAAGGGAGGGCTTTTGCACATTCATATAGTGTAAGCAAATAAATATAAGATCTTTTGTTTTGTTATTAAAGTTCGTGTTTGAAAAAATCCATGGCGATTAGATTGTTGTATAAAGATCATCACTTTGTAAACGAATTTAATATTGTCCAATTGTTTGCTTGTACAATTTTTCGACGAATATTGAATGTGCACAGGTCCCCTAGCCTCCATTTTCTTTTATTTTTTTTAATATCAGTCACCCTCGAAAATCATTCAGGCAGAAAGCATTTTAAGCAGAATTACACTGAACGGGCATGTAATAAATTTAAGTGCTTTCCACTAAAAACTTTGGTCCTTCATTTTGTATTCTCTTTCAATACACCTCAGGAATAAACTTTGGCAAACACAAAACAATGACCCTCCCAATATTTCACGCTATATTGCACTCCCGTAATATCGTGCACCGATCCCCAGATAACGTGAGCAAGACAGTAATGGCTGCCACATTTTTTTCGGACGGTATAAAATAAACTTTTTATATAGAAGCATGTTCCTTAAAACGCTTTTGTTACACTAATGGCATATTATAAAGCTGCATGCAGTGAAAGCTGTATAACTGGAATTTAAAATACTAGAGAAAAGTAAAATTAATGTCTGTGGATTGAGTGGGTTACAATCTACTATTGCTAATTGATTTCAAATTTTAAATTGTATGCCTGAAAGGGTAAAAACATGTGAAACAAAATAACATATTGTCAACCAATGTTTTTACTAACCATGTTTTTACGCAAATAAATGATTTGATTTGATAACTTATAGAGGCTATTGTAGCGAGAGGTAGATACACAGTTTGAGATGTGTAGACTTTTCCGATCAGGATTCAAACTGCATCCTTTGAGTTTAAGACGTAACTGCATTAACCACTAAGCTACCACGGCTTTTTTAACTGTTGGGCATAGTAGTAAATAACTTGTATTATACATAATGTCTTGATCGGTAATTCAAGCAAAATTAGAAATATAGTGACACCCCTATTAAGCCCCTCGCCAAAACTTGGTCCTTCGAGCCGGACATTCCCGAATTTCTCCCCCGCCTTTATGAACATTGCTCGCCAATTGATCATAAGGAAACATCCATATTTCACTTTTACGCCATAAAAGAGCAAGTTTTATCAAGTTTTTCTGTGAAAAACTCTTAGAGTCTATTCGGTGAACGTCATCCTTATGAAGTAAACGGTGCGCATTCCCAATATTCCTTTGTGTAGTTCTGGCCAGGATCGTTGTGCAAATCGTTTGTGGTTATAATATCGTTATGAGAAAAGTTTTGTTTACCAGGACTTATATTATTATATGAGAGTTTATCCCATGCCAGTAGCAGATTATATTTTTTGTGAGCAATAAATTTGTTCTTATCTTATTTCGACCATAGCTTTTTGAATTAGATTTCATCTGAATGGATTTAACTTCGTAAATATCAGGTGATAATTTCGTCTGGAGTCTTACCCATTTTGGCAAAAACGGTGTCCTTATTCAACTGTCTCATATATATGGGATTGACTGGAATATATCGTTTTTTGTCCTTTGTATATATTTAGACGTAATTTTAGACGTTAACTTCATTTTATTGTATTCGTGTACGTACAATAAAGAGTTATTGATTGATCATCAATCTCAGAATTTGCCCTTGGTGCATAATTAGACGTAGTTTTAGTCTGCAAGTTCATTTTTGGTATTGGTGTACAATAAAGAGTTATTGATTGATTGATCATCAACCTCGGAATTAAAATCAATAAGAATGTATGAAATTTATTTTGACATTCTAAAAGTTGTGTCAAATGCCACATAACATCTTGTGTCCGCGTCTTAAGATATTTAAAGTCAGAAATTGCGCAAAACATGATTTTCTGTAAACTACTCGCTTCTTTTACATTAGAGGCTTATTAGTACGTGTGGTGTCTTTAATTCCCTATAAAAATTGTTTTGTAGTAGAATTTTTACACAAGAGGTAACAGTAACCTACTGGGGAATGAGATGGTTTGCGCACGAGCGTAGCGAGGGCTCCAAGAATTCGCGTGCCTGAATAGGCCTATCCGAGGTAAACAATTTGCTTTGCAAGTCGAATATGAGGAAAGTAAACAAAAGCGTTAGGTAAACTTCTAGGCGCTAAGAACCTCAGCCAGAAGGCCCAGCTTGCCATACACAACGCGGTGCTGGTACCTACGCTCACGTATGGAAGCGAGAGTTGGGTATGGAATAGAGAGCACGAAAGTAGAGTAAACGCGGTCGAGATGCGAGCACTGCGCAAAATCTGTGGAGTGACGCTCGCGGACCGCGTTCGTAATACCGAAGTAAGAAAGAGAGTTGGTCTGAAAGAGAGTGTCGGGGTGAAGGTAAGGAAAGGAATGCTCCGGTGGTTCGGGCATGTGGAAAGAATGTATGATGAAAGAATGACTAAACAGATATACAATGCAAAAGTGGATGGATGAAGAAGTCGCGGAAGGCCACGACACACCTTCCATGATCAAATTGATCGTGTGCTAGCAGAAGGTGATGTCAGGAGCCTTAAGAACAGACGAGCGTGCATGACAAGAACTATGAATGTCAAAGAAGCAAGTGAGGTATGTAAGAATAAGCCTAAATGGCGCTCTGTTGTTCGTGCCTACCTCGCAAGGGACCTGGCGTGAAGTTATGTATGTATGTAATTACACTGGTCGGCAACCAAATCATCCTTTTAATAAAAAAACGATAAATGTACAGAATTTGATATGCTGAATTTAGATCTGGTTATAGTTTCTTGCTATCACGTATTTTTTTTTCATATTTTTCTTCTAACTGAATATTTTTTTGTGCAAAACTTTTTTTTTATCATGTGAGTAGATTTAATTTTCTTTTCCACAAATCTTTAAGCAATATAATATTGTTACGGCCTGAATACCGACAAAAGACAAATTTACATGCGTCTGTAGAAACACATGTTATTACCCTTTTGGCATATTTAGTGAAACGATACAAATGGTAAATGCTCAGATTATATGTTACTTCATTCGCCACAAAATTACAATAGAATACATAAAAATGGAGAAAACTACTAACCGGAATGAGTTTATTAATTAATTAGACATAATTTTGATGATTTTAAATGTTTTCGAAGGAATTAAATGAGCATTGTCATAATAATTCAATGTGCATTTTGTGTCAAAAGCAAAAAAAGCGCTTAATTTAAAACATCAATTACAAAGAAATTGACGTGGTATACAAAGCTTTTAATACTATATTTACATTCATTGTGTTGAAATTATAAAACAAAATTACAATAGTTACAAAGAGTGAATTTTCATATTTTTTTGCCGACCAGTGTTAGTTAAAAAAATTACTTCTCCAATTAAATCAGGCGTTAAATCAATGTCTAAAGTTGAAACGTCATCACGTACGTTACATACGAAAGGTGAATTATTTTTTTTCTGTGGCAATCTACCGATTACCAAAGTAACCCAGCGGTGAGTATACTTTTCGGCCCTCTAAGAAATCAGGACAATGGAATAAATATGGCCTGTTATTATATTTTAAAAGTACAAAGATTACAATGTATTTTGAAAACCATTATTTTTTTAGAATTTATTGTAAAATGTGTCACCCAGCCAATGTTGGACTATAAACATGATAGCAGATAAGGTTCGTAGAAATTATGGCAATTTTAAAATTAATAGAAATATTACGTGCAAAGTAGTTATTTGATCATTTATTGTATTACGTTGTTGAATATGATAAATTTGATTAATATGGTTAGCAAAACGTTTTGATTGTATTTTCTACGAAACTATAGAGCTTTTCATAGAGCTGTGTATTAATTTTCAAAGGTATGTATTTCTAATTAATTAAAACGAAATGAAATATATATGAATATCACGCGTAGCATACGATGGTATTCATTTAATTAAAATGCTGTTTCATAAAATAAACATTGTTAAATGGACGCCGATACCTTGGTTTCATTCTATTAAGCTAAATAGACGTCTTTTAGTTATAGCACATAGATTAAGATCCGGACACATTCCGCTTAATAAGTTCAAATACCTTATGCGCAGAAGTATAACACCAAATTGTGAAGTTTGCGACCTTGTCGAGGATGTGCCGCACTTATTAGCAGAATGTGTCAAGACTGAACAAATGAGGAGTAAGCTAATGAAGAGCGCTAATTTATGCAGGCTTGACATAGGAATATCTTTATGTTTACAGTCTATTAGTTTTATATCTTAAGAAACCTATGTACTGTACGAGAGGTGGAGGCCAGGAGTTTCCATAGGACGAGGTTTTCTCAGTTTGGACTCCTGTCTCCCTCTGCTCTATTTTTGATTAAATCTCTGTGTATCGTATAAGTAAGACATATTTTGTAACATAACATTCTTTTACTAAGACTTGTACTTTTGGGAGAAAAAAAATAAAATAAAGATTATTATTATTATTATTATAGGAATGTTTAATAGTATTCTAGCAGACATCAAATCAAGTGCATTTAAACAAATGTTAATAGATCTAAGCGAAATAATTTGATTTTTTTAAACTATAAGGTACAATGGGACTGACATATTTTTTGTAAATGAAAGTCCCTTCAAAATGAAGAGAAAAAAAATAAAAAATGGACGCCGTGCCTTAAATATTCTGTAAAGATGTCGCTTAATTTTGCACACGGCATTATTAGCTTCACTGGTATGTATGTACGTGTATAAGGAAGGCCCACTCCATTATTAGCTTCACTTGTATATATCTGGCCCACGGCACCTGGGTTTTTAATGGGTTTTACGGAGTGGAGCTACAAACAAAAAAAACATATAGACTTACAACTTTTGAGCAATAGCGTGCCCCCAAAAAATAAGTGACAAAAAAAGGCGTGGGTATTAGTATCAACGACTACTTGTGACAAGTATTCGCAAGTTTGCAACAATCGACAAGAATATTTTATACCTTTTTGCGCTTGTAATTAATGGCCACATATTCGCTTGGACATTACCATGTAAGTCCGTGCTCCCTGTTGCCCCTCGTTCGTCTGGCCCCTAGTTATTAGCGTTAGGGCGGTGTTGCCATAAATTCATTAGTAGTCGCCCAGCGTGGCCAAGCGACATTGATTTAATCGATGTTGGTTGATGCGCTAATCAGAGTTATTACATAATGCAGTGTGCCTGCTCTATTGAGGAGTTTTCGGAAAAGATTGATAGATCAAGCCATACGATCATCATTATGAAATAAAAGGCATTTTTTTTTAACAAAAACAAGTTTAAAAATAAAAAATGAAAATTATTTATCAAAAAATGTTATTTTTTGCTTTTAAACTTGTTTTGATTTGGACTTCTTTCTACTTGAAGACAGTGCCAAATAAAGCTTTATAGGCACATTACTCATAGAAGACTGTGATATATTTGGTTTTCATAGGTAATTTGTTCTTTATTTGTAATTAAAATTATTAATGTATTTATTTACTATTTTTTCTTAAATATATCCCTATACATAATATTCGAATTGGTGATATTCATGAGCATTTTATTTTTACAGGTACCATCAACAGCGCTATCTCTCGACAAGGTAAGGTTCTTGGGATTTTAATACGTGTTTAAATTATAGACAGGTTACAACTTGAAGTTATCTGTCTTTTAAAGAACGATAATGTTAAAGGTTTATTTTCAAAATGCAATCAAGTAAGCATAGAAATCTAAAATTTGGCTAAGACATGGTCAAAATTTAGTTTATTATTTTACAACTATATAAAAGGTGCTGAACTGACTCTAACTAATTGAGAAATATAAAACAGATCATTATTTAGAAATATCGATATATCGTTTATTAATATCTATATTGGAATCTACAATATCGCTCTTTATGAACGAGTTTTTTTAATTGAGAAATGATTAAGCGAGGGGGAGAAACTCCAAAAAACAATATTTTGCGCTGAAAACAAAAGTTTCTATTTGTAAGTGTACTTACATACATAGTTAGAATATTCGTAATTTTAGCTGCCATATTTAGAACTACCTTGTCGACACATTCGTACTGGCACCTTCCTCTTTGTTATGGAGGGTAGAGGTAAGGAGGACCATCTAGTATGGGGATTAGTTGAAAAACTGTCCACCTGTAAACAGCAAATTATGGTTCGAAAACTCGTCAAACTAGCGCTAGTGTAGGAAAAGGAAATGATATGAAGTTAGCAGTTATATAACGAATTGAAGTGTGCTGGGTTGAAAAATTTAAAAATTATAATTTGTAAAAGTATTGTGACTTTCTCGTATTGAGATGTATTTATATAAATTTTTGAAACCTATTTCATTAATTAAGATAACTAACTAAATTATCTGAAAATTCCAATTTGTGGCGCTATTTTTAAATACTTTCCACTTGCTATTATGGCGCCATCTTAATTTGCTGCCCTTCGGTGGACACTTTTTAATATATTGAGATGGTTCTCCTTACCTCTACCCTCCATACTCTTTGTACTTATATAATCAATTTGATACTGTTTTATCAACACTCGTTATCTTCTCTCATCCTTAGCGTTAGATACGTGAAATGCGGATGCAGGGTTGGGTTTAGCTAAAGCCGATACTTCATATCAAGGTACATAAGTATGCCAGTTTGTCTATTTTCTGATATACAAAAAAAATATCAACAAATACATCTGAAGCGTTTGATCATTATTCATCATCTTGAAGCGCTATCTCTTGTATAGCAATATCAGGTGGTTTACGAGCGTCGGCGTTGGCAGATAACTGGAGGGTTCAGGGCTTTATTATTATGCACGTCGTACGAGCGGCGGTTTTTATTATGCCATTTTTATGTGTATGCTCTGATATCATCATGAATGTCGAGTGCGAATGGATGTTGTCAGTTTTAAAGTGTAGTCTTCGTGATTGTGACGATATCACTGTCTACAGTGACACTGACAGATACACTGTCTACAGTGATTGTGACCATATCACTGTCTGCTATGATATCGTCACAATATCTCTTAATCTATCATCTATTATTATTTGTCGGTCTGGATGGCTATCAACTCTGGTGTAAAGCACAGCACTATAATAAACCTGAGCTGTGTTTCGGGCTTATTTATGGTTCTAGAATTAGTAGCCAGGTTTTAGTACAACCTTTCGAGGCCATCAAACAGCACATCGGTAGCGCCTTTGGTGTTGTAAATGCTGATAGGCAACGGAAACCACTTTCGGTCAGGCGAGACTCTCTGTTGTACTATTGTTTTGTTAATGTATTAAATTTTGGTTATTTTAGAGTTTATATAGCAATTATTAGGTGTTGATGTTTAGATGTATGTAAGGCGAGTGACAGTGTCATAACAGTTAGTACAATTATTTTTTCTTAGAGATTTTTTGCGTTCTATTAGTAGGTACGTATTGCAGTAGATGTCACTGTTCTCAAATTGAACACCAAATGAAAGAAAATAATATGTTTCGTTATACGCAGTTGTTTTATTACTTGTTTACGAAATATTTGATATGTTTTTATGTTTTTGCAAGCCATATCAGCTAATAGATATATTTTAAAGTGTGTAAATTCTATTCCTCACCTATTTCAAATTATAAAGCTATTTTTAACTTTAATTACTGGATTTTTGATGAATTGTCGATTTACCAAAAACTTATTTCAAAGATGTCAATTATGTCAAAACCAAAATGACATTCCGATCGATACGAGTTAGACTCGTGAATGTATGTACTTTGTTTGTGTTCTGATTATTTTTCGACAACTTTGTTTGATTCCTGGACTCCGAAGACTTCGCTTATCATGTTTACTAGTGTTCTGTGATCACGTTGGACTTACGCATGTACCCTGAACACCGATTTTCCTAAAGATTTGTTTTCTGATGACTTGGATTATGGCTTCTTCTGAAAGAGGTTGTTGTGTGCCCAGATGCGGTAAAACTTGTAAGTAAATCATCGTAACGGCACCAGATTAGATGTGGATACATATGATGTTATGAAAATGTATGCATTTGAATATTTTAATAAAAGGAAACATAATAAATCACGCTACCGCTAAATTGTTGTTTTATTCACTAACAAATAAACATTTTTTGGAAAGGCTTTTGGGAATTGCAGGAGTTAAATTATTAACTCCCACAATTTCCAAAAGTCTAATATAAAAATCAAAATAATACTAGACCCCTGGACGGTTTTTGCCGTTGAATAGTGCCGTATACCGATAGAGTGCGTTAGTATATACATTACGGCTGTTGACTCTATACTTCTTCACTCTGTGGCGAGTGACTTGTGTGATTTATGACAATATTATGTAGTAATGAAATGAGGTTGTAATGAATGAAAAAGTTCTGTTAGTCGCAGATACCTACTTATATAATGTGACTATGGCACGCAACCGGACAAAATGTCGTTGGTACCTTGGAAGATATGATGCGCTTTAGTATGGCCCACAGCGTGTTTCGATACGTTAGCGGCTTTCCTTCTTCCAAATACAGTCGTCACTGCCACACTTCACGAAACCCTGAAACTTCGCAAAAGGTTGAGACTTTGGGGATATGGGGCCATGAGGCTTATCAATTTTACCGAGACCTTTTAAGGCGATTGAAATTAGTCTCGCGTGACCAAAGGGCTGGTCTATATTTAGGGCAACGGATTAGCGTTGCCATACAAGATGGGAATTGGGCCAGCATTTTGGGAACGCTCCGCAACGACAGCGATCTGGATTACACCTTTTACTTATAAATATGTTTATATAATAGTATTTAATTTCTATTTTTTTATAGTGTAAATAGGTATAAAATTACATTTTAATTCATGATATGAAAGTTTTCTGTCAACTTATGTAATAAAAAAGTTATTTTTATGTAGTGGATTTAATTTTATGATAACGCTTGACATTATATAAACAGTGTTACCTATGTTACCTATTATTTTTAAACTGTTTACAAAATGGCATGTTTCTTATCATGGACCTTCAACTTTCTATGGATTATATAAACAGTTAATTCCTTATTTATATCCTACTTCGTACTGTAGTCAAGTTAACAACTTTCCTACTTTTATGTTCATGTTTAAAAAATATTCAGGTAGATAATTAAATAAGTGCTTATTAAAATATATTTTTATGATGTTTTCTTATACAGTCCAATGTGGTAAATACTGTTTAAATAAACTCTCCCAGAACATCTTGTCTTCTTTATCAGGAATGTTTCTTGCATCAAGCTCTTTTCCAATGTTCAGATAAGCTTGCTCCTCTAGAGTGTATGGAGACCATACCACGCCGAAACTACTGCCAGGTGTTGGATTTCTGCACAAAGAAAACAATATTTGCTTAGTACAAATAACTGTGTCATTAACCAGCAACTTTTTTTGCAGTCTCACACTTGTTTAGCTATAATTCTGGTACACTATCCTAAATTAAATAATTCTATGCTTCAAGTAGTACATTTCTCAAGCATTTCATTAAGTCTGGAGACATGTTATTAACACATAACATCGATTTTATGGCACTTGGCGTAGTTAATTCTGTTTAGTAAATGAGTGCATCAAAAATGTTTTACGTGTGTGTAGAAATAGTGTAAACTCATGTGTTTTATTGTCCTATGCTTGCTTATGTGATATAAAGACAAAATTACTGCTTAATTAGTAAGCTTACCCATATTTAGCAAAATTAACCCAAAGATTTGTTACTGCATCAATCATTTTAAATGTTTCAGAATCAATATTCAGTTTTGAATTCATAGACTCAACTATTCTACTCGCAAACAGGTATCCTAAGTCGTCTCCATGACAGACCACATCCTTGTCTCCAATGTAGTCAACTAGTCCCAGGAAACGCGGCATAAAGTTTCTTTCGGACCTGCAGCAAAACTTATAGAAGTAGACATTTCTATTTTTAGTTTTTGATAGAATCTCTGTTTGTAACAAAATGCCGTGATTAAACATATCCCACTTTAAAAAATCAAGTAATTTATCATCTTTCTCTGCTGTGACTTTTATATTGTTGAAATAAAACTCTTTCACTTTCCTTGCTGCTTGTAGTTGCATTTTAATTGGACAGGAAGTTGTAATTGGTGTAGGTGTCAAAAACTCCAAGTAGTTATTTGCTAGGTCTCTGAGTATCTCGATATCACAATTCGGAATTTTCAAGATTAGGTAACCTTCATCCTTTGTATATCCTTGCATAACGTCAACTCCTTCATGTGTGTTGTGTTTTAGAGCTTCAATAGGATCACCATAAAAGAATCTTTCGTTATTACCGAAATTCTTTTCATCAACAATACTGAATAATATATCATATGGTTTATGATTATGGACTATACGTAATTGGACATTCACTAGATTTTCTAAGGGTTGAGACCGAAAGAATTCACTAAGTTCTTTTTCATCTTGTGAATAACAACCCAGCTGTTTTGCTAGTGTTAATGCTCTTTCTCGCGGTTCAAATGCTGCACCCCAAAAGCAAGGGGCCGCACCACCCATCACAATTGCTCGCCGAAACAAACCCTTAGTCATGGGAGAAATAAGAAAATAGCTCACACATATTCCGCCTGCACTCTGTCCAAATATCGTTATGTTATTTGGATCTCCTCCAAAATTACTGATATTATTGTTAACCCATCGAAGGGCAGCTACTTGGTCTTTCATACCAGCGTTACCTGGGATGTCTTCTGTATCTAGAGACAAAAAACCTAGTGCTCCAAGCCTGTAGTTAAATGTTACAAGTATCACTCCTAATCTGACAAGAAACTCAGGACCATACAAGTCATCATTGCCACTACCCGCCACGAAACCTCCTCCATGAATCCAAAACATAACCGGCAAAGGCTTTGAAGGCTTGGTTTCTGGTGTATATACGTTGAGATAAAGGCAGTCTTCACTGCCGAAAGGCGCAGCTGTTGGCGTTTAGCTTTGGTAACAAACTGGACCAAATTGATTAGCTATTTTAATTCCTTTCCATGGTTTCGGTGGTTGTGGAGCCTGTAGAAATTTTATGGTTTCATTAAATTCATATGTCTATACATACATAATTTCATACAGCTTGTATGAAATTCATACATACTATGTAATTCAACATATTATGTAAACTTTCCAAAATCAAATATGACAATTTGAGTATATGCAAAATTTTAATTCTCAGCTTACGAATATATTATTACTAGCTGTGCCCGCGAAGTCGTCCGCGTGGAATTTGTTTTCAAAATCCCCCGATTTTGAAACATTCTTCATTAGTCCTCCGCTCTTATTGGCCATAGTGTAATGATATATAGCCTATAGCCTTCCTCGATAAATGGGCTATCTAACACGTTAAAGAAGTTTTCAAATCAGACTAATAGTTACTGAGATTATCGCGTTCAATCAAACAAACTCTTCAGCTTTATATATTAGTATAAGATTCATATTGATCACGCCTTTTACCCTTATACTCGTAGACTGAGACGGTGGATCTCCACTTGTTACGAATCTAATAAACACTTTTCCCTTCATTTACTTGCATTATTAATCTGAAGAGATATACGCGCATTTATTTGAGGTGCTTTTTAATCTCTTTAATATAAAATTAATAATAATCTGTTAAACATGATTGATTGTCCTAGGTACTTATTATTAATATTACATTCAAAACGCGAATCTACGAAGTGCTATAATAATGTATCGGAAAATGTATTGTCCTTACCTTAAATCTTTGTTCTCCCACAGGAGGTGCGGCATATGGTATTCCTTTGAAACTACAATATGTTCCTCCATAATCGTTTTTCACTATTTCTGCGTTCAAAACACCTTCGTTAACTTGCACTAATACCATTGTTAGTCATAAATTATTTGTAATAAAATAATTTCCTTGTCTGTTTTGTAATTTGTCACATTTATATATCAGCAAAAGATAAAATGACTTACAATTTTATATCTGCGTTGCCACTGCATCTAAATACTTGTTTTGTGTTCAGTAGCGATTATTTTTTCTGATTTTAGATTACGCTTCTTTGGTGTGATTAAAGCCAAGTGTTGGTTTGATATTGTTATACACAGTTCCGATGAGGTGTTATTCAAATATTTTAATGAATACTATTTTTCAATAACACTATACTATCGTAATATTATAAAAATTATATCTATAGCGGTAGAGAACCGCTCGACCGGTTCTAGCGGAGCGTGACCTAGTGCTGCCGGTAGCGGCGGGGTCAGGGTCTCCAGGTTGAGTTCTGAATATTCCCCATATCAGACAAAAAGTTCCCTAAAATTATGGTATTTTGGCAACTTTTCAACAAAATGACCAAATTTATCAAAACGATCAAAATTATCAACATGACCAAAATGCTCAAAAAGTACAAAATATTCAAAATGGCAAATCTCAAAAAATCCTATCCTACTTTCTGGGATAACCTTCACATAAATCTATCCCATTATTTGGGATATAAAGTATCCCTTATTCATCCTCAAAATTAAATTACATATAATCCAAAGCCAAATCAGCCCAGTACTTTTTTTCGTAAAAGCATAACAAACAAAGAGACAAATATATTTTATCCCGAAAGCTATCCCATTTTTTGGGATAAATAGTATCCTAAGTCACCCTCGGCATCGAAAATATATATACCGAGTTTCAGCCAAATCGGCCCAGTGGTTTTTCTGTGAAAACGGAACAGACAGACGGATAGACGGACAGACAGACAGACAGAGTTACTTTCGCATTTATAATATTAATAAGGATTCATTATTGATATTATTTTATTATATTATTTATTCCTTTAAATAATAATGAAATTTAATGTGAGTTATAGCAATTTCAAGAGGTATAATAGACTTAAACATCTTTTATGTTAAGCCGATATAATAAGTTTCAATTTGGTGTCTTGGTTTGGAGGAATGAACCAAAGTGGTACATATAGATATAAACTTGAATAATTAAAATCATTCAATTCGGTCGTGTCCTTTCAGTTATGAGTCTCTCAACTAAATTGAATTATTTTAATTCAACTAATTTCAACATTAGTATATCCATAATTATTATGCCAGTCACGACATGACATCCGCCATTATAATTATTAGATACCTTCACTGACAAAAACTTACAAAGTTTTAATGATTGGCCTGTTTGCCTATTTGTTACCAAAAATACCCCAAGTTATTTGTAAGCCGAATACTTCTCCATTAAAACAGGTTTCCCTAAAATGGGGTATCAAACCCCAGTTTGGACACCCTGGGCAGGGTCATAGATAGTCATAGACGTGCTATACGCTGTAGGCAGGGCTGACATTGTTATAAAATCATATAGGGCTACATTAGCTGTAATAAAGCGCTGGACGCCAGATTCCATTGGACGATCAACATTAAAAAAAATATGTTAGAATTAAGCGCTAAATTTCAAGGCATTGCAATGAATTTCAAATAATATAACTACAAATTTATTTATATAATAATAAAATATATTTGTCTGCAACTACTGCCATCCTATGGAGTCCATTGCGGCAAGAATTCTACAAAAATATTATTCCAGAAGTGATATTCCTCTTCATCTGGATTGTTTCTTGCTACTAAATCATTGTCAATTGATAAATAATCCTGCTTATCTAAAGTGTGTGGCTTCCATATTGCTCCGAGACTTTGGTCAGGAGTGGGATTGCTGAAAACGTAATCACCATTTATAATTTAAATACATTCTGCAGCTGAAACATCGTCCACGTTGCCATGAAGACGTTTGTACAAGGGTACCGTTCTTGCAAAAATGGCCACAGAACCCTAATAAATAATATAAGGGCCAGTTCCTATATCTTAACGACCGTTCTTTTTTTACTATAGTTTATAAGTTGATATAAGCTCCATATAAGTAATTTCAAAATTAAACCGATTATTAGACCAGTGAATGAATAGTAGGGTATAGGAACCGGCTACAAAGGTATAAAGCAAATTGTAATTTTAGTCATAATCTCTGTAAGTGGATTTACAAGTAGCTCCAAGAAATAAGATCACATTACATATTTAAGTACATACATATTACGTTTAATTTAATACTGGTTTGTTATATTCCCCATTTAACAACCTGTGATAAGTTTATCCTCAACAGGTAATGATGTCATGTGGCACTTTGTCGTACCATCTTGCAAGGTCGGGGTAAAAGGGACTTAACATTGTGAATCACTGTATTGACGTATCTATCATCAAGAAAATATCATTCAAACGATTCATAACTCACCCGGATTTCGCGAAATTGGTCCACAGCTTTGTAACAGTATCAATAATTTTGAATGTTTTCGAATTAACTTCTAATTTAGGGGTAACAGACTGTATTACTTGACTGTCAAATAAATAGCCCAAATCATCCGCATGGCATACGACGGCTTTGTCACCTACAATATCATCTAGCTTATAAAAGTGTGCCATAACATTCCTTTCAGTCACACAATTAAATTTATAGAAATATACATTTCTGTTACTTGCTTTAGCTAGAATGTCTCGTTGTAACATAATATCATGGTTAAACATATCCCAGTTTAAAAATTTGAGTAATATATCTTTCTTTGCTGGAGTTACTCGATCGTTTTTAAAATAGAACTCTCTTATTTTTCTGCCTGCTTGAAGCTGTTGTTTCACAGGTAGATTGGTTTTTATTTGTTGCGGTGTGAAGAATTCTAGGTAATTGTCTGCTAGTTTAGAAAAAAAATCTATAGTAGAATTAGCTATAACTAAAGTTAGTAATCCTTCGTCTTTTGTATACCCAATAATAACATCAACACCTTCATGAGCATTATTCTTCAAAGCTTCAATTATATCTCCATAAAAGTATCTTTCATTATTACCAAATTTCTTTTCGTCAACTACACCAAATTCTGTTTCGTATAACTTATGGTTCATGATTACAGGTAATCGAAGTCGCACTAGGTTTTCTAAGGGCTGGGATTTGAAGAATTGGTAAAGTTCTTTGTCATCTTCTGAATAGCAACCTAATTGCTTTGCTAAGACGAGAGCCTTTTCTCGAGGTTCCAAAGGTAGACCCCACCATGAAGCGGTAGTGCCACTTTGCATGATAGCTCGTTTGAAGAGACCTTTTGTCATTGGTGAAACTAAATGGTAGCCGACACTAGCACCACCTGCGCTTTCTCCAAAAATGGTTATGTTTTCTGGGTCACCTCCAAAATGCATAATATTGTCTTTAACCCATCTCATTGCAGCTACCTGATCCTTCATTCCGGCGTTGCCGGGTATATCTTCACTGTCTAGTGACAAGAATCCTAAAACTTCAAGTCTGTAGTTCAATGTAACGAGGATGACTCCATGCCTGACTAGAAATTGAGGTCCGTAAAAATCATCATTGCCACTTCCCCAGACGAAACCTCCACCATGAATCCAGACCATAACTGGCAATGGCGTTGGTGGTTTCACATCTGGTGTGAATATATTGAGGTAAAGACAATCTTCACTGCCTATTGGCGTATCACCGACAGTCGGATTGTACTGAAAACAGACTGAACCCAATTCCTTTGCGCTTCGGATACCTTGCCATGCTTTTGGTGGTTGTGGGGCCTAGAAAAATAATAATGAGGTCATTTTTATTTTCAAAAAAATTTTTTTTATTTGCTTAAGAACATGGTACACATTATAGTTGTTAGAACATATACAGTTTCACAGGCGAACACATTTTAAGAATTGATTTTATATTACAAATCATTATTTACTAAATTATAATCTTTATGTCTCTTACACACCTTATTTCTACGTCCCGCGTACCGCCGACGCCCATAACTCGCACAGTTAGCAGCTAGGCGTCGGACGGAACGTGGGGATCTAAGAAGGGGCCTTGGACACCGGACTCCGCCGGAGAACGCCACATACATTGCATTGCATGAGCACTTGCACTGAATGCCACTTAATCGCACTACTTTCTTCTGCCATTCAGCATTATATTCTCTGCTAGTGAATGTACAGTATTAAATTAATTGTAAATATCAAAATAATAAGTCATTAGCGCTCATCGGGTTTTATTTGGAAGAAGCAGCTGCCACCAATAAATAGATATGTATATCATCTTCATCCGATCGGTTTATGCCAGTTGCGTTCCGAGCGTTTCCTTTCAAGTCTGGAATCCGCTTTCCTACTTTCTCTTCTCCACTTCACGTAGTCTTAAGCATCGCTTATTTTGAGACCATTGCTACGCATGTCGCCCTTCATGACATCAAGCATTTCGTGTACCTTCTAACGGGACGTGGCGGTAGAAGGGGAATATGAATATGTATGATCTTACCTTAAACCTCAGATCTCCAACTGGTGCGGCAGCGTAAGGTATTCCTCTAAAACTGTAGTAAGTACCACCATATTGGTTTTCCACGACTTCCCCTTCCAAAATACCATATTTAGTATTCACTTGGATCATATATAAAGCAAGAGTGTTAAGAACGGTTAACATCGTGCACGTTGGTATTATTGACAATTTACTACGATACTGAAGTATCGATACGTTTTGCGTGTCGTTTATATCGTGTGTGAATACCCCTACTGATTCATGCATGTTAGTTTAATGTGACTGATTCATCCAGGATAATGTTAGTATTATTGATTGACTAGCTGACGCCCGCGACTTCGTCCGCGTGGTGCGGTATTTAACTATCCCAAGGGAACTCTTTATTTTTTCGGAATCAAAAGTATCCTATATGTTGACCAGGGATATAATCTACCATTATACAAACTTTCATTTAAATCGGTCCAATCATCTCGGAGATTAGCCGGTACAAACAGACAGATAAAGAGAGAAACAAAAAATAAATAAAAAAATCTAAATTAGTTCTAATTCATTTCATACATCCCCCTGACTCGGTTTTTATAATTTTTTTCCTTGTACAGAAATTCGACCTTTTCTACAATTTTATTATATGTTTAGATTATTGTTAGTAGTTGTTTTTCACAAAAATCTATATTTGTTTCCAAATACCTCCGACGTTACGGTTAGGAATATATTACGAATATTATAAAGAGGTAATGTTTGTGAGTTTGTGAGGTTGTAGGGGGTAATCTCTGGATCTGCTGGTCTGATTTTAAAAAATCTTTCAGTGTTAGATAGCCCCTTTTTCGAGGAAGGCTATAGGCTATACATCATCACGCTAAGAGCATTAGAAGCAGAGCAACAATAAAGAATGTTTCAAATTTGGGGGGTTTTTAACTTCCATTTTTTGTAACTATTCCACGCGGATGAAGTCGCGGGAAGAAGCTAGTACGTGATAAAGAAAACTTTGTATGCACCCGGTAAAAACAACTTTACTGTACAAGAGTATAGTATGCCTGGCCCCAAAATATATAATAAAATCGCAAAAGAGCTGAAAGCTATGAAAACTAAATTATTCAAATCACAATTAAAAAATCTACTAATAAGAAGAAGCTACTACCTTAACGGAGTTACTTAATAGACATAAGTTTAAGATTGAAGTAGAGGTGATAAGATAGAATGTTAAATATTTAAATATATTTATAATATTTGTACCATATTACTATCATTATAAACATATCTAAATTTAAGTTGTGTATCATTTAGGGTTGCTTGCATAACGATCGCCTTTAAATAAAATTTGTTAGTCATATTAAACTGTCTAAATACTTTTTACACGAATCGTATTGACAGTTATTTAAACATATTTAGAGGCAATTTTTGTGTTGTGCAAGACGCTAATTGTATTTAATGGTGTTAAATACGTTTTGTGTTTCTTAAATAAATTTAAACAACCTTATGTAAGCTGCCCTTAGTATTTTGTTAAATTTAAGGTTTTAGATAATCCAAGGTGACCAACTATTTTTTGTTCAAAAAGACTACACTTTGCAAGTATTTCATAGGTGAAAATAAAAGAAGAAAAACGATAAAAACTTTATAGTTTCTTTTAAAACATACTTTTCTTCGCAGTGGATTTCGCTAAATGAGTTTTTTGCTAAATGAGGATGTTCGTCTAATAATGTAGCCACATCAGAACAACTTTCATTTTGCATATTAAATTTGACTGTTAAGACGGCAGATAATGTTTTTACAGAAAGTTGCGACTTCTCACTGCGTCAATAATCATTCCCTATTGAAAATACCCTTTCAACAGCAGCATTAGTCCCTGGACAACATAAGGAAATTTCTCCTATTTCTATTTTAATTTTAAATATTTAATTAATATACAAATGAGTATTTTCAGAGTACAGGATTTTAAAAGAGTACGACTTGCAAAAAAGAGTACAAAACTTAGTAAATGAGTACAGTTGGTCACCTTAGGCCTTAGATAATCATAAGATTGACACATTAGATTATTCGTCATGGTGTGAACTCACTGCTGGTGTTCCTCAGGGCGGCGTGCTTTCTCCCTTATTGTTCGCTGTTTTTATTAACTCCATCTCTAATCAACTCACTTCAACCTATCACCTCTATGCAGACGATTTACAAATATATACACAATCACCTGTTGCCACCTTAGACAAAGCAGTTTCAAACATAAACTTAGATTTTGAACGCATTCTGCAGTGGGGCAAGTCATTTGGGCTTCATGTCAACCCTGAAAAAACGCAAGTCATCATCATCGGTAGCTCACGGATGCTTAACAAGGTCGACTGGAGTACCATACCTAGTGTGATGTTTGACGGGACAGTCATTCCTTTTAGTGATACGGTAAAAAACCTTGGCATTATATTTGACAGTGAGCTGTCTTGGCGACCTCATATCACCGAACTAAGCCGACGGCTTTACCTCTCATCCAAATCCCTTAGAAGGTTGAGCAATTTCTTACCCACTATCACCAAAATTAAGCTAGCAGAATCCTTATTACTTCCTATCCTTGATTATGCTGACGCCAGCTATCTAAATTTAACCCAAGAACAACTTAATAAACTTGAGCGCCTCCAAAATTTTTGCATAAGGTTCATATTTGGACTACGCAAATATGACCATGTCTCTGAATTCCGAAAAAAACTCAAGTGGTTGCCAATTCGATTTCGCCGGAATACTCGCATCCTTGCTTTTCTCTATAGTATTTTATTTGTCCCTAGTACTCCTGATTACCTTAAACAAAATTTTGAATTCCTTTCATGCTCTCATAATTTACGCCCTTCCACTAAACTTAAATTGAACACTTCTGCGCATAACTCAACTTTTTATAACAATTCTTTTACTGTTAAGGCCATACAGCTCTGGAACGCGCTTCTTGTTACAATTAGACAAGCAAAATCGCTAGCGATATTTAAAACTATGATCAAAAAATACTACCTGTCGTTGGAATATGATATTTAAATTCATTTATATATTTTGTAGATATGTATTTGTATGGTATGTATATTAAGTATATATCTATGTAATATATAAAATTTCTTCATATATGTATATATATCATTTATGTATTTATTATTAAAATGTAAGTAGTTCGTACTATACGTTACGTATACCACCGTCGCCATTATCATCTCAATTCATTCCTGGGGTTGTCTGGAAGAGATCGCTTTTTAGCGATAAGACCGCCCTTTGTACATAAGTAGATATAATTTTAGTCTTTAAGTTCATGATTGTATTGGTGTACAATAAAGTGTTATCTATCTATCTATCTATCTATCTATCTATCTATTAGTAATAATAATTAAAATCAAATAAATATTGAGATAAGTATGTACGTACCTATATAATATGAATAAAACAAAATGGTACGACCAACCGGAAAAAAGCATTTGATCAGTTAAAATAACAAGAACTATTTTTATAAACATGTTTTTATGCTTATTTGATTTGAACTCCTACTACCAGTTAATGTTTATAACTAAAATTTATAGTTCTGTTCATGGCTGTAAATTATTGGAAGCCAAAATAAATTTCAAGAAAGAAATTTATATAATTAATTAATTTAGTTGAATATTGTTTGAAATACAAGGCAAAAATCTTCACAGATTAATCTGCATTTTATTTTTATAATTGTGTATACATTCTATAAAAGCATTTTAGTAGACTTAGGTCCGCTTGCATAACGATCGCCTTTAAATAAAATTAGCTTATCATATTAATCTCCCTAGATGCGTTTTACACAAAATATATTGACAGTTCTTTAAACATATTTAGCGACAAATTTTGCGTTGTGCAAGACGCTTATTGTACTTAAGGGTTTTAAATACGTTTTTTGTTTTCTAAATAAGTAAGGCCCTAAGTGTAGTTTAGGCAGTCCACTGTGGAAGGAACTCTTCAAATATGCTGCTCCAAAGAGCGTGTTCTTCTTGATCGGGATGGGTTCCAGCTACGAGCTCATTGCCGATGGTCAAATAATCTTCATTTACTGACGTATATGGAGACCACATTGCTCCAAGGCTATTATCAGGCGTTGGGTTGCTGTAAAGAATATTTGATAACTTTAAATACAATAAATAAATCATATAAGTGCTGGGATGGCAAGAATTCGGTGTTTTCATCATTTAGCTACAGAACAGAGACAGAGACAGAGACACGACACAGAATACAACGGATAATTTCTTAGAAATGTCGGCATGCATGATGCCGACAGTCGAGTTTATTACGTATACAGCTGCGCAGCTTTTACTATTTATTTTATATTGGTATATTGGCCATACGTTAAGGAATCGGATCACGTAATAATGTTAGTGCCTTCTGTGTGGCTTTCCTTCACACCTTTACAGATCCTAATAACCCTCTGCTTATCCCATAATTCACCAATTTAAAAAGCGCCACCTAGCGGACGGCCCAGTCGTCGATCTGTTATGGCGGAACAATACCGTGCGCGTGCGCCACCCTCTTGCTACCCGTACAAAAGTGCTGTGCAAATTATTAATAAACTATAAAAATTGCTGTGTTTCCTGGATTCTGGCATCGTCATCAAGACAAATAATCGGTGAGTCCTCTCTAGTGTCCTATCCTCTGTCAATAGAGGGTTGCTTATGTTTATTGTATGATCCATTCTACCATTTATGCCAAAGCGACGAGACTGCAATAAAAAACCAGCACGTGACTATTTTTTTATTACTCTGAGATTTATGATCCGATTTACGTGATTCTGCTTTAGTTTTATGCGGAATAGTTGCCATTTGGTCCCCTAAAAATTTAACATAGTTTGGGCCAGTAGTTATTTTTTTATGAAAATTTTTGTTTACGTGTACGATGTTATTGTCTTTGGCATGGAATTTATAAATCTCTTTAACATGAAGGGCGGTTTCAGACTAGCGTTTTATACGCGTGTATAAGCTTATTTCTGGAAGCGCATGTAGGCGCGCATAGGCACTCCTTTTGCCACACGTGCATTTTTCAGTTGCCGTTTCTTGGGACTGCGCGGCACCTTTCGTAGGCCTACGCACTAAAAAGTAAGAAATAAAAAAAAACTTCGTTTAAAAAAAACCGACTTTAAAAACTAAAAAGTATAAAAAAAACAAATAATACATATTTAACCGACTTCTTTCTGCAACATCTTGCAGTCGGTGTCAAGTTCGTCACGGCGTCGTGTTCTCTATCGTTTATTTAGTCTATTTTGTTCTAAGTTGTTTACTTTAATAGCTTTAATGTGCAGCCACAGCAGTAGATTGTATTCTCTCTCCGTTCCTGCACGGATAAAATTATTAATAACAATTTCAAAAACATTGATATCTCAGGAACTATATAAACACAGGAGTTGCAGAAGGGGTTAGTTTTCCTCCCTCCCATTTCATTATTTATAATAATTTATAATAATTCGGGCTTATATCTATACCATACCCAATAATAATTATGACTGTCGCGATTATCGTTATGCTATGCTACTATAAAATCGATGATTATATAATTGATAAATTCTAATGATAACTATGCATTCCTATGTACAATGATACGATAATTTTCAAATCGCAAACAGCAAATCTATGAGTGAAAAGCACATCAGATATCATGTTACTATCGAAGTAACACATGATGATGTGCATCATTTGGATAATGTAATAATGTAATTTTCTTTAATAATAAGGTAGTTGATAACTAGTAGGTACACGTTGAGTAGAAAGAGAATTATTTTATGGTTTTACTAGAAATTATTGACGATTAGATATATTCTTGTTTCTTGTCGTTGTTTCTAATTAAAAATATTCTGCCATCGTCAACAGTAGTTGATTGTTAAATGAAATTAGACACTTTTAACTGTCTAAGGGCCGCTTGCATAAGGTTGCCTAAATTTATTTAAGTAACACAAAACGTATTTAACACCCTTAAATACAATTAGCGTCTTGCAGAACCCAAAATTTGCCACTAAGTATGTTTATAGAACTGTCAATATGATTAACTAATTTTATCAAAAGGCGATCGTTATGCAAGCGGCCCTTAATCTGCTGTTAGACAATATCTGTCCTTATATTTGAAAGAATTGAAGAAAGCGATTCATATAAACATAAGATTGAATCTTTCAGTAGCATTGAATGCTTTTGTGTCATTCAGTTATATGTCTTTCAACCGTATTGATTTAATTGATTGATCTGTCACATCAGAAAACCGAAGCCCCCTATTTTGTACGTAAACGGCACGTTATGAATATAACGTCATGACTTAATTGAATCATGATATTTAGCCTCCGGTCTTTTATATGAAAATAATGTTAGAGATAGTATGGCTATGATAGACTAAAAGATATGGTGTGATTGTATGAAGGATCATTTGTGGTGTCACAGAGGACATGTGTCATATTAGAGGAGTGTGAAAGGAAATGACACATTGCCCACCGCAAGAATCGGGAGTGGATGAAAAAAGAAAGTTTATTGCAATATGTATGTATGTTTCATCTACCTGATTATAATTATAGTTTTTGGAATTCTTGCCTGTCCCTCTGAAAGTAAGTATATCTGCATTAGGCTTCAAAACAGCTCAACAGATTTCAGTGATAACTGTTAAAAAAACTTTATCTTAAGTTTTCGTGCTGGTTTCAGAAAATTATGAATTAAATCCACACTTCTGTACCCTGCATGTATCCAAGTTTTACACGACGGAAAGGGTGGCCTCAGATACCCAGGAATAAATAAGTATTACGGGCAATATATTTATAAATCTTCACAAATAGGAAAATGTATTATTATGTTAATGTATAGGAATTAATATAAAAAATACACAATTCTTGCTAACTTACCCGTGCTTAGCGAAATTAGTCCAAAGCTTCGTTACCCTGTCAATAATCTTGAATGTTTCTGAAGTGGCTTCCAATTTCGGGAGCATCAATTTTGCAAGTTTATTGTCAAATAAGTAAAATTCGTCGTCACCATGGCAGACCATATCTTTATCACCAACTAATTGCGATACTCCCAATAGACCAGAGGAAACATTCCGTTCTGTTTTGCAACAAAATTTGTAAGCGTACACTTTCCTACTTGATTTAGCAAGAATATCACGCTGCAATGTGATTCCATGGTCAAACATATCCCAATTAAAGAAACTTATTAATGTCATGCTATTGTCAGGAGTTACTTTGTCTTTTTTGAAATAAAATTCTTTAATTTTTCTTCCTGCACGAAGTTGTTGCTTAATAGGAATGTGGATTTTCATCGGTGAGGGTGTAAAAAATTCTAAAAAACTATTTGCTAAATTTGAGAATTTTTCCAACATGTTATCGGGACCGTATATTGCCATTAAGCCTTCATCTTTCGTATATCCAATGACAACATCTACTCCTTCATGAACGTTATTTTTTAGGGCTTCGATCACATCTCCATAAAAGAATCTCTCACTATCACCGAATTGCTTTTCATCTACAACTGCAAAATGTAGTTCAAAACATTTTGTATTTGATGTTATTGGTAATGTTAAATTAACAAGATTTTCTATTGGTTGGCACTTGAAAAATTCATAAAGTTCTTTATCGTTTTCAGAATCACAACCTAGTTGCTTTGCTAATTTTAAAGCTCTTTCACGTGGCTCAAATGTGTGCGCCCAGCTGCAAGGTACAGCGCCACTTTGAATGATTGCCTTTTTGAATAGGCCTTTCGTCATTGGTGAAATTAGATGATAGCTTACACTTGCTCCACCGGCACTCTCTCCGAATATCGTGATATTATCTTGATCTCCTCCAAAATTGTTAATGTTATTCTTTACCCACCTAAGAGCAGCAACTTGGTCTTTCATTCCAGCATTGCCGGGTATATCTTCTGTATCCAAGCAGAGGAATCCTAGAGCTTCAAGTCTGTAATTAACAGTCACAAGAATTACACCATGTCTGACCAGGAAATCGGGACCATAAAAGTCATCATTGCCACTACCCCAGATGAACGCACCTCCATGGATCCATACCATTACAGGTAAAGGTTTTGTAGGTTTTAAGTCGGGGGTGTAAATATTAAGGTAAAGACAGTCTTCACTGCCAAAGGCTATATCGCTTACTAAGGGATAGAGCTGATAGCAGACTGGACCGAATTCTGTGGCACTTCGAACTCCCGACCATGGTTTTGGTGGTTGTGGAGCCTGCAAAAATGGTAAGTGTTTAATATTTTTCTTATAATTTGTTGCAGAAATGAATTGTTATCAGACACCTTCTTATTAAATATATTTTTTGTCGTGTCCAAAGTTTTTTATTGCTTAAGTACAGAAGACTAGCTCACGACCCAGTTGATTGAAATTATGACCAATAGCTATGGAGTTTAGCAACATCAAAGGTGTTTTATATGCACTGCCGGCCTCGAAAGGAATCTGAATATTGGCCATGGATGCTAGAACACACTCAATGTTTTTATGACAGCATATTCTAGACTAAGAGGGTCAGTGGCGTAGCTTGCCTTAGACGGGCCTTGTATCAAAATCTGTTGGGGTGTCCAAAGGAAGGGTAGAGTTTTTTAAAATAAAAGAAACAAAAAAAAATCGAATAGAATGAAAATAATTACATATTGATTATAAGTTATTACTTATACTTAATGCTCCTAGGAGCTAATTTAGACAAACAATTCAAAACTAAGACACAACTTTCTTCGCCTTCTTATCGACAAACTTATTTATCAAATCATTCATAGCTGAAGATGAATTAAGTTTTTCTTCATTTTCTGCCTCTATAGACAACAATGACAAGTCTCCTAGCCTAGTCCTGTTGGTCCAGCAGTTATTTCAAAAATGTTATTAATCTATAAAAGATTTTGGATAACATTTTAGGAATTTGCCATGACACTTTCGGAGCTTCTGTAATCTGGGGGCCCCTTACCATTGTTACGGTTGATACGGTGGGAACTACGCCCCTGCCAAGGGTGGTCATTCATCCCTATGTAGTCTAAATGTTTTAATATCAATGGCAGGTAGTTGTGGAGGAGAACATAATATTGGAAGGTCATGATCATGTGATTTAAGAAGGAGAAAGTAACTAGTTGTGATATCCATATAGATACAAGAAAATAGACGAACGAATGGATGAGAATAACATTTTTTTTATTGCATTAGTTCAGTAGGCAGATGGCCCACTTGATGGAAAGCGGTTATCATTGTCTTTAGATATTTGCAACATCAAAGGTGCTACAAATGCGCCGCTGTTTTTTGACAGAATTATCCAGAATTTACTTCATATATAGGGCATTTTATTTTGATACTTGATACTTGTGTAAGTCGCATACAATCAGATAGACAAACTGCAAGATCTTACCTTGAATCTAAGGTCCCCTAAAGGCGGTGCAGCATAAGGGATGCCCTTAAAACTGTTATAAGCTCCACCGTATTTATTTTCAACCTGTTCCCCTTGCAACCACCCGTCACTTATCTGCACCTGAACCATTATCAAATAATGCTCAACGACACGTCCGTACGCTATTAAATTAGTGTTAAAACAAAACAAATAAATAATTATGATTGTAGCAGTCTAAAATCAAAGTGTTATCTTTGAATATGTAATTTATGTAACACATATACATGTTACCTAATGATTGTGCTATTTTGAAACCAAGCAACTGACACTGTGTTTTATATTAATGTTTGTGTGTTGTTTTGTTGGTGTATTGTTTTTGCCAAAATGTTTTTTTTATCGCTGGAGTACAGCAGACAAGCAAATTTCCCACCTGATGGAAAGCGGTTACCGTAGTCTATAGACGTTTGCAACACCAGAGGTGTCACAAACGCGCTGCCGGCCTCGAAGAAGTTTTATGACTCCCTTTTTAAAAATCCCCATCTCTAATATATAAAATTCTCGTGTCACAGTTTTCGTTGCCATACTCCTCCGAAACGGCTTGACCGATTTTGATGAAATTTTTTGTGCTTATCCGGTATCTATGAGACTCGCCCAACATCTATTTTTCATCCCCCTAAATGTTAGGGGTAGTCCACTTCTAATTTTTATTTTTTATTTTTTAGACAAAATTTTTAATTTCTATTTTTTTATGATACAACATACAAAAATACATACAAACCTACATTTTCAACGCTCTACGATCAACCCCAATTTTTTCGGGCAGGACGACGTCTGCCGGGACAGCTAGTATTGTATAAAATAACAACCTATTTTTATAATCAATAAATGATTTAATTCGAATTACCACTCAATGTTTCTAGCTGAAATGTATAGTTTTGTTCATGACTGTTTATTGTTTGTGCAAGTATATACTTTAAAACATCTTCATTGATTAATCTGCATTTTATTTATATAATTTTGAACACATTTCATAAAAGCATAGTACACATAGTAGGTACACTAAGGACCGCTTGCGTAAGGTTGCTTAAATTTATTTAAGAAACACAAAACGTATTTAACACCCTTAAATACAACTAGCGTCTTGCATAACGTAAAATATGCCGCTAAATATGCTAAAAGAACTCTCAATACGTTTTGTGTAAAGCGTATTTAGGCAGTTTAATATTATGATTAACTTAATTTATTAAAGGCGACCGTTATGCAAGCGAGCTTAAGTGTAGTTTAGGCCGTCCACTGTGGAAGAAACTCTTCAAATATGCTGCTCCAAAGAGTGTATTCTTCTTGATCGGGATGGGTTCCAGCTACGAGCTCATTGCCGATGGTCAAATAATCTTCATTTACTGACGTATATGGAGACCACATTGCTCCAAGGCTATTATCAGGCGTTGGGTTGCTGTAAAAACATTTGATAACTTTAAACACAATACAATACAATAAATAAACCAAATAAGTGATAGTTAACGCGAAATTAAGGGTTCCGAGGTGATAAGCGTTTAGCGTTTTCATCATTTAGCTATAGAACTATACAAAAACGCTTTCAATCGAACATAGTATATATCTCAAAAAAAGAATAACAACAAAAAATAAAACTGGCCTGTTGGTGGCATGTACACGTAACCACGAAAAGAAAAGAAAGTATTAATATCCTCCCAGTGTCTTCTCTCCTTGTCTCTCTTATCCCCATCAGCACTCGCGCGAACAAGACGCACAATGGAAAGAAACTGTGTCTATGGCGCTGCGCTTCCGTATCTGTCAAAAATGTCACGCAGTCTTTTGCTTTTTGCTTTTGGTAAAAAAATCGAACAAACTGACATGAAATGTAAAAAAATTTGCATCGTGTCGTTTATATAGTCTGTTCCAGTTGTTTTGCACATGTTTATCTTATATATATAAAAATCTTGTGTCACGATGATGTTGCCAATAAACTCCAAAACTACTGAACCGATTTTAATCAAATTTGCACACCGTGTGCAGTTTGATCCGACTCGAAAGATAGGATACTTTTTATACCGTTGGAACCGGTAGGTGGCGCTGAGATCGGGTTCTAGAATCCTCCTAATCACTGGGAGCGATTTTGGTGATTTTGTTTTTGTGTGTTTGAGTGCGTTCCGGATGATTTAGATTCGCAATTAGAACCGGTAGGTGGCGCTGAGATTGGGTTCTAGAATCCTCCTAATCACCGGGAGCGATTTTGTTTTTGTGTGTTTGAGTGGGTTCCCGGATGGTTTAGATTCGCAATTAGAACCGGTAGGTGGCGCTGACATCGGGTTCTAGAATCCTCCTATGCACCTGGACCGATTATGGTGATTTTGTATTTGTATTTATTTTTGTATTTTTGAAACAAAGTCTTTTAGGAATTCAACAAATATGGCGGTACGAAGTTCGCCGGGTCAGCTAGTAGTATTATAGATAGCTAGGCACGATTCCATCACGGAACTGTCAACTGTGTGGACCAGGTGGAACGGAATTTCTTAAAAACGGTCGCTTATGATTGGGACTCGTTATATTGGATGAGTTCAGCAGACAGACCTATGGACTTTTGTAACACCAAATGCGCTGCTACTCTCTTAATGGAAACTGAAACCTGGTCACTAATGTCAGAACACAACTCAACGTTGTTATGGCGACATACTCTAGACCAGGGGTGGTAGCCATCCAGTTGGCGAACCTTAACGCCTAGCTGTGGGTTGTTTTGTCACCGCTTAAAAGACCCGGCCGTAGTAGATTGTATTCTTTCTCCGTTCCTGCACGGATAATATTATTAATAACAATTTCAACTTAAATGTTTTGCATGGATTTTGTTACCAGTTACATTTACAAACTTCAATAATATTAATAAGATAGATTAGATAATTATCATGACTGACGCGTTGATTGTTATGCTATCTACAATAAAATGATAATTTTCATATGACAAACAGGAATGAATCTATGATATGAAACGAACATGACTAGTATTTTTAGATAGCAAGTCGCAGTAACGCCATGATAAAGTGCGTTACTCGGGTTTTTGATGTAATAATCTAATTCTGTTAAATAATATGGTGGTTGATAACAATAGAGCAAATCAGCGACCTGTAGGTAGGTACAGGTTGAGTAGAAAGAGAATTATTTTTATAGTTTTACTTGAAACTATAGACGATGAGCTAGAGGTATTCTTGTTTCTTGTCGTTGTTCTTAACCTAGGGGTGAAGCCATTTGAAATTTTTCCGAAATTAAAAATGTTCCGCCATCGTCAACAGTAGTTGATAGTCGAATGAAATTAGACTTTGTACTGTCTTAATCTTTTATAAGACAATTCATCTCTCTCGTCTTTAAATTGTTCTTAGCGGCTAGCATTGCGCTGAGTCTGGGTCCAATTTAAGGACTTATATGCCTGAAGCCTTTATTTTGTTGTTCCCAATATTGTTAAAGTGTTAATTCGTCCTAAATAAAATTTCTTTCTTTATTTAATATAGCACTAAAACGTTAAATAAATATAAGAATAGATTGGTTACCAAACTTTAGAAATAAAATAATAGTATGATGATGCCCCCCGGTCTTTTATATTAAAGTAATGTTAGAGTTGGTAAGGTTGTTATGGTAGACCAAAAAGAAATGGTGTGATTGTATGAAATATGATTTGATGATTTGTGGTGCCACAGAGAACGTATGTCATAATAGAGGATTGTGGAAGGATAAGACATAATATTGTGCCGACCCCAAACAATTGGGAGTCTCGTGCAATATGTGTCATACACCCGATTATAGGTTTTCGTTTTTAGAATTTTTGGCTGTCCCTCTTAAAGTATATTTGCATTAGGCTTCAAAACAGCTCAGGGTTTCAGTGATAATTAAAAAAAAATCTTAAATTTTTATGCAGGTTTCAGAAAATCATGAATTCCATTCACACTTCTGTACCCTTTACGTATTCTTTTTTTTATTGTAGTATAGGTTCGCGTTTGACCACAATCTTGTTCACACGGGACTTGAAGTCACCTACGTTATAAGTATCGGGAAAGACAGACCCCGACAATGAGTTCCACTCCCTTGCGGTGTGTACGATGAAGTTAGACGCAAAGCGCTTCGTGCTTATAGGTGGAAAATCCATAGAATATTCAACTTCCACGCGAAGGAAATGGTGGCCTCAGCTACTCAGGAATAAAAAGTATTGTGGGAATACATTTATAAATCTTTACAAATAAGAAAATGGATCATATTATGTCAATTGATATAAAAATACACAATAGTTGCTAACTTACCCGTGTTTAGCGAAATTAGTCCAAAGCTTCGTTACCTTGTCAATAATATTGAATGTTTCAGAAGTGGCTTCCAATTTCGGGAGCATCGATTTTGCAAGCCTACTGTCAAATAAGTAGAATAAATCGTCAGCATGACAGACCATATCTTTATCATCAATCACTTGCGATATTCCCAATAGACATGGCATCACATTCCTTTCTGTCTTGCTACAAAACTTGTAAAAGTATACTTTTCTATTTGATTTAGCAAGAATATCACGCTGTAATGTGATTCCATGGTCAAACATATTCCAATTTAAGAAACTTATTAATGTCATGCTATTGTTAGGATTTACTTTGTCTTTTTTGAAATAAAACTCTTTAATTTTTCGCCCTGCACGAAGTTTCTGCTTCATAGGACTATGGATTTTCATCAGTGAGGGTGTGAAAAATTCCAAAAAACTATTTGCCGAATTTGAGAAATTTTCTAAATTGTGATTGGGACCAAATAACGCCATTAAGCCTTCATCTTTCGTATATCCAATTACCACATCTACTCCTTCATGCAGATTATTCTTTAGGGCTTCGATCACATCTCCATAAAAGAATCTCTCACTATCACCGAATTGCTTTTCATCTACAACTGTGAAATTTAGTTCAGAGGATTGTGTATTTGTTGTTATTGGTAACGTTAATTTAACAAGATTTTCTATTGGTTGGCACTTAAAGAATTCGTAAAGTTCTTTATCGTTTTCAGAATCGCAACCTAGTTGCTTTGCTAATTTTAAAGCTCTTTCACGTGGCTCAAATGCTTGTGCCCAGCTGCAAGGTACAGCGCCACTTTGAATGATTGCCTTTTTGAATAGGCCCTTCGTCATTGGTGAAATAAGATGATAGCTTACACTTGCACCACCCGCACTCTCTCCGAATATCGTGATATTATCTTGATCTCCTCCAAAATTGTTGATGTTATTCTTTACCCATCTAAGAGCAGCAACTTGGTCTTTCATTCCAGCATTGCCGGGTATATCTTCTGTATCCAAGCAGAGAAATCCTAGAGCTTCAAGTCTGTAATTAAGAGTCACAAGAATGACGCCATGTCTGACTAGGAATTCGGGCCCATATAAGTCATCGTTCCCACTACCCCACATGAATCCACCTCCATGGATCCATACCATCACAGGTAAAGATTTTGTAGGTTTAAGGTCGGGGGTGTAAATATTAAGGTAAAGGCAGTCTTCGCTACCGAAGGGTATGTCACTTACTAGGGGATCGAACTGGTAGCAGATTGGACCGAATTCTGTGGCATTTCGAACTCCCTCCCATGGGTTTGGTGGTTGTGGGGCCTGGAAAAATGTTAAATGTTTATTGTCTTTGTCATAATTTGTTGCAGAAATGAATTGTTATCAGACACCTTCTTATAAAAAATATTTTTTGTAGTGTCCATAGTTTGTTATTGTTTAAGTCAATTGACTGGCTCACGACCCACTTGATGGAAATTATAGCCAATAACCATGGAGTTTAGCAACACTAGAGGTGTTTTATATGCAGTCACTGAATTGGCCACAGATGCTAGAACACAACTTTTTTATGACAAAGGTTTTTATGACAGCATATTCTAGACCAAGGGTTAGTGGCGTAGCTTGCCTTAGGCGGGCCCTACATGAAGATCAGGTAGACCAATTATAAGAACTTACCTTGAATCTAAGCTCCCCTAAAGGCGGTGCAGCGTAAGGGATGCCCTTAAAACTATAATATGAGCCCCCATATTCATTTTCAACGTGTTCCCCTTGCAACAACCCGTCACTTATCTGCACTTGAACCATTATCAAATAATGCTCAATGACACGTCCGTACGTTATTAAATTAGTGTAAAAACAAGATAAATAAACACTTACAATTGTAGCAGTCAACAATCAAAGTGTTGTTATCTTTGCACCTTTAATTTACGTTAGAAATATACGTGCTACCTAATATTTTATAGAAATTAAATGCTGTAGGATTCAATTCACTTATGAATCAAGAACTGGTGTATTAAAAGAGATCACAATCTTCATTTAATCTATATCGCAATAAAAGAACACTTAAATATAAATAATGCAATTAACTAAATTAAAATATACAATGAATTAACTTAAATAATGCAATTAAAATAAACTTAATTATAAATGATACAAGCGATTATAGACTGTGTCGAACTAATCGCTGTCAGATGGGAGCGTGCGCAGAAGGCTGGCTGCGTTGCCGAGGTATATGTCGTGAGCATAAGGTTTGCCGATGGTCGCCCCTCCCGCTTCCTACGACTGGGACTGGACCTTGTCGAAGCAGTACTAAGAACTAGGAGACCGTAGGTCGCGGTTGTGAGAGACGGGATGGGTTGTCATAAACCAGGTGCGCATTTCTTTGTCGGTGTGTAACAATATTATAACACAGGTACAAATAAACCCGAACATAACAAGTCCAAACGTAATGCGGAAGGTCGTAATTCAATAAAACGCGCAAAGTGTCACTAACATATTCCCGATTGTAGCACACTAGACCTGCTTCGCTCGTGGTTATCGCTCGACTGTCTCCCCCCACCATCAGGTCATCGTTTTATACTGCGCAATTGCAACGTCCCCGTATCTTAATTCGACACACCTGGCTAATGAATGCCATAAAAGATTACAATACAAAAATGGGTTGAATTCAAATCACAAATTTTAAACACAAAGTAAACAAAAAAGACCAAATGCCGTAAGGTGATAAAATATGTTTTTACAGATATGCAGGTGTGAATTCTGTTTTTGCCGGGACCTGAGTCGTAACAATATCATTAAATTAAAACAGCAGTACCCTAATTTAATTTTAATTATTTTTTAATAATTTAAACACTATCCTCATTGTGGAAAATACCATACATGTATAATTAAGAAAAGTCTTATGTCATTATATATCGCATCTATGATTGCGATGTACGTCAGATAGTGATGTTCATTATCGATACATACAGGGCCTTATTTATAATCGTTCTTAAATTTAAAGAAACTGCTCAGCAATTGATTAGTGAAAATCTCACCCATAAACTGCTCTTTGAAAAAACGCATTCTAAAAAGTAACAACAAATATCTTGAAGTGTTTCGTTAATAGTTCTAAATTCGTGTTTTAATGTTTAAATGTTATTTTATTAACGATTAGGGCGTGCCTCTTGTTTTAAGAGGTTACAACACAGATTATTGTATTAAATATTTATGTTACTGCTATTTGTCCCGGAAGATTCACTTGATTTTATATCGCAAACTATCCCATCTCGCGGATGAAAAGTATATTTGCCATTTTTTATTAAAATTACATATGTACACGAAAATGACCAAATCGACTTCTTCGATCACACCGAGTACACCGACCACATCGCCTAAATCGACCACACCGGCCAAATCGATCACATCGACCAAAATAACACAAATCAGAAATTAATTTTATAGTAGTTTAAATGTATTAGGCTACCATAATTAATTATTAAGGATGTTATAGATAAATTTGGATTTGTTAGATAATTAGAAAACGTCTTATAATATCGCAGACATAAGCGAAGTCTCTCTTACATGACACGACATTCTATATTGTTAAACATTGGTAGAGGTTAGCGTCGAAGAATAAAACCTCCGTGTTACAATTTTGATTTAACCTACCCTAGAAAAGAAAGAAACAAAATATTTTATTTAGAACAAAAAAACTAAGTTAATATAAATAGAGAAAGAAACAAACAAAATAAGTTCTATATTGGACCCAGCATCAGCATAATGCTAGCAAACAAGGACTAGCGCTGTACCTACTTTCTGGGATAACCTTTACATAAATCTATCTCCATACTTATCCCAATAGCCGGGTTGAAGAGTATCCTTTGACCACTTGGTATTAAGATTAATACTGAATGACAGCCAAACTGGACCAATAGTTTTTCCGTAAAAGCATAACAAACAGAAAGACAAATATATTTTTATCCCAGAAACTATCCCATTTTTCGGGATAAAAGTATATATTCATTCTCGGCATCAAACAATATATATACTAGCTGTACCCGGCAGACGTTGTCCTGCCTTTAAAAAATAAAAATCTAGAACCCGATTCCAGCGCCATCTACCGAGACCAAATGTTAATCTAAACTATTCTCAAATCCACTTGAACAAACAGAAAATTTCATTAAAATCAGGCCCACCATTTAGGAGTATCGCGGCGCCACCCCCTGGGTCCAATCGTTTATTTAAATCATTCCGGGACAAACTTCAACACATACAAAAACAAAAAGAACACCTAAATTCTGGTACCCGATTGCAACGCCATCTACCTAGTTCAAATTAAAATCTAAATCATCCCAATAGAAAATTATAAAAATACTAATATCGCTATTAAAAATAGGGGTTGATCGTTGAGGGTTGAAAATTTAAGGTTGTATTTTTTTAGTGCTGTATCATAAAAAAATAAAAAAATAGGGGTGGACTACCCTTAAAATTTAGGGGGATGAAAAATAGATGTTGTCCGATTCTCAGACCTACACAATATGCACAAAAAATTTAATGATAATCGGTCAAGCCGTTTCGGAGGAGTATGTATGGAACTAACACTGTGACTCGAGAATTTTATATATAAGATACCGAGTTTTAGCCAAATAGGTCCAGTAGTTTCGGAGCCTATTTAATGCAAACAAACAAATCTTTCCTCTTTACAATATGGCAGCCTGACTCTGCCATGTAATTGGAAGAAAGAATACATTGGGATGTGTAAGCTAAGTTTGTTTTATCCACAGGTCTACAGAAAAACATAACTGTAATTAATAATAGTATGTACAAGTGGTCACCCGTGGTCGAAATTCGACCATAATAATTTATTTTTTTTATTGCAGGAGGTCAGCAGACAGGCAGACGGCCCACTTGATGGAGAGCGGTTACCCTCGCCTATGGACATTTGCAACACCAAAGGTGCTACAAATGCGCTGCTGCCCTCTTAAGGGAGACTGGAACCTGGTCACTAATGCCGGAACACAACTCAAGGTTGTTATGGCGACATACTTTAGACCAGGGGTGGTAGCCATCCAGTCGGGCATATGCCCTACCACCAGGCTGTGGGTTGTTTTGTCGCCTCTTACGACAGGCCGCAGAAAATTGTATTCTTTCTCCGTTCCTGCACGGATTAAAATTAATAATTATCAAAGACTATACTTCTATGACCACAGATTTCGCCAAGGGTACACTGTTAATTTTACTTGAACTATAAACAAAAGAGTATACATGCGTGTGTGTGTCAAATAAATGGTAGTGTGTGTAATGTTTTTTTTATTGATTTAATGTATTTTTTATGCATAGTTTTAAACAAATATTAGCAGTCTGCACTCCTTCTCTATATAAACTATAATTGTGCGAAATTTCATACTCCTCCGTCCGCGCAATTTTTGTAAATAGGGGTACAAAGTTTTTGCTTCACGTATAAAATTTTGAATTTTCTTTATTTTTAATCTGTCATTTTTTATATATATCCAGTAATTCATTGTGACATTGGCATTAAAATCAATAGCGTTGATATCAGCAGCAACAAAAATAAGATAGAATTGAGAAGATTGGAATGAATAAAACAATATCAGCTGATACAAAAATATTTATAAAAACAAATCACCGATTACTTATCGAAAAACCGTTACATTTTATAGCAAACCACATAAGCCTATAATGGATTTTACTATTCAAGCCAAATTGAAGTAAACTAGTTTTAATTATTTTAATTTATTAATGGTCGGTCCCTATATCTTTCATCATCATTCACTTGCCTTAACATCGGTTGGATTTCAAAATTTCTAGTGCAAAGCTTATGTTAAATTTTAACAAATATAGGAACGGTTATGTCGTTAGAAGGATGGGTTACTGAATCTACACTAATGTACAAAGCTGAAGAGTTTGTTTGTTTGCTTGAACGCGCTAATCTTAAAACTTCTACTGGTCTGATTTGAAAAATTATTTCAGTGTTAGATAGCCCATGTATCGAGGAAGGCTTATAGGCTATATGTCATTGCGCTAAGACCAATAGAAGCGGAGCACCAATGAAGAATGTTTCAAAATCGGGGGTTTTCTTTCTTTTGAGAGATTCCGCTGCATGCGCTGCGTAAACGGTTCAAGTTTCGCAAAAAACGTGTGACAGAATTCATCCCCTTTTTAAAGTTTTGAAAAAAAGTCCGCGGCAGCACATATCTATCTTCTCAGGTTGGCTCACTGTAAACTTTTTATGCGAACCAAAATTGTTCTAAAATAATGCATTATTAGCAAAGGTGTTTTCTATAAACATGATATTAATCCTTATTCAAATAAATACATTATCGCAAGTATTTAATTTAAAACAAAATTGCCATTTCCATAATTCGATTTTAATGAATATCTTTAGAGATAACAGTTATAAATGCTATTTAAAAAAAATAAATGATCGCACCAAAATAATGATCAAGTACTGCACGTGTATTTATGATGTGCAAGGCCGGCGGGCAGTCATTAAGATTTTAAATATATTTTCACCTTCTGCGTAAACACAGTCGCGGGTTATTATAAAACAAGTCGTTTAGTAGTGACACGTAGAAACAAATTCAATACAGTAATTCGTCGTTTTCGTAAACGCTTTGTGTTTCCTTCGAAAATCCTCCACTATAGCATAGATTAACAAATAGTTACTACGTAACAGATACATCACTCCCATAGAAAGGCGAAAATACCTACGCTAAAATAGCCTACAAGATCTTAATAATAATACCTGCCGCTCAGAACGAGAAGAAATGTACCGTAAGTACGCGAACAAAGAATGGAGACTGTGTTGCATGCCGTGCGGGACACGCGCCCGCGCGTCTTCGTAAGATTGCGCCAGGGTTGTACCTATGATGAATTGAGAACCTCCTCCTTTTTTGAAGTTGGTTAAAAATTAAAACATTTCGAAATCACTTTCTCTTAAACATTCATACCTATTGATTTCTTGCTATTAATCCTTGTGAAAAGTGAATATACGTCGATTCAAACCTTACTTAATTGATTACCTACACGTAACGAGATACAGACAAATTATTTCGCTTATTTCTACCCGCAGCAAAAATATCTAAGTAATCTAAAATTATCGGACATTGCCCATAGTGTAAGTACTAGGTAAGGTAACTACAATAATAATTACCTATAAAAACAACACTTTATAATACCTGATCCAAAAAAACTTCTTGATTTACGTTTTACCTCCTTATGTTCAAAGAAATAAATGGTGATAAAATCCATAAAGATAGGTTTAAAATACTACTCAACTTTCTTCGTCTCTCGGCAATGAGAAAAACGACAAATTTTCTACGGTTTTGACTTTTACATCCATCTACTGCAAAATAATTAACGAGGTTTCGACATTTCGAAGAGTAAGCGCGGAAATGTCGCCTGAGCACGTTTGGCGGCCCTCCGGCGATTGTATCGTCGACGATACGCCGAGCGGTAGGCATATAGCGCGTGACCTTGAGCGAGTGATGAAGGCCTGACTATAGTGAGTCTGTCGGATATATCGACAATCCCTCTTGTCACGTTGTGCTACTTGTTTAGCCACTTGATGTCAGCCTAATCGAAATAAATTACTTCTTTAATAGCTCAATTAACGTTAGAAATGATGGGCTGCTGAATCATAAAACATCTCATTTAGGAATGACATGTAGAAACAAATCTAAAATTTAACCCAGCGTTTTGTCTGTCTGCCAGAATTCATGTGTTTCCTCCGAATAATCATCCACTACGGTGAGACTGTCGGTCCGGCTCTTGTCACGTTGTTATGTTCTGACCACTTGATGCCAGCCAAATTAATATAAGCTTAAAAAAATATAAGCCTAACTGAAATAAACTACTTTTTTGTTAGTCAAATTTATTACAAATTATGGGCTACTGAGTTATAAACAAAGTCATTAAGGAGTGTTACGCAGTAATAAATCTAGTACTCTAGCCCGGCGTTTTCGAAAACGCTCTTCCAGAATTCCTGTGTTTCCTTCAAATAATCCTCCACTACGGTGAGCCTGTCGGTTATGTCGACGATGGCTCTTTTCACGTTGTCATATTCTGGCCATGTGACGCCGAGAGAGCCATCTGGAGTGGGATTGCTGTAATTAAAACAAAAGTAGTATTTAGACTGAAATAAAAGCACAAACAATGAGAATAGGCCCAGAAAATTCAGATTTGTTTCTGTTTTCCAGTTTGTATGAATCAACCAAATATAAAACATGAACATGAATTCAATGTCGTTGAACACCGTCATGTTCTTTCTATTTTAAGCCTTCAACCGTATTGAACCAATTTGTTTGATCTATCTAACAATATTAGCGTTACATGACTAAATAGCATCGTATGCCATTTCACTTAGGATTTTTTTAATTAGAGGTTTTTGAGATCAGCAGATTTAGTTTAAATATATATATGATATTAAATAGGTTTCGAGCGACAAAAGTACAAATATAATATTTTAAAAAATAAAAACGCATTATTTGTAAACGAAATTAAAAGAAAAAAACATCTAAGTGCCCTCCGCACTATAAAACATGCAGATAATTTAATAGTACAATAAGCCTGAGCTGATTTTGCTTGTTTAAAATAGACAAATACCGCATTCATATTATTTCTAACAGTAGATAAAATTGAGTCTATCATAATATGTTAGAAATAGTAGTTAGGGCAACGAATAAGCGTTGCCATACAGCGAGGGAATGCGGCCAGCGTTTTGGGAACGCTTCCCACCGACAGCGATTTGGACTACATCTTTTACTTGTAAATATGTTTATAGTAGTATTTAATTTTATAGTTTAGTAGTATTTAATAATTAAATGAGCAAAAATATGATTAATTTAATCCATAAAAAAAATATGTAATTGTATATGGTAGGTACTGCCATATACTATTTTAAAGATGAGATTTAGAAACTTGGTTTTTATATGAATATAATATAAAATTAGCGGTACACAGAAAAAAATCAACAAAAGCGGTATGGAAAAATAAAGTATATTAAATGAGTTGTATTTAGAATCGTCTGGTTAAAGTTCAGTCATCAACCGTCGAACAAGTTATAAACTCAGTGAATTTAAAAGTGAAATCATTAAATATTTACTTAAGTTTAAGTTAAGTTAAAACGTCGTAAAAACCAAAATCAAATAAATTACCGCACTTAAAACCGATAAAACGTAGTTTTATTATGAAACCATTCAACTGTTTTACATATGATAATTTTTATAATATTGTTTCGTATTAATTGAATCTATAATTGCATGTATGTATCTGTTGTCATATTTGTCAAACTTGTGTGAAGTCAGTAAGAAAATATACCTTCTAAAAACAACACGAATTCATTATTTAAGTTTATAACAATAGCAAGGTCAACTAGTGGTTGTGTGGATTTATATTTAGTCTAATGTGTGTTGGAAACAACTTGTAATAAGTCGTAAGAAAAACTACATTTTTGGTAGATAATGTGTGAGAACATCCAACCTTTTGTTACAGATATTAAAATAAAGATTTTCTGTAAATACATAATATAGATCATAATACTATTAGATCTCATAATGATTATTATTTTCAACTAGCTGTATTCGTTAAACGTTGTCCTGCCTTTAAAAAATAAAAATCTAGAACCCGATTCTAGCGCCATCTACCAGAACCAAACCAAGTCTAAACTATTCTCAAATCCACTTGAACAAACAAAACATTTCAACAAAATCAGTCCCACCGTTTAGGAGTATTGCGACGCCACTTACTGGGTCCAATCGTTTATTTAAACCATTCCGGGACAAACTTAGAACAATAACAAAAACACCTAAATTCTGGTATCCGATTGCAGCGCCACCTACCTGGTTCAAATTAGAATCTAAATCATCCCACAAGAAAATTATATATTATATTAAAATACTAATATCGCTATTAAGCATAGTGGTTAGTGGTAGAAGGGTGAAAATTTCGGTTGGATGTATTTTTAATGCCAAATCATAAAAAATCAAAATAAAAAAATATATTTACGTTTGGATCAGCCTTATCATTTAGGGGTATGAAAAATAGATGTTGGCCGATTCTCAGACATACCCAGTGTACACACACAATTTCATACAAAGCAGTTCAGCCGTACCGGAGCAGTTTGGTAGCACCGAGACACAAGAATTTTATAACACTTAACCCCCATGATGTTAATTACTTAAAATCAAAAAAACTATTTAATAAAAATGTCTAAAGATTATGTTTATTGCAAATGGACCGATGAAATAAAACTTAATGGGTTCAATTTAGATAGTAATTTAGTTATTATAAAGCCCAGGAGAAACAGTATCTTACCCATATTTAGCGAAGTTTGTAAAAACAGTGCAGGCAAGTTGTATTAATTCATACTCTTTACTGTTTTTATCCACATTCATGTTGAACACATTTGCGTTAAATAAATACAGCAAATCATCTAAATGCGATGCGCCTTTGATACCGTACTTTTCACCATTTTTCCCATATTGGTTCATCTCAGAATAAGTTGAGAAACGGTAAAAATATCTCTTGTTTTGTTTTTTTGGTATCTTGTCCGCAAATCTAACTATGTTGTAGACAAGACATGCTTCGCTGGCATAAGTAATAAATTCTCTCACGTTTTCGACGCTAACTTTCTTACTACCAAAGAAGTATCGACGGATCGCATCAGATGCTTCCAAAACGTTATCGTAATTGCCTTTCAGCGCTATTTCCCTTGGTGTAAAAATTTCTGGAAATCTATTGTAATCTTTTATATACGAATCCTCAAACCATTTAACTGCCACTAAACTTTCTTCATTAGTATGACCGATAAAAACATCCACATCATTAATGTTTCCTTTCTTTAGAACATCAAGAGGATTTTCTGTAAGGAAATGTGAGCCACCAAAATTACGCTCAACTACTGGTATGAAATGGTAGAATTTTATCTGGTTATTTTGAATTAGTTCTTCATACGCCGTTAAGCTGGGCTTTTGAAGTATTAACTTTTGACAAGGAATACTTTGCAAGAACTCTAACAGTTTCTCAGGATCTTCAGTTTCAAGACCCAATATCTTACCCAACGTGAATGCTCGTCTTCTTGGCTGGTAGGGTAATGACCAATCACAAATTGGAACACCACTCATAGAAATAGCCCGTTGGAATAAACCTTTGGACAGAGGTGACAGTATGTGATAAATGGTGGAAGCTCCTCCAGCACTTTCACCAAATACTGTAATATTTTTCGGATCACCACCAAACTTCGAAACATTTTCGTTTACCCATTTTAATGCTAGAGCTTGGTCTTTTAAACCCGCATTACCGGGTACTTTTTCAGTGTCTATACAAAGAAATCCAAATACTCCTAATCTGTAATTGATAGTGACTACTACAACGTTATGTTGTACTAAAAAGTCAGGTCCGTAGTGCTGGTCATCCCCAGAACCTGATACGTAACCGCCACCATGGATAAAGAACATGACCGGCAATGGAGTCACAGGTTTTAAGTCCGGAGTATAGACGTTAAGATAAAGACAATCTTCACTACCTTGGATATTTTCTTTGGTAAATATGTCTATCTGGGGACAGTTAGGTCCGTGTTTTGTAGCCTTTCTTATTCCTTGCCATGGTTTTAGCGGCAAAGGATCCTAGAATTAAAATTATTAGTTAGTATGTTTTTGTGGCTTTGATCACCAACATTTCGGATCTGAAGCATGAGACAGAAGAGCAAGATAGGATAATTGATGGTGGTAGAGCTTAATACCTAATACTTTTAACTAATATGCGCTTGACTAACATCAGTTAAGTTAAGATAAGTATGAACTACTTTGGTGTAAATGTTCTTTTTTGAATGTTGCAGTAATATATAATAAAAAAAATAGCTTGTAACTATAAAACTTAATTAAGTTTCTCTTTCTTATTTCATACTTTCGTCAGGATCGAACAAGAAGTAAGTCTCAAAGAACTAATTCAGGATTCTATTGTAAGATTTGACCTAAACAAACTTTCTAACCAATAAAATTTTGTACATAAAATAAAAACTTGTAAAAGGGTAGCAGTGTTCATTTGTGATCTCAATTGACGATGAAACTTCCAACGAGGATATACTACTACCGCAATTTTTGTAAAAAATGGTACAAAGTTTTTGCTTCACGTATTAATATTATAATTAAATACCAGATCGTCGCACTTTTTTACCGCCTCATAATAAAGTTATATTCTAAGTAATGGATCCAAGTCAAGCGTTGATGCATTAGCCGAATAACTTTACATAATTTATTCAATTTGAACTTAATACAGACCTTAAAGCGAAGTTTTCCTACAGGGGGTTCAGCATAAGGGATGCCCTTGAAGCTGTAGTAATAAGCGTCACCCGTAACAACTTTTAGCTTCTCTCCTTCTAAGCAACCTTCAGCTACTTCTACTTGGACCATGGCTGCTGGTTGATTCTGAAAATTGTGAACCCATTTGTGATTCTTAATTGCTACGAAATCAGTGGTAACCATAACTATTTATTTATTTCTATTTTAATAACCAACCCTCATGTACTCCCACTTGGAGCACATCTGAAATTTGGCCCTAAAATGTAGAGAAATACGGCTCCTATCATAGTGCTGCTATGCCAGACACTAACACCCGCGAGGAAGATGTAGATATTCGAATTCAAAATACCCTACGATGTACCGCGGCGCCTCATAAAGTGTTAGTATCCAAGCTTCTCAGCCGTAAGATGTACGGATATGAGGCTTTTACCCTTACACTGAAGGAGGAAAACAAGCTGTTGGTAACTGAAAGAAAGGTCCTTAGAAAGATCCTGGGTCCGACATGGGGAAGCGATGGCAACTGGTGGATCCATAAAAATGCCGAAATTGATGAACTGGTTGATGAACCAAATAATATTGGCAAGAGTAAGGCACATCGCTTGCGGTGGCTTCACCACCTACACAGAATGGGAAGGATCGCGGGATGAACAGAGCTTATCTGGGCAGACCAACGGGCCGGCGACCAGTTGGTCGGCCCAGGTATCGCTGGAGGGACGTAGTGGAGGCTGATCTGCGCGAGGTTCATGCCGATGACTGGCGGGAGACAGCTCTGAACAGGAAGGAGTGGAGTATTCTCATTTCGGAGGCCAAGACTTATTTTGGTTCGGTGAGCCGCAGCAGTTAGTTAGTGCTGCCATTTCTACTTGGTGTGTGATAACAACAATTGTACTACTATACTTACAAAAATATAATATATATAATAATTAACAAATATTGAAGTCATCATTTTTATTAAACTTATTAGTAAGATTGAAAAGGAATATAATTTTTATATTTAGGTTTAATCATTTAGTTGTGTTTAGTTTTTCTGTTAGCAGTGTAATCAGGAATGTAATCGACTGATTTTGAAAAAATAAATACACCTGTATTATTTATTATACTAAATCATAATGCGGCTCATAAAGATCATTTCTTTGAAGGAATGTCACAAGGCAAACCAAGAGCACCAAGAAAATTTAAAATCAGGCGTTTATCCCGGACTACATCATGAGACGAGGTTTTTATATACAAAAGATATACTAATCTAAATAAACATTTCAAATACACAATATCAAAACGCTGGGCTGTATTTTGGGCAGCGCATAAGCGTTGCCACACAACGTGGTAATGCGGCCAGCGTTTTGGGAATGTTCCCAACTGACGGTGATTTGGGACCTATTTACTATTTGCAGTTTTTAACTTTTATAAATTAAGTTGTATATATATTTTTAGAATAAGTAAATTATGTAACATTAATTCATGTTCAGTTAAAATGAATCAAATTACATAAATAATTATACTTAACTTAATATATTAATAACTTGTTATAATGCATAATTAATAACTTGTTTGTTAAAAAAAAGATTTTTAAATACAAGCTGTTGAGATTCTGGATATCATGTAGCAGCAGAGTGCTAGCCAAGACAAGTAAAACGAGCCCAAACATGACGGGTCTATCTTATTTGGTACAGGAGTTTCTATGGCCACCTTCCGATTCTATCATCAGATCAGCTCCATGTTACCATCTTATTGCATTGTCGCGTGATATTTATATGCGTGCAAAATTTCAGCTCAATCGGAAACCGGAAAGTTGGTCAAATTTAACTTGCAAGATTCCACCCGAACTCACATACATAGGTACTACATACATTGCAAGTTAAATAAAAGCTTGTAAGAATAAATCGAAGTAACAAATAAAATCCTTGAGCCGTTTTGAAATCATTTTAATCACCTTGAATTGTTAATAGCAAAATAAAATATGTATTAAAGGCACTATCAAAAACGTTAAGTATTCAAATACAAGCACTTACGTTTTTAAATGTTTTTCTGTCGATATCGCGCTTATTTTTTCACAGTATTTAAAAAGATACTTGTCTTATAGCCCTCTAAGGAGTAATTAACGTGTGGCCTCTGCTCCGAGTAGCCGGGTCCGGCGCACTCAGTGTTGCCAGATGACCATGTCAATTACCCCATTTTTTTCAAAATCCCCAAAACAGTTTTTACTTGTTTTAAAAGGAGAAATAAAAAAGAAAATCCACCGTCGTAGCGTAAACGTCATTAATGACGTCATCATTTTCGCTCATGGGGCGCTCACAACGACCCGTGTCAACATATGAGTTAAATAACCGTTCCACTTGAGTTTACGATTGTGATGCCAGCAAATAAGTGAAACCGCGGTTGTGAAAGTGGTCATTGTGAGTCTCTATCGGAAAGTAGACTATGAGATACGGTGCATACGAGTAGAGACAGCATAATAAATAAATAACGTAAATGAACGTACGAATGAATTGAATGATTGATGAAAATGAACTATTGAATTGAAGTATGATTCACTAGGAGAGTGTAATTCTAAGATAAAGCAATAATACCGTATTATGACTTAGATATTATAATTGTAGTGATTAGAATTGTGTTTGTAGATGAATTATTGATACTTAAAATATCTCCAAAATTTTTCACAACAAAATATTCCCCCCGAATTTCCCCCCCGCCGTGAAAAAATCCCCGAATTTGCAGGGATCCCCCCCATCTGGTAACACTGGGCGCACTGGAAATAATAGCGATTGTAGCATACGTACTACTTAGTAGTAGTATCCATAGTAGTTTGTGCTGTAGCTGTCTTGCTTTAACATCTATTAGAATCTGTCGCACGTATCTACGCTTACGGCATTAACTGAATCGCTATTCTTTGTTTTTAGACTAAGAGCCCATGATCGCGAGTCCTACCACAATAAAGGCAAAAAAATGAGCGCAAGTACCCTAGAGCAAGTAAGACGGTTTGGATATTATGAATCTCGAACCGTGGTGACTTTGACAGGTAACAGGTAGCAAATGTGAGCATAATTGCTGCCCAAAAATATTATTTATATGCGCAATTTCATAGTATGTTCTACAGAATACTATTAGAATATCATACCATCCGTTGCCAGACACTTTGTAGGGTGGCAACCCACTGCTAGACGCCTTTAAAGTTTAATAATTCTACTTACGTCATAATATAAAATCTGAGTTTTATATGTTACTTGGTCAACTATTCAAAGATGTTTCCCAAATGGCCAGACAGTTTCAAAAGTTCTAACACTCTCCCAGACATAGTTGAACATTGGCAAAATCAATGGCGTTGGAGTCAACAACAACAAAAACAGGATAGAAAGGATAAAGAAGATAGTCAAGATCGAGGGAGCGATATTAATAAAAGATTAATTTATCTATGAAATTGATTATTAAATTTTAATTATCAGAAAATTGATTTACAACTAATGATAATCTACGCTTATTAATACAGGCCTGATGTACACTGCTAACTGCCTTGGCCATGCATCCTCCCGCGGTGATATCATTCCACCCCCAGCCACCTGTGTGGGCTCAAGACCAGGGCCGCGCCGCCCCTATGTGCGAAGTGTGTGGCGCACACAGGTGCCAAGACAACAGAGGCGCCGTCTTCGACATTATTGTTGTTATAAAGAGAGTTGGTCTGAAAGAGAGTGTCGGGGTGAAGGTAAGGAAAGGAATGCTCCGGTGGTTCGGGCATGTGGAAAGAATGTATGATGAAAGAATGACTAAACAGATATACAATGCAAAAGTGGATGGATGCAGAAGTCGCGGAAGGCCACGACACACCTTCCATGATCAAATTGATCGTGCACTAGCAGAAGGTGATGTCAGGAGCCTTAAGAACAGACGAGCGTGCATGACAAGAACTATGAATGTCAAAGAAGCAAGTGAGGTGTGTAAGAATAAGCCTAAATGGCGCTCTGTTGTTCGTGCCTACCCCGCAAGGGACCTGGCGTGAAGTTATGTATGTATGTTGTTACACTTACACAACAACATAATTATTCTTTGTAGTGAATTTTTGCAGTAATTGGCAAGCGGAATCGAACTGATTATACCCATTTACGAAAATGTCATCTAAGTACGTATAACTGGAGACCATTTATTTTGGTCAAAGCTAATAAATAATAAAAGAAAAATAAGTTGAAACATGCAGCTTCGGGATAAAAAGTGGCGCTTCATAGTTTTCGCACACAGGCGCTGTGGGGGGGTTGGCGCGGCCAGTGTCAGCACTCAGTTTCGCACAATGACGACGCGGCCCTGAAATTTTCTGAATTAATATTAATTACAAATAATTGTAATATAAACTATATGAAATAGCGCGACTTGGCTTATGGCGTGTGTTTGTGTTGACTGTGCAACGAAGAAATATGGAATGATGATATTGAGGTGGCGTGCCCACGCTGTCTTGGGATGGCGGCCGATCCCTTCCCGCTCTTCTATTGTTCTTAAAAGAGAAATCGGCCATAACGGGAACCTATGTTGCCACCATGTGTGGCATGGCGTGAAAATCCGGCAGGATGACTCACTAGATTGGAATAAATAAAACAATATCAGCTGATGTAAAAATATTAACAAATCACCAATCATATATCGAAAAACAGCTAATTTTACAAAAGCATATAAGCCCATAATGAATATTACTATTCAAGCGAACTTGAATTAAACTTGTTTTGATTATTAAAACTACGTTTTAACTGTTTAAAGCGCAGTAATTTAATAGATTTTTGTTTTTCCGACGTTTCGGCCCCATTTCAGCGACCGTGTTCACGGAAGACAAAGATGTCAAGTGTCAACGAGTATTGTCAAAGATTTTATTTAGCCTACCGCCAACTTGTTCATTTTAATTATTTGTTTTAATTTTGTTAATAGTCATTATTTACTCTATGGGAGCCTAATTTAGTTTACTACCGCTTTGCAACATGTTATGGCTTGAAGAGAAGAAGCGGCGCAAGAAACTTTTCAGCAAACATTTTTTCATTTTTTATTTATAATAATAAATTAGCGCGCTTAAAACTGTTAAAACGTAGTTTTATTTATTTATACATGTCGCGAAAACTTAAGAAAATACTTTTAATTACTTTAATTACTATCTTGCTGTTCATTCACTTGCCTTAATATCGGTTGGATTTCAAAATTATTAGTGCAAAGCTTATGTCAAATTTTAACCGACACTAAGGCAAATTAACGGTCGGTAAAATATAGGAACCGCTTGTATCGTTAGAAGTGATGGGCTGCTGAATTAATTATAAAACAAGTGGTTTAGGAGCGACACGTAGAAACAAATTTATAAGGTACTGTAATCCGTCGTGAACGCTCTTCCAGAACTCCCGCGATTCCTACGAAAAATCCTCCACTGCGGTAAGTCTCTCGGATATATCGACGATCGCTCTTGTCACGTTGTCATGTTCTAGCCACTAGATGTCAGCCAAATTGAAATATATTACTTTTTATCAGTTTCATTTATTAAGTTACGTTAGAAATGATGGGTCGCTGAATTATAAACAAAGTTATTCAGGAGTGTCATGCAGAAACAAATCTAGTACTCTAGTCCGGCGTTTTCGTAAACGCTCTTCCAGAATTCCTGTGCGTCCTTCGAATAATCCTCGACTACGGTGAGCCTGTCGGTTATGTCGACGATGGCTCTTTTCACGTTGTCATATTCTGGCCACGTGACGCCGAGAGAGCCATCTGGAGTGGGATTGCTGTAATTAAAACAAACGTAAATTTTATACTGAAACAAAAGCACAAATAATGACAATCGCCCATAAAGAAAGAAAGAAAGACACTTTATTTGCAAAAATAGTGACGCAATTACATTTCTGATACATTTTTATACACAGAGCATATTTTGAAAATCTGTACCCAGCATCTTCAGCAAACAATGTTTGTACTCAGCATATTGCTGTGCCGGAACTATATCCGACACAACGCTGATTTTCAGTGCTAACCCTTCCTTTGTCGTAAGACGAAAACGACCCAATTTGGTTAATAAAATAATAAATAATAAAAAGTGCATAAAAAGTGTAACTGCGCTCTTAAATCTTAAGCCATTCGTGAATGAAAGTGAAACGGTATACGATGCTACATCGTATTGCATTTAACTTTTAATATTTTTGAATAGTTTTATAATTTAGAGGTAATTGTAGACCATCTGATAAATTTAAAAAGAAACTTATTATAAAATTCAATATCTGACTGATATAAAATATGTTTCAAATGATAAAAAAAAAACAAAAATTTTAAATAAATAAATTAACACGGTTGCTTGCAAACAAAACTGTAAGGAAAAAATCATATAAGTGCGGAGGTACATAAAATTGTGTCTAACATGATATATTAAAGAGGGTATATCTAATATATAAAATTCTCATGTCACAGTTTTCGTTGCCATACTCCTCCGAAACGGCTTGACCGATTCTCATGAAATTTTGTATGCATATCGGGTAGGTCTGAGAATCAGCCAACATCCATTTTTCATCCCCCTAAATGTTAGGGGTAGTCCACCCCTAATTTTTTTTATTTTATTTTTACCGGGCAGGACGACGTCTGCCGGGACAGCTAGTGGTAATATAAGATTTATTAGCTTATAGCGTTTAAGCTCATGTGATAAATCCCTATTCTCAGTACCACTTATAGAAACAAACTATACTAAAAACACGTTTTTATACCGCACTTGTCAGCAATACAATGCACTATTTACGAGTATTGATGCCTTCATAGGTGACCTATATCAATTTAAAACCCAAATTAATTTTTTTTTGTAATTTAGAGTGATTCAATGACTTGCAATTTTTAAAATAATGATATATACTTTTTTTACATACTTTCCTTTTTTATCTGTATTTTATCACTAATTATTGTGGTGACATTTTCTTTTTATTTTGTTCAATATTGACCCAATGTAAATTAAATAGACATTTTATGTAATTTTCGTATAATTGTATATTTTTTTTTGTAATTAACTGTATGAGCCAATTTTTATTTTTATAGTATAAATTATTTTACAGTGGAAACTTGATTTATATATGTATTCATTTAGTGTTTTATATTTAAAAATATTTATTGTATGTTTCCCAAACAAATTAAAAAAAAAAGATTTTTATGTGAAAATAACATTAGAATTTATTTAACATAATTCTTTACCCAATTTTTATCAATTATCTTCTCTCTCTCCCAATTATCTTTATATTAATAGTGTGTATGACATATTCGACTGAGAATAACTTTTAACTGATGATTGAAAAATTGGCGCTTAGAGCAATTATACACAAACCGACACAATTAGGGGTACATAGAAAAAAATGAACAAAAGCGGTATGGAAAAATAAATAAAATGGAATTATATGACTTGAATTTAGAATAATAATAATTAGGAATTAATTCACACCAAAATCAACATCTCTTAGGGTCGATTTTTAAATCGCCAGATAAAAGTTACCAGTCGAACAAGTTGTGAAACTTGTGAATTTAAAAGTGAAATCATTCAACTGTTTTACACACGAAACTAACTTTTTTAATTTGCATGCATTTTTGGATTTTGCCGGTGTGCGTATTATCTAAGTTTTTATAGCAAGTTCAACCAGTGCTTGTCTGGATTTAAATTTCATCTAGTGTGTATTGAAAACGACTTTTAATGAACCGTAAGAAAAATTACATTCCTGGTATGCAATGTGTGAAAGAAACAACCCACCTTTTGCTACTAATATTGAAATAACGATTTTCTGTAAATACATAAAGTGATACTAGATCTCATAACTATTATTATTCTCAACTTAACCTCCCTGATGTTAATTACTTAAAATCGAATCTTAACTTATTAAGAAAAATATCAAAAGATTGTATTTTTTTGCAAATGGATTGATGAAATCAAACTTAATTGGTTAAGTTTAAATAGTAATTTAGTTATTATAAAGCTCAAAGAAACAATATTTTACCCATATTTAGCGAAGTTAGTAAAAACAGTGCAGGCAAGTTGAATTAATTCATACTCTTTACTGTTTTTATCCACATTCATGTTGAACACATTTGCGTTTAATAAATACATCAAATCATCTAAATGCGCTGCGCCTTTGATACCGTACTTTTCACCATTTTTCCCATAATGATTCCTCTCAGAATAAGTTGAGAAACGGTAAAAATATCTCTTATTTTGTTTTTTTGGTATCTTGTCCGCAAATCTAACTATGTTGTAGATAAAAGTTGCTTCGCTGGCATAAGTAATAAATTCTCTCACGTTTTCGGCGCTAACTTTCTTACTACGAAAGTAGTATCGATGGATCGCATCAGATGCTTCCAAAACGTTATCGTAATTGACTTTCAGCGCTATATCTCTTGGTGTTAATGTTTCTGGATATGTAATATAATCTTTAATAAATAATTCCTCAACCCCCTGAACTATCACTGAACATTCTTCATTAGTATGACCGATAAAAATATCTACATCATTAATGTTTCCTTTCTTTAGAACATCAAGAGGATTTTCAGTAAGGAAATGTGAGCAACCAAAATTACGCTCCACAACTGGCGTGAAATGGTAAAACTTCAGTAGATTACTTTGAGTTATGTCTTCGTAGGCCAAAATCGTAGGGTTTTGGTTTACCAACTGTTCACTAGGAAGACTTTGTAAGAATTGTAACAGTGCCTCAGGATCTTCAGTTTCAAAACCCAATATTTTACCCAACTTGAATGCTCGTCTTCTTGGCTGGTAGGGTAATGACCAATCACAAATTGGAACACCACTCATAGAAATAGCTCGTTGGAATAAACCTTTGGACAGAGGTGACAGTATGTGATAAATGGTGGAAGCTCCTCCAGCACTTTCACCAAATACGGTAATATTTTTCGGATCACCTCCAAACTTCGAAATATTTTCGTTTACCCATTTTAATGCTAGAGCTTGGTCTTTTAAACCCGCATTACCGGGTACTTCTTCAGTGTCTATACAAAGAAATCCAAATACTCCTAATCTGTAATTGATGGTGACTATTACAACGTTGTGTTGTACTAAAAAGTCAGCTCCGTAGTGCTGGTCATCCCCAGAACCTGATACGTAACCGCCACCATGGATAAAGAACATGACCGGCAATGGAGTCACAGGTTTTAAGTCCGGAGTATAGACGTTAAGATAAAGACAATCTTCACTACCTTGGATATTTTCTTTGGTAAATATATCTATCTGGGGACAGTTGGGTCCGTGTTTTGTAGCCTTTCTTATTCCTTGCCATGGTTTTAGCGGCAAGGGATCCTAGAATTAAAATGATTTTGAGTTAGTGAATTTTTGTGAAGAACTGTGGCTGCGATCGCATACATTTCGGATCAAAAGCATGAGATAGACAAAGCTAAGATAATTGATAGTGGTAGAGCTTAATACCTAATACTTTCAACTAATATAGGTTCGACTGAAATCAGTTAGTCAATATAATTGTAAAGTAGTATAAATGTTCTTTTTTGAATGTTGCAGTAATATAGTATAGTAAAAAGAAATAAAAAAATCGCAGGTATATATTTAAATGAAGTGGTTCTAATGCAGCTTGTAACTGAAAACTATTTTTTTTATTTCTTTCCCGTACTTGTCGTCAGCATTGAACAAGACGCAAATCTCAAGGAAGTAATTTAATTGTAAGGTTTGACCTAAACTGACTAAAAAACTAAGAAACTTGGTAAATTAAATAAAAGCTTGTAAAAAGGTATGAGTTTGTGAACTCAATGGACTATGAAACTTCCAATGACCCTGGAATGTATGCGAATTTCGATTTTCATATCAGCTACTAGGATATTCCCGCGATTTAGTCCACGCTTGAAATTTCAGCGGGATTCCCGGAACACAAAGTACCGTATTTCAAAAATAATGTAAGTCATCGTTTCAGTGATAACTGTGTGGAATAATCTAATTTTTACACACCCGAACAACTAAAGCTGCTAGCAGAAAAATTCCCGCGGGATTCCCGGGATGAAAAGTATCACACATTTTATTATATATTTGCTATCGCCCAGTGAAAAATCGCATTTGAATTAGTTTTTTTTTTATAAATCTAGTTATTTTCAATAATTCCCAGAAAATACCCGCGGGATTCCCGGGATGAAAAGTAGCGCAGATTTTAACTATATAAATTTGCTGTCGACCAGAGAAAACCGCGTCGAAATCGGCTTAGCAGTTTTTACGTGAATCCCAAACAAACAGACAAGATATCTAAAAAAATTGCATCATGTTTTCCGGCATGTATATAGTCTATTCCAGTTGTTTTTTTTTAATAGCTTCAATGTACAGACACGATATGTTTATAATTTTACAATGTTATATATTAAATAAACCTATGACAATTCTTCACATACTTGTTATCCAGTGATACAATCACTAGTTTAAATTACGCCCACTTCCACGGAAACTGGCGACATATTCAACATTTCAACTTTTAAAAAGTTTTATTTACTTGATAATAATTTATTTACTTGTCCATAAATTACGTGAGGTGTTTAAGGGGGGGAGGGGGTCGAGTCAAATCTCATCTAATCTTACGTTGGAGAGAGGGGGGGTCTCAGCAAATATCACGCAATTTTTTTTCAGATTGAGACAAAAAAAAATTACACTATTTTGGTCCATTTAATCCAGATTGTGCATGCTTAAGATTTAATCTTGAGCGTAATCGTAATACGATTAAGATCATTTACTTTTTTTTTTTTATTGCAGGAGATCAGCAGACAGGCAGACGGCCCACTTGATGGACAGCGGTTACCATCGCCTATGGACACTTGCAACACCAAAGGTGCTACGAATGCGCTGCTGCTCTCTTTAGGGAGCCTGGAACCTGGTCACTAATGCCGGAACACAACACAAGGTTGTTATGGCGACATACTCTAGACCAGGGGTGGTAGCCATCCAGTCGGGCAAATGCCCTACCACCTGGCTGTGGGTTGTTTTGTCGCCTCTTACGACAGGCCGCCGGGCCGCAGGAAATTGTATTCTTTTTCCGTTCCTGCACCGATTGTCACAAGACGAGCTAATGAGTTACTTTGTGCAAGTGCCAATGGCTTAGAGTGGCTAGATCAGAACGAAGTTGAAGGAGCAGATGATTTTACTGAAAATCATATGGACATGTTGGTTCCAATAGTCTCTCTTGAGACCGTGCATGATTCTCCATGGACTGAATTAGAGTAGGTATTCTTTTTTTAATCACAGTAGTTACGATTTAATTATTCTGTTGTTAAATTTTTATTACACTTATAATTAAACTCTCAGCAATATTGATTACTAGTCTTAACTAGTCGTAAATAAAAGCACCAAGCAAATTCGTTTTTTTCTTTTTACAATAACAATCCAACGCGTTTACGTAAGAAACTCACATTTTGAAAAATCTCACGTGAGATTGGGGGATGGGGGAGGGGGTTGAATAAAATCTCACGACATCTCACCAGGGGGGGAGGGAGGGGCAGAAAATTTAAAAAAACACTTCACGTAATTTATGGACGCCCCCTAATGACATATCAACTCCCATTTTGAATTCGAAAAATAACGATTAATTTTATTTGCAAGATCGATCTTATTGCTCTGTGATTATGATTACTCACGGAAACTCACTATTCGTGCATTTCTATCAATTAAATACGAGATTGTCGTACGTACCTCTTTACCGCCTCATAATAAAGTTATATTCTACGGAATGGATCCCGGTGAAGCGTTGATGCATTAGCGAAAAAACTTTACATAATTTATTCAATTCGAATGTAATACATACTGATACAACTTGGGTTCCGACAAAAACAAATTCCACTCCTAATCTGTAAAAACACATTTTATTACCTGTCGGCATTTGAACTAGTTGTAATTCTTTTATAATCGTCTTCTTTTGTTTGCTCATTTATTGGCATACGTTTCTAGAGAGTCTATTGTACTATTGTACTCGTTTGAGGCCGCTTGCTGCTGAATCAGTAGCCAGGTGTTGCGGATTACGAATACGATACGGGCACATGTATTTGTGAGGTATAAAACGACGGCCTGATGGAGAGGGGGCGGGGGAGCAGTTCAGCGACAACTACGGTCAAGGCTTGACGTGTACTGTACAAATCGGGAACCTAATAGTGACGGATTTTGCGCGGTTTATTGGATTACGACTTCTGCATTACCTTTGGGTTTTTGGTGTTTGGTTATATTTGTACCTGTGTTATACGTGTTTGTGTAGTTCTAATGAACTCTATCGGCATTTGAATTCGAGTCCCGCAACTCGTGACAATACCTTAAAGCGAAGTTTTCCCACAGGAGGTTCAGCATAAGGGATGCCCTTGAAGCTGTAGTAATCAGCGTCGCCCGTAACAACTTTTAGCTTCTCTCCTTCTAAGCAACCTTCAGCTACTTCTACTCGGACCATGGCTGCTGGTTGATTCTGAAAATTGTAAAGCAATATGTGATTCTTATTTATTTTTGTTTTAATAACCAACCCTCATGTGCTCCCACTTGGATCATACCTGAAATTTGCCCCTAAAATGTAGAGAAATACAATTCTTATCTTAGAGCAGCCATTTCTACTTGATATGTAATAATAACAAGTTCTTGATGGCGTTCGAGGCACCATAGCTTTCTCTGGGATATTTAGGATATTAATCACTAGCTTTGCCACCGAAACTTCGTTTGAGTTGCCATAACGACGTTTGTTAGTGAATTGCAACGCAATATATTTCACGTATACGACGATATATATCTGGTAGGTGTGTGTGAATAATTCGAACTTACAAATTACTCGTTTCGAATCGAATATTAATATTTAATTCGAAACTCGAAAAAAATTCGAAAAATTCATTTTTTTTCGAATTATTATATTAATCGCAAATTTTCGAGTATTTTAAAACATTGCATGTGTTAACTTTTTCTTTTAGCTTTTTTTCGAACGGAAATTAATAACTATAAAGACGAAAATGAATTGAAAAGATCTCTTGCCAATATTAGTATCTAGATTTTTTTATGGTACCGTAAGAACTTAACATATATTGAAATTGAGCAATTATTTTCTCCGACACACCTTCCATGATCAAATTGATCATGTGTTAGCAGAAGGTGATGTTAGAAGCCTTAAGAACAGACGAGCGTGCATGACAAGAGCTATGAATGTCAAAGAAGCAAGTGAGGTGAGTAAGAATGGGCCTGTGTGGCGCTCTGTTGTTCGTGCCTACCCCGCAAGGGACCTGGCGTGAAGTTATGTATGTATGTATGTATTTTCTCCGGGTAATTGATTTTTAATCAAATTAAAAATGTATTATTCGTCAGTAGAATATTTTGATACACGATTTAATGGAATTCAAATTGGAAGCAATAGAAAATCCAGTGATATTTCGATAATTCGCGAATTGTTCGACTTATTAATTTTTTTTTAATTATTCGAATTATTCGATCTTTTTACAATTATTCGTCGAATTGTAGAGGGCTACTCGTCTGAAGTCGCCCATCATCATCCTTAATCGCCATCGTGATCGCGGCGATCGGTGACTTGTCGGTTCTTCGGGCACGAATCAAAGAGAATTCGCGTGTAGTTACGTGTACCGTGCCCACACGATCGATCGTGTGGATACTTGTACGATGATCGTGACGATCACCTTGCCGATGACAGACAATCAACGAGTAACGATCATGGCCGATTGTGAACAGGAGGAGAACCTTTGATAGACAAACTCAAAAACACAAAAAAAATGATTAAAACCGGTCCAGGGCTTTAATAGGAGTTCAATGACACACCACACACAATTTACGCCTACGGAGCAGAAGAAACAACAGTGTTTCTGCCTCGAAATTCACTTTGTTACTGTCTGTGTGTCTCCCTACTACAATAACATTCATGGCGCAGTACAACAATGCTGTCGACATAGTGGGCAGCAGTCGGCGGGAATACTGCAACAGTTGCTTCTGTCGACAGCTGAAGTTGGTTCTATTGATAGCAAAGTGCTGCTCGTCTGTTTGACGCCTTAGATTTTTAAAAAATCAAGCATTATTACTCTTGTGAATTCGGTGATTTTGGAAAAATAAACACATACTGTATTATTATACCAAATCGTAGTGTAGCTTATAAGGATCCTATTCTTTGAAGTAATGTCACACGGCAAACCAAGGGGAAGGGCTGCTTTTGGACTAAATTTAAAGTTAGGAGTTTATTCCGGATATACCTACATCATGACACGAGGTTTTTATTATATTCATAAGGTAGACTAAACAGAAAAAAATATTCAAATACCTACATAATTAATTATATTTAACATAATTTATCAATCATTATAAATAATCTTTGAACCGGTTTGATATGAGATAATTTTAATTCTAAAATACCTTGAACTGTCTTTAATTTAAAAGATTCGATTGATGTTTAATAGTAAGAAAATACAGTTGTTAAATTTGTATTAAGCGAACTATCAAAGACTTTAAGTATTCAAGTGAAAGTACTTACGTGTCTAAATGTTTTTATGACACGTGTGCGCTTACTTTTTCGAATTATTTAAAAAGACACTAGTACCGAGCAGCCTGGCCTGGCGCATTATAATTAATACCGGCTATCGCTGTCTTGCTTTAACATCTATTAGACTCTGTCGCACGTATCTACGCTTACGCTATTTCCGAAGTTTCGGTTGTGAAAACTGTTTATCATTGCTAAATATTGTCAAAAATGTGTTAAAGCTACTGCAAAAGAGGACTCGGTGTACATAGCCATTGGAAAACTACACCAATTAAATCATATTTGTGTCAGTCCTAGATTGGACTGGGCATATAACACTAAATACCGTGATAGCGTAATGCCTAGTGCACGCGTCACTAACTCAAAGGGCGCGGGTTCGATCCTGGCCGGAACGCATTGCATGCAACACTTAGTTTTCTGATGTAATGTGCATATTGTCACAATATCTACGTGCTAACAACGGTGAAAGAAAACATCGTGATGCAACCTACATCGAGATAACCGTTATGTCAAACCTGTCAAGCCGCCTTGGGCAAGCGTGGCGGGTATACTGTACGTTTCCCCCTATAATGGGATGCCCGAGCCCAGCAATGGGATATTTATGGGCTGATATTATTTTATGAGAATCAACTTCAGGTAATATATTTTATATTTTTCGGTGTCTTGTCATGGGTGTCATGGGGTACTAAGAAGCAGTCTTTTTTCTTATTGTAATCTTGTGAAGTAGAATAAATAGCTCTTACTAGAGCAAGTGAGGTGTGTAAGAATGGGCCTGTGTGGCGCTCTGTTGTTCGTGCCTACCCCGCAAGGGACCTGGCGTGAAGTTATGAATGAATGAATGAATGAATGAATGAACTAGAGCAATTGTAAAATGTACTTCTCTAAAAAAAAGTACTTAGTGTCTTCGAATATAAAGTGAATTTTGAAATTTTAGAAAATAATTATTATTAGAGTTATATTATACTATAAGATTAATTATTCTACGTGCTACGGCGTGACACCTATACAAATGGTGATGGTGGAAGATACAAGGATGATGAGAAAGAATTAATAATAAATGCTACTCACTCGGGTGGCTATAATAATGTATATTAAATAAAACGATAATGATAAACCTTTAAACCTAATGATAAATGATAATGATTGATAAAAATGACTGATATAAAATGATAGAATTATTAGTGTGCTGTACGTAGGGCTGCCAACCATATTTTTTAATAACGTATCCTACTTTATTTTGGGTAAATATACTTTTGCCTAAATATGGGAAATAGAGTATGTGAACATATGCTATTTCCAATATTTACTCTGATGCGTAAAATGAAATACTTATATGGATAATTACTGAACTATTATCGATCCAGCTTTCAATGAAAGAGTTTATTCAGTAATGAATCTAAAATGGCGAGAAGAAAGTACGGGACATCTATACATACATAAATACATACATAACTTTACGCCAGGTCCCTTGCGGGGTAGGCACGAACAACAGAGCGCCATTTAGGCTTATTCTTACACACCTCACTTGCTTCTTTGACATTCATAGTTCTTGTCATGCACGCTCGTCTATTCTTAAGGCTCCTGACATCACCTTCTGCTAGTACACGATCAATTTGATCATGGAAGGTGTGTCGTGGCCTTCCGCGACTTCTGCATAAACATCTAGACACATCTATAAATTTAATAAAAAATGAATTGTTTCTATATTTTAATTAGGAATGTAAATATAGCTGCCAAAAATTTAAGGATAGTAAAATGTTGTTAGTGTACGCTAGAATAACACAAAAATAGTGTCTCCAAGAGAATAGAGAAATATAATTTAGAAAAATAATTTTTGTTCTAAATACTTCAGTTTTTCCTACTTAAAAATAGTAATACGTTATTTTTCTCAAAAAATAGTTGGCAACCCTAGCCGTACACGATACGCGAGAGCGACTGAGCGTGTTCGATACTTGATGTAAACTCTGCTGTATTCTGTTGATACGAATACTTATAAGTATGGGTTTTTTATGTAAAACCCATACACAATCTAAGTGCCCCCCACAATCATAGTTAGTACTGATAGTAAAGATTTTTATTTACTTATTTCATATATTTTAATGAATTTATATTATTTACTCTCTATTCCGCCACTGTCATGTTTTAATATCTTCATTAGTTTAGGGGGTTGCCTGAACGCAGAAGCTTATGTGCAACACCAGCAGCCGGGAGTCCCACATACCCCGTGGTGACATCCCTCGGGGCCTGAGGATATGCGCAAATGCATTCCCCTAGCGTTGATAAAAAAGGGGGTTGCCTGGAAGAGATCGCTTTAAGCAATAAAGCCATCCTGTTCAACAGTTATTGTGTTTTCTCTGTAGATTTAATTTTGGTGACCAGTAAAGTGTTTTCAATCATTTATTCCTTAATTTGAATTGTATAATGTAAATCGTATGGGAAGCCAAATATCAAGTTGCAATTAATATTTTCACTTAGATATATTTTAAATTTTACTACATTTTAGACCTTGAAATAAAATCGAGTTGGTGCCTCAAGTCCACGAAATAGGGTTTCGTAGAAATGAATACTGTCGTGTATTTTCTTTACTCGACTCCGAAATAAAAACATCGAATCAAATGGCCACACCTTAAAAATATGACCTAAAAAGCATTGAGGGTGTATGGTTGGCTATGTTGTATCCGTTGAGCGGTGAACAAGGAATAAAAGACAACTTCTATCGTACACTTTTAATCACACACTATATGTTATTTTACAAAGACAATCAGAAAATGTTTGTTTAGGAGAGGGCAAGCAGCATGCGCGAGATCCGAGTTATACACGACCACGAATTTCGTGTGCCTGCGTTGAAGGCGTTTGTAGAACTGTCTCTTTATATATTCAATGTACTCTGGAAAAAAATAAAAACTTCGGTTAAAAAAACGGACTTCAAAAACTAAAAAATTAAAATGTATAAAATAACTTATTTCTAAAGCTATTATTATTAATATATATCATCTAAAACATCTTAAAGTCGGTGCTTAGTAATTTTCAAAATATAGTAATTTTTATGTTTTACTTTGCACCGACTTCAAGATGTTTCAGATAATATATATTAATAATAATAGCTTTAAAAATAAGTAATTTTATACATTTTAGTTTTTGAAGTCGGTTTTTTTAAACGAAGTTTTTGTTTTTATTCGTTACTTTTTAGTGTTTAGCTATGTATGGGTGGACCTACGAATGGTGCCGCGCTTCTTAAAAAATATATGTCCCAAGAAACGGGCACAAAAAATGTTCATAAAATGAAAAGTACTGGGCTAAACTATGTAAAATTTTTAGGGGACCAATTGGAAGCTATTCCGCGTCGAACAAAAAGTAAATCGTAAAAACACGTAAATCAAATCATAAATCACGGAGTTATCGGTGAACATACATAAAAAAAACAAAAAAAGAGATCCCGACGAATTGAGAACCTCCTCCCCCTTTTTTCGAAGTCGGTTAAAAATAAACGTGTTTCTTTCTTTCTTCATTCCATTTATAACTGCTAAATTCATATGGTTTAGGTGACTTACAGAATCAATGTATTAAGATTTGAAGTAAATATTTTGACAGAAGATCCAGCCCAGTTGTGAATAAATCATGACGCGAAAAGATGTTGTAACATTGTTTAGATTACTTTCGGGACACATGCCTTCAAATAAGTTTGGATATCTCATTAAGAGAGTTAACTCCCCCAACTGTGTAACAAGCAATGTGACGTTATGGGCGTAATCTATCTGCCGTGCAAGGATGCAATAGCTTACTCAGGTATTGTTGAGGCGACCGCGTTTCTACAGTACGTCTGCTATGTTCGCTGAAGCACACATAGATGCGTTTGGTGATTTGTGGCGTAAAAAAACAATGTCGTTATTGACCAGATTATGTGGTAGCAGCAACAGCACCCTGATGGGAATAGCTAGCTGATAAATTTGACTGATTTGGTCCTTCATTAAGAGGACTAAATCAGTGCTAGTCATTAATTACTAACATAGACTTAAGGAAAAAAAAACTAAACACTATTAATTACTGTGTGTACTTTAAATACACACATTTGCCAGGTGGTAGGGTATTTGCCGGGCTGAATGGCTACCACCCCTGGTCTAGAGTATGCTGCCATAACAAGCTTGTGTTGTGTTCCGGCAATAGTGACCAGGTTCCAGTCTCCCTTAAGAGAGCAGCAGCGCATTTGTAGCACCTTTGGTGTTGTAAATATCCATAGGCGATGGTAACCGCTTTCCATCAAGTGGGCCGTCCGCCTGTCTGCAGAACTCCTGCAATACAAAAAGAATTATTGGTATTGGACCGTTGTCTGTTAAAATATATAATTATTATATATAGTATTTTGGCATATCAGTTATCGAGAGATGCCAAGATGTTTTGCAAATTATATGATTTTAATTTTAGCTCAAATTAATTATGGCCTTACTTATAAACGTTTGTTAAATTTTAAGTAACTGCTCAGCAACTGATTAGTGAAAATCTTACCCATAAACTCCTCTTTAGTCGAATATTTTGGGTACAGCCTAAGTTAATTTTGTTTATCTGTGCTCCTCTTAGGTAAACAACAGGCAATACACGTTTATAAGTGAAAAAAAAGATATTCATTGATTAGGGACTGATTCTGATTGTCTTACTTAAGAGATGTGTAATCGTTTCTTAACGAGATTATTATAAGTAAGGCCATTAGAGATTATATTTGGAAATGTTATTTAGGATCTGAGTACCTTTAATTATTATTAGATTTTATTTTTAAGAACATGAGAAAAAGCAGTACGTGCAACATAGTGATGTTTGATATTTTTACGTATATAAATGTATGTAATATCAATAGGTGTATTCATATATGTCTATTAAGTGTCTTACTTATATAATATTTTACATACTTATCCTCTAATATTTATGTATACCACCTTTGACCTGTATAATATGTTTAATTCCTGCCCCGGGTTGCCTGGAAGAGATCGCTTCTTAGCGATAAGATCACCCATTGTGCACATTTAGAATATTTTTAGGCTATATAAGTTTTTCTGTGTTTTCTGTAGTGGTGTACAAAAAAGTGTTATCTATCTATTTACTTTTATAAATAAAGATTTAAAAAAAAAACCATATAATTTTCATCTCGCTGTTTAGAGATGGACACTTTTCTAACTTGTGCCCCATACAAGCCGGCTCTCTTAAAAGTTTGTAAATAATTCGAGTGTCTTCATTAATTAGCCAAAATCTATTCATTAATGGATACCTCACACTGGCTAGATACACAAGTGTGTGTAAAACAGAATATAATTTTTCCTTTGCCCTTTTGAATTTAAATACGACAAGAACAAATGTCCGCAAGGGGACTCTGTGCCAACGTTATTTATTAACGATCATGATTCCACATACCCTGTCCACCTTTTTCATCATAAATTCGGTTTAGGTTGGACCTCCGTCGGGTCGCCATTGTTGCCTTAATCACAGATCTTCAATTTAATATAAAAATTGATATTTTCTGTCCTTCAATATGTTTAGCGGAGATTAATCCTATGACTCATTGGATTTATTGTGTAATTTGATTGAATTTTCCTCTTTTATTGGATGTTTGGTTTGTATATTATGACAATTTGTGAATATAATACGAGTTTAAGGGTTTTCAATATTATATTTCAGTAGCTGTATGTCCTTGTTTGGATACGCCGAAATCCGGGCAAACCGCGTGGTACCAATCCGCAAGTATTAAAAGTGTTCAAATAGGCGCGATGAATATGCGAGTGAGGTAGGGTGACAGTAGAGTTGGGTAGGACATGATCTGTAAGAGTGACATGACAATTGTACTGAACCAAGTACCAGGTGGTAGAGCATTTGCCCGACTGGGCGGCTACCACCCCTGGTCTAAAGTATGTCGCCATAGCAACCTTGAGTTTTGTTCCGGTATTAGTAACCAGGTTCCAGTCTCCTTTAAGAGCGTTGCAGCGCATTTGTAGCACTTGTTGGTGTTGCAAATATCTGTAGACGATGGTAACCACTTCTCATCAAGTGGGCTGTCTGCCTGTCTGCTGAACTCCTGCAATAATTAAAAAAAGAACAGAGTTTGTAAGACCTGACATTTTGTACTGAACCAGTACAATGTACCACTTCAAATGAGAAGAGATTTGTATGATTTTTAACGCGGCAGTACCTTTGAAACGACGAGGCTGGCGAGGCGGTGAGCTCCCCATTTGCCCCGTACAAAACTTCGTGATGTGATCGGCTTCGGTCACCTCATTCTACTAGCAGTCGTACATGTCATGTTGTCTCCCTTTGTTATGTGAATATCTGTAGACGCTATTGTACCGTTGTCCTCGTTCCGTTTTTCCTCTTACATTTGACGCGTGAGTAGTAGCAGGACAATACTTTTGAAATAGTTAAATTTTAAATTTTGAGCCTTATCGGTACAAATCTATTTTGTACGAGACAAATGTACTGTCTCACTCGTGTACTTCTCATTACTAGATGACAGCAGTTTGATTGATGTCATGTTACTCTTACAAAGGAACTCATTTTTGAATTGTCTTGCCCAACACTAGGCGCCGAGGTAAGTCATCAAATATATAAATATTGTCCTTACTTATAATCATTTGTTAAATTTTAAGTCACTGCTCAGCAACTGATTAATGACAATCGTACAGATAAATTCCTCTTAAAGATAAGAGGTAATAAAGAACCGCAAAAGGCATTAAATTGGTGGCGCTACTGTAGCTAAAGTGTTAATTTTTAAAGGAAATATTAACAGTTTTATTAAAAAAATATCAATAGGATATTATTAAATTACTTACTTAAGAGACGGCTAATCCTTTCTCAACGAGATTATTATAAGTAAGGCCCTATAACTACATAATATATGAGGAAATGTTACGTCACGAAAATTATAATTCCCACCCCTTATCACACTTTGTTCCACGTCTACATCGTATTAACTTCACATACATTTTATTTAGTAAAACAGATTTAAATATTTAATATTAAAATAGTTACTATGTTTTGTGATTCCTAACAAAAGTCACTCTCTTATTTATATATGAGTATGGAGTTACGTCGCAGCATGTCACAATGGCGGCCATTAGCAAGAATCTCGCGGGAGGCGCGATGATTGCCGCGTGCCCAGGTGCTGAGCGGCAATTTGCGCCACTTAAGCACCATTCAAACTTATCAGACGGATTGTGACGGATTAAAAACAGCGATACAGAGGTCCTCTATCGTGAATAGCATCCATTGTATCTTATAAGACTTTAGACGAGATAATCTGGATTTAGCTCTAAAGGCGAAATACACAAATAAAGTTTGATTTGTTAGTGCTGTAATCGTCACGTGAATGTCTGCGATATTCAGATCTATTATTAAAGGAGGTTATATTATTTAAATTCAGAGAAAGGATACTACAATACTACACTTCTCTGTGCAGGAACGGCGAAAGGCCTGTCGTAAGAGGAGAGTATGCCGCCATAACAATTTTGCGTTGTGTTCCGGCCGGCATCAGTGGTCAGATTTCAGTTCATCCTTCAAGGCCGGCAGCACATTAGAAGTACCTCTGGTCTTGCTAATGTCCATAGGTGACGGTAACCATTTTGCATTACAGTTGGGCTGTCAGTCGGTCTGATGTGCTTCAGCAATAATAACAAAACAATGATAGATAGATAGCACTTTATTATTCACCAAAATAAACAATGTCAAAAACATTTATTATGTTTACAATATTTTCTAGTCAACAAACACTATAGGCGGCATTATCGCTTTAAGCAATCTCGTCCAGGCAACCCAACTTAAATGAATATTTTTGATAATCTTGTGATATAGGTGATGCAGAAAAATATATAAATATTTACACTAATTTAAGAATCAAGTAAAAAAATGAGATTTTATTTTTGGTCATATTTATATTTTTACGGCTATTTATTAATTATATCGTTATAATATATTTAAGCTTAAAAACACGAATTTTGAAGTATTAACGAAAGATCTTCAAAACATTTCCAACTCTTATTTGTATGAGAATAGTGTTTAAATTATTAAATATGATGTATTCTATCTCATTCTCTCGCACGCTTCGTCCCATAGATTAACGTGTTTATCTATTTTTAGTGTCGCTTTTTCGTTTCACCGAGTTCCAAATCACAACGATTCTAAAGAAGTTTCACTTCAAAATTTTAAATGTTGGTAAATAGGAGTATATACATATAATAAGTATTTCTCATTTTTAAATTCATTATATAAACGCAATATAATTCTATTTATGTTGCGAAACCCACATGTTACACCATTTTTCTTTAATCCTAAGTATGTCTGGAAGAAATTGCTTTTAGTGATAAGACCGCCTATTGTCTTCTGTAGTTAAACTTCTTAAATTGTATCTTATAATAATGTTATAATAAAGTATATTCAATACTGCCCACAGATTGATGTAGATGACGTAGAAGATATTTTCAGCGTATAAATGTGTATCGTGGCGAATACGTGAGAAGGATTTGTCACATTAAAAGACGTAATATCAGAGAAGTCGGTGGTGGCAATAAGTCATCGCAAATCACCTGCTATTCGAATATTCATGTAATCCTTACACATGGCAGTCGTGTGGGGTGTGTGAAAAAGAGTACATTATATACATATTTCTAAGCAGAAACAATTATATGAAATTTCGTGCTTCGTACTCTTCCCCTGGGGAGGGAGGGAGTAGTGTTTGAATTTTCAAAAAACCAGTCAGTCAGAGAGTTTAAGTAATTATATATGGATGTATTAGTAATAAGCAATTACAAAGATAATAGCTTCTTATCGCTGAATGTTAATGTTTGGTGTAATTTAAACATTAAGGGCCTTACTTATAATAATCTCGTTAAGAAAGGATTAGCCATCTCTTAAATAAGAGACTTTTAAGCCCCTAATCAATGGCTGTTGCAAATAAAACTTGCCCTCTTGCCTCTCAGCAGTCACTTAAACTACCTCTCGATGTTGGTCATTTTTGACAGTTATTTACGAATTACTTTACCACCACCTCTTATCCTTAAGAGGAGTTTATGGGTAAGATATTCGTCAATCAGTTGCTGAGCAGTTTCTTAAAATTTAACAAACTATTATAAGTAAGGCCATAACTGTTTTGATAACAAATCTGAATTTAAACAATTATTAAACAGCACGTTGAATTATAAACTATATTATTACTAATACTACTTTTGTGCTTACATAAAAATGAGCTTGAAATATACAAATATGAAGTAAAAGAATTTTTAGTTAGAAAAAGACTTTTTTGAAGAAATAGCGACTTGTTTACACTTATTACAAAACATAGTAAAACGAAAGAAACAAATTTTGAGAACGCAAAGTACGCAACTTATTTGCTTACTCTTTTGGCTCAGCGACCTAAAGCGGGTCTTAGTCTCCAAAACGAGAGCATGCAACTTCTGTCCTGTGCAGTTTCTTGCCAATGATTGGCTTGCAGCTCCGACAGGTCAGCCTCCACTCTGTCCTTCCTTAGATAGCATATTTGGGACGGTCGACCAGACGTTGACCTACCGGCTGTCGCAAATATCCTCTCCCATCCGTTCTACGTGAACGAGCCAGCGGGGGCGGTGAGCTTTTACTTCTCCTATTATCTTAGGCTCGGACACGAGATTCTCAAATTCGAGGTTGGTTCGGACGCTCCAGCTATCATCCTCATATATGCCAAATTTTCAGTAAATTACCTTTGCGCCCAGCTTCTTGCTGTGCCGGAGTTTTATCCAACACTGCAGATTTTCAGACCAAACCTGATCCCTTCTACCGCGATGTCAATACGTGTCGCTAGGGAATTTCTTGTCGGTTCTTCTTCTTAAGGCTTATAGCAATGTTCTTGAGAATTTTTCGGGCGATAACAGGGATTCATTGAAGTGATCATTTTTAGGATGCAACATTATTTTTTTGTAAACAAATAAAGCAGTATTTAAAAAATAATAAACATTATTTATCTCTTTTTATACAAATGTACATGTTTTTCATCCAGTTTTATTAAAAATTTAAGGATTAAAATGTAAAATTATGGAGGTGATTTAATTTTTTTTTCTTTACTTAAAATATCTATAGGAAACTTACGAGAAAACTACGTTATGTTTGGTGTCATAGAGATTTATGGTGTTTTTTTTAGTAAATTACTGATCAGTAAATACCAACGACAAGTTGTTTCTCTTACACCCTATTTTTGGCCTTTTGTTGTAATAGAAGCCTTAAAAAGCAATACGTTACGAAACGTTGTACATAGAATAGGAAGTAGACATATTTTTTAATTTATATATGCTCTCGCTATGACAAAATCAGAAATGAGGATATTCGTAAAAGAACTACAGTAACTGGCATAGCTCATAATATTAGCAAGCTAAAGTGGCAGTGGCCTGACTACATCTGCTGCAGTGCCAGTTGCAGAAGGAGCAGATGTGCCCTAGACTGGACTCAACGTAATGTAGAATGCTCTCCAGCCCAGTGGAGAGATGACTTGCGTAAGATTGCTTGTAAAGACTGGATGAGAAAGGCGGAGGACCGTAGCGCAAACTAGAGAAGGCAGTTCAAGTTCAATAGAGGAGGATGATAGGTTTTATAGTAATGTAAATTTTTATCTATTGTAACAAAGTTTTAAACAGAGTCAATAATTTATTTGTTCTATCAAATTAATTAGGAAAAGCTTTCAATTTTCGGAATGGGGCAGTTACAGTTAAATCAACTGTGATACTTTTACCTTCTGGCCCACATTTTGTATGTATTTGATATTTTAAATTAAGATGCTAACAAGGTTTTTAGAGCATCTTCTATGTGAACGTTGTTTTAGAATGTAATGTGATCTGTGCCAACTATCCAATTTTTTATGAATAATAGAAAGACTATTACTTATAATCCTAAATTAGACTTAAAACAAAATAGTAGTGACAAATATACATAGTGGAGAGTGTTAATGAAATCGGTTTAGACAATGTTATTATTAAAACGAAATGTCAACAGAGTTGAGAAATTTCTTCCAAAATCCTAGAAAAGATCCTTCGAAAGATATCACGGTAGGCTCAAGATTCTCCCCCATTATCATTTCATTTCTGGAATCTGCGGTATACGGTTGCCAAGTTACTCCCAATGACGTATCTGGAGTCGGGTTGCTGTAAAAAATATATTAATTATGCGTATTTTTATTAGTTTAATCGTGTCATTAAAGACAAATATTAGTTTAATGGTGTACCAAAATAAAATTTTAATTTAATTGTTTATCAAAGTCATGTCTTAATTTTTCGGTTAGATTTCACAATTTGTACTCCTACATAATATGTAGTGTATTTGATCGCTGATGATACAAATCGTGTTAAATATGGAGTTATGTGAATCTTTTATTCTTGAATATTTAATTCAGATAAAAACTTGAGCAGATTTTTTTTTGCATCGTCAATATAGAGGATACTTCTATTAACCTAGGCGTTATATTAAAAAATCTACTTACCCATATTTTGCAAAATTTGTAAATAATTGACATTGTCGCTTAATAACTCTGTAAGCGTCGCTGGATTTATTGACTGGAGACAATCCATCTGTCTTTCTGTCGAATATATATTGTAAGTCATCAGTATGTGCTGCTCCTGTAAGATTATATTTTCTTCCAGGTCGTGAAAATATATTTCTACTAGAGTAATATGAAAACGTATACGAATATTTTTTTGTACCTATATTCTCTGGAAATGCAATCAAAAATCTATAAATATCGTACACGTAGTGGTTGTCTGTGTCAAAATTTATAATTGTGTTCATCGTTTTAGAACTAATAGTCTTATTACCAAAATAATAATCCCGAACCTGATCAGAGAGTTCTAGAGCCTTAAAAGGGTCAACGATTCTTCTAACTTTTACTGAAACAAGTAAAGATTGGTATATTGGATAAAGCTCCAATATATCCTTTTCTAAAATGGCATCTATGTATAAAGCTTCAAGATTTGTATGTCCAGCAATAATGTCCACCTGATTAACTTTGCCAGATCGTTCTAATACTTCGGGATTCTCAGTTAAAAATTGCTCTCCAATAAAAATTTTTTCGACAACTGGGCCGTAATAAGAGATAACATGGAGTTTCGCAAGATCTTCATCACCCATTAATATATCAGGATTTGCCTTAAACATTTTTTCTAGATCTGCTTTTTGGAGATAAACATACAGTTCTGTCACATTGTTCGTATCAAGCCCTAGCTTTTTACCAAGTGTGAATGCTCTTTTTCTAGGTTCGCGAGCTACTGCATAATCATTTAGAAAACATCCACTCATTATAATAGCTCTTTTAAATAGACCATTAGACATTTTTGATACAGTATGTAGCGATACCGCTGCGCCCCCAGCACTTTGTCCCATAAGAGTCACGTTATCAGGATCACCACCAAACTTTGCAATATACTTTTTCACCCATCGCATTGCTGCTACTTGATCTTTTAATCCTGCATTTCCTGGAACCTCTATTGTATCAAGACCAAGAAAACCTAAAGGACCAAGCCTGTAGTTCATGGTCACTAATACGATATCATACTGCATTAGAAAATCTGGACCTAAAATATCTGAATCTCCAGACCCTTGTATATATCCGCCTCCGTGTATGTAAATTATAACTGCCATGGGTTTATTTGGGATAAGATTTGGGGTATAAACGTTCAAAAATAAGCAATCTTCTGAGCCGAATTTAACATTATCACCGAAAAAAGATCTTTGCACACACTGTGAGCCATGTTTTTTCGCGGATCTAACTCCTTTCCATTTTAGAGGTGGTTCTGGTGCCTGTAAAATTAAATATTTGTCTAGAGAAATTGTACTCCGAAACAAACCTTACACACTATGAAGTATTCCAAAAAGATTTTAATGAAAGCTTTAGGGATTAAAACAGAAGACTCCTGTTTGACATTGGATACCATGCGACGCTCAGAAAATATAAATATCAAGTCCATGTCTCGTAGGAACGAAGTAGAAGGTGCAGCAAGTAATGAACAAAGAATATTCTGTATTTGTTCCTGTGATTTAAAGCCCATACACTTAAAAGGCTTTGTAGAAGAAAAATCAAAACAGGAATACGAGTATTATACATACACTAGCAGTTCCAGCAAAACTTCGCTCGCGTTACCATAACTACGTGTTTGTCAGTGAATTGAAACGGTGGCACTAAAAGAAACGCTATCACAGTCCTATCATTTTTTCTATCTCTCTTCTCTTTCTTTTTTATGTTAATTAAATCTGTTCAGTAGTTTTCACGTGGTGCTCTAACACACAGAAAAAATCTAATAATTGTATATGATTGCCTCTGGGTTGAGCAGGCTAAGCTTTTGCCGGTTCACCTCATTATAACGCAGAGGCACCATGTTCGATTCCTGACATAGTAAATTTCGTAAACCAATTTTAAGTCATTTACTATTGTTTGGGTGTCTAGGATCGGCCCCAGAATGGATCGTTGTATTATTACCCATAACACAAGCGTAACTCGCTTAGCTTGAGGATATACAGTATGTGTGTTTGTCTGCCGACCAAAAAACAGTAAGCTTAGTATAGCCTAGGTCCTCAAAGTCAATGGATAAGGTTCCCATAAGGCAAGCCACGCTAGCTCTCTGAATCTCCATACTCATGCGTTGTCCAAGGTAAGAACCAGTTCTCTGATCACTCGATAAACCAATGCATCCTGATATATATAATAATGATATATTAAATCAATAGTAGTTCTTACCTTGAATCTTAAATTGCCAACAGGTGGTGCCGCGTAAGGTATTCCTTTAAAGCTGCGGTAAATTTGACCACCTGTAGATACTTCTAGAATTTCACCTTCAAGGACACCCTCATCTAATTCTAATTTTACTCCTTTAGAATTCTGATCACCCCGTTTTTGATTTACATTTAATGCGTTAGGAATTTTAATATCTAAATCTAGTCCTAGTTGTGTTGTTTCAGATATTTGAGATAACTGCAAAGAGAATATAAAAGAAAAAATAGTGTATTTAATAACTTAAAATTGCATTCTTTTATTTTCAGACTTTATGTTAGCATTTTTGTTTTTGTAATCTTTTTGTCTGTATTTTTTTAGCCTTATCGCTTAGAGGGATATCTTCTTAAGCAACCTGACTGAGAGGATATTTTTAACAACTCATCTTTAGGTATAATTACCAAATAAAATAAGAAGAACAGTACAATGTGGGCAATAAACAGTTAAGAAGAATAGAAAAAAAAAATATTTTATCATAAACAAAGGTAATGGCTTTTGACAGATATTTAAAAATGGCAAGTGATTTAGCTTTTCTGACATCTACGGGTAAAGGGTTGTATGTTTAAACAAGTTTATGTATTTTTATGACCAAAGCGATACTTCTATATGATAGCGGTAGCAAGCAGGAAAGTGGCTGTAGGGTTTAGAGCAAAAATAAGTACTATGGTATTGATTTATCGTGATTTATGTAGTTTACAGAATCACAAACACAAAGCACCATATGACAGAGAGCACGGAATGAGAGAAGAGAAAAATGTTGCTACTACGAAGACACTACTAGATTATAAGTAATAATTTTAAACTGATAGTTTGTTTTTTATTTACCGAAAGAATATTAAAACTAACAGTGGCAAAAGGCATCATTGCTGTTCGAGATCATTGCAACTCAGAGATCCCGCCTTCGATTCTTGGCGTGATAAATTTCGAAACTGAACTGTGCACTGTTTACTATGATCATAGTGTCTAATGACACAAGTTCGGGAATGTACAACGTTTGTATACGTTTGCCGATTATATTTTATTTTTTTATTATAATACAATACGCAGAATTAACTTCATGATATTTAATATTTGGTATTGCGCGCACTAATGACACTTACCTCAGTTATGATAAACAACGTTAGGACAGCTGTGTGTTTTAACATCATTTTAATTGTAGTAGGGAAATAAACAATGCAGAATATAATGTATAAAATGAATTCCAACAACAAGTACTAAAGGCACGAGGACTAGCATCGCTTTGTACTGAATGTACCTACCTATATATTAATTGAATCGTCTAAGTGCGTTTAGACTACGTGCAATAACCGGTTCAGTACAGTCGACGAATTTCCAGGATACACTTCGGTGAGTGTGCCTCGGAATTGCATGAGCTGGTTCCACCCTCACCATTCTACCTCCGGACAAGCAGAGGGACGCACTTACGCCACCGTTATATGGTGGAAATACCGACGAAGCGGACGACACGCTATGCTTCTACATTCATCGTACGCACCGCTGAAGAACTCTTTACCTTCGTCTGTTTTTCCCGAAAAATACAATCTAAGTGTCTTTAAGTCTCGCGTGAACAGGTATCTTCTAGGTAAGCGTGCTCCACCTTAGACTGCATTTCCGCCTGAGACATGGTGCAATGTCGGTCAAACGCGAACCTATTCATTATAAAAAAAAAACCATAGTTTTCGTCAAAAATTGACTTGTGCTCAAATATTTGTATGACCATATGTATGTAAGATTTACAGTGTGAAAATTTGAATTTTTTATCACCCTGTGTACAAATATTTAATTTTAAGTATCTATATTTCAAAAATTGATTACTGAATTAAACCGATGGAATGTATATTTTTTGACGCCACTCCTACCCTGCTGTTTTCTTAAAATTCAAATTCCATTTCATTTAACTATATTGTTGCGTACAGAGAGCACCCTCCTGACCTTTCCGCCGGAGCACACCTACACTCCGCGCCCCACATAGCGCCGACGCCCATTGCTCGCGTAATTAGCAGCTAGGCGTTGGATGACTTACCATACTATATCTCGACTCTCTCGCATAATTTGTACTTATTCTATGCATGTTTCGATTCATGTATATAGTTCAATAATAATAAATTAATAATCATACAACCCATTACATCAAGTTTAATTTTCAAACAAGAAGCAACTGCCACCAATATATTAAACTTATTTCTACGCCTTATATAATTATATCTAAAACTAATGGTACTAATAACACATTTTGAATTATGATAGTTGAAAGTCTGTATGTGTGTGCCCGTAGTATTATTGTCGGTTTGGAAATATGCATTCTGTGTCGCTGTAATTTAATGTCCTTAGCCATTTAATTGGTGTTTTAACTTTGATGCTGACATTTCTTTATATATTCTTTATATCAATTATATTTATAATTATATGATTCTAGCGGTCCCGGCAGACATGGTCGTACCCTGGAAAATTTTGAAACCGATTCCAGAGCTAAGTATTTTGTATATTGTAATTTGTATAGATTTATAGGTTACATTATTTTAGTTTTAGTAGAGGTGATTTAATCAGGGATAATGCAGCAATTCGAATAGTAAGAGATTTTTTGAAATCGGTCGATTAGTTTTTGAGTTTATACGCTGTAATGTCATAAAAATTTTATTTATAGTATTACATCTTCTATCTAAATGTCAATTATAGAGTAGTTTCTTCGACAAATAGTAGCTACACAGATTTATTTTTGCTAATGTGTACGGAATCTTAAACATATGGGGGCGCTACTTACAATTTATGTACAATAGATAATAATAAACAATGTAATGAATTAGCACAGTATAAATATTACTACCAATTTGTATTACAGTATGTTGGTTTTTTATGTCATTATCTGTCGTACAGGCAATAAAATACACAGTAAAGAGAAAACATTGTAATAATGGATAGAGGTTTTGAATAGACAAGTAAAATGTATTAGTAAGTAAGATTTCATAAAAAACGTAAGAAAGAAAAGAAAATACTGACGAAAGACTGAAAAACATTAAAAAAGCTATAAATGAATGAAATAGCCTCGGGGCAGACCCCATCAGATGGTGGTGGGCGAGCTACCACCCCTTGACTAGTTCCGGTATTAATGGCCCGGTTCCAGTTTCCCTTAAGAGAGCAGCAGCGAATTTGTAGCACCTTTGGTGTTGCAAATGTCCATAGGCGGTGGTAACCGCTTTCCATCAAGTAGGCCGTCTGCCTGTCTGCTGAACTGAAATTTAAGAAAAAAATTAAATCGATCGAACCCGCTAAGGGACTGTAATCAAGATAATGATTCCAGCATGGCTTTACAACGTCAAAAACTCCAGAAACCAAAGGTGAAATCGACTATTAAGAGTGCTAATCGGTGGTGCCAACACAACCTACCCAAAGCCTATAGTTGGTTTTCTATACATGTTGAATAAATTTTACAATTATCATAGTACCTTTATTGGTGGCAGTTGATTCTTCCAAATAAAACTCCACGTGGAATGTATGACTTATTATTTTGATATTAACAATTAGTTTAAAACTATATATAGATGAGTAACAGAGAATATAATGCTGAACGGCATAGAGGGAGTAGTAGTATTTTTGAAGTGAAGTAAGCGCATGAACGCAAGTGTATGTCTGGTGTTTGAGGGTCACCGTCTCTGTCTGGTGTGTTGGCTGAGACGGTATGGGGCTTCGATCTGACGCTCTTTGCCCCGGTCTAAACTCGCGGGGGGCAACTACCTCCCGGTGACGGGGTACGGGAGCCGCCAGACACATAGGGGTGTGTCGGCAGGCTCGCGTTGGCCAATCAGCGGCATTCGGTGGCCATCGCGGGCTTCACGTTAGCTCCGTCTGGCCAGACTGCGGCTTTCGATGGCCATCTCGGGCTTTAGGTGGCCATCTGCGGCGTCTGGTGGCCTGTCTGCGGCGTAGGAGATTTTCGCGACCTCTCAACATCGCCCTAATCCCGGCGGATGAGGTCACGGGGAGTCGGTAGCCATCTTGGGGTCTCGTGATCGGGAGGTCGCGCCTGTAGGAGAGCAATCCCGTGGAGGTGGGTGTGGCGGCCGTTGTCGGCGCGGTCGAACAACCGACGCGCCGACATCGCCACGAATTCCTCGACACTGGGAACGCTCAGATCGCGGGGGATCACGTCGTTCCTTACGAACCGACCCGCGCCCGTACACATCCGCAAGGCGATGTTCTGCTGTCTCTGCAGCAGCTTCTTCCTGGTAGCATGTCCAGTATGCCTCCAAGGACTTCTTACATCGGATGTTTCGTCCGACGCCTAGCTGCTAACTGTGTGAGCTGTGTGCTACGCCGGACGGGTCAGGGGGATGCTCTCTATCCGCAACAACTTTAATCTCGTTGCTTCAGTATAACCGTTTTCTTTACAAATGGTTTCTCTACACATAACTATTTACAGGTGAATATAACGTTTTCCCATTACAGCGACTCTCGTTCAGCTAACTCCGTGATAATTCCGCAATCTCTAACATTAAAACGATATCTAATTGTTGGGAGCCGGCGTGACGTTATATGTTGTTGTATGGTGCAAGTTATAACATCTTACGATCTTCATTATTGTGACAAGGCTTGACGTCACGTTTCAAAATATTTCCAACTCTATTTGTATGATAGTGCTTAAATATGCTTATATTTTTAAAAAGATTTTATATGGAAATAAAACTAATTACGGAACTGTTGTTTTAATTTCATGATTTCTTGACGTAAAATTACAAAGTGTGTGATGTTACACTATGGAAGGAGGAGTCTCACGAATTGTCAAAAAAAAACCTAAGAAAATTTTCCTAAGATTGGAAAGATCTTAAAAAAAAGAAACTATGTACATTAGTGAATTTTATTAAAATAAAATAATAATTGGGATAACAAAAGTCGTTACTTGTTAAACTAGTACACTTGATAAATAAATAGTATTAAATTTGTATGTAAATAAATATATATTATGTGGAGATCTTAATTTAATTAAAAAAAATATAGTACAACTAAATAATTCTTTCAAGGAAACTTAGTTTGGATAAATCCGGTAAATATTTTTTAGGATTTAAGCAATAAAATTAAAAAAAATCTATTTGAATTACCGATCGCTGGAGATTTTGCTGGAGTATTTCTCCAGGTGGTACGGCATTTGTCGAATTGGATAGCTATCATCCCTGGTCTAAATTATGTCACCATAACGACCTTGAGTTGGGTTCCGGCATTGATGACCACGTTCCAGTTTCCTTTAAGAGAGCAGTCCACAGGCGATGGTAACCGCTTTCCATCAAGTGAGCCGTCTGCCTGTCTGTTATACTCTAGTAATAAAAAATAAATCTATTGTATGGTATAATATGGTATTGTTGATATCCCCGCAATAATAATATTATTATTATAATATACAATAATACTATTATTTTATGGCTACAATAAATAATTAGAATTGCTTAATATTTTGCGTAAAATGACAAGCTGCCAGAGAGTTAGACGCTTCGCCTTAAACTTTGGACCGCACGAGATTGCTGTTGGCCGGACGGTTTTAGCATACAAATTGGAGGCGGTATAACGCGCGTTATTCATAACGAGCGGCATCGACGGAATTCTCATTAATCTAATTCTATTACGACCATTTACACAGAATAGGTGTTTTAGTTTTTATTGTCCTACTGGCTGCGCTAGTCATTTCGTTTACACGGGACTTCGAGTTTCATATTTTCTGAACCTTGAATGATATTGAAATGGGTTATGGGACACACCCGTAAATAAAAAAAATCTAATAAAAAAGAAAATTGAATTCAAGAGCAATCAAAAAGCAATAAAATATAATTTTCTATAACAACTTCAAGTCGGCGTCAAGTAAAAAATAAAAAATACTACATTTGTACGATTGTAGCAATGTACATGGTAATATAGTCGCGGGCATATCCAGGTTTTATATATAAAATTGAATGTTTGTCTGTATGTCCTTTAGAGAATCGTAAACTATACATTTGATCATGTCTTTGTCTGATCTTTAGCAAAGTTGTTGTGAATGAGCCAGAGAAGGTTTCTGAGTTGGTTCACAATTGGACTCGGTAGGTGGCGCTGCTGTCGGCATATCGATTGTAGCTTTACCGGGCAGGACGAAGTTTGCCGGGACAGCTAGTGTGATATAAAAAAATGTGTTCTGGAACGCATAGTAGAAGTAAAACTTCAACTGACAAATGGAAAAACGAATCGCAACGGAAAGGTGACAAAAGGTATTGCAACAAACAAAATTAACTTGAAGTGTTACGGGCAGATTTTTAATGTTGTCCAATTTCAAAAGCTTTTCACTTCTACTATGTGTGACTGTACCGTACACGGCGGGATCGGTAACCCGACGGTCCAAACCCACAAGGTAATTTTTGGTTACTTAGGTGCTAGGTACTTACCTGGTACCCCAGTCGACGGTGGCGGGAACAGGAACAAGGGTAAACACTATTTAGTCGGTATATTAAGGGAAGGGCGCCCCTTGAGAGGAATTATATAAAATATCCTACCAAACTACTACAAGGGAAACACTACGGGGGTTAGATAAATGTCTGTCCAAATACACCCGCGCCTCGTCCTATTTTGTTACGATCACTTGTTCACTGTCTAGATTTACTAATATAATGTTCCACTAACTGGTATTAATCAAAAAAGTCTCAATAAATAATTTAATACTCAATATATAGCGCGAGAGCAGTCTCCGTGCGTCTACGAGTCAATTGCCGGTGTACCCGCTTTTTCGACGCGATAAAAAAAGTGCACACGAATGTATCGCGTAACAATCGAAAGCCGGCGCTCGATATCTGTATTCCGAACAGTGACATTTCAATTTTGCGCAGGTTTACCGTAAATTATGATTTGGTTAGGTTAGTTAAATAAAAATACATTCACTGAAATATACCTTATTTCAATGAATGCATTTTTTAATTACTTCTATATTGTCAGAAAGTAACTCATTTTTTTAATAAAAAACTTAAAAATAAATGCAGCTTAAACATATTTTACTTTATCAAACAAAAAAAACTGAATTCGATCCGGAACCCAAAACACGCATCCATAGTCTACTCTAAAATATACCTTCTAGTCCTTCCACGCGGCCGTAGCGGTTTGTCGTGCCAGAAAAAAATCCACTCCAGAGGCAGTCAAGCGACGATTACGATACGGGCAAGACGTGTGTAGTACATTCCATTAGTGATATAGTGACGGGCTTTGCGCGTGTTATTGGATCGTGAAGTTTGTACTGGTTGTGTCCAATTATATTTGCACCTGTGTTATACGTTTGTATTGTTCTAATAAATTCTATAGTAATTCCAAGGGCATTTTGATTCGAGTACCACACTCGTAACAATATTGAAGTTGCACTTCAAAAACAGGTTAAGAAATTATAATGATTTCAAAATAAGGCTCTTTGTCTAAGCTGCTACGAAACCCCAAAATATACCTCATATGTATATCGCGTGACAATGCAATAATATGGTACCTTGGAGCTGATCTGATGATGGAGTCGGAAGGTGGCCTTAGGAACTCCTGTACTAAATAAGATAGACCCGTCGTGTTTGGAATCATTTTACTTGTCATGGCTAGCACTCTGCTGCTTCATATCCAGGAGCTCAAAAGCTTGTATTTAAAAACCTTTAAAAAAAACTTTTTTCTTTTAATTTTCTCTATTCTGGCTTACATTCTCTATCACACCAGTACTATAAATATTTAACATTATTAACTTTTATACTATCCATATGAAAAATTCTAGCACACGTCTGTGAATAATTAATATACTTTTTAAACTTATTTTATTCGCATATTCATTAATTTAATTAAGATTTGAAAATGCAAGTATTGATTTACTTTATAAACTCGAACCGAATTGTAATTAACTTTGAACAGATGTTTCTGATCTTTTTAATCGGTCCGTAATATTAAGCCACGTTCACGCTGACCGCGAGCTTTGTGAATGCAAATGATGATCGGTTTGTTACACAGTAAAAGGCAGTGTATCAAATCTGTTGTACCATCGTTATTGAGCGTTAAAAGAATTATTTTTCAAGGTGTTTTTTAGTAATTGATTATTAGTGATCTAGTTGATCAGATGTTTTGTAGTCTTTTATCTTTACATGCGAAAACGGTAACTACTTCGCATGAGGTAACTTCAGAAAAAAACTTCTTTCTTACCCCAGTATCTATCCAAGCATATTGAAATTCAGTGCAAAGTATAGCCAAATGTGGCCTTCAATCAAAAAAACAAACGTGTGTGGCTTAGGATGCCTGACAGAAGTGATAACTTCCGTGAGAGAAAGGGAAGCGAGACAGACTGGCGCCGTAACGCGTTACGTTATGAAGCGGTTTACCTACCCATAAGAAGTTCAAATTCTTAAAATAAGTTTATAACATGAGTCTGCTGGCATCCTTAAATATATGGCAGCTAATATGTATTTTTTTATGTTTTACTTGTAGACGAACTGACAGATGGACCACCTAGTGGTAGGTGTAGGCTATCGTCGCCTATAGACATCTGCAACACTAAGGGAGCCGATGCGTTACCTATCTCATAGAATTTAAGTATATGTCTTCGTCGTTTTTAAAGAGCACAATATTGTAGCGCTCTGGGAAAATCGCGGGATGGAGTTCATTCCATAACTTGGACATATATGGCGTGAAAGGGTGTCCGCTACGTGCAGTGGACGACTTTTAAGTGTCTGGGAACTGTAGATGAACTCCGAATCGCCGGCCAGTAGTGCGACGATATAATAGCGACGTAGGCACCAAATCCAGTACTTCATCAGAGCACTCCCCGTCGTACAGACGGTAGAACACGCTGAGAGATTCTAAGCCGTCTCTAATTTTGGGATCCTCGACAATCCGGACCGCTAGGCTCTGCAAAAAGTCAAGTGGAAGCAGCTGATACTGGTGTGCATCATCCCAAAAACGGGAGCAGTGCTCTATATGGGGACGGACTTGAAGCTTTATGTAGTAAAAGCCTATCCACCTATCCACGCATATTGGTATTTAATGCAGAGTATAGCCAAATGTGGGGTTCAATATAAAAAAAACAAACGTGTCCGTATCCGGACGCCTAACAGAAGTGATAACTTGCGTGAGAAATAGGTGATTTGATATCATTCTTTAAATATTTGATATAATTTTCTAAAACTCAACGTTATCTACAAATGTTAAGACAAATACCCTTAGTCCTAGATTCCTTGTAATGGTCCAGAAAAGTGGTTTTTCTTGAAACTTAATTGAACAACATGAATATAACGAAAGATTTTTATTTAAAAAATAACAATATGTTCAAGATAAAAATTTAAAAGATTTCATAATTCTTGTCCACTGATTTTTCGTATACTGCGAACGAACAATGGGAATCTACAGAATCTTAATTAATAAAATCCGTTCATCTAACCACAAAGTTATAAAGTTACAAAAGCTAATTTTATCTAAGTTAAATCTTAACATTTTCTCTTTGTTCGTTAGAAATTTGAGTTTTCACTGATGATGCGTACTTTCACTGATGTGAAGTCTACAAACCTTATTTATTTCTTGTGTTTGTAATTTTTTTCTGTTTATGTGAATTTTCTATTGAAAACTATGTTGCTTTTCCTAAAAAATAAAAACAATGGTAAGGCTAAATAAAAGACTAGCTAACCGAAGAGAAATTCCAAAAGTAGTGTTTCCGAAATCTGATGGTTTAAATTAGCCCTTCCCGTAATTATTTTCTCTTTTCTACTGACTTCAAAAAAGGAAGTTTCGCAAATATTTTTATATAATTATTCTACCATAACATTTTTCATTGACCGTTTTCGACAATTCTTTTCGCGTTGAATCACAATCAGGTCAGTTGAAATCAATATACATTCAAAATAATTATGTATAAATTTGGTACTGACTCTTTGTTTCCGAACATATAGCAGAAAGATGGTCAAAATGTTACTTAAGTATACTTATCCGTGTAGGAACGGAGAATGAATACAATTTCCAGTGGACGGGCGCCCTATCGTAAGAGGCAGCCAAACAACCCACAGCTAGGTGGTAGGGCATTTACCCGACTGGATAGCTACCACTCTATGGTCTAAAGTATGTCGCCATAACCACGTTGAGTTGTGTTCGGGAATTAGTGGCCAGGTTCAAGTCTCCTTTATGGGAGCATGCAGCGCTTTTGTAGCACCTTAGGTATTGCAAATGTCCATAGGCGATGGTATCCGCTTTCCGTCAAGTGGGCCGTCTGTCTGACTGCTGAACTCATGCTGTAAAATAAAATAAAAAGCACATTTAACCATGATCATATTCCAAGAAGAGGTAATATTTATAGTATATTATCATTATATTAATACGTGAAGAAAAAACTTGGTACCCCCTTTTTACAAAAATTGTGCGGACGTAGGAGTACATTACACACACTACCATGTATTTGACACACACACGCATTGATGAGTGGCGCCGTCTTGGCGAGGCCTACGTCCAGCAGTGGACTGCGAATAGCTGATGACGACACATATATATATATACCAGTCGAATTAACAGTATACCCTCGGCGAAATCTTTGATTAGAAAAGTCTTTGATACTAATTGTTGTTACGAGTTACGGGACTCGAATTAAAATGCCTTTGGAATTATTATAGAATTTATTAGAACTATACACACAAACACATATAACACAGGTACAAATATAACCGGACGCAATAAGTCCAAACTTAATGCACAATTAAATAACACGCGCAAAGTTCGTCACTAAATGTACACACGCTTTGCTCCGCCTGTGTTTATCGCTTGTCTGTCTCACCCCTCCGTTCGGGCATTGCTTTATACAAATACAATATGTCTCGACACAATACTCGACCACAAGGACTGAATTTCCAAGAATCACACCTGGCTATCATACAACAATAGGCCTTAAGACATTACAATACACAATGGGCTATTTCTAATTACCAATTTTAAACACAAAGTAAACAAAAGAAGTCCAAATGCGTTAAGGTAATAAAGTGTGTGTTTTATGGCAGGCAGGTATGCATTTACTTTTGTCGGCGTGTAGCATTATTATGGTCGAATTTCGACAACTAGTAGTAATAGATAGATCAAAAACATTTCAAAATTTTGACGTAAGGGTTTCGTATGTTTGATTAAACCTTCAAACGCAAGGTAATTTAGCTTTGAGAGCGATAACATGTCCCATAACTTTTAATGTGGGACCCCTTAGTTGGGGAACTGTGCTCGCCTCGGGGTCTGCCCACGACGGATATGAGGGTGGTTGATCATTGCCTTTATCGCTCCACGCATATATGTACGATACGGTTGACCTTTATCTAGAATATAAAATTCTAAGCATGTCGTGAGATAAGTAGGGCGGCACGGAAATTGTTTAAAAAAACAAATTATTTAGACAATTTCATTCTGAGACAGTTCTTACAAGACTGATTGAAATTACCATTAAATTGTATGAACTTTAAAAACTTAAATTAACACTAATTCTTATAAAGCGATGACTGGGCGCTGCATGGTCAGCAGGTCTGTAGGCAAGCGCGTGTCCAGCGATTGCCTAACTCGTGTCTGTACATGTTTTTATTGCAGGAATTCAGCAGACAGGCAGACGGCCCACTTGATGGAAAGCGGTTACCATCGCCTATGGACATTTGCAACACCCCAGGTACTACAAATGCGCTGCTGCTCTCTTAAGGGAGACTGGAACCTGCTCACTAATGCCGGAACACAACTCAAGGTTGTTATGGCGACATACTTTAGACCAGGGGTGGTAGCCATGGGGCAAAGGCCCTACCACCTGGCAAACATTACAGCTATTTAAAAAAAACAACTAGAATCCCTATTAATATTATAAATGCGAAAGTAACTCTGTCTGTTTTTTCTGTCGTTTTCATGGAGAAGCTATTGGACCGATTTGGCTGAAAGTCTGTATGTATATATATATATATTCAAGTTTATTTCTTACAAACATACAACAATATTATTATAGTAAAGTATTTGCCAGGTGGCAGGGCATGGAGTCGAATGGAAGATGGATGCTGGGAAAAGATGATTGAATAACGCGGTTAGGAAAAGCGGGTAGTTGTGAAAATTAATTTGATTGGACAGGAATTTTAAATTAAGCGGCGCGAACAGTATGGTTTCATGCTTATTCCATGAAATGAAACTCAAAAATGACCGCATCACGTGTTTGAATCTCATAGTGAATGGGCCCTTTAATTTTGAATCCATTAGTGGTAGTGGAGCATAAAGTAAATTAGTAGGTCAGCAATCAATTTAATTTACCGGAGCCCGGCTCGATTGGATTTTCGTTCCGCAACTTTAAACGATAAGCGATTGTTAAAGTTTTGCCTGTTATCATATTTACCCTCTATAATTTTGCAACTACAGCTCATTTACTAAGCTACGTTGTAGGGGTGTGGCTAAACCAGAAAGTCAATAAAACAGCGTTTAGGTTTCCGTTTGGCGATATAAATTTAATGGTTTAGAACAGAACAGAATGTACTTTATTGTACAATAAAATTTATGAAATACTTAATACACAAAAACAGCTTGGAATTAGGTACTAATGGCGGTCTTATCTATCAGCTATCTCTTCCAGACAGTCAGTTTAGTACTCAAACGAACTATATAAATAAAAAAGTACAAATAATAATTTATAAAATTTATCCGGAAGGTACGGAGAAAGAATACAATATCCTGCGGCCGGGCGGCCTGTGGCGACAAACAACCCACAGTCGAGTGGTAGGGCCATTTGCACGTCTAGATGTGTGACGGTACGCACCATCATGAATTTAATTTTTTTTCTTTTATTAATGTTTATTTATTTATAAAGGAATGGCTGTTCTCCATATAATGTATTCCCTCCTTTATTTCGCATAATATGTGTATTTATTATTATTCTCTTTGTATGATATAATTGAATTTTTCTTTGTTTGAAAATTTGACAGAGAAGAGAAGGGACTTTAATATTCATGTTTGACAGAACAAGACATGAAAAAATTATTCTCGGAAAAAATTGTGTTTTATATTATTACAGATGGAGAAAAAGCTATTTGTGGACAAAATGATCAATACTAACAATAAATAACTATATCTTCGATATGTGCGCTACAGACTTCGGTGCTATGGATTTCACCAAAGGGCTAGTTCACATCTTCAAGTCAACAATTAATACATTAATAATTTTACTAATCATGTAGATTTGTCTAATGTCTTGCTTGTTGTGCTTATCTATGTTTCAGATGTTCTCCTGGACTGTTGTAATATATAACTACTAATAACTATATACTAATAATCTACTAACATTAATCTATTCTGTGTTGTCGCTTTTATTTCTGTTCTCAGATGTTCCAGAGGCTGTTTTACGTTTGTATGTTATTAATGATATATCTAATTATGTGTTTTAAACTAATCTGTTTGTTGAACATGTATTTTATAACTAATTATGTGTAGATTATTGATATTTTCCTTGTGTACTAATTACATTATTTTGCAGGCAATTCTAATGTCCTTCCTTTACAGAGATGTTACTAATAATATTGTGCTAATAATTTGAATTTTAGGAATTATGGAATATTTGCATTTAATGAGTGTCTATATGTATAAACCTGAAATTATCTTTAAAACCTGAATTAATGATGTGTAGTTAGTTACAGCAGCATATATTAATTAGTTAGTATTGAGTTTGGTGTACTTTGGTGTTAGTCTTTAGACATATTGGGGTCCGTGGATCCATTTACACGGACTTTTAATTTAATAGGAACGTTCCTTTGACTTATATGGGCATATATGCTAACATATATAAGTATTTATTGAGAAGACTTACACAACTATATGTAATGAAAGACAGACTTGTTTACTATCTATTACTGACTTTCTTGTTTTAGAACTTAACTAATTATTTTCCTTGATTTATATATTATATGGAGAATGAGCTATACAATATTAAATTAATTTTGATGTAAGTCTTGATTGACTTGTGCGTTATTATAAGATAAGAATTGTTTATACATTGTTATAATTTCATAGTTAACTAAATTAATAAGGGTTAATTGTAAAGCCTGAGTGTGCTAATATATTACTTGGGAAGTATGACTCATAGTCTCTTGCGGATAAAAATACTAATTTATTGAATTTAACTTAAGGGGTTCTGAGATATAACTTTGGTTTTAGAAACTGAATTAAATAACATTACTACTTCATAGTCGGGACCTACTAAGGGGTTCTGATGATTCTTTTAGGCAATATAATTATTTATTAATTTGTTAAGGGAGATTAATTGTACGTCAATGGAACTTATTTATAGGAGTTCTTGTCTTGTTGTTGCATACATGTTGTTGTACCTGACTGCGGTCACATACTTGATGGGGGTGTTGATTGTTAATGTCTATCTGCTCTTGTCGCAGTGAGCTTAAAGTCAGACGTCGTATTGAGTCTTGATTGTATTGAACATAGACAGGGTTATTATTGACCTAGATCTGTGAGGTCATAGTCTTGTTTTATTATCTATTATTTAGTCTATTCATATATGTGTATATATTTAAGTATATTTTATAACACTACATTATTACATTACACTATACAACAATCATGCATTCTATGTGGGAAGGCTTAACTGACTTTAGAAAATTTAAAGTTTATTTGGCTTATTGGATTTTTTTATGTTTTAAATACTTTCCTGTTGAGAAAGCTTGCCTTGGCATTTGGCTTTGTTTGGCGCAAAGGAGTTGCTTATTATAATCCAAATTTTGCTAAAGGTTTTCTTCAGGTTTACTATACTTCCTTAACCAAACAACTCTGCTGTTGCTAAATGTGTATAAAATAGGCATTCAATTAATATTACAAAATAATGAGAAGGGGGTGAAAGCACATATTGATTGTTTCTATATTAACTTTGATTAGGGACGCGGTTTATGGTCTTTGTAACCTTGGACAAATGACGTCGCAAACCATTTGTTTATTGGGACAATCTAATCTACCTAGGATAGTTTCGTCAATTATCCAGGTTTTCTCGCGTGCCGTTTTTAGGCAACCTAGTTTGTTTTGGTTATAATATGTGCCTTCATGAGACTAGGTTGATTTCACATATTGAGTTTAACTGAATGAGTAACTGAGGGATTGGAGACTGTTAAATCGCGGATCAGCTTGGAGGCGAAGTTGAGGGCCCCGGAGGCCAGCTACTGGCTATTGCAAGCGGATCATTCATATCAAAATTTACATCTTTCCACAATATGTGATTTCACAAGAGTCTTAGAAGTAGGTAGGCCTGGCAAAACTTGACTGAATTGGAAAGGATGATTAATAAAAACTACTTATGAGCAGTGTTACTGATGTTGACATCTTTGATGCTAAGTATCACCAATTCATATCTAATTTAACCTTAAATCATTATTTTACGGTGCTATGCTCTCATCTCAAGGGTTAGGGTCATTAGACAGGTGTAGGGTCCATCACTTTACTTAAACTTTAAACTTTCAATTTCATTTTCACGATGGATCCAGAAATCTGTCTTTGACAAGGGGATACATAATACAAGTGAAGGTGTCTCTCGCCTAATTTTAATTTAAAGTTTACTTACAATTCATAGAGAGACATTCTGAAACTTTTACTCCAACAATTTAGGAAAGGGAATTTTATGAGATGTAGAGAGTATCACTATTTAAACTTTATTTAATATTTATCTTTAATTCACTGTGATATTCTTCTTGCATCAGGGGAGGTCGCAGAGGTGATATTCCTCATAATTACAAATTTATTTGATATTTTGGAAGGGTGACTCTGAGATGAAATGTTCACTCAAGTCTTTTGGCCTTTCCAACTCATTTTACACAAAGGCACTCCAAATGTGTTTTCCAAATTGATAGGACGTACTGCTAGTGAGTTTCTTGTCGGCTCTTCTCACCAGCGATAGTACGTTGTGAACCGACGCTAGTTTTAGATAATGTTTATGATCAATTCAATAAGTTCTAATTAAAAGATTGGAGGTTCTTCTTTTATTCTGATATGAGCTCTTTTACTGATAGCTAAAGAATGCGGTGGCATAATATCAGAGAGGTGGTTAGGAGGGGTGCCTACACAAAATTATATAATTTGTTATGAGATGTGCATTAAAATTCCTTTTGGCTAATAAAGGCACGGCGTACTCAGGTGATGAGCTTATGTCATGAGTCGATACATTTGTCATTATTCATAAAACGCATGACATTTTACACTTACAACTTATACTACAAAACTGTTATTTATATAGATATATATTATACACCGATCCTAGAGTCTTCCTGTTCCTTGATCAACACTCCTATATAACCTACCTTGTGAACATAGGGTTAACGGTATTATGACGAGGGTTCTTATTACTAGATGATCACGATTTATGGCCAAAGTAAGTTTATTTACTTAATAAATGTTATTAATTTTCACTTTATAACTTCTTTTATTTCTCACTCTATGCTTCGGCTTGAGTTTGTCATCCCTTGGCTCTTTGAGGGCAGGGTGAACGTTACAGATGGCTACCGCATCTGGTCTAGATTATGTCGCTAAACCAACCTTGAGTTGTGTTCCGCCATTAGTGACCAGGTCCCAGTTTCTCTTAAGAGAGTAGCAGCGCATTTGTAGCACCATTGGTGTTGCAAATGTCCATAGGTGATGGTAATCGTTTCATCAAGTGGGCCGTGTGCCTGTCTGCTGAACTTCTGCAATAAAAAGTATTAATAATAAGAAGATCGAGACCCGAGCTCTGCGAGTGAAGTCGGCTAAAAAAAATCGGGATTCACGTAAAAACTAGTGGGCCAAATTCGATGTGATTTTCGCTGAGCGACAACAAATTATTTAACTAAGACTCTGAGCTACTATTTATCCTGGGAATACCGCGGATTTTTTACTGGGAATGATAAAAATTGGCCAGATTGAAAAAAAGAATTGCAATGAGATTATTACACTGGTGGACAGCATTTTTTTTTGTAATAAAACGTGTAATATTTTTATCCTATGAATCCCGCTGGAATTTTCCCGGCAGCGCTTTGAAGTTGTTTGGGTGTATAAAAATTAGATTCTTCTGACACAACTAAAATTATGCTACTGTGCGTTGTGTCCCGGGAATCCCGTGGGATAAAGTCAAGCGAGAACGAATTCGCAGGGATATCCTAGTTATGTATAAAACAGTTAACTTATAAATAATTATCAGGATAAAAATAAATAAATATGAATCTGTTAGGGTAATGTACAACGGACTACACTGGGGCCGATCCCAGCCAATACAAAAAGCCTGCTTAGTGCTGATATACAAGCTAGCACTTTGTGGAGTTTCATTTAAATATGTTCATTAGTTTTCATGTGATGCTCTAACAGAGACAATCAGACAAAAAATAATGATATTAATTATTTATTTTTTATTTGTTTCAGAATTTGGAGAATCCAAAAATAGGTGAGCTCTGATTACATACAATATATCCTAATATTAATTCCATAATTATACATGCTTTAAAATATCATCATATTCATATTACTTTTAAAATGTTATTATAGAGATAATTTTAATTACTGTTTAAAGAATAGATATAATTAATGCGCTATTTGACTCACGTGTACAAAATGACATAACTACAGACGTACAAATCTATGAGGCCATGACCAGGGTTTGGCAGCATTTGAAATACTTGTAATTGAAATACAAATACGTATTTTATATCTGTATTTCAATTACTTCTTAAAAATGCAATTTGTAATTAGTATTTAAAATACCTGACGCTGAGGCTTTTAGCTATCTTATTGATGAATGGTGTTCTTCAGAAAATGGTGCGCGATAGCTTTCATAAGCAAAATGGTGACCGCTAAACATATTCTATATTAGGTACGTTCTGCAGTACTGGCCATTTCAAATAAAAATATTTTTTGTATGGTTAACATATATTATTTAAAATTAATTTTATTGTGAAAACATAGAATTCTTTATAATAATTGAAGACATGAGTGGATGAAGGTGATAAGTCGCATAATTCCAATTCTGAGTAAATCGAGATAAAAGTTTTACTTTTACTTTAAACTGAACTGAACTTAACACCTTTTTCAACTTTTATTTTTTAAATATGCCTTATATCTATGATCTAAGGTCTGTAGTCATTTGGTATCAACTTAAAACCTTCACTTACGCAAAAAAAGCAAAAAACCGAATATGCGACATATTACCTTCATCCTCTCACGTCTTCAATTAGTCATTTGTTTATTTATTAACGTTATGTTTTCATCGCATTTGAATGTTTTTCCTCACCATGGATACGTTAAAAATTCGAGTAATTATGGAATATACTAGAGTTTACCCCGCGGTTGCGCCACGGGTCAACCTCTAGTGCATGCCTCTTGTTTATAGAGGTTACATCACAGGTTACATTGTATTCAATTTTTATGTTAGTGCTATTTGCTCTGAAAGGGACACTTAATTTTATATCGCAAATTATCCCATCTTCCGCATGAAAAGTGTCTTTGCACATTTTCTATGTATTAAAACTACATGTATGGACCAAAATGATCAAAACGACCAAAACGACCAAATCGACCAATTCGACGAAATTGACTAATTCGACCAAATCGAGCAGTTCGACGAAACCGACCAATTCCACGAAATCAACCAGTTAGACTAATTCGACGAATCGACGAAATCGACTAAAACGACCAAATCGACCAATTCGAGCAAATCGAAGAAATCAACTAAATCACACACATACACGTTAAAATTACAAACGTACTAATGAATTATCGTAAAAAAATAAATAAAAATAAAAGTTGTATGTTCCTATCAGCATGATGTGACAACCTGTAATTAAGTTTGCACTGAGACAAATAACTCAATGTAATAATATAAACAAATGTATGTATTAGCGTAAGACTTGTTGGTTGTCCTCAATAAATAAATTTAAAAAAACGACCAATTGGACCAAATGGGCCAAATCGACCAAAATACCTGCCCTACTTTTTGCGATAACGTTGACATAACTCTTTTCTATTATCCGGGATGAAAAGTATCCCTTGTCGACGAAATGACATATCACAAAGAAACCTATTGTACTTTCTGGGATAGCACTTATATAATTCTATCCCAAAACTTATCTAACTGACTTATTACGATAGAGTTTACCCCACGGCTATGCGGGTCAACCTCTAGTGTGTGCTTCTTGCTTAAAGAGCAGGCATTAATACTGGTTACATTGTACAAAATTTTGATGTTAGTGCTATTTGCACCCGGAAGACTAATTTCATTTTATATCGGAAATTATCCCATCTACCAACATGAAAAGCATTTATGTCCATTTTCGATATTAAAACTACATTTAAACAAAATTTGAGCACTGGTCCAGTATTCTTGATACTTTTTCCGTGAAGGTTTAACAGACGGTCAGATCACGTTATTATCGCATTTTTTATAGATGATAAATTTTGATGTCTATAAACTTAAAAAATGCTTGATCTCATCGAAACTTTCATCGTTCTAACCGTCCTAGTTTAATTTATTTATCCTCCGTCTATGAAAACTACATGAATAATAAAAATGGACAAAAAGAACAAAAAGGGCAAAAAGGTAAAAATGGACAAAAAAGGGCAAAAAAGAAAAAAATGACCAAAATAACCCAAATCTCAGAAATGACCAAAATGTCAAATCTCAAAAATACCTATCCTACTTTTTGGGACAATCTTTACCTAAGTCTATCCCATTAATATATATAAAGACTTTTTTTATTTGTTCAATGCAAATACAATGTCGTATATAAAGCGATAAATTAAGCACCTTATACTTAGTCTATAGCTGAGTAAAGCTCTTTAATGTCCTTGCTGTAATTTCCACGAAGAACACAATATTTACCGTATGGGTCAATTATACGAGCATGGCTTCTCCATACAATTCACAGTCTACGAACGTACTGAATTGATAAAAGCCAATAAATCTAATTTATAGTTTCAAAATTCAAATACCTTGACACTTAGTTTAATATCTGGTATCAATTTGGTTCAATATATTCCTATGTTGTTAATTAATTAGCGGTTGTGTAGCTTTTGTGGTGTGCACAAGGTTTTATAATTTAATAAAGTGGTAACATAACATACGAGTTAATTATTGGTCTGGTAATTAATTTGGCATATTGAATGAATTATTTATTGTTGTTGAAACAACAGAACAAAATTGTAATTATCAAAAAAGCGAGGTTGTAATTAAACCCGTTGTGTAGGCAGTTTCGATTATTTAAATATGGACAATGTTACTTTAAGCACATATATGAGTGTGTATGTGTCCGGCATTGGCTATCGATCAGCGAAAACTGTATGGAAATCGGCCTTTTAGTTTTTATGTGAATCCCGAACAATCATACAAACCGAAAAAATTAAAAAACAAAAGACTATATGTACTTTTACAATTATATAATATTTGTGAAGAATTATTATAATTCAAAGTGCTCAATTTAAGAATGCTTTTATAATTAATTAATTTAAGTTTTATGTTTATTTACGTGAGCGTATTTTACAATATGTTGTTTACATATATCATATTAGTATAATTTTAATATTTTATTAATATATGTATATTATATCATGTATGTATATATTTATAAGACACTGATTTGGTAGTGAGAATAATGCAATATACCTCTGTTCTTATCAAATTTTTTGTCCATCCAAAGGTTTTATTGTATTGTAAAATTTTATTTTTGTTAACTGTATCTTTTAAAACACAATAAAGCATATTCATTCATTCAATATTGTACATTGGATACCGACACACACTTATTCCAACACACTACTGAAATCAAATTGGGTCTAAGCATTATCGTAGATAAATAATTACCGCTCACTAACACAGACAATATTACTGATAATAATAATACCGAAAAATTTGTTTACTTGTAATTGCACATTGTCTATGAACGCTACTAATTAAATATTTAAGAACACGTCTAATCATGGTTCAGTCATCAATCGGGCACCTAGTGCAGGTCATTGTCACGACATACGTGACGCGCCTCCAAAAATCTAATTATCCTGTTACACACACCGGCCTTATTACAACCATTTATGACAAACAAAGACTCATAAAGAATCTATCAAAGTATAAATTGGACCCCTAATATTGATACAGCATCAGTTGTTCCTCAACTAAACAAACATGAAGTGCTTTGTGTTCGCTTTGGTGATCGTTGGTGCTCTCGCTGAACTTCCTCGCTTCAGGCCTGCGAGGTTTAGGTTCCAGAGACAGGAGTTGGCACCTACCACGACTGATTCACCTACAGAACCGACAACGCCACCTTCCGGACCGTATCCACCTTCAGGATGGAAGCCTGCTGGACAACCGTTCACACTACCTCAAGAAGAGATTGATAATAATCAAGTGGACAACGCTCCTTACCCGCCATCTGGTTGGAAACCTGCTCAACCCTTCGCACTACCGAACGAATCTCCAGCAACCAGTTACGGTGTCCCAGATAATACTTACGGCGTTCCAGAAAATGTTTACGGTACTCCAGATAACACGTATGGTGCTCCAGACAGTACTTCTACAACAGATGCAACAACGACCGATAATCCTCAAGCTGAGAGGTTAGAGGGACCGATTGATGTGCAGAAGAGTGTTGGTACATATTACGTTCTCCTGCCGAATGGACAGCTGCAGAAGGTTGGGTTTGTGACGGAAAATGATATTCAGAATATGAAGTATACAGCGAGATTGCAACTCAGGGAACGTGCTCCGTTGTTAGTGTTTGCTCCTTAATTACTCGATCTCTTAATTGTCTTGCAGCTTTTGTTTTAATAAACGGTTGTTTACTGTACTGATTTTATTATTTATTATAAAGCCTGAAATAATTTTTTAAGATTTTATTAATATTTATTTCTTAGAGGGTTTAATCAATTAGATTATGTCGCCCTTGAACATAGACTTACAAAAACTAATTACTTATCTATTTTAAGTGCTATTTTAACTATTCTTAATAGTGTATTGGCTTCTTTTGCTAGAGGGAACACAAATATGCTATTACAGAGACCTATATCTAATTTATTTAAACTCTAGCTCTTGATACAGTTACCTCTTTCTACTTCGGTCAGGGTACATTTCATTAAACTATGATAAACATCTTCAACCCCTCCACACTTTGAACAATTTGATGAGGTTGTTTTTGCATGAGGTGAGAGCATTTATTTAATGGAATGTGTCCGGACCGAAACCTCAAGATAGTGACTACATCTACTGGTAAGTTAAAAGCAGAAAATAATCACAACACTATTTATAATATTTATTTTTACTGAAACAGATTGTATTTCGAAATCGTTTCTGTAGGAAGAATATTTAACAAGCGTTAGAAAATTGAATACATTTTTCAAAATATAGACTAAGTTTAATAAATTGCCAAAGCAAAATAATCTTCATCTTCGGATAAAAGTAGACATAGACATAGACATAGACATAGACAACACTTTATTGTTCATCATAACAAAAATTACAAAAAAAAATGCACAACAAGACAATAGTTACTTGGTAAAAAAAAAGGCAGCCTTATCACTAAAAGCGATCTCTTCCAGGCAACCTGACTTAAAAGGAATTCTTAAATTATCTATAATGATTATTTAATACAATAAAAGGAAAAATAAATAAAAATGACATACATGGACAGCAGATTACAGTCAAAAGTATAATAACTATAGCACATACATTAATGTGTAAGACTTGCATAATGATTCCAAAGTAAATTTTTAAATAGTATAAGTAATCAATATATAAAAATTTTAAAAGGTAGAATAACACATTCCCATCGTATAGTTGGATAGAAATACTTGAATAATCTGTAATTTGTTGTCTGCGACTTTGTCCGCATTTGTTTTCTTTCCGCATGAAGTTAAATCTTAATTGGAACGCCGAAACATGTAGGGACTTCTTTACTACCAAAAGCTTCAACACGAATTAACATGTCTAGAAATTGAATTATATAATTATGTTGGCTCATATCTATTTTAGCATCTTCCAGAACATTTTTCAGACAAAAATTAATCTGTCTAGTTGTTCATCTATCCCCAAGATACAATATTTGTCCTTGTGAAATTTTGTTTACATTCATTGAACCGTCTAGTATTAAAAAAAGTAACAAACAAACCACATCAATGTAAGATAATCTCCATTACTCTCTAATTCATTTGTTTAAGCAATACCTTCACAGGTAATAGATTGTAATTAAATTACGTTTTAATGGTTTCAAATATAAGTATTTAAAAAAACCGCGACTCGGCTACTTTTCAAGAAGACATTAAGTATCGATCAGTGATGTTAAATTTATTGTTATGGTGTAGGCCAAACACATCAATACTGTTTCTAAGAATTTATTTTGCTTTCGACGTTTGCACGTCTATTGCATTGTCCACGTGAAACAAATGACATAATTATCGTAATTTAATTGGTGTGAAAGACGTTATAGTGCTGTTCTGTGACTCATGCAACGCACAGACTATTAAACCATAGACACTATACGTAAATATATAGAAAGTAATCGATTTGAAATTAGAATAATACCGCAATTATCATAAGTGCTGTTTTAAATGGCTTATTTAATATATGTAAAATATGTTAATTGAAATGTGGTTATATTTTTCAATTTAATTCAATTATAATTTATTTGTTCAAAACATGGTTAAAGAGTTGGCTTATATGTTATATATAGTGTACTGGTATACATAGGAGAGTACAAATATTTATAGGAAATTTTATTTGTTACACGATATAGTACTATTAGCAAAAATATAAGGCATATTGATTAAAACTTATTTAAAATATAATAATAATAATAAAAATTCCCGCAGGGGGGCTTTGTGGCGAAGCCTTAGGTGAGTGGCGACACCTCGTACCTGACTCCGGGGGCCAAGACAAGGCCCCCGCCTCCGTGCTTGCCTTAATCAGCCGGCACGGAGTGGAGATCGCTAGAGCTAAGACTCAAGCTCCAGGGGTGGAAGTGATAAATGGCCTAATGTCGGAAGTAGCTTCGGTGAACCTACAGCCCACCTCTCTACACCCCTTAGCCACTCACACCCATGTTGCCCCTGTCTTTTATGGCATTTTTAGGGGCCCATGCAAGGAGTGGCGAGTCACCGTCTGCCCATTTTTCCATGTTCCCTGAACATTGCGACGGGCAGACGTCATAGTCCCCATATTTCCAGAGCCCTAGTACCACTAACAGTTCACACCAATAGCCCGGTACTTTCTCTTCTCATTTCCAATAGTCCTACACTGGCCGGGGCTTGTCCTTGGGTGCATTATTGTATGGTGTGGACAGGGATAATCGCCGGTCAGTGTCACGCCACATTTACATTAAATTTGTCAAGGGGCCTCTACGTGTTGGCCTCCCCATGGCCCCACGCAAGCCCTCCAAAAGTCCGGGCCATTTTTATGGCCCGTGGTCTTGAAAGACGTACAGTATAAAAATTCATTTATTTCAGAAATTAAGTATTTCCATATTGTTATTGTTAATCAATGCCTGCATAGCTGTGTTGGTCAGGAAGTAAGGATACGACGAACCCATTGTGTATGAAACTCGCTCTCATTGGCGGGAATTAAAAAAATTAAAAAAGGTTTTGAATTCTGTTAGGAGAGAGACTTTTTGTACTACTGAAAGATACTTTCTAGTGTGAAAATAAATTTTGGCCGTTGTGAGCTACTAATGGAACGCGCTGAATGTTTTTCATTGTTTCAGTTTAACATCCAGCTCAAGTTACAACTCAGATCCCGACAAAAAGAACAACCACCTGCATATCTGAAAAAAAAACACATTTTATTACCTGTCGGCATTTTAATTAATTTTAATTGTTTTATGATCATCTTTTTTTGTTTACTTACTCTCTCTAGAAACGTATGCCAATAAATAAGTAAACAAAAGAAGAAGAAAGAAAGAAGCTGTTCTCTAACAGTCCATTGTTTTATTGTGCTCATTTATGGCAGCATGCGGCTGACTCATTAGCCAGGTGTTTGGGATTACGTCAACTATGATACGGGCACATTGCATTTGTGCAGTATAAAACGATGGCCTGATTGAGGGAAGAGGCAGTCGAGCGAGAACCACAATCAAGGTGAGACGTGTGTACATTCGGTAATCTATTAGTGACGGATTTTGCGCGTTTTATTGAATTACAACCGTCAGCATTACGTTTGGACTTGTTGTGTTCGGTTATGTTTGTACCTGTGTTATACGTGTTTGTATAGTTCTAATAAACTCTATAATAATTCCAAAGGCATTTTAATTCGAGTCTCGCAATTCGTACAATATTGAACGTAAAGTTGAGAAAATTCGAGAAGCGTTTCTTAACAAACAACATTACAACAATACCTATTATTGTAGAACCGAATACGAAAGCAACTTTTATTGGTAATGAATGCAAATTGCCTACATAACTGAGTGCCTTTTAAATTTAATGACTTTTACGAGCTTATGAAATTTTAGAGGCCTATGTGACCTGTTTTGAGTTTTTGTTTTGAAAAGTAAAAACAAATGCGTAACAGTTGCTTGAAGGAAATAGTATTATGTCTTACGAAATGTTTGGCATGGAAATATACATAATATGGAGATGTTTATAGTTCCCTAGTCATCTAAGTAAAAATGAATCCCTTGTGTTTTCATTGCGCCTGTTCGTCCTTTTTTATTGCAGGAGTTTGGCAGGTAGGCAGATGACCCACTTGATGGAAAGCGGTTACCATAACCTATGGACATTTGCACCACCTAAGGTGCTACAAATGCGCTACTGCTCTCTTAAGGGAGACTTGAACTTGGTCACTAGTGCTGGAACACAACTCAAGGTTGTTATGGCGGCATACTTAAGACCAGGGGTGGCAGCCATCCAGTTGAGCAAATGCCCTACCACCGTGCGGTGGGTTGTTTTGTCGCCTCTTACAGGCCGCTCGGCCGCGGGATATATTCTTCCATCAGTCTGTCCGTTGAGTAATTTGTGGGGGTTGATGAATGATTTTTTAGAGTAGTAGAAATGTTAGTAGCAAGCTAGCTGATAAATGTATAATATAAAGCTGAAGAGTTTGTTTGTTTGCTTGAACGCGCTAATCTCAGGAACAATTGGTCTGATTTGAAAAAAAAATTCAGTGTTAAATAGCCCATTTATTAAGGAAGGCTATAGGCTATATATCATCACGCTAAGACCAATAGGAGCGGAGCACCATAGAAGAATGTTTCAAAAGCGTTTTTTTTTAACTTACTTGATGGAAGTTGGATACCGTCGCTTGTGGACGTTTGCAACCCCAGGGGCGATGTCGGCTAAGAAATTTTATAACACCTTTCTTGAACGACCCCATGTCGTAGCGCAAAGGGTAAACCTCGGTGGGAAGTTCTCTCCAGTTATTGCTGTGTGTTATGCTGCAGTTATGCTGACCATACATAAAAATATGTACACGATGAATTAAGAACTTCCTCCGTTTTTGTAGTCGGTTAATAACACAAACGTAACTTGCTTAAAAATGTGCAATGTGTGTTTGTCTATTTAAAAAAAAGAAATTGTTATAAAGAGCGCTTTTACTTTTCTTTTGCTAAAATGAAATAATAATGATACAACACTTATTCAGGTTATGCAAGAGTTAGTTGAGTGCGCAAGAAAAGGTGCCCCTCGTTAGTGCCACGTCTATCTACAAAGTAATTATGTCATTTATAAAGGGCGACCGTTTTAATTGCTTTGCGTGGATTTGTTTACCCCAGATTCTGGTTCAAAGAAATTCAAAGCTTAAGTTACATATAACAAGATTCATGTTAATTTAACGAATGTGTCCGCATTTATGGCCTTTTGTTATTAAGGCTTAGATTTTCAAATAAAAATTAAATACTTTAACAGTAATTTATGTGTATGTAACTCTATATACATATATTTGTACATAATGTATGTGCATTTTTGTTTACTATTAACATATGCATACAGCGTGTTTCATTTCAAATGACAATAAATCATAACTTTAGCGGTCGTACTCCATACAAATTTTTTGGTACTATTAAATCAACCGTAATGTCAAAAATAAAATTTTGAAATTTCCGAACAAATTAATTACGATAAAAAGGGAATACAAACAGAACATCTTGTAAATACTGGTTCGCGAGCGAGAGCGTAAGAATGAACAACTTCCGCGTTTAATAATGAAGATACGAGCTGGCAACATGATACATTGGTCACTAACCTACCGATTTAGACACAATAATTGATACATGTTATTGTAATATTCTGAAATTAAAAATGAGGTCCTGTGGCTAAATCAAAGAAGTTACCTTGATTCATTTTTGTATTTGGGCAGAGTAAGTCATGAAGAAAACGTGGTCAGATTTATTGTCGTAAGGTCTGAAACACGCTGTATATGATTTATATATTTTAAACTATGCGCACTGCATAATTTCATATAATAATGGGTCAGCGATTATTAGAGATGTGAAATTATCTCCAGAAAGTTGTCTGGAATAAATCGCTGTTAGCGATAAGACCGCCGATTGTACTAGTTATATGATAGTTAAGTCATATGTATTATTTTCTTGTGCGCAATAAAGAATAGTCTATTCAATTCTATGTGCAGTTGTTGATGAACTTGGCTTAGATGCATATACCCATATACAGCACAACTTTTTCTAAAACTATTATGTCTAATTCTACATATATTATAAATCTATTTTGCTCCGTGCAGGAACGGAGAAAGAATACAATTTCCTGCGGCCGGGCGGCCTGTCGTAAGAGGCGACAAAACAACCCACAGCCAGGTGGTAGGGCATTTGCCCGACTGGATGGCTACCACCCCTGGTCTAAAGTATGTCGCCATAACAACCTTGAGTTGTGTTCCGGCATTAGTGGACCAGGTTCCAGTCTCCATTAAGAGGGCAGCAGCGCATTTGTAGCGTCTTTGGTGTTGCAAATGTCCATAGGCGATGGTAACCGCTCTTCATCAAGTGGGCCGTTTGCCTGCCTGCTGACCTCCTGCAATAAAAAAAATATTATAATATAATATGTAGTTACAGTATGTTTGTTTATGATCTACCTAATAATTTGCACCACCTACTTCGCTAAATTAGGTTAAATTATTTCTTAAGTTAGGTTACCTGGAAGATTTAAGCGATAAAGCCGCTTATTCTTTTTACCATGACAATAGTGTAATTGTGCATTTTTGAAATTGTATATTTGGTGATTAAGAAAGTGTTATTAATTCTACCTTTATAATAGTAGTTTATGAATGCCCCACTGCTGGGCTCTGGCTTTCTAATTTTTCAGTGATCATATAGTATATCTGCAACCCTTGTCCAGAGTGGTTTGGCGAGTATGGCTTGACGTGTAGATTTCATCACAATGTATTGTTCTTACCACGTTTTAAATTAGGTCAAAAAAACTGCCTGCTGGGGGAGAAAAGGAGTTCCCCGGCAATGAAAGAGGCCTGTGCCCACTTCTGCTAAGGCACGTGGAGTTGGGAATTCCATTTACCCGTAGCCCTGGCATAAGCCGCAGGACGGAACACCCAGGAGTTTGTGGGTACTATGCATGCTAGTGCCACCCTTGATCTAGTGGATCCCACACACGAGTAGTGAATTATCCCCCAGCCTTCTGTGCCTGTCGCGGCTTCGTACTCAAACATATTTCAGTCATCACAGATATCCCCGGGCAAAAAAAAACTCAGAGAACTGCCTAAATGGTGCTTTTGTAATGCCGAGAAATACAGCGCGAGGTTGACGGTCTACTTGATGGAAACTGGTTACCGTCGTTCTTGAATATTTGTTATTACAAGAACATTTCATTTTTTTCTATAAATAAGGTATTTAAAAAGAACTACCTTATTAATATTACCATCTAATCTAAGAAATAATAATAGAAGGTGATGTCAGGAGCCTTAAGAACAGACGAGCGTGCATGAAAAGAACTATGAATTTCAAAGAAGCAAGTGAGGTGTGTAAGAATAAACCTGTATGGCGCTCTGTTGTTCGTGCGTACCCCGCAAGGGACCTGGCGTGAAGTTATGTATGTATCTAATCTAAGAAGATTAATAAATATAGCCTAAGTTAACTAAAAGTTATTCTTACTAAGAAAGTGTCCATTAACACTTTTCTTATTGTCTCTATTAAGGCGAAGACACTTTGTTCATGTGTTCTTTATTAATAGCTAGCACATTACACTACACTTTTGTTTTGTTTATACCACTAGTTCAAATGCTTTTGCCCTTTTGAGCCGCGTTGTCAAGGAGCTGGATCGCCTCAACATTCACGTGATGATGAAGCCGATGCTCGTGGGCTTCCGTGTTCTTCCTAATAATGTTGTTGACAAACTCCACTTTCAGGTCCCGACGGAGGTCGCTCGATCTAACGTACCATACTAAGAAATTTTATTCAATTAAAAAATTTATTCGAAACCAATAAAATAGTGTACAGAAACAATTTGCTATGGCAAACAGCTGCTGTAGTATACAGTGTGGCAGTTGCTAGCGCCCTCTTCCAGACAAATCCTTTGTTATACAATTAAAAGAAAAAGAAAGTTACTTTAAAGTTTGTACATTTGGAATTTTTCGTGTTAATATTTGTAATGTATGTGAAAATATATACGTGTGTGAATGTGTGTGGTGTATATACAGCGTGTTTCAGACCTTACGACAATAAATCAGACCACGTTTTCGTCATGACGTACTCTACCCAAATACAAAAACGAATCAAGGTAGCTTCTTTGGTTTAGCCACAGGACCTCATTTTTCATTTCAGAATTTTACAACAACATGTATCTGTTATTGTGACTAAATCGGTAGATTAATGACCAAATGTATCATGTTGCCAGCTCGTCTCTTCATCATTAAACGCGGAAGATGTTCATTCTTACCAAGGTCAGTGAACCAATATTTACAAGATGTTCTGTTTTTATTGTCTTTTTATCGTAATTAATTTGTTCGGAAATTGCTTTTTTTAAATTTTGACATTAAGGTTGATTTAATAGTACCAAAAACTTTGTATGGAGTAAGACTGCTAAAATTATGATTTATTGTCATTTGAAATGAAACACGTTGTATATGTGCTGTATGTATATGTGGTGTGTATATGTGTGATGTGTGTATAAGTAAACGAGTGAGTGTGTGGTACATACTTATTAGACTACTGAAGTTAATTCTCGGTGTGGTCATACGGGCTATTTAATTAGCCAGTTGAATAATTTTAATTTACATTCGCGATGAGTAAGAGAGTGCATACCTACTTATAACTATTACTAAATAACTTATTAACTCGTAATTGATAGTATAGCGTAACGTTTTATGAAGCTATATTTTAACCATCTTTTACACATTCCTATTCACATGTGGAGATATTCTGAACTCGTGGCAGTTAGTTTCTTTTTTGAGTGCATAGAGAATTGTAGACGACCTGAAAAATAAATAAATACAAGTTTTAGATAAACAGAAAAAAACTCTTAATTTATTATATTAATGAGCTATAAGAATATAAAAATAACGTAGTAATAAAGAAACACAAAAATATTACAAGGAATTAAGATATTAATCCATATATTTTTTATTATATAATTATTTATTGTTAATTTATCAAACATTTACTTATTTATCTATTATAATATATGTTAATATAAAATTCTTGTTATATACAGTGTTAATAAATATTTATTTAGATTAATGTGTATATATAGGTACGTATATATAGGTCATCAATGAATGTCTGGATTTATGTAAGTATTACATTCATAAATTAGTTTATGTGTATATATTTAGATTGTAGTATTTTATTCTTTTTCTTTCAGTCTTTTATAATTTTAATTTAATTTATCCTATCTTTTATATGGATTGGAATTTTGTTGTAGATTCGAATGTTATAACAGTTTCTGGTAAAGGTATTGTTTTTTGGTGCCATTTTTAATACTAGGCGTTCACTATTTCCAGTATTATTCAACCGATCATCGTGAAATTTTTCATATAGGTTATCAGGGTTATAGAAAAGAACGTAGGGTACCTTTTATCTAGAAAAGTACTGTACCCAAAAGATAGAAAACTAACTTTTTATGGTCGTTGTATGAATAGTGTTATGATCTAGGTGCCGACAAAACACAAATTCACACCTGCATGCCTGTACACATTTTATTACCTTTTCGGCATTTGGACTTCTTTTGTTTACTATGTGTTTAAAATTTGTGATTAGAAAAACAGCCGATTGTGTATTGTAATCCTTTATGGCAGTTTAGCCAGGTGTGATTCTAAGAAATTCGGTCTACGCAGTCGGGCAGACTTATGGCATCTGTGCAGTATAAAGCAATGACCCAATTGAGAGAGCGGGCAGTCTAGTAATAACCACAAGCGGAGCAAGACTTGTGTACATTCGGTAACCTATTTAAGTGACGGACTTTGCGCGTGTTATTGAATCGTGTATTACGTTTGGAAGGGTTGTGTTCAGTTATATTTGTACCTGTATTATACATGTTTGTATAGTTCTAATAAACTGTATAATTATTCCAACGGCATTTTAATTCGAGTCCTGCAACTTGTAATAATAGTTATATTATAGTTATTTAATTGTAATTGATTAACAAATCTACGTGAACGTGATTTTGATCTTAGTAGGGACAGAGAAAGAATACAATATCCTGCGGGCGATGGTCAAAAAACAGGAAAGTTTAAAGTAGGCGCTTAGGTACTTAGCACACGGTGCCATTCGTTGCCAAATGCGTATTGTAATTGCCTACATCTGGTACAAATAGCGAAATACGAGTTCCAATATTCACCGGTAGTACTGAAAGTCCAAAACAGTTGTCACAGAAGCGTAATAATTGAAAATTCTCCCAACTTAACAAATTAGAAATTCTATGATTAAAATTGTAAATTATTAGTTTTTGCCAGCAGCTTCGCTCGCGTTTTTCTTGTTGCATGAGTTCAGCAGACAGGCAGACGGCTACCATCGCCTATGGATATTTGTAGCACCAAAGGTGCCGCAAAAGTGCTGCCCCTCTCTACAGGTAGACTGAAATCCTCAACACTGATGCCAGAATATAATTAAGTTGTTATGGCGGCATACTCTAGACCACGGTTGGTAGTCATCTAGGCGGGCAAATGCCCTACCGCCTGGCTGTGAGTTGTTTAGTCGCCTCTTACAGCAGGCTGCCCAGACACTGGAGTTAGTTTTTTTTTTTTCGTACCTGCACAGAGCCAACAATTCGTTAACAAAAAAAGCAAAATATGTACGCAACTAATAAGCTACATATTAGAGTATGGTTTTCCATATTGTTTTAGTTGATTGTGCCATAATTGCTGTCCTAGATTTAGGTAACTATTATTGTAACAATATGCACAATGGGTCAAAAAACTGTCCAAGTGATGCATGTTTCCTGGCTGGAATTCGAACTCATATATCTTTTTAAAACGCAAAGGCATTGCCAACTAAGCTACCGCAGCTTAATTATATTTAAACTTAATAATTCATTATGTTCTATCCGTGCAGGAACGGAGAAACAATATAATTACCTGCGGCCGAGTGGCCTGTCGTAAGAGGCAACAAAATAACCCACGGCCAGGTGATACGGTATTTGATCGACACGATGGCTACCATCCCTGGTCTAAATTATGTCGCCATAACAATCTTGAATTGTGTTCCGGCACTAGTGACCAGGTTCCAGTCTCTCTTAAGAGAGCAGCAGCGCATTTGTAGCACGTTTGGGGTTGCAAATGTCCATAGGCGATGGTAACAGCTTTCTATCAAGTGCCGTTTGAATGTCTGCTGAACTCCTACAATACAAAAATGGCAGTCAAAAACTGTTTTTATACCTATGATTAAAAATACTTACGATACGCCTCAACACCTTTAAAATAATTGTCTTTGACAATCCAAAAATTGATGATCAACTGCACAATACCCCTAAAGCTGATATAGGCGAAAAGCACTGAAATCCAGGACGTATCCATTGTATCCCCCTTTTTGACATTAAAATTTTTAATGTCAAAGGAATCAATGTTGTTCACATCGCGGTGTAAGTACCCGAGAATATCATCTATGAAACAGGAAAATATTCAAATTTAAAATGTAAACCCACAGCCAGGTGGTAGGGTAATTGCCCAACTAGATGAATGGTTGGCTACCACCCCTGATCTAGAGTATGCCGGCATAACAACCTTGAGTTGAGTTCCGGTATTAGTCACCAGGTTCCAGTCTCCTTTAAGAGAGCAGCAGCGCATTTGTACCACCTTTGATGTTGCAAATGTCCATACGCAATGGTAACCGCTTTCCATCAAGCGGGCCGTCTGCCTGTCTGCTGCAACCCTGCAGTAAAAAAGTCAAAAAATTAAAGTGGTGGGTGATAAATGCATGCGGTACGCAAAAGGCGATTTGCGAAAAAACTTTCACACTGCATATCCATTTTTGAGGTATCTGTGTGACACAAAAAGTAATCACCTTAAAATAGATCAAACGATTATAAAGTCATATAATTTTAAATCGATTTCTCGAGATAATCGGTTGACTTGGTTAACGATTTGGAGGTTTCAATCCCTAAATATGTTGTAATGAGAACTGTCAAATCAGGCCTATTATTTTGGGATTATTGTAGTATTTCCTTAGTACTTCTACAATAATAATATTTAGCTAAAACAGACTTACTCTCGCTTCCAGTATATCTTGCGTCAATTAGGAATAGTATTCCATACACCACATCAACAACTATAATCGTCAAGCCGGTTATTGTGAATGGTAGTAACACAGTATACAAGCCACATGGTCTGTCCTTCACCAACATGTTTAGTATGCTTAAGAAACTCCATACGATATGCAGAGAGAGCCACACTTTAATCTTGCTGGAAAGTATTGAAGAAATGCTAGGAATAAGAATAGAGGAGTGGATAGTCAAAACACTGTGATGCCTATCGTCTATGTCTATCGTCTTACAAAACTTTGAATCCTCATAAGTTTGTAATGAAGAAGGTCGTAATTAAATAAAACGCGCAAAATCCGTCACTATTAGATTCCCAAATGTACACACGTCACGCCCGTATCGTAGTCGAAGCTGAACTGCCTAATGATGTTAGTGAGTGAGTACAATAGGACATTAGGCTATTCTCAACAATAATCAGAAAAGTATGCCAATAAATAAGTGAGCAAAAGGAGAGGATCCGGTGAGTTCCTTTTGTGTCCTTCTAATTTCGATACACAAATTGTGCTCAAAATTTTGTCTATTAAAATTGAACCAAAGCGTAAACAGTAACTGGACTTCAATACGTAAATATTCAATAAGAACTCGATTTCTGAGATTTGGCATGAAATCAATAACTTCCCAATTTCTGGAAGTTGAATTTTTTTATAGCAGAAAGTTGGTTTTTTTTGCTGGCACTCCAAATGTTCCCGCCCTCGAAAACTTCGCCGCCCTAGGCTCTAGAACCTAGTTCTCGTAACGACGTCATAAGATTGGACGAGTGAAAGGAGGTGTGGCGAACAGAGCCTCCTTACTCTCGCTTACTAGCTCAGAAGTGAGGGAGAAAGTCATCATTGAAATGTATATATTTTAATCCTTCTAAATCAAATGATATCTTTTCATCAGACATCATTTCTGTAAATATTATATACTAAATTACATATTTTCTATATGAACGTGTTATTTATCTCCGCAACGACCCATCAGTGTCAAATAACTCAATAATTATTGTTACTATATTTTAAATTACGTATTAGATAGATAATATTTGCGGGTAGTTGTGATTACTACTTAGCATGTTTCATCGCGAAATTCGACATTGATAAAGCACACCTTCTGAATCCAGCTGCGACATCATTCTTCATGGGCCAAACAACGGTACTAACAGTAATGCCTTGGACTTCTCCCGTGTAGTTGTAGAAAAATATTCTACCACATGCCTCCGGTTCGTATAGATATAGCAGCTTCATCAAAGTCACTTCATGAAGCTCTGAGGGTTGCGGCAATAAGCGACAGCTTAATGTGAACCAACTTATAATCACACAGATTATCGCTGATGATAAAATAGTTAAGTTAAAAGAGGAGGAATTTTGATTTGTGGTTTAAATTTTATAAAGATTCCGTTACTTAATCTGGTCTGGGTCTTAGGGCTTGTATAAGAGTAATTCGACGTAAATTATTTGGTCATTTTATTTTGTCTACTGATATATAAAAAATAGTCAATAAAGTGTAGCTAAGTGAGCTAGCGCACTGCAAGACATAGGTCGCGGGTTCGATTAAATAAAGAAATAAAACGTTTGTTACGATTCCCGGTATGGTAAATTTGGTAAACGAACTTTCCGTAACTTACTATGGTCTGGATGTCTGGGACCAGCTCTAGAGTGTTGCGTAGTAAATTACCTATAACACAAACGTAACTTGCTTAGCTTAGTAGTGATTCCAAGCGTCTGCTGATAAATGATTATAACACCGAAATAACAATCACATAACTTGTGTTACAAAATGCAAAGCTATTAGCACTTACTCTGATACAAAATCACAATAACACTCCAGAATCCTATAGAATTCATCATAATTTCAATCTCAAAGTTTCAAGGTCTTATAACATTGTTTCATCGAGATCAATGTTATAACTCTCGCAGACATTAAATTCCGTCTGAGCCATTTTGTTCCTCGCGAATGGAACAATTCAAGAGGGTCATGCCCAAATCGAGAATTCGAAAATCGGCTCCTTGTTTTGATTACAGGTCAGGCGAATGACAAAATTAATGACCTGTTCCAATGGAAAGATTATAATGGAATATTTAAGCCGTGTGCACACGATGCATGTACACATGGAGCGAGTATGAAATGTATATCTTATCCTTGACGCAATTTTTCTATCCGTGCAGGAACGGAGAAAGAATACAATTTCCTGCGGCCCGGCGGCCTGTCGTAAGAGGCGACAAAACAACCCACAGCCAGGTGGTAGGGCATTTGCCCGACTGGATGGCGACCACCCCTGGTCTAGAGTATGCCGCCATAATAACCCTGTGTTGTGTTCCGGCATCAGTGACCAGGTTCCAGGCTCCCTAAAGAGAGCAGCAGCGCATTCGTAGCACCTTTGGTGTTGCAAATGTCCATAGGCGATGGTAACCGCTGTCCATCAAGTGGGCCGTCTGCCTGTCTGCTGATCTCGTGCAATAAAAAAAATAAAAAAAAATAATCCATTTTGCGTTGGTTTGTAAAAGACTGATTTATTGAAATTTATTGAAAGTAATCGTATAACATACTCTTGTAAATTATAGAACAAACCGACTTCAAAAACTAAGAAGCATAAAAAAACTTATTTCTAAAGCTATTTCAATTTTAATATCTTAATAAAACTACGTTTTAACGGTTTTAAGCGCGGTAATTTATTTGATTTTGTTTTATCCGACGTTTCGACAGCTTTTCAGTGGCCGTGGTCACGGACGACAAAGATGACATTTGTCCAGCGTGTATTGTTAAAGTTTTATTTAACCTACCGCCAACTTGTTCATTTTAATTATTTAGTTTCAATTTTGTTTATGGTTATTATTTACTCTATGGGAGCCTAATCTAATTTACCACCGCTTCACAACATGTATTATTAATGCCACCCATTTTAATATTATATATTGTATATATATATTATATTATTATTATATATATTTTAATATTATATATTAAAATGGGTGGAAAGAATTATATAAAAATTTTAGAACTAGGCATGTTTGCTGAAGAGTTTCTTGTGCCGCTTCTTCTCTTCAAGCCACAACATGCGTTGCCTACCTCGTTGAGACTTTAGGTGTCTGTTTTTTGAAAAACTCCATATTGTAGCGCTCTGGGAAAACCGCGAGAGGGAGCTCATTCCATAACTTTGACACATTTGGCATGAACGAGCGCACGCCGTCATGTATGTATATTGGACAAGAATTAACAAAAAAATTGCAAATGGCAATGGGCGTCAGTAACCACATTCCATAGAGTTGGTAGTCACCCATTTTCCTGTGTTTCAGCAACAAAAGAAATAGCCGGTAAGCTATCTAAATAAGCTTTTTTAACACAAGCAAAATGTTTTCGGACAACAAAAGGTCTAGTCGCACCTTTACCCATTAAGGTTATAATGAAAAATGTAATAGCATTCCCAGTTCAATGCTTTCAATTGAGTTTCCTTGGGAATTTTAACCGTTTCATTTCACTTGTTATTACTGTGAAATGTTCCGTGCAAATCTTTTTAGCCGTTTGACATAATTAATCATAATGTTATTCCTTCTTTCGTTTTATTTGATTTTGCTCAAATGGTTTCTTTTGTACTTCCACCAAGGTTTTAATGAATAATAATATCTATTAAACAAGGTGAAGTTTAAACGCGTGGTTCGTCTAATAGTCGGTTCCTATTTATTTCTTACTAACCACTAATTTGCATTACAATCTGTCGGGTTTTTTTTGCTATAACCTCCATACAAGTAATGTCAAATTTCTACTGATGGTAAGGCAGGTGGATGAATATGATATAGGAAGCAACTATAGGTCTATAACATAACTTATTGGGGGTGTATAATTTGTGCAATGAATTTAAAAAATGAGAAATAATCAGAGGAATTAATTCGGATCAGTAGATTTCAAAAATGCTATTTCGTCTGTCTGTCTTTTAGAGCATCATATGAAAACTACTGAACGAAATAAAATGACAAAGGCTATCTCTAAGTCTGCGTAAAACTCAGCATACATTTTCACGTCCAATGTCCAGATAAATGAATGAATACCGGCAAATTGATGGTGCTACGACCGCATTTTTTGGTGCCGCCGTTGCAATTCAGTAACAAATACGTAGTCATGGAAAATCGAATCAAGTTTCGCTAGCATTACTAGCAGTATAAGTAGTAAAAAATGTAAAATCAATACATACAAGTAACATATCTATATATAGGTATATTTAAAAGAATGTATGGCTGAAATCCTTCTTTATATATGGCTTAAATTCACCAGTTCTGAAGTGTAAGACGTTCCTATCCGAAAGTTGGGTGAATTTCGCTTCAGGTACCGGCAGATTTTTGGTACGCATCAGCTTCTGTCTAAATTCCTTTATTCTGATCTTCTTCCTGATGTGATATATTACTTTGCACATGATGACGTTAAGGACTAAAATAAAGATTCCCCGCATCCAGCACACGGAGGCCATGATTGGAAGCCAGCCGGCGAAGTCTTCGTAGTTGCTAACTTTCATGTCGACACTCCATCCGCTGTACCTGGTTTTATCCAAACATGGCTTAAAAAGCAAATTGTGTGTTTAATAATACGTTTGTATTTGCAGGTAAGCACAATGGCAGACAATACATCTGGTGGTAAGTTAACAACCTTAGGTTTATGATTTTTCCAACCAGGCAGAAATCTGACAGTAAAACTCATTACTTTGAGCATTTGTGTTTTGTTCTTATGTAGGTAATGTTACAGAAAAATTGTTCTATATATGGGATACGGATTTCAAACTGATAACTTCAATCAAAATGTCCAAATGAGAGCACAATGTTTTCATTAAATAGCTTTTCTCATAGTTTGAAATAAATTATTATTATTAAGAAATTTAGACGATGAGTATAAATATAAACGGAACCTATGTGAAAAAAGACTCCAATGAAGGGATTAGTTTGACATGGTTTGCATCTGTGGTTAATAGTAATGTATCCATTGAAAAGTATTCCCTGTTTCTCCGTACTAATTTGATTATTTAATACTAAGTTCTCGTAGCGCTGTGGCACGATCGGATTAATTTAACCATCTTCATTCGGAGAGCTCAAAGCTCTATCTACCTGTTTTCTTCGTCTATGAGTATTAATATTACAGGTATATTCGTTTCTCCGTAGAAGATCATTTTAACAATACGCACATGCGATTTTGCAAAATCGTATGTGTGTTCTACTAACATGATCGTCTGATGCACAGGTCGCCCATTTGCAAGAATTCGTTTTCTTTCTCTGTTAAAATATAATGCTTTATAATTAATATATAATGCTTATTATTATATATATGCTTCATAAAAATACCTTTACTAATTTAATTGATTAAACTAAAATTAGAAAACGACGATCCCTTACTCACCGACGGTTTAGATACGCTTGGCTTTTGGAGAGACTTCGCGTCTCTCTGCGTATTTTACCGATTGTACAATAGGGAGTATTTCGAGGAACTGTTCAGAATGGTGCCCTGTTCATGGTTCTATCACCGCACTGCTCGCCATCAGCTGGGCGTTCATCCACATTTCCTCGAACTACTTCACTCATGTTCAAAACGTTACAAAAACGTTTCTCTTGCGTACCTACCGTGGGGATATGGAATGAGCTCCCAGCTGAGGTTTTCACACAGAGCTGCGAGAGTTTTTCAAAAAGAGTGCCATAAACCTCTTACCATTAGGTGGGTAGTCAGTCTGTCTGCTGTACTTTAGCTATAAAATAACGTACAAAAGGAAATAATACCTGATAATCATGCCTTTAGTTAAACTCTGCTGAATATGAGCAATGTATACGATGCCCATGGACACGTCAAATATTATGATAAAGATGGTAATGTAGAAGAATATGGCCAAGGTTATTTTGAGGATACTGTCGTGCCGAGAGCTTCTTATGAAGATTAACATGAAGACAGCTGATAGCATCCAGCATACGTGTACGACGATACTGGCTTCGATGTATCTGAGAGTTGACAAAATATTTGAGAGAAAGAAACATCATTTAAGGGAACTACACCATTTTTGCCACCTCTGTTCTGTAATTTTCTTAACACAAATTTTAATTCTATAGTTATTTATTTTTCTGTCTTTATAAGTAGTTGATTACGATTGTATTCGTTTTATTCTGGTACAGGGTGGCGCAATAGAACGTGCATATTGGATCATCTTTTTTCGCGGGGTAGAAAGTGCGCGGGCGGGGGGAGCCTGCGTCGTTGGGTAGGCGGGCTCATGGAGTTTTAGTCACTATGAGTCACTTCGACGGGTAGCGTCGCGCATTTTGCGTGCGCGCATTTTACGAGAACTCTCGTTCATACATCGTTACTAAGCGTTTATATTGTTCTGAATATGGACTACGGCAAATTAGTGAAGCTCCGAGTGCTAATTTAATTTAAATATGGGTACAGCGTTTTGAAGAGACTGGTTCAACGTTTAAACCACAAGCAAAAGGTCGTCCAAGAAAATCTAGGACCGACGACAATATTGAGAGAGTTATGCAGTCTGTACGAGGAGATCCACAAATGTCTACTCGCAAGAGATCGTCTGTCTTACACTTATCGCGACGAAGTTTGCAACGAATTTTAAACTTGGATCTTAAACTGCATCCTTACAAGCTGCAGTTAACACAAGAATTGAAAGAGTCTGACTTCGGAGCAAGGCTCGCATTTGCTAATGAAATGCTTCGATTTTCCAATTTTGACAATATCCTTTTCTCAGATGAGGCCCACTTCCATCAATGGGTTCGTAAACCGTTAAAATTGTCGTTACTGGAACAGTGAGAATCCCAAACTCAAGCACCAGAAACCACTGCATAGTCCTAAAGTGACAGTATGGGCAGCAATCTCTGGTAGAGGAATAATTTGACCGTTTTTCTTTGAAAACGTCACTGTTAATACCGAACGCTATGTTGCGATGTTGGAAGGTTTTTTGGCTCCAGAGCTTGAAAATTCAAGAATAGTGAATTCTAGGACTTGGTTTCAACAAGACGGAGCTACCTGTCACACATCAAATGACTCCATGGCGGTTGTGAAACAGATGTTCCCTGGCAGACTGATTTCGAAAAGAGGTGATATCCCATGGCCCCCACGTAGTCCAGACGTGACGCCTCCTGACTTTTTTTGTGGGGATACCTCAAGAACAAAGTTTACAGCAATAATCCGAAAAACATCGATCAGCTCAAGGAGAATATCCGTGGTGAAATGGCAGCAATTACACCAGCATTACTGAAGAAAGTTTTCAATAACTTCCGTTTGCGATTAGAGGAGTGTCGTCGTAGAGAGGGTCATCATTTAGATGATGTTATTTAAAAAAAATAAACTTCAGTTATTTCTTAATAATACCTCAGTTTTATTTTAACTATACCTTTTGTATTTATTTTTTAATCAATATTTTAAATATGCACGTTCTATTGCGCCACCCTGTATAATAATCCACCAAATATTGTTTATTTTTTCTTTTAAAGTCTCCTTAGACACCATCCCTATTAATCAATTAGGTTTTAGTTCATGGTGAATTATATAGTCTGCAGAGGTGAGGTTAAATTAATGTATGGAAAGTAGAACATGTTGTTTAGAAACAATCTTTTTCCTTGGTTTGCCATTTGACATTTATTCATAGATATTGATCCTTCCAAGCTCCACTATAATTTGGTATAATCAGATAGATGTTTTCAATTTTTCAAAATCAGCTGATCTGATACCTCACAAGGCTAATTGGTTGTCCTAAAATCTAATGTTACCACTTTTGCTATGTCGAAATCAGCCTCAAGACTCCTTTGAGTGTTTTTCGCATAGTTTAGGATTGGTCCCTGAAGGGCTACTTGAAAAATTCATTCTATATTATTTTATGAGTAAAATTACGTTCTTGTTTTAGCTGATAGCCTGGTGGAGACCGTGATGATAGCCGGCGCCCACTTTATCGGCAGCACATCCAAGCCTCTCGTATCATTGCTAAGGTGCAAGTTGACGACTGCTGCTTTCACATTGTGCCTGTTCGGTAGAAAAGATTTCTTAATTCTCACCAAAACTTTTCATTTCAAGGTTATGAATTACAAGAATTTGTTACATTATTGTTTGAAAATTTTAAATTATCTGATATATAAGAATAAATGTTTGTCTGTATGTCCTTTATAGAATCGTAAACTATAAATTTGATCATGTGATGATCTTTAGCAAAGTTGTTGTGCATGAGCCAAAGAAGGTTCCTGAGTTGGTTCAAAATTGAAACCGGTAGGTGGCGCTGCTGTTAGTATATCGATTGCAGCTATTCCGGGCAGAACGACGTCTGCCGGGACAGCTAGTATTCTATATAAAATATTATATTTAAAGTTTTACATGTAATAAAATAACTCGAACACAGTATAAATCTATCGTTTCTGCCAACATGAAAATAAAATGTAGTGAATAACGTCTTTATACGATTGAGAGATATTGAATTATAATCTACACAATGACCTCATCATATTAGAGATAAATATGGTTACATAAAATTATGGAAAATTATAGGAAATTATACAAAACAGGTGTTAATCACAGAGTAAATCAAAATATACCAACATTATTATTAAGATAAGGAAATGCATGTTTGAATCGTTTAGAAATAAGAGGGTACATAACAAAATTAATTAATAACATTGGAGGAATAAATATTATTCTAAGCAACCCTTTGAGCAGGAGGCTGGATTATTATTTAAGTTCATTACTAAAATATTTAAAAATAGAGCGAGTTAAAGTTAAGTTTAATGTTATACTTAAGTTTATTTAATATATTAAAAAATATAAATTTGCCATCACCTATGAGGCTGATATCGTCAATAGTGACGAAGTCTCAATAAAAAAAAAAGAAACATTACAAGAACAACTATGTAAGTAAATAAATGTAACGAATATCTACTACCTATACTAGAGATTAAATTAAAATGAAGTAATCTCTAAACTTGTAATTCAGGAGTAGAGATAGAATTTTAGAGTTACCTAGTTTCACAGGCTTGCGAGTCATAAAGGTACATAATGTGCGCCAGCTTGTCATAGTCCAAAGTTGCATGATAAGGGTTCCAGACGCAGTGAAGTATTGTTATGGAGCCAATGTAGACTGCTATACCTAGGTATGGAAATTTAGAGATAACTTAAATTATTAGAGCGGAAGAGAGAGAGGAATCTACTACAAATATTTTTATTTTTTTTATTGCAGGATTTCAGCAGACACGCAGACGGCCCACTTGTTGGAAAGCGGTTATCATCGCCTATGAACATTTGCAACTACAAACGTGCTACAAATGTGCTGCTGCTCTCTAAAGGGGACTGGAACCTGGTCACTAATGCCGGAATACAACCCAAGGTTGTTATGGCGACATACTCTAAACCAGGGGTGGTAGCCATCCAGTCGAGCAAATGCCCTACCACCTAGCTGTGGGGTCTTTTGTCGCCTCTTACGACAGGTCTCCCGGCCGCAGGAAATTCTGTTTCTGCTACTCAGCTATCCGGTGAACGAATTTTAAGTAGTGAGTGGGCGTAGTGGGTAGGGAGGAGGGTGTACTTACTTTTTCTGCAACTCCTAGGGTCCGGAGTACTTGAAATATTTATTTTTGATAAACATAACCTCACCTAACTAACATTATTGGGTTCAGTGACTAGAACAGTGATTTAGGTTATGTGCTGCGCTTTGACACAGAGTGGCATGAGATAAGGGAAATTGAGTTTAAAGGTGTACATACACCTTATATAGACACTAGACCTGTTTTTTGGGCTAGGAAAAACGTTTTTAGGGTCAACCAACAAGTTTTGAGTGAATAATGGGAAAAACAAAAATACATTTGATAAACAAGGTTATGTCACTTTTGTTGATAAAATTGTTTTTTAGTTTCGTAAACGAGTTTTGAATAAGTTGTTAAAATTTTAAAGTTCATAATAATAAATCACAGTACTGTCACTTTTATCACTTTACGACGATAAATGGTAGCAATTCGATATGTCAATAACATCGATTTATAAATACGAAAATGGTTTTTTTTGCTTATATATTGGTAGTTTGAACTAGTAGTATGTTTTTGATCGTTTATTGTAGTCTTTAGTCGAAAGCCGCGACCATTGACCAACACGGTGACTTGGTTAGGTTAGGTTAGTCGTTAAACCAGACTGGTCATCATTTAAAAAATAAATAAAGTTTTATTTACATACATACATACATAACTTCACGCCAGCTCCCTTGCGGGGTAGGCACGAACAACAGAGCGCCATTCAGACTTAGTACACACCTCACTTGATTCTTTGCATTCATAGTTCTTGCCATGCACGCTCGTCTGTTCTTAAGGCTATATTTACATAAAAAATATATCTCAAAAACTACATATCTCCTAGACATGGGGGTTTTAAAAGGGTGAAGTACTCCTCCCCCGCTTCTCCCTCCGTCCCCAAATACTTAAAATTCAATGACCACTAAGCTAAAGCTTAACCGCATCCTTACATTGTATAATTACTAGATTTGCAATTGAACGACATTTTTGCGCGTCGTAATTGGTCAAACCAATGGCCACGGAATCTATAGATAGTCCTCGTAACGACTTGCTTCTAGAAGTCATGATTACTAATATTTCTTAGTATGAAAATGACTTTATAACTTGCTTTAATTCGTATCAAGAATTTTTCATAGACTGTTTTATAGGTTATTTACATAGTGTCAATTATTTAAATGACAACGGTGACACCGTTAATTTTTTTTATATAATGAATAGGTTCGCGTTTGACCGACATTGCGCCTGATGTCAGGTGGAAATGCAGTCTAAGGTGGATCACGCTTACCTAGAAGGTACCTGTTCACGCGAGACTTAAAGACACCTAGATTTATTTTTGCATTATTATTTTATTCATTATTCATTCATGCCTGATTTAATTTCATACTTTTGTGAAGTAATGAAAACTGTTTTATTTTGCTTTCGAGAATTTTAAAATATACCAGCTGCGACCGCGGTTTCACCCGCTTGGTGATGGAAAATCGTTATATTCTGCATAACTCACACTATATCTATTTATAGCCTATTTGTTACTCTGATGTGTAAGCTATATTATTGTAAAGTTTCATCAAAATCTATTCGGTAGTTTTTGCGTGTAAGAGTGACAAAGATACATCCATACATTCTTACAAACTTTCACGTTTATAATTTTTATAGAGATATAGAGATACAAATTTTTCTTCATACACATTTATATGTACTAATACAATAAAAGAAAACTTAACTTGGTTATATTAGATAACACTTTATTGTACACCATTACAGAAAACACAGAAGAACTTATAGCCTAAAATTATTCTAAATGTGCACAATGGGCGGTCTTATCGCTAAGAAGCGGTCTCTTCCAGACAACCCCTGGCAGGAAAAAATCATATTATATTGAATAGAATACTGAGCCTAGGTCACCGTCTTCTATGGGTAAAGTGCCCAAAAATTTGATTATTTCTTTCCTGGATCGCCATACATCTGGTGTCCAAGCTAGGCACCAGCGCTCTGATCACCTGAAGAGTCAATGAGATCGCTTTAAGCGATAAGGCCGCCTCTTATTTTGCCATAAATTATTGCAATTTTTTATTTGGTGAATAATAGTAGTTTTTTCTCTCTCTTCTACTTAGATATTGCTCTCATGTTAGTTCGAAAAAGCTTTACTGCGCTGTCAGATTTAATGTATACAGACCTATAGTTAATGAGGCAGTGATATTATCGTCTCACTTAAACGTTCTTAAAACTTCTAAGGTCTTTACTAGACTCTCATACATTTAATTACCTCTAAAATATTAAGGAGAAGCCGTAAACTAGGAATGTTCATCAGTCAGTTTAAGTGCCCGGCGAGGAAGACATAAAACTGCTATGCACGTAATTGCTCTGTCGTGCGATGCACCTGATTGCAATATACTCACAAGTGGCATTAGATGCTGCTAGGAAATATTACTCCTGGAAGGTGGTAATAGCTTTCTGTGTTGTATACAAGTGTAATACTTGCAACAACTCAGAAGGGTTTATGGTAATAAAAGAACAGCAGCTGGTCACTACATTTTTAAGATATTGTTACAAGTTACAGGATTCGAATTGAAATGCCGTTGGAATTACTATAAAATTTATTAGAACTATACAAACACCTATAACACAGGTACAAATATAACCGGACGCAATAAGTCCAAATGTAATGCACAATTCAATAACACGCACAAAGTCCGTCACTAAATGTACACACGTCTTGCCTCGCTTGTGTTACCGCTTTGACTCACAGAGTACTTTATATATACTGGTAGGTACTGCCTCACTCCTCCGTTCGAGTATCGTTTTATGCTAACTATACAATACACCACTCGACTGCGTGGACTGAATTTTTTCAAGAAAACGTATTCTGCACGCCTGCGTCTTTAAACGAGTACAATAACAATAGGCTATTGTTGAATTACAAATTGTAAACACAAAGTAAACAAAACAAGTCCAAATGCGGGAAAGGTAATTAAACAGGCGTGCATTTACTTTTGTGGAAGTGTAACTATATTTTATACACTGACTTTTTACACTCGGCAAGAGTTTTTAGAACACCTCGCCATCCTTGCAACAATTTTACAGTATATGAAACTTAGCAAATTGGCACAACCGATACCGGATCGAAGTCATCAGATAAAGTATTTTAATTAAAGAGTTAGGAATGAAATGAATTTAATAGATTATTGTTTGGAAATTTTAAATAATATTTTATATACGATATTATATAAAATACTATACTTAAAGTTTTACTAACTTACTAAACTACAGCTTTAAGTATAATATTTTGTATAATATGTTATAAAATACTATATAATGTAGACACAGGAACGGTGGATATCCAAAATGAAGAGGTTTCTTCTTGTATAAATTCGTATAATTCGTTTTTACAATAATTCCTTACGCTGGTAAATTTTTAAAACATATATGGCCTTACTTATAAACGTTAGTTAAATTTTAAGCAACTGTTTAGCAGCTGATTAGTGAAAATCTTACTCATAAACTCCTTGTATCCTTAAAAGGAGTTTATGAGTAAGCAACTCATAAATAACTGTCAAAATTAATCAACGCCGAGAGGTAGTTTATGTGACTGCTAAAAGGCAAAATAGCCATTCACATTTGAAACAGCTGATTGTTACCGAGTACGGAAATAAGGGGATCGAATCTGTGTGTAAAAATATATCAGTAGAAAAGCATTGAATTGGTGTCTCTAAAGGGCTATTTTTAAAGAAAATGCTAAAAAGTTTTAATAAAAGCAAACAATATATATAATTTTTTTTTACTGATGGTTGCAATGCCGTTTATGCATTGATTTTGCCAATGTCGTGTGAAAAGAAAAGCCAGGTGAAAAAAAAGGCTAAATAAAAAGCAATTTGGCCGGTAAATTAAAAAGAAAATTCTGCAAATCTAATACAATATAAAAACATATTAACTACAAACATACTTAAAACAAAACATAAGAGCAAAGGACAAAACTAAATAATAACTTCAAAACAAACTAAGTATTATATATATATATATATATATATATATATATATATATATATATATATATATATATATATATATATATATATATATATATATATATATATATATATATATATATATATATATATATATATATATATATACAAACTATTATAAAATAATATTATTCACAGTCAAGAATTTACAAAGAATATATACAAATGACTTATGCGATAAAGTTAAGAGAACACTACTATTAACAGGTCGAGGGCAATTAACAGGAAGACAATATATATTAAAAAGGAATAACAGAATGAAGTAATGAAGTGACTTATAGTTCGTAAAAGTGACATTTTATCTGTCATTGTTCATATGACGTTTACGTATATTGTGAATGTCGTTGTTGTTGTCGATGGCAACTATCCAAGGCCAAAGGTGTTGGAGCCAGAACCCGAATAGGCATATTGTGTCTGAATACTAACATTTCCAAACAATAACGTATTAAATTCTTGTCATTCATAACTCTTTAATTGAAATAGTTTATCAATGACTTTGTTACTTAGATATAGTTGTTATTAATTTGTAAAAAAGGTGGAAGGTAAAATTATACAAGCTACAATCAACAGATTAGGTCATTTATTATAAATTGTTCACCGAAGATACACTGAGTCACCTCCCTAGCATAATAGGTTCTTACAAAAGTATATAACGTAAAGTTTAAACACTGTTATCAATTTCCTTATATGTCTATAGTTAACTTTATTACCTCGGTCTAGCTGTCTGAGCAGGGCTCTCAACTCTTAGAAGAATCATTCAAAATTTAGGGTATCGTGGGTTGGAGAGGCTAAACCATTAAACAAGAAGAGGGGCCACCTTATTCTAGGATTAAATAGTATTATTATCGGGTAGGGAAGCTACCCTAGCAAGCTGAAGAGTATAAACCCAGGGAAATAAATAAAATGAAAAGAAAAGAAAAGAACTTCCTGAGGATACCAATCCGATCCAGGGTCCGGGGCGACGGCACCGAATCAGGGAAGTGATGCTCGGCTGACCACGCGGTACTACCTAGCTCCACATGCCTCGGTCGTAGACAACAGTTTATTCTTTATTATGTGATTACGTAATAAAACCCACTGAAAGGAGTGGAAAAAGAAATACGTTATTATCTAGTCTTTACTACACACTACTCTGGAGTTTTAGGACGCAAGATTCTAGTTATAATCTATAGGTTATTAAAATGAAATAAGTCATTACAAAGGGAATCTGGCTTTAAGCAAATCCATAAGAGGAAAACGAAAGAATGTGAAGCATTGTCTTTAGAAATGACCTATAATAATTAGAGGTCACGCGGTCGAGATTCAACCACGGACAAATAACCTAAGAGAAAAAAAAGGTATTTAAATCGGATACCTGATAGGTGGGTTTATTAATCCAATATTATGGCTTTAATGAGTTTTTAATCGACGAGCCTTTGGGTAAAAATGCCTTTGTATTATAATGCGTCGGTAGGAACAGTGAAGAACCTTTAGCTGACTACAATTCATGATTTCTGCAAATATACAGAAGACGAATCAAAATATAAAAAGGGCGAACACCGCCGATGGGTTTCTTTAAAATATAGAATAATACTTACAGGATAAACTTGTGCTAACACACTTTAAAAAAAACGGGCTTTCAAGCCATGTATAACTCGACGACGCGCAATTAGAAAATGGCCGGCGGCTTCTGCGAACCACGCAGGCGAGGGAAAAACCGAAAGCAAGCGAGCGCACCCGAACGTGACTTCGTCACACGGTCCTCAAACGATATCACTAGCCGCGCCAAATTCAAACGCTTTAAAATTCATGATATTACAACCAATAGGCTAAGTAACCATGACTTACGTAACTACGGCGTCACAACTTTCATCCGCTATCGGCTGTACCAAATTTGCTAAGTTTCTTATACTGCAATATTGTTGGAGGGATGGTGAGGTTTTCTAAAAATGCTTGTCGAGTGTGAAGAGTCAGTGACATGGATATAATCCGTAAGGTTCTCTGTTTATAAGCATTAAAAGTAAAAAAACCCTCAGCTGTCACCTTGATCTATATATTTGAATTTATAGTTTGGCTCTTTAAGTATTTGGGCAGCTGCTCGAAGAGCCATACATTGAATTTTACGATCTCCTTTAACTTAATTAATGTCGTTAATTAAACTTTTACCTCTAAAAACTTGGAGCAAGCAGCTAACCTCATCAAATGGCCAACTTGTAACTTTATTCCTCTCATCAACTGAGCTCTAATACGAAAACTTCTTCTTCGATAGCCTTATAAACAGATTATGTACGAACTTGCTCGTATTGTCCTCTGATTACTTCTTTACGAAGTACCTTTTTATCTTGATCAAGGCAGAGTGTACAGTTTTTAGAGCTTCGTAGGCATTACGACAAATATCTGTGTGTTGTGTTTATAATGCCGTATTATTATACAGTAATGTTTTATCATAAAATTAAAATGACGTTAAGCACCAATTAAAAGATGTAACTACCGTCAGTTATATATAAAATGGCATATAAGAATGGCGATACACATGGGAGACAAGACGGTGGTCCAACGTCCAATGGAGGGCCAATAATCCCTCTCCTAAACCACGCATCATAACTAACACCAACTGAAATTTTTTCATGTCACAACGATCAAACAATAAATACACCACACAAAGTCACAAACATATAACTAACAACAAACTTATACACATATTGAAATCAATGCGCACTACTACCGCATTGCATTACACGCACACTTCACCAACAAACCAAGACACACAAAGAGTCTAAAAATTAATAACCCAGACAGAGAAAGGAAAAACAACACACGTGGTACTAGATAGGATAATATATACAGGTATAGACACACTGCACATGCACTTCATCGCAACACCAGCATGTAACAGATACACTCTACACTAGTATAAGTTTAGTATTAAAATTAGGATATAAATATACTAAGTTATTCTTAAGGTACACCACAACACAAAAATCACTAAATTAATGTCACACACAAGCCAATAAGCGTGTTTAAACTTTAACAATAATTTTTTTTCTAGATTTAATAAAAAGTTGTAAAAAAGGGTACGGAAACTTGAGTTCGTAGAGTTGCTAAAAAAAACTACCTTCAGTTAATTTTTTTTCATTGGTTATCGGTTGAATTATATTTTTTGCTACCCTCTATTAAAAATTTTTTTGTTTGTCATGTTTACCGGCCGTTTGTCGGCTGGTAAACATGTTTTTATTTTGTTATAGCATCAAGAGTTAATGTAAGCATTTGCACGTCATGTAAATGACAAAACATACTGGAATCTCTATATTATGTACTATCTATTCATTTACCTAGGTTTTCGCAAATAAAGATTGATTACAAATCATAGTGGAAGTATATCGCTTCGTCCTCTCAATTTGTATTTCCACGAGTAGGTATATAACAAATTGGAAGTGGTTTGCCTTGATCTTCTATGGCATTATAATATGATGGGTTTCCTCTGTGATGTACTTCATTGTTTACACTTAAACCAAGTAATGTCAACAAAACCCTCGACTGAAATCCGGGAGCATGTTTGTACTATGTATATAGGGTTGCCAGTTGCCATATTTTCTTTATCAATAAATAAAATTGATGTATCTGAAATTGCAAGATTACGGGAAAATTACTATAGATACAATATATGAACGTTTAGAGATCTCCTTCTGTCCGTTTGTGTAGAAGGTTTTCGCGAATAAGCTGATAAAGGGCTGAATGAATTTCAAATAAAATGTTAGTTATTTAAATGATAATTTTAGCTGGAATTTTCGTAGACGTTATAATTATATTGTTATCTTGCAGAATTTAGAAGATAATAAATACAAATATTTGTTACTATTACTGCCATCTAGCGGATATCATGAGTAGATAACTCTCAGCTACTGATGATTCAATTTTATTTTGTGACGAAATTCAACATGCGGGTACAGTTTAAAATATGAGTTTACTGAGTTTGCTAAATCTGGATCTATATGGAATTGATTCAATATTAGGGAATAAGGAGTAGGGTTGGACATTATCAAGCTTTTGGTAAACGGCGGCGCGGCGTGGAAAATTAAGAAAGGTATACTGAGACCATTAAAAACGAATATATACTATCTGTGTGTACAATAATAGTATCTGTCCTTTATGCTCTGTCCAACGATTTATTTTACTTTTGTTGTTTGCACTTTAGTCAAGTTGCGCAATTTTTTTCATAATAAATTTGACATGATACAAACGTCACAAGTGTCATATTTTATAGCTACAGCCGACGTATTCGTTTGTTAGTATTTTACTGTGACATTGCCCAATTCAATGTTAAGGGTGTTGAAGCCAACATCAAAAAGAATAGAATAGAATAGACGTATTACTGATTTTTTATGATACATCGAATGCACAGACTATAAACTTTCGACATCATACCAAAATTGTAATGTTTTGAAATGAAAAATGTTGTAGTTAAAAGAACATAAAACGATATTTACCTAGACTTAAGAATTCGGAATTTCGTTTTTATTACCTAAATTGTATAAACATTTGTGTTATATGACTTATTTATTTTGCAATGCAGTATTTTTGGCACATGATACAAGTGTACTAAATTGACTAAAATTTATTCACAGAGGATTATTATATGAAATTGAATTGGTAATGCTCTAATTGATCAATAATCGAGTTGTCATAAGTAAAATAAATGGTTGGACTGAGTATAGTATTGAAAGCAGGTTATGTTTGGTCTTCTCGAGACAACCCTATGGACGCAATCCCGGTTCAAATGTTTGAAGCTTGTTCAAACTTGATTGATTGCATTAGATTCAAAAGCGTGTATTGATCGGATGTTGCCCTTGTATCTTATATATATGTATGTAATTTTTGAAGTGATAACTTCTTATGGGAGGGTATACCGCTTCGTTACGTAAAGCGTTACGGCGCCGGTCTGTCTGACGTCCTTTGCTCTCACTCATACGGCAGCGGTAGGCAGGCTAAGTTATCAGTTCTGTCAGGCGTCCCGAGACGCACTCGTTTTTTTTATCAACATAAGTGACAATTGGTATTTTAACACAAATGGAGTCACTAATAACACAGAAGTTAAGAACTTTTGGCGAAAAAAAATTAAGTAGGTAGCTTGGCTATAAACCTGCGCTTAGGTTCTCGCACATGTGCACCACACACATGTGTCTGTGGAATAGAGGTAATCGACCCGGGATACCACGGTCTTCCTTGCCGCCGCAGTGCCGGCAGATGGTCACGCCACGCCGCCCTGAATGATGTCTTACGGAGGGCGCTTGCCACCGCTAACGTGCCGGCTATATTGGAGCCGAACGGTATTGCACGTGATGATGGCAGGCGCCCTGACGGAATTACTCTAATTCCCTGGCAGCGTGGCAAGCCTTTCTCCGTTATTTACTATGGTCTGGGTGTCAGGGATCGGCCCCAAAAAAGTCCGTTGTATATTACCCATAACACAAGCGTAACAGTAGCTAACAATACAAAATGTTATTGTGTTTTTCTGCCGATTATTATCATTACTTCCTTCTCTTTGTACACCATTTCGCAACTTGTTAGAAGATGCGACAAAAAAACTCCCCAGCAATGCGTCTAACTAAAGATTCTTTTACATTATATTTGTGTATCTAAGCTCTTTTTCATATAAGCACAGAAATATGTTATATAATAACTTTTCAAAATATTAATGGAGTTGTAGCAAATAGTAAGATAAGAGGAACAAAATATTAAGTCGTAATAATGACAACGAATACTAAAAATTCACAGGTCAAAGTATCTCCATAAATCCCGAACATATTTCGTTTTTTTTTTTTATTGCAGGAGATCAGCAGACAGGCTGACGGCCCACTTGATGGACAGCGGTTACCATCGCCTATGGACATTTGCAACACCAAAGGTGCTACGAATGCGCTGCTGCTCTCTTTAGGGAGCCTAGAACCTGGACACTAATGCCGGAACACAACACAAGGTTGTTATGGCGACATACTCTAGACCAGGGGTGGTCGCCATCCAGTCGGGCAAATGCCCTTCCACCTGGCTGTGGGTTGTTTTGTCGCTTCTTACGACAGGCCGCCGGGCCGCAGGAAATTGTATTCTTTCTCCGTTCCTGCACGGATAAAATTCCAGAGACTTCGATTTTATTAATGTAGTAGTTCTGAATATGACAGCTATGTTCAAGCTTTATCTGAAGCTAAAGGGCAAATAAATATAGGACAAGTGTCAAACAGCAAAAAAACAGAAATAAGAAAGATATCTGGCGTAATGCTCAATTGCAGAAATTACTTTTCTGGATTAAACGTATTGACCTACTCCAGTGAAAAATGTCAATATGTTTCCCACAATTGTTACATAGCGGTATAATTCCAATTTCTCGTGTAAGGCAAAAAGAAAGGACGGTGTTTACGCGAGAACAGAATGAATAAAAGTTAAAGTAATACAAATAAGGGACATGATTCACTTGATTACTCGATATGGGTTAGAGTTCAAATTTGAACAATTTCGTTATGTGTCTTCAAGGTCCAAGATTTAATATCAATTAAATTATTATGGTAAACAAAAAACAATAGTTAAATAAATCCACAAACAAATGAAAACGATCATCATCATCATCATCATCATCCGAGCGTTAAATCCCGGTTGCGTTCGGAGCGTTCACTCCAACGCCCAGGGTCCGCTTTCCTGCTTTTTCTACTCCACTTCGCGCGGTCTTCGGCATCCCCCGTTTTGACACCATTGGCACGCATGTCATCCTTCACGACGTCAAGCCAACATTTCTTGGGCCTTCCCCTTCGACCGGGACCTGGCGGAGGTGGCATGGCTAGACATTTGTTCCCCACATAATTAGCCGGTCTCCGTAAAACGTGGCCGTACCAACGTAAGCGACACTCTTGCAATTTGTCTGCTATGTCACGGACATGAAGACTGCCACGGATGCGGGAGTTTCTGACACGGTCTTTCCGCGTCACTCCACACATCCAACGCAGCATTTTCATCTCCGTGACACGCAGTTCTTGCTTGTGTCGCTCAAGTACAGGCTACGCTTCACTGCCATACAAAAGGACAGGTATAATGATAGATTTATAGACCTGCCATTTTAATTTGACCGGCATTTTGGGGTCACAAATGACACCTGTCACCTCACGCCACTTGGCCCAAGCTGCAGTAATACGGGCTTTGACGTCGAGGTCGATATCTCCGGACACACTAAGGACAGATCCCAAGTACTTAAACTGGTCCGTACGCTCGACCGTATCTTCGCCTATGCGCACGGATGTGGGATCTGTAGTATTGCAGGCCAAGTACTCAGTCTTCACCACATTGAGTTTCAGACCGCCGTTCTCTAGCGACCCCTTCCACGCATTTACGCGTCGCACCAGGCGCCCCCTGTCCGACAAACAAATGAAAACGATGTCTACAGTAATGTGTAATTACTTTTCTATATTATTCTAGTCAAGGAGGGGTGTCAATATGTCAATTATGCGGCGGTATAATTCAAATTGATGAATGAATCTTCAAGGTCCAGGGTTCAATATCAATTAAATTATAATGGTAAACAAAAATCAAACGTTAAATAAGTGTATAAACAAATAAAAAAGATGTCTGCAGTAATACCCAATTACTTTTCTATATTACTCCAGTGAAAGAGGGGTGTCACTGTCTCTCACAATTGTTGCGCGGTGGCATAATTCGAATTATCTCGTGAGAGGCAAAAAGGTACGTGAGAAAGGAGTGGATAAAAGTCAAAGTGATACAAATAAGGGGCATTATTCACTTGATTACTCGAAACGCGTTAGGTTTGAAACTTGAAGATTTTCGTTATGCATCTTCTAAGGTCCAAGGTTCAAAAACAATGAAGTTAAATTGTTGCGGAAAAAGCAAATATTAAATGAGTTAATTAGCAGGAGAGATGTCTAGAGAAATGTCCAATTGCAGAAATTACTTTTCTAGATGAAACGTAATTGACCTACTCCAGTCAGGGAGTTGTGTCAATATATCTCACACAAATGCCACACTCCGGCACAATTCGATTTATCTCGTGTAAGGCAATAATGTAGGACGGTGTGTACCAGAGACAAGAATGGATAAAAGTTAAAATTGTACAAATAGGATGTATTATTGTTGCAGTTTTTAGACATTCGTTTGGTGTCCTAAGGGTTAAGGGCCTTACTTGCAAACGTTCCTTAAATTTAAAGAAACTGTTCAGCAACTGACAAGTGAAAGTATTTTTTATTTTTATTTTTTTTTATTGCAAGAGATCAGCAGACAGGCAGACAGCCCACTTGATGGACAGCGGTTACCATCGCCTATGGACATTTGCAACACCAAAGGTGCTACGAATGCGCTGCTGCTCTCTTTAGGGAGCCTGGAACCTGGTCACTAATGCCGGAACACAACTCAATGTTGTTATGGCGACATACTCTAGACCAGGGGTGGTCGCCATCCAGTCGGGCAAATGCCCTGCCACCTGGCTGTGGGTTGTTTTGTCGCTTCTTACGACAGGCCGCCGGGCCGCAGGAAATTGTATTCTTTCTCCGTTCCTGCACGGATGATTGATGATTATCCATAAACTCCCCTTTAGTCGAATATTTTGAATGCAATCTACCTTAATCATTCAAATTTCGTCTATCTATGCTGCTCTTAGGTAAAGAACAGGTAATACATGTTCGCGTTTGAAACATCTAGGCCATAGGTTCTCAGGGTTGTGGGTGCTGACGCTTTTCGATAGCGGGTCCAAAGCCAAATAGGGGGTCGTTATGACTGACAATCAAGGAGGCGGTCGCAACGTACTTACCTAATTAGAAACTTAATATAATTAAGTACTTTTAAAATACCCCAATTGATTGTCTATTGACCCTCAGTCATGACCACGAGGAATGCGATTAAAAAGAGAGAGAGAGAGAGGATAAATTTTTAACTTGTGATTATTAATGGATAATATACATATATATATAATTGGTATAATTGATTTTTTTTTCTTGTAAAGGGGGCAGTAGTCCTTACAAAGTTGGGAACCTCTGATCTAGACTGAAATTCAAATTCTAGGACTAACACCAGACGTAACGAAAATGTAAGCTATTGTTTCCTTAAATATGTATTGTTCAGTTATACCAGAAAGTGTCACGAGTAGGAACAAACGGAACGTAAATCTCGAAGAAATTGCTAAATCAGAACATTCCTTTGTGATGGTAATGTTTTTGAAAGTTTCGAGACGCTCTCGTTTAAATCAGAAGTTATTTGGCACGGAATGGTATTGTTTATTCAGAGAGTCACTTTTTATGGTAAGCATGAACTCCGAAACATAAACGTCTTTTATTTTGATTAATTTTAATACACTCACTGAGTGAGTTTGAATTACTCACTCAGTGAGTAATATATATTATCCCCCAAAATTGCTATTGCGCCTGGCCGCCATTTTGGCGATGTAACCATAGCCGAACACTCAGTACCGTTAGCGTCACTGGCCGGCGAGTACGCGTACATATCGAGTTGTGGATGACGTCACGTGAATGTTCATTTGACAAGGTTCTAACGTATTAGCAATTTGCGGGGATAATACTGACTCACTCACTGAGTGACTGTAAGTGATTTACTTACTCACTTTATAACAAGATAACATAGGTGCATTAGTGCTCAAGAATTCTTTTCTATTGATGTTGATAATATATTGAAAGAAAAGAGAGTTTTTGGCGGAAACTGAAAGGAAATGCTGTGCTGTGCAGTTTATGTTCTAAAAATTTGCAAAATTTCTCTAAAATGAACAATACTTGTAGGATATTAATAGTTTTTGAGTAGTAATTATGTGTGAGAAATGTGAACAGTACAGATAAATGTGGCTTTTCGAGTTGTCACAAGAACACTGTTGAATGGCGTCAGTTGATGACCTACACTTCAGCTGAGCTATAAATAGGCTTAAGAAAATAAATAAACTATCTGTAATAAACGATCTGGCTTATCGGCCTAGCTGCCAAGCCATAAACCTGAATAAAATAAATATTAAACGAAAAGTGCACATCGATATTGTAATGAGTGAGTATGCACGTTTGCCAATATTTTATGAAAAGAAGCTTTAAAACAAACTATATATTATAATAGATTTATTAGATTAATTCAGTAAGTGGTAGTTTGATAAAAATAATGATAAATTAACTGTCGGTAGCTGTTTAGAAAAAAAAATATTACCCAAGTATCTGTTGCGTTCGTAATGGTTCGACTACTATATTTTATCATAAAAAATCATCGTATCAATTGCTTCCCAAATAAAGAAAAAGCATATCTAAAAAGATTTATAATCTGTTTATTTGTTCAATAAATAATCAACTTAGGTTGAATGTAAGTAACTAAACACATAGAAAAAACCAAAATTAAAAACACATGAAAAGTTCATCGTATAAAAGCACAAATTAAAATAGGAAATACAAAAACTTCTATGGACAACAACGTAATCACTAAAAGTGATAAAATGTGGATATAAAAAACACGGAAGTAGTCATGGATATTTCAAAATCAAAAATATTCGAGTGGAAACCCGTATAACAGGATTTCCGTGCAAAGGCTATCCTTTAAGCCTTTTCAATACAAATTGCTTTACAGTACGCCTTTTTTCAATTTGTATAAGGAAAGTCCGCCGGATAACACCGGAATTCTGGTATTTTGGACCGAGCATTTGTGGACATTGATTAAAAAAAAGAAAACCAAATATAGCTGCAAATGGCACTGGCTGAATTATAAAATAAATTTTCACTTAATTTGTGGACTAAAAAAAAGTAATAAATAAATAATCACGGAAAAGATAGAGTTACAAAACACAAGAAAGAAGTTAACTTTCTACGGATACCAAACATGATTTTACCGGTTTAAGATCTGATGAAATGGAATCTCCTTGCGATACAGCAAATTACACTCAAATAAAAAGGTAAAGATATGAAAATAAAGTGAGGACTAGTGTCTCTGAAGGCTCTTCAATTAGTAAAACTAAGCAGTTTGGAATGTCACTTTCAGTTTAAAACACTTGCACATAAGCAGCAGAGGGTTGGTACTGAGGTACTGCTGTATACACATATACAGGGGCACGTTCTTCATTTCTGTATTGCAGACGAGCAGTATAAGCCATGTTCCTTAAATCGTTTTCTGTCTGGAACTGTACCTTTTGGAGTTGATTATTTGGCAACAGCACGAAATACGCTCCTTTTGAACTAATCACTTCAGAGTCCTTATCGGCTTCTTCAAGATTTTGTTTAACACCCTCAACTTTTAAATCTTCTTCGTTCTCATCATTATCATCGACTTTTTCTTCTCTATTTTCTGGAACTCCATATTCAGTGTCGGGAGTAGGTTCAGGTAAGCCGTATTCTCTTTGAGGAGTCAAATATGTGTTGACTGGTGCGGAGTAGCTGTTGTCTGGAATACCGTAGGAGGTAGCTGGGGGGCTGACTCCTTGACGACTTGGAAGCTTGAATTCCTTAGCGGGCCTGTATCCTGCAGGCGCATAAGGAGCGTCGTTGTTAGATCCTTGTTCGGAACCCAGTTCCTGTCTTTCGAACTGTAAGTTGCGGCGATAGAGTGGTGGTTCCGCGACGACCACTGCGATCAGAGAGACTAGTACGAATGTTTTCATTGTTGTGTCTTGGAATGCTTAGAAGTGACTGATGCTGTGAGAAGCTGCATTCCTCTTTTTATACCGTACAGTTTTGAGTTTTGTTTCCGCACCGGACATCTTCATATCGATATTCCGTGAAGACCGCGACATTGGCCTCTTAAGCGATAAGATTGCGTAATAACGATTAGGTTCTACCATTGTACTACAGAACGTGACGCTGCTCCAAATAGGCCTTTTAAATATTCATGCCAGGTGGAGAATTCGCTTTCTTTGGTTTAAGATAATTAACTTTGTTCATGACTGTTAAAATGCTTTTGGATTAGGCGCAAGTTTGTTCCGAGCTAAGGTAAGTTTAATTAATTTTTAATTTAATGTAACATTTCCCTACATTTTATAGTAAAAAAAACATTACCTATAAGTATTTACAAAACAACTGTTAATATAATTCATATTAACTCAGAGGGTAACGGTCTCCAGTCAAAAACTCGCGTTTCGTGATTTCGAATTTTAGCTGAGTAGTACATATTATGGGCAGTTTTCTGACCTAAAATGATTATTGTTACACTCACCAAGAGTAGCACGATGAAATCTGTACAGTGAGATAACCGATGTAAAAGCCACCAATCCGCTTTGGACAATCATGGTGGGTATACCTGCTATGCCTGCGGCCGAAAATTATCTAGGTTAAAGCCTAGGAATGGAATGTTATGGCCTGTTATTATTTTGAACAACAAACAGATCTGAAACTAATCCCACACACTTAGGCTATTGTATATTGATAAGTTCGCTTACGTTCTTGTATAGAAATAAATCGTACAAATATATGTATGTGCATAGCTTGAGAATGACTTTGCTGATTGTGATGATTTTTTTGTGTTTGAGTGGTCAGGATGGTTTAAATTCACAATTAGAATCGGTAGGTGGCGCTGGGATCGGGTTCTAGACTTATTTTTTCAGGGCAGGACAACGTCTGCCCGGACCTGTAGTTTATTATACCTTATCAGAAAACGCAACCGTAACCCTTGCGTCCGAATGAACTAGGCATATCAAGTCTTCAGCCCGAAAGGGGCTGGCTATCTTCCGTCCGGGTTAGAGATGAATGCGCGTGCGAGAAGACATAGCCTATAGACGAACTGGAGAAACGGCCAGGGGTTTCACTAGGTATTCCAGACCCGGATTGCGAAATCATCCCTGCAGAGTTACTAGTGCCTTGTGTTTTTTATACAGGGAAATCTATTTGAGGACCGTTAGCCACGTGAGGGCGAAGAATCGCGGCCCGTGCGTGGAATTCGCCAGGTCGGGGTGGCACTAGCTCCTCATGTGTGTGATGCTATTGCCACGCCGCGGTTAGGGACATCCAGTAAAACCCCTGTCCGATCCCGAGCGGCCATTGTCCGGGCTGTGAGCTCGCTCGCGCATTCACCACCAGCCCGGACGGACGACGGCTGGCCCCTTGCGGGCTGCCCTCACCATCAGTTAGTCGGAGATCTGGGTCTCTCCGGCTCATCGATCTTACCTCGAGGTGAGAGGGGGCGTACGGATCGGGGCGCATCCCTCCTCTCCGGTCTTAGTGTGCGGGCGGGTCCGGTTTCCCCGCCGGTCGCCTGCACTGCGTATAAGTGCATTTTTTTTTTTTTTTTTTACTGCGCCTTATGCCAGGGCTACGTGTATGCGGTTTTCCCAACTCCGCTGCCCTGGCAGGCGTGGGCCCCGCTCACTGGGCCTCTTCCAATGCCCGGGGAGCTACTCCCCCGGCGACGACTGGGTCTTTTCGGCGTGGGGCGGCTTGTAACGCGCCCCACGGGAAGAGAGATGAGCGTGCGCGGAACACTCGCGCTCTCATCTCGACGGCATGTGCGGGTGAGTGAGAACCTCTATACCCCTAGAGGCCCCCACCCGCGCCGCCCGCTTACGGTGGCCGAAGGTCTAAATCAGACCTCCGGCGCCGACGCGTCCTCCTTTGTCGGGAGCGGAGCAGGGAATTACGCTCACGCTCCCGTTCCGCCTCCTCCTTCGCAAACATGACTTGCTCGCAGAAGGAGGAGACGGCGTCCCATCCGGTGGAGCTCCCGACCATGGTACGTACCACGGCCGGGAGCGAGGTGTCAAATCCGGTATGGGCGACGAGTTCTCGGCGCTGCTCTGTCCACGCTGGACACTCCTGGAGTGTGTGCAGCGCCGTGTCCTCGTCGGCGTATAAGTGCATATCTCAACCAGTCGTAACTCACACGCTCCATCGCGCTATGTCCTCCAGAGGATTTCCCCTGGATACAAAAACGGCATATCAAGTCTTAGTCCATTAGACAAGTAGCCGACTAATTACATTGCCTTTTGATTACATTGCCTTGTTAGTTATCAACATCTAACACTATTTCGATGTTAAGCCAGCAATGCAATTAACACGTCCATTACGGGCCTGTATTGACTTTCATGAATAATGCATAGATCTTTGAGCTATCGAGACATGGCTGACTTGACCCGAATTAAAAATAAATGAGTCATGTTTTTGTTTAGTTATGCTCGATGCGGTCTAGAATATTTTTACGAAGGTTTGTTTACCTTCGTATGCTTTTTGCATGCTGTGTACTAATTTTGACGCCTTGTTTGCCTTTTGACATTTTCCTAAGAGGTCACTGTTGATTGTCAATTACGTGGTACTTGATAAAAATACTTTAATCAACAGTGTGTTTTCAAATTATTTTGTTTCTGTAATATTTTCTTAAGTGTTCGTGACTAGAATAAGCTAAAATTTTCTTAAGTTTTAGCGACTATTAGATACTCTATACATATAATAAAATTGTAGAGGTCGAATTTCTGTACAATGAAAAAAAATGCTAAAAACCGATAAGAAACCGATTTAGATTTTCTTAATTTTTTTGTTTTTTTCTATTTGTACCCGCTTATCTCCGAAACGACTGAACCGATATAAATGAAATTTTGTATGGTGGTAGCTTATATCCCTGGTCAACATATAAAATACTTTTGATGCCGAAAAATTAAAGAGTTCCCGTGGGATAGTTAAAAAACAGTACCACGCGGACGAAGTCGAGGGCAGAAGCTAGTACATAATAAAACTACGTTTTAACGGCTTTAAGCGTGGTTATTTATTTGATTTTTATTATTACCGACGTATCGGCCACTTTTCAGTAGACGTGATCACGAAAGACCAAGATATCAAGTGTCAATCAGTATTGTTAAAGTTTTACTTTGCCTACCGCCAACTATTCCATTTTAATTATTTAGTTTTAATCTTGTTTATGGTTATAATTTACTCTATGGGAGCCTAATCTAATCTACCACCGCTTCGCATCATGATGTGGCTTGAAGAGAAGAAGCGGCGCAAGAAACTCTTATACAATAACTAGCTCTAATCTAATATATAAAATTCTCGTGTCACAGTTTTCGTTGCCATACTCCTCGGAAACGGCTTGACCGATTCTCATGAAATTTTGTATGCATATTGGGTAGGTCTGAGAATCGGCCAACATCTATTTTTCATCCCCCTAAATGTTTGGGGGTAGTCCACCCCTAAATTTTTTTTTTTTTTGGACAAAATTTTTAATTTCTATTTTTTTATGATACAGCATTAAAAGATACATACAACCCTAAATTTTCAACCCTCTACGATCAACCCCTATTTTTTACCGGGCAGGACGACGTCTGCCGGGACAGCTAGTATTTTATATAATAGAAGTTAAAAGTGTAAAGAAGTTTTATTTCAAAATAAAAAGGGGAAACTCTTCTATAGATTTTAGATATAGATTTTATTTTATTATTTATTAGATAATGAATGAAGAAATGAATAAATTAATGAATGAAACATTTTATTGTTCCCCAAAAACTAAAACGGTGCTCTTAAAACTAAGTACAGTAAATGTTGAACAAAGGGCGGCTTTATCGATTAAAGCGATCTCTTTCAGGCGACCGATCAGGCTAAAGAAAATATTAAGACAACAGTGGCGGTGAAGACAATAAATGAAATGAAACATTCCAAGAATAAGTAAAAAAATAAATCTAATATATAAAATTCTCGTGTCACAGTTTTCGTTGCCATACTCCTCCGAAACGGCTTGACCGATTCTCATGAAATTTTGTATGCATATCGGGTAGGTCTGAGAATCGGCCAACATCTATTTTTCATCCCCCTAAATGTTAAGGGTAGTCCACCCCTAATTTTTTTATTTATTTTTTAGACAAAAATTTTAATTTCTATTTTTTTATGATACAACATACAAAAATACATACAACCCTAATTTATCAACCCTCTGCGACAAACCCCTATTTTTACCGGGCAGGACTACGTCTGCCGGGACAGCTAGTAATAATATACTTTATATACTATACAGAAATAAGACATATTATATCATACAATTTAAAATATCACCAGTATGTTTTAGACTTGCGAGGACCAAAGATATTTGGTGACCATCAGTTTAAAAGACGATATGGATTTAGCTCGTCTGATGTTGAGTGACAGTGAGTTCCATAAGCGGACAGCCTGTCCCGTGAAAGAGTTATCAATGAAGGAAGAAGTGTGTACAGGTGTCATTTTTTTTTTTTTTTTTTTTTTACTTTATTTTAAGGACTTTTGGACTAGCGTCCATATCAGTCCGTGAAAACAGAAAAAACTTATAATCACATTAATAATAATAATAATAATTAGGTAAGCATAAAATAATAGTCATTTTACATGTGTAAACATGTATAAACACTATTACTTAATGCTTTTAAAAATAAAGTCTAAAACTAGTTTTGTTTTTACAGACAGGGGATCGGCTAAAAAACAATGAAAAATTCCAAAGTCCAGGAAGTCCAAGCATAAGTCTCTCTTTAGTCGCTGTCTCTCATCATTATTTCTGGAGCATTCTACAAGAATATGATATATGTCCTCTCTTTTATCACACGTCTCACAATTGGGGCTGTTGGACTTTTTCATGAGAAAAGCAAAAGTCTTGAGCGGCATATGTCCAGCACGCACACGATGAGCGACAACGACTAAGGAGCGGCTCAACTTACTCTCACTGGACCATGGGATACGAGGAGGCTCACTCTGAAATGTCTTGTACCATATTCAGGTGTCATTAAGGAGAGATTATTACTAGAGGGCATATAACGGGAATGAGAAAGATGTACGAAATCGGATTATTATACATAGATATTTATAATAATCTGATTAGATATAGATTGTTACACGCCGACAAAAACAAATGCACATCTGCAGTTTATTACCTTTCGGTATTTGGACTTGTTTTGTATACTTTGTGTTTAAAAATTGTAATTAGAAAAACAATCTGTTGTGTATTGTGTTCATGATAGTCATTAACCAGGTGTGAATTTTAGAAACTATTGTTATGCGGTCGAGCATTGTGTCAAGATATATTGTATAGTTTAGTATAAAATGCCGTAAATGTGAGGCAGTCAAGCGACGATTACGATACGAGCAAGGCGTGTGTACATTTGATAAGCTATATAGTGGCGGACTTTGCGCGTATTATTGAATCGTGCAGTGTGTACTGGTTGTGTCCAGTTATATTAGTACCTGTGTTATACGTGTTTGTATAACACAGGTACAAGTATAACTGTGCCAATTCTATAGTAATTCCAACGGCATTTTAATTCGAGTCCTGTAACTCATAACATTATTATTTTTGTGATAACTACTTGAATAATAATCAATTTATAATCATCATCTTTTTTGAGCTATGAACAAAGTCGCTTTTTGACAATTTCATTAAAAGTAAAAAACCTTCAGTCATTTCAAAGTGTACAACATCAAAGATGTCAAAAATCATCTAATCCCTTCTGATCTCGAATTTGTAATTTATCTTTGGATATTTTCATTTTATACTCCATCCAAACTCGTAATTTAATTTCCAGACTTTGATTTTCCATAGAGCGGGATTACCAATTTGATGAACAAACGACCCGTGCTAGTTTTGATTTGTTCGGAAAGTCCTTTGTTACAAACTGACTTTCCATTGATATTGAACAATTTAAATTTGAGAGAAATATGAGGCCGTCAGCGCTAAAGCGGCCTAACCCTCAATTTATTATATTCGGAGATAAAATACTGGAAATTACCTATGTAAAACGTGCTAAAATATAATGCAAGTATCGCCTATCTTTGATTTTGTCACTTGATAATAGATGGCGTTCCAAAGACTTTTTTTGCATTTCCTTAGTTTTACATAATTTCCAGTATTTATCTCCGAATTGATTGAATTGAGGGTTAGGCCGCTTTAGCGCTGACGGCCTCATATGTAAGTACCGAAAGTTCATCATACTGTTACGACCGTCAAAAGTGGATTCACACCCGGCTACCATAAAAGAACACTTTATTACCATTCCCGCATTTCGAATTGTTTACTTTGTGTTTAAAATTAGTAATTAGAAAAACAGGCCATTGTGTATTGTAGTATTTATGATAGTCATTAGCCAGGTGTGATTCATAGAAATTATTGTTATATAGTTTAATATAATACAATGCGCGAACGGAGGGGTGAGGCATTTAAAGCGATAACACGGGCGAGGCAAGACGTGTGTAAATTTCGTGACGGACTTTGTTATTGAATCTTACATTACGTTTGGACTTAATGCGTCGGCTTATATTTGTACCTGTGTTATGCGTGTTTGTATAGTTCTAATAAATTCTATAGTAATTCGGTATTTTAATTCGAGTCCGGTAACTCGTAACAATATTTATAATCTACTAGCTGTCCCGGCAGACGTCGTCCTGCCCGGTAAAAAATAGGGGTTGATCGTAGAGGGTTGAAAATATAGGGTTGCATGTATTTGTGTATGTTGTATCATAAAAAAATAGAAATTAAAAATTGTTTAAAAAAAAAAAATTTTGGGGTGGACTACCCCTAACATTTAGGGGGATGAAAAATAGATGTTGGCCGATTCTCATAGATACCGGATAAGCACAAAAAATTTCATCAAAATCGGTCAAGCCGTTTCGGAGGAGTATGGCAACGAAAACTGTGACACGAGAATTTTATATATTAGATTTTATTAAATGGATGTCAAAAGCATAGAATAACTAAAAAACCCTGCAATATATCGTACGGAACTAAACCACAGAAACAATCAACACGAGCGTTGAGCATCTTTCCCGCCATAACGAGACGAGACGCACCGCTATTTGCGCGAGTAATTAAACGTCAAGCGGCCATTTTGTGAGTGATATAAACATGCACGGGACGAGCTGCGAATGTCACGTGTCTATGGCGCCGCCGTCGGTTAACGTGTTGAATATGTAAAAGGGTTTTATTACTTTTGTCCGAGTTAAAAAACTACCTTTTTTAGGTAAAGAGCAGTCTGGGGCCACTTTTTGTAATAATTAATGGTCATTAAAATAAAAAGCCAGCATATATGATATTTTTTAGAAGAAGTTATTACACTCTGATTTTTAATTACCTGGACTAAAATGACAGTGACCGACATGACTTTTTTATGTTGCTAGCCAAGTATTAGTTGTGCAAGTTGAATCAAACACACAGACACACACACACACACACACACACACACGCACGCACGCACGCATGCACGCACGCACGCACCCACGCGAACACACACACACACACACACACGCACGCACGCACGCATGCACGCACGCACGCACCCACGCGAACACACACACACACACACACGCACGCACGCACGCATGCACGCACGCACGCGAACACACACACACACACACACTAGATCTATGGTTTAGGTCCTGTGGCACTTCATATAAAAGGCATAGGATAGTGGCGCAGATTGTGTTAAGTGGATATTCTGACGGCGGGCCAACTCTCGTTTCTCCGCCGATCAGGAGTCCCACAAATCCCTCGGTGTAAAGCCGTCCCACCGGGCCCGAAGATGGTGTCCCAAGAAAAGACATTCCCTGCGTCATCAAAAAAAAGGATACCCTGACGTATATTAGTGAATTGGAACTTTTTGGTTATATTCGTGTATCCCACGGAAACGACGTCATTTGTCGGGATAAAAAGTATGCAAGTTTTGATCCCGGAAATAAACTAAATCACTGTCAAATGTAATTTAAATTCGTTCAATATTTTTAACATTGCTCTAACAGACATACAAAAATTGTATGAATTGCAAGCACATATTGTTAGTGCATAATCGATTTTTATAACGAAACACGTAGAACCGTTTTATTAGGCGTCCAAACGAAAAATGTCAATAGAAAGTATAATTAATCATAAATTATGATATTTACATAATAATTATACACGCTAGAGAGCTACATGTGCATCCGACCAAAGTGATCACAGTGATCTTTTGTTTGCTCGCTTTTATATCCGATTAGTAAACACAACTACCTGCAAATATATTACACTTTTTTATATTAAATAGATTTGAGTCTGACCAAGATCATGTCCAATGACGGATGATGATGCGGTCAAAGATATAATATAATAATCGGCAGACATACACACACACTGCATATCCCCAAATTAAGCAATTTACGCTTGTGTTATGGGTAATATACAACGGACCACTCTGGGGCCGATCCCAGATACCCAGACCATGGTAAATAACGGAGAAAATACGTTTCCGAAATTTACTATACTGGGAATCGAACCCGGAACCTCTGAGTTGCAGTGAGATAGGCTGTCAAAGGCTTAGCCCGCTCAACCACTGAGGCCGTCGCTGATGCAACACGCTGTTAATGCATTCCACAACTCTGTCGTCAGTAGAAGGAACGTGGAGGCGAGAGGAATAGTTCGCACTGGTAGCGTTTCCACTGAAACGATGGCGTAGACCAGAGCGCCTTGTGGTCCGAAGGTGGAATGGTGTAGGGGGAATCAGGTCGAACAGTTCAACCGGACACTCCGAAACGAATCCAATAAAAAACCTATAGACTAGCAACCCGGCGTCGATGCTTTAAGCTTACCTAGTACAATGATATGTGGACTACTTGGAACAAATGTTATTAACCTACCCTCCTTTTTCTTCACGCTTCTTTCTTTTTTTATATTATACATTTTGTAGTGTAACATTCATATTAAACCCTATATTCTCATAAAACCGTGTAACAACATGTTCAAACCATTTTTTGTTGCCTTGTATCCTCTACAGAGATTTAATACTTTTTAATGACTACCCTCGGCCCAGAGTTAGCGTGATGAAATTACCTAAAATTGCTAACTTTTTATGTATTCTAGGCTTGGGTGAAATTGGAATTTTCATACTGTTTCATTTAAAATTCGATTGTGTTCGGGTGTAACTCGATTTTCGTCTTTGGGGAATATAATTTGTTTTTAATTTGGCAATGTTGGATTTTTTTGTATTGTTTCTCTTTTATTTGTTTTATTTTAATGATGTTTCTGACTTTAAATGAAGATATATAAAAAACTCAATATTAATAAGACCGTAAGAAATGTTTATAAATAAAGATGAACTGTTGAAATGTATGTAAACTTGAGAATGACTTTATAGACATCAGTGGTAACCCTAAACTTTGGTCTTAAAGAACATCCATAGCTCTTCTATCTCGCACATATCATTCAATCCAAAAATGTTATCTACTAATTACTAATCTACTGCATTATACTCTTCTTTAACTTCTTCTTCTTGCAACTTCTGAACTTTTATTCTTTCCAGTGTATTCGTTTTAGATTTATCTGGTGCCTCCAAGTTTTGAAAAGATCTTTAACTTGGCATACTACTAAGAAAGGACCTGTATTTGTTTGATTCCTGCACTTTAATAATTGTGATCTATAGTAGAATTATTTTCTCCGTGCAGTTTGGGTCATAAATAGTTGGAGTGGTGAAGCGAGTATTTCGCTCTCTCTTCCACTCACGGGCCTTATGGGCAGGCGTAGTGACACGCATTATTGTTGTCGATAAGCGTTATCGATAGTGTATTAAGTTTTGTCGTTTTGTGGGTTAGTGATATAAATGAAAGAAAAAAATCGATAAAACAACGTATTTATTAAAATAAGAATAATATTGATTTATAATAAATGGTTAATTATGTATCTATATATTAAAAAACTATAAGTACAAAAGTTTAGAATGTAACAAGTTATATTAAAAATAAATATAAATACTTATATCTAAGTTTAAAATTAACAGCAAAAAAGATAATAATGATTTTTATAAGAATGATAATCTTTCTTTGATAAGAATGAGTTTTTATCGATAATGGCGTTGCATCCGCGCAACATGCTCACTGCCTTAGCCGGGCTGAGGCCGAGCTTTGATTTATGACCCAAACTACACGAAGAAAGTAATTCTATTATAGTATGTACATGATGTAGTTTAATTTTATGATACACACACCAACACACACACACATACACACACAAAAAACAACTCCAGCGTTGTAAAGTTTAGTTATTATTTACTTCATTACATCAGATTCTCGATGTACAGACGACATAATAGCAAGAATAACAATTGCAAAAGAGCTTTTATTAGTAAAAACTATTTAGTTAGGTCTAAAAGAGCACAATCGGTTAAAAAAAGTTTAATTTAAATTTATATCTGGAGACGACAAAAAGAGATCGCGATAGATTAGAAGCATTTGAAATGTGGTGTTGTAGACGCATGGAGAGAATAAGATGGAAAGAAAAGAGGACCAATGAAGAAGTACTGGATATGGTAAAGGAGAAACGCACAAATTTAAAAACTAGAGGAAAGAAGGGGGAAAATGTTTGGATATTTGCTACCACACGACACCTTCTTATGCACGTTAATCGCAGGAAAAGTGGAAGCAAGGAGAGGGAAGGGAAGACTAAGGCGAGCATTCATGGGTGAAATAAAATAAAAAGTGAGTGTCATGTCTTACATAGAAGTAAAACAACTGGCTCATAATAGAGAAGATGGAGGAGGCTCCATCGACAAGGGTATAGCTTTTAAATGATAAATGAAAATGAATGAATATGATATAAACAATGTACAGATTTCTCATTCTATTGCTTTATTTAAATGGATAATATTTATCACAAGCACATATTTCTCAGTATCTCCTGATCCGAGCAAAAGTTTCCCGGAACTTCCTCGGACCGCCACCAAATATCCGTGAATTCTTAGCTTTCGACCTTTCCTCTTGGAAATTCTAACACAAATAAGGAAGCTATAGAGGCAAATGTAAAATCCTTCGGCGCGCTATAAAGACCCGACCTCTGTTTGCTACGTGTTCCGAAAGGCATGATTTGATTAAAATATTTTAGATAGTCACGCCATCAAAATCTACGTAATACAATGAAAAGAAATATATAAATAACTAGCGGCCCCGGCAGACGTTGTCCTGCTCTGAAAAAAAAAAAATCTAGAACACGATCTCAGCGCCATCTACCGGTTCTAATTGCGAATCTAAACCATCCGGGAACCCACTCAAATACACAAAATCGCTGCAGGTGATTAGGAGGATTCTAGAACCCGATCTCAACGCCACCTACAGGTTCCAACGGGATAAAAAGTCGTATGCCCGTCTCCTGGTTCTAAGCTACCTCCCCATCAATTTTCAGCCAAATTGGTATGGATGTTCTTTAGGTATAAATAGTGCAACTAACACGACTTTCTTTATATATATATATATATATATACACATATATATATATATATATATATATATATATATACATATATATATATATATATACAGCGTATTTCAGACCTTACGACAATAAATTAGACCACGTTTTCTTCATGACGTACTCTGCCCAAATACAAAAATGAATCAAGGTAACTTCCTTGGTTTAGCCACAGGACCTCATTTTTCATTTCAGAATATTACAACAACATGTATCAGTTATTGTGTCTAAATCGGTAGGTTAGTGACCAATGTATCATGTTGCCAGCTCGTCTCTTCATCATCATACGCGGAAGTTGTTCATTCTTACGCTCTCGCTCGCGAACCAATATTTACAAGATGTTCTGTTTTTTATTCCCTTTTTATCGTAATTAATTTGTTTGGAAATTTCAAAATTTTAATTTTGACATTACGGTTGATATTAATAGTACCAAAAAATTTGTATGGAGTACGACCGCTAAAGTTATGATTTATTGTCATTTGAAATGAAACACGCTGTATATATATATAGATAATTTGACTGTTTTACATGTTATAGAAGGATTATATTGCGTTAAAATAACTTGGACTGTTATATTCTAACAAAGTTAAACTAAATAAAACACTATATACACTTTAAAATCAAACTATAAAATCTAGTGCCAGACCGCTGTCAGTTGGAACGTGCCCAAAAGACTGGCTACATTCCCTTGCTGTATCACAACGCTAATGCCTTGTCTGAGGTATATCAGTCTTTTGCTCATGTGAGACATCTACCAGGAGTTGCGCTATGTCCTGCGGGCCTGAGGTGAACAAACTTTATCGAAAGTTTGTGAGAAAGTAACTTGGCACACCACATATCTTAAATTAATATATTTTTTCAGCCCAACGATCACAGATGGTTTTTTTTAAAAGTAACACAAAATTATACTTAGTAAAAAGGCGTTTTATGTAGTTTGGATGAAAATTCATTGTATCCAAGTTATTAAAATAAACATTGTTCTTACATGAAAATAACTTGTTTTTAAAAAGGGTTTTAAATACAAGCTTTTGAGATCCTGGATATCATGTAACAGCAGAGTGCCAGTCAAGTAAAACGAGCCCAAATACGCCGGGTCTATCTTGTTTAGTATAGGAGTTCCTATAGCTACCTGCCGAATCCATCGTCAGATCAGCTCCAGAGTAGCATATTATTGCATTGTCACGCGATACACATACAAAATTTCAGCTCAATCGAAAAACGGGAAGTTGGTCAAATACAGATTATTAAAATTGAAGTGTCTGTAATATAAAAAAAAATGTGGAAACAAGGATAAATAGGACCAGGAGATTCCGAAAATGCAATTTTTTGATTTTTTCTGTCTGTCTGGATGTTCTGGCTAATCGCAACTTTAAATGAAGAATGCGCTAAACAAGAGACAGACCGGGACTGTCACTGCTGTTACCGCAATACGCGTACATAAATTGTTGGAGCAAATAAATAGAAATAAACTGTTATAACCACATTTATTTATCAAAGCATAATCCTGATGAGTATGTGAACCCCCGGGGGAAGAGCGCAGTGCGGCGGCGGACTGGCGGCGAGGTAAGCCCTTCCTTGCTTCTTCTTCCCGTCCCTTTGCCTTCTCCCGGCCATCGCATCGCGCCCGCAGTAGTAATAAAATAGGCTGAGTATTAATACGGGTACTCTACGAACAATTTATAATTATTAATACGGGTACTGAAAATGTTCTTAAAAAGGCTCGGCCAAAAAAAAACCTAACCTAACCTAATTAAAGATTGAAACTAAGTATTTTACGAAGTTCTTCCAATACATACAAGAGCAGTACGCAAATACTCGCGTATACTTTGTAGTAACATATAAGCAGATCTTGTTCCGTAATGTACAGCGCCAGTACACATAGGGACTAATCGTGTATGTGTCGGAAAAATATTTTTGGGTGGTTATAAAAAAAATAACCAAACTTCTAACCTATATTAAAAATGTTCCGATTTGTTCATAATAAATAAATGTGCCGTGTATCTATACCCCACCCTCATTTTAGAATTTATTTATTTATTTTTATTTTCATGTTTTCAATAATTCTTTAAAACATGTCATTAAAAAAAAACCTAACCTAACCTAATTAAAAAACAAGCTAATCATCCAATTCATTCTTAATTTAAAAAAAAAATTGAATGTCTGTACGAATAAATATAATTTATTCGTCCAGTACCCGTACAAATAGTCACACCGAATAAAATAAACTCAAAATTTCAATAATACTCTGCCATTCATGATTTTCGAATCGAAAACAATAAGCCAGAATGTTCGTGCGTAAGTACAGACGTATTGGTTGAATTATTGATGTCGCTCAATGACATTATCTCTAATTAATATTCATGTCATGTTCAATAGCGCCGTAGGACTACATTCCATAAATGATTCTGTATTATGGTAGTTCCACGTCAAGCAGCCGCGGGGGTAACTTATGAATATATAAAACAGATACACATATTGTATATGTGATATGTGTGGAGTATGTGTGATGTGTGAATGTGATGTGAAGCTTGGACGCTTACCCTCAAGCGGAAAGGAAGATTCTCCGTAAGACACGCCTCCCTCTATCGGGCCATTAATTTATACTGCACAAATGCAATATGTCCGCCCGGCAACGTGGAACGAATTTCCGAGAATCGGCTTGTAATTTAAAATCCGTAACTGGCTATTGACCACAGCCGCAAACGGCTGTAAAAGAGTACAATACCACAGTGGGCTGTTTTCTAATCACAAATTTGAAACAAAGTAAACAAAAGATGATCATAAAAGAGTTAGAATTAGTTTAAATGCCGGAACGTAATAAAATGTATTCTGTTTCAGATATGCAGGTGGTTGTTTTTCTCGGGACCTGGGTTGTAACAATATTTATGGTGAAAGCATTTTAATAAATATAGCACTAATAGAGAAAATTGGTTTCCAGTTGAAGTGACGCTCCGCCGCGTTTATTGTCTCGGCGTACCATTTGCGCTTTTATTTTTACGCCCCGTTTACCCCCAGGGATGGGGTTGGCAAACAAGTCGTAAGTAATGGCAATATTACGGGGTTTTATCACATAATAGACCTCTGCTTACTCGTAATATCAATGAGATAAGTAATAAAAATAATTAAGGCTACATTATCACACAATCTATGCATTTTTTGTGTGAACATAGGGACGATGGTTTTTTCGTATTTCAATATAATTATCTATGAAGAAAACCCCAAATAAACATTATTAAGTGACCTGAATATATTTTCACCAATTATATTTCACAATTCATCTTTTTTCTAAACGACAATAAATACAGCAAAGAGTTTGTACATTGTGAGTTCTGCAGTTTACTGAGAAACTTTTAGATTCGGCCTTTGACATATTTCAATTAATTTCTCGATGTGTTATCTGTCATAAAAATATTATTATATACACACAAAAAAATAAAAGATATAACAATTTTATTTATTTATTTTATTTATTTGGGAAACACAATAATTATAATTCTCATAATTCAAAACGCATAAATTAATACATATATCAGCTAAGCTTCCACTAAAAAAGTAATTCATGTTAGGCATTTGGCTCATGGCTCATTGGCTCATATATAAGTCGTGGTAGCGTAATGGCTAGCGCACGCGTCTCAAACTCAAAGGGCGCGGGTTCGATCTTGGCTGGAACGCATGCACCACTTAGGCAGTTTTCTGACCTAATATGCATATTGTTACAAATACCACGTGCTAACAACGGTGAAGGAAAACATCGTGATGCAACCTGCACATCGAGATAACCGATATACCAACCTGCCAAACCGCCTTGGACAAGCGTGGCGGATATACTGTCCGTTCCCCTATAATGGGAGGCTTGAGTCCAACAGTGGGACATTATGGTTGTTATTTTTTTATATTTACACCTACAATATTATAGTTTATTTGATATTATATTGGAAAATTAGATTTTAAAAAGGAATTAAATAAAACAAGACCACACAAAAAAAACTATATAATATGTCTATCTAATATATAAAATTCGTGTCGCAGTGTTTGTAGTTAAACTCCTCCGAAACGGCTTGACAGATTCTCATGGAATTTTGTATGCATATTGGGTAGGTCCGAGAATCGGACAACATCTATTTTTCATCCCCCTAAATGTTAAGGGTAGTCCACACCTATTTTTTATTTTTTTTAAAATATTTTTTTACATATTTTTTATGATACAGCATTAAAAATACATACAACCCTAAGTTTAATAACCCTCTACGATTAACTCCTATTTTTTCGGGCAGGACGACGTCTTCTGGGACAATTAGTTTATCTGTATTATTTTTAAGTCACAATCATCATGTCATAAAAAAATCGTGATACTTGTTAAATTTAAAATTATATACGAGTAGTTATTATACATCATCGAATTTACGCGACGATGGCAAGAGGCCGGATGGTATGTCACTTATTCATTGGAAGATGGGTCGGCCGCTTGTTTGGGATGCGACATGTGTAGACACTCTAGCGCCCTCACATCTTCCAATGACTGAGTTAGAGGCTGGCAATGCTGCTTTAAAAGCTGAAGGGCTCAAACGGCGCAAATATGAAACCTTAGGAAGGGGTTACATATTTGTGCCGTTTGGAGTTGAAACATTAGGTCCGTGGGGTCGATGGACCCATTGCAGATGTGCAAAGAGTTTTTCAAAGAGATCTGTAAGAAACTCTTTGATGCCACCCGTGATCAGAAGGCTGGCTCATATTTCGCCCAACAAATAAGCATCGCCATACAGCGCGGCAATGCAGCCAGCCTTCTGGGCACGCTCCCATCTGGCAGCGATTTGTTACACAGTCTATAATCGCTTGTATTTTATAACCTTAGTTTATTTTAGCTTTTGTCTCTTAATAAATAAATTCCTAATGCTAAGATTACCTCCATACTATTGTGAGTTTAACCCCATTGAAGTGTGGGCAGATATGAAAGATCATATATCTCGTAATGACAGTACATTTAAATTCGATGATGTATAATAACTATACGAGTATATATGAAATCAGTAGAACGTAATTATCACTTATTGATTAAGATTTTATTGTATTCCTATCTGTCGAGAATTATAAAACCAATAAGACATGTGTAATATCAACTGGACTGTTAAAGCACCGCTTTTTGCTAGAACTATTAAATAAATCATTTAGATTTACTTTTGACTGTTACGAGTTGTATGATTATAGAATTTATTAGAACTATACAAACACGTATATAATACAGGTACAAATATATTCTGAACACAACCAGTCCAAACGTAATGCACAATTCAATAACACGGGCAAAGTCCGTCACAATATAGATTACCGAATGTACACACGTCTTGCCTCGCTTGTGGTTATCGCTTGAGTGCCGATCTCGGCCTATGTCTCTCGACAGCGTGGGCTGAATTTCTTAGAATCACACCTGGCTAATGACTACCATAAAGGATTACCATACACTATGGCCTTTCTAATTACAATTTTTAAACACAGAGTAAACAAAAGAAGTCCAAATCTCTAAAAGGTAATAAAATTGGTTTTTTCTCAATAAATGATTTTTGATTTTGATTTGATTGATTGGTTTCTACACAGGTGTGAATTTTCCTTTGTCGGCACCTCGGTGGTAACAATATAATTATCGGCAAGTGGGTATGTATATTTGATTGAGAGGCTCTATTCATTCGTGAATGACGTAGGGTAGTCGGGCGATTACAATAGAACCAGGGTGTTCAAATAATCTCTAATATTCAACCATATGACGAACTATAACAATTCAAATGCGTATAGTGATTTAATTATTCAATCTAGAACCGACACTCCACGAGGCACGAGATGTAAGATGTTAATTTCAGATAGACATTGATTTCTGTCTTTCAATTTAATATAATAGAAATGAGGCATATTTATATGAAATACATATGAACTTGATTATTTAAAAAATCATATGTGCCTTTTTAACTAACCGTCTGCATATTTATTATTTACCAAACGCCATGTATTTTACATAATGGCTTTTTTTAAATATTAATCGGTAGACAAACGCATATTGTATAACCCCAAATTAATTAAGTAAGTTACGCTTGTATTAAAGATAATATACAATGGACTACTCTGGGTCCGATCCCAGACATCTAGACCATAGAAAATACGCGTTAAAAATTTACTACACCAGGAATCGATCCCGGAGCCTCTTCATTGCAGTTGGTAGGCCGCTAAAGGCTTAGCCAGCTCAACCATAGAGGCCATCCTATTTTCAAGGACAAATTTGTATACAAATTGTTAAATATTGTAAACAACTAATAGAAATACAAATAACAGATATGAAACTTTTTACATAAAAATAAAAAGACGAAAAAGAAAAGCCAGTTAAAAAGTCACTTATGAAACCTTTTTTAACAGTTAAGTTCATTTTATTTAATAAGGGCTACATCTAACGGCTATCAAACTAGTTTTGTAGACATCTGAACTCTTGGTTAACTAACTATATAACTAATGAACATAATGATTAATACAGTGCTATAAACAGTCTTTTATGCGCCTTTTTTTAGGTATTATACGCAGCTAGAGCCCTAGGCAGAACAATGCTATGTATAGGCCCCTACTTTATTACAGGGTGATAAAATAACACACAAGGACCTTAGTGTTGGTGGATCTGTTCAAGACGTAAAATATGGTAAATTAACTTTTGAATATGACAACACTAAATGCAAATTTTGATAGGTGACAACATTATAAAATAAATTCTCTTCAACTCAAAATGGCTTCTCATTAATACGTCCCCTAAAAGTTTTTCACTCTTTTTAATGATTTAACAGATCAATTATCTAATATTTTGGAAGAAAAAATTTTTTTTTAAAAGAACACAAAATACGCTTGTGCGCTGCTAAACAAATGAGCGCGATGTTTTGTCTCATTTAACTGACGTTTTTGATGATACTGGCATGTAGGTACGTATGTGTTGGAATCGAGCACTAGGGACGCAGCAGGAACTTATCAGGAGCAGTCCGAAAAATTATATTTCTGCCTGGTCTGGCCATTCTTGCGCCCCCAAAAGTCCACGCCCTGTGCCTTGGCACCGGTGACTCCGGCCTATTTACGGCACTGAGTAAATAAATTATATTGTAGTGACAATGCCTTGTCATATCTTTCTTGAAAAAAATTACAAAATTCAACTTATTCGATTCTGTAAAAAAGATTTCCTAACACGTAATACTATAAAAATGATAAACACAAAGTAACAAAATGAGGAAACAATCCTTTCCGGTGCAAAATTGGCAATTGACCGAGCATTGATTCGTCCGGTACACCATTTGCGAGAATATTGGACGCCCAATGGAAATATTGACGCCATTTTGACTTTCAAATCGGACTCGGCTTACGGACAATCTGACCCTATCGTAATAGGCCCTTTATGTTACGGATTTAGGCTGGCTTTATTTACGTACCTACAGTTATTATAAGAGTGGGTGTAATAGACTAAAAAAAAATATATTCATTCTTAGTGGTATTAATTATCATTTATGTTTCATAGCTATTTTGTAAAACATTGACCGATACCCTTGTATAATAATTAAGCTCGTCCCTCGGTCTTTGTATGTCACGATGACATTTCTCAAAAACTACTGGTCTGTATTTATAGGTAAAAAATCGGTAAAAAAACTTTTATTGTATGTGCACTGAAAACTACAAAACAAATGAATAGTTACTATACTAAAATAAAAACGTGGGGCCCCGTAAGAGAGATAAATGATATGCTCTGCCATAGGTATGATTTCAGAGGGGCCCCACGTTTTTATTTTAGTATAGTAACTATTCATTTATTTTGTAGCTTTCAGTGCACATACAATAAAACCGTTTAACTTAAAAGTTTTTTTACCGATTTTTATTTTCTTATTTTTAGTATTTAGTGAAATTGTCTACCGATTATTCCTCATTTTATTTAATTCATTCAGTGCATCATTATTACATGGTTTCCTACCTGATAATTTAGTACAATCTAATTCCTTAATACATAGCCCTTCCAGAGACTTGACTCGACTTAGAGCTACGTATGCTTGTACGCTGTTTTGTAACAGCGTCCATCTTGAGTTTGAAATTTTGACATAATGACAGTATTCTGCTAGTGAAGTCCTTTTATTTGATACCCATATTGTGGTGGTTGTGGAAAAATATGTACATAGTCCGCCATATCGGAACGGCGTCCATTTTGAATTTTAAATTTTGACATAATCATCGTGTTTTACTAGTGTAGCCCTTTCATTTGATACCCATATTGAGGGGGTTAAGGAAAAATATGTAATCCGCCATTTTGTATCGGCGGCCATCTTAGATTTATAATGTTATTGATTTTATTATATTATATTGTCATCTAAATTAAATGTGTGTACCAAATTTCAGATCAATCTGACAACGGGAAGGTGCTTACATTTCAACTTCTAATTTTGACCCAAATAAATAAACAAATAAATTCCGGGGCGAGCTAAATAAAACCGTTTAAAAAGGTGTAAGAGAAGTGTGGTAAATTCGTAAATAAAAATTAAAATTACGTTGGTCGTCATACAGTGAAAAAATGCTTTCAGTGCACATAAACTTGAGGCTATTGTAAGTATAGCTTTTTAAAATTATACATTAGTTTCTAATGATTTTTGTTTTATTAGGGTAGATCACTTGACCGAGCATTGATTCATTGAATGACGCCATTTTGACTATCAAGTCAGACTTGGCTACGGACAATCTGATCTTATTGTAAAAAGCCCTAGTGGATTTAGGCTAGCTTTGTTCGCGTACAGTATTATTATTACTTATAATATATACAGAGACAGCCTCTGTGGTTAAGCTGGCTAAGGCTTTTACGGCTTAACTCACTACAACGCGGACTCTGGGTTCGATCTCTGGTATGATAAATTTCGGGAAAGAATTTTTTTCGCCATTTACTATGATCTGGATGTCTGCGATTGGCCCTGGAGTAGTCCGATGTAAATCACCAATATCACAGGCGTAGCTTGCTTAATTTGGGGATATACAATATGTGTGTTTATCTGTCGAATTTATTTATTTATATTAGATAGCTTTTAAAAGTGTCTTCATCTTTTACTTTCTTTCTAAATTACATAAGTGATAATTTATTTATTTGTGACTTTATTATTTAAATACATTTGAAAATTGATTATAGATTAATTAAAGAACTCTCATCACTCTCCGTTTGTCTGTCTATTTGTATGTCATAGTCAATTTAGTCCGTTTTTGACTAGTCCGTGTAGATATTGTTACGACTCTCGTGCCGACAAAAACAAATTCATACCTGCGTACCGTAAAAACACATTTTATTACCTTTCGGCATTTGGACTTGTTTGCTTTGCCGGCAGACATATTGCATCTGCGCAATATAAAGTAATGCCCCGATGGAGGGCGACGTGTATACTACAATCGGGAATCTTTTAGTGACGGACTTTGCGCGTGTTATTGAGTTACGAATTTCTGCATTACGTTTGGACTTGTTGAGTTCGGTTATATTTGTACCTGTGTTATACGTGTTTCTATAGTTCTAATAAGCTCTATAGTAATTCTAGTGGCATTTTAATTCGAGTCCCGCAATCGTAACAATATAATTTAATAGGAATATATTATAATCTTTATCCTACTATAGAATGATGCAATGATATTACGAAAAACAAAGAATTGGGGAGGGCGGTCAAGTATATTATATTATTATGTGACTGAGTTATTTTTTTTAAACGTAGATAGTCGTCTGGTGTCTCGTTAGATCTTGATATTCACAGCCTAATACACTGATAAGAAACATTTACGTTACTGAGCTAATTGAAACTAAGCCATTAATTACAAGTGTATCTGCACTGCGTATATTGAAGTAGCTTGTATATAATTATGTTTTGTCCAAATGTACATTGATTTCGGCCTATTAAAGCCTCTCAGCACACACCAGCCTCGAACCGCTAATAGGCCATAATTTACGCGGCACTGTACCAAACCGTATTTACGACCTCATTTCCGAATGAGGTATATGAAATAGAATTCATAATAAGCCTAACATGAAATGTTAGTAGTCGTATTTTTGTTCTTCATTATATGAAAAACAGGCAAAGATCCCAGACCATACAACCAACATGTAATATGAGACGTATCTAATTCAAAAAAGGAACATTTGCGATCAGAGTTTTTTTCGTACTTTATGGACCGGTACCGAAAGCTTTAGGCCAAGTCTTTATATCTTAAATGTTCATTTTTTTTATGGCGGGAATTTGAAGGTTTTTAATAGTAGGTATCGTATTGTCAGGCAAAGGAATTCTTCTATACAGCCTTGTCTGATGTATTAAGTGCGAGTTAAGCTCAGCCAAGTTGTAGGTCTTTGACTGACACGAAACCACGGAATTCAATATAAAGAGTATGGTTACGCGAATTGGTAATTGTTTACTTATTCCCCTTTGATGTAAAATCGTAATTATGGAAAAATAGCTGCATAGAACACAGGGGAATATAGGCAGTTATAAAAAGTCTTTATCCGTGCAGGAACGGAGAAAGAATACAAATTCCTGCGGCCGGGCGGCCTGTCGTAAGAGGCGACAAAACAACCCACAGCCAGGTGGTAGGGCATTTGCCCGACTGGATGGCTACCACCCCTGGTCTAAAGTATGTCGCCATAACAACCCTTAGTTGTGTTCCGGCATTAGTGACCAGGCTCCAGTCTCCATCAAGAGAGCAGCAGCACATTAGTGGTACCTTTGGTGTTACAAATGTCCATAGGCGATGGTAACCGCTATCCATCAAGTGGGCCGTCTGCTTGTCTGCTGAACTCCTGCAATAAAAATAAAAATAAAAATTGTTTCTTAGTAGTTAGCACGACACACTCAAATCTTCAATTTGCACGAATTCAACTAATTTGATATGTAAGTATATATACAATTTTTTTAACACTATTCAAATGATGCGAACGCGTTGCAGTTGGTTAGCAAAAGGTGAATCTTTCAAAATAACCACTATTGCGATGCTACTGACGTCGCGCGCCGTCTCCTTTCTTCCGCTCGCTAAGGTATGTACAGGAGAGAAAAAATGATAGGAAATAGTTTTACATGATTTCAACGTATTACCATTCGTTCCGTTCCTTTACGAATTTTCTATATAATTTACGCGCAACCAGAGTAAAATTTGTTTAAATTCCTTGTGTTCAGATAACAATACATAGGTACATAAGCCAGCTTGTTCCATACAAGTTGAACTTTAAACTGGCTCGTCGCTAAGCCAAACTGTGTCGGTACTAGCCAAAATTTAAGCTCAGCCAGTGAAACTAAAATGCCTGTTTGACATTTTCGTTGTGCACGAGTTTAACTTTGCCCGTGAAACCTGTTTGTGGTTTATATTAAAGGATGAAGAGATATTCTTTGTATTGCACTGGGCAATATCTGTTTTGGGTCTGTTGGTTAAATAAATAAGTGTCTAGATACAGGTTAGACATAGTAAAAAAATCTATTTAATTTTGATACTTGTGATGTTCGTCGTATGAATTTGCAACACCAGCCTGGGGGGCCTAAAGCGGCCGCTTATGTAAAATCGCTGGTGACATTGACAAAAGTCTAGATATACTAGCAGGTGTAAGACATAGCCTAAAGTAGCACATTATTCATGCCAAAAATAGCCACGGTAGGTGCTGTTCAAGGTGGCCGTCCGGACTGGAGAATTTTGCTTGTATAATAATATGATAAGAAAATTTTGTGGGTCAAATAAATAATAGGTTGAATGATATTCAACCAGCCATACCGGGACCAAATGTTAATCTTAATCTAAGCTATTCTCAAATCCATTTGAACAAACAGAAAATGTCATCAAAAACAGGCTCACCGTTGAGGAGTATCGCGGTACCACCTACTGGGTTCAATCGTTAATTTAAACCATTCCGGGACAAACATAAAAAAACACCTAAATTCTGGTACCCGATTGCAGCGCCATCTACCTGGTTCAAATTTGAATCAAAATCATACCAGTAGAAAATGGATAAAATACTAATATCGCTATTAAAAAATAGTGATTAGTCGTAGAAGGGTAAAAATTTTCGGTTGTATATAAAAATATCAAAATAAAATGAAATAAAAAGCCTTATACCATATATGCTAAGCCAATGAGCCGCCTTGACTGATATGAATTACAAAAAGAAAATACTTTTAAATCTCAAACTGCTACCTCATTACTAGAACAGTGAAAATGCTCCTATTTAAAAATGAAAGAATTTTAAAACTTCTATTTTCTTTTTTGAACAAAAAATTTCCTGTTACCCCCATTTTCCGAACAAACTTTAATTACTTAAAACTAGTTCGCCTTTCCCCGTCGCCAGTTTCTCGCTTGAAAAGAAGCCATTAAGTTGCTTGGCTGGTCTTTTGTCTGCAAGTTGTGAGGACCGTCGTATGTCGACTCTGTGCAACCGCATACATGCATCATGAAAATACTTTCATAGTGTTCCCATATACAAAAGTTAAAAGATATTAAGGAGAAATAGGAGACGAATGCTCCCATGCATTCCTGTGCACAGATTGTAAAATATGAGAGTGATTTTAAATTTTGAAGAGATAACTTCTTATGAGAGGCTAAACCGCTTCGTTACGTAACGCGTTACGGCGCCAATCTATCTGGCAAGCTTTTCTCAAGTTAACGATTTTAATATTAAATAGTTCAACTTAGATAAGTTTAAGTTGTCACTTCTGTCAGCTTAGACGCCCCGAGACGCACGCGTTTAAAAAAATATGTTTAATGTGTGAATGTGTTCATATTCAAATTCGAAATAAGTGCCACTGGAGAACACTTTTTAAAGGTCATATATGTTAACCAAATTTAAATCTACTTCTTTATTACACACCGCTTTGCAATGTGTTATCGCTGTTCAAAAGAGAAGAAGCGGCAAGAAACTCCCCAGCAACACGTCTAGCTAAAAATGATTTTTTCATCATAATTATTTATATAGAAGAATGTATGATGAAAAAATGACTAAACAAATATACAATGCAAAAGTGGATGGATGCAGAAGTCGCGGAAGGCCACGACACACCTTCCATGATCAAATTGATCATGTGTTAGCAGAAGGTGATGTTAGGAGCCTTAAGAACAGACGAGCGTGCATGGCAAAAGCTATGAATGTCAAAGAAGCAAGTGAGGTGTGTAAGAATGGGCCTGTGTGGCGCTCTGTTGTTCGTGCCTACCCCGCAAGGGACCTGGCGTGAAGTTATGTATGTATTATTTATATATTTTCTCAAGCTCTTATCTTATTACAGATTAAATATATTTTTCTACAAATATTATAAATATAGATCGAATATTTTTTTGAAAAAATATGACTGTGAAAAATTTACACATACGGACAAACATGACGATTGTATAATAAAAATTGTATATATTTTTATTTTATTGCAGGAGTTCAGCAGATAGGCAGACGGCCCACTTGATGGATAGCGGTTACCATTGCCTATGGACATTTGTAACACCAAAGGTACTACTAATGCGCTGCTGCTCTCTTGAAGGAGACTGGAGCCTGGTCACTAATGCCGGAACACAACTAAGGGTTGTTATGGCGACAAACTTTAGACCAGGGGTGGTAGCCATCCAGTCGGGCAAATGCCCTACCACCTGGCTGTGGGTTGTTTTGTCGCCTCTTACGACAGGCCGCCCGGCCGCAGGAATTTGTATTCTTTCTCCGTTCCTGCACGGATAAAAAAATAACAATATCCTGAGATAGATGAGTATGAAGTAAAAGAATTTTAAGCTAGACGTGTTTCCTGAGTAGTTTCTTGTCGCTTTTAAACAGCGATAACACAAAGTAAAGCGGTGCTAATAAAATAGTAGATAGATTTTAGACAATCTTAGTTTGAATATAAAAATTGAGTTTGAATAGGAGGGTCTTTGTTTATAAAATTGAGGAAAATATAGCTATTAAGAAATAAATAAGATTGGAGAAGGAACCATAGACAAGAGCTCTCTCTAAGCTCTATTAAATGTTTTTTTCTTTTTTTTAACAACTCTACAGACTCGAGTTCCGTACCCTTTTTTACGTAACTCAATTTCGAGATTTAATTTTTAGAATTTATACACGGTTATTAGTTATTTTGGTTCTTGTGTGTGACAATAATTTAGTGATTTTTGTGTTGAGGTGTATTTAGCTTACGAATAAATTATTATATTAATTTATTATATTTTAATACTAACCTTATAGTAATGTCGAGTGTTACATGATGGTGTTGTGAGGAAGTGCATGTGCAGTATGTGCCTTATGTCTATTAAATGTTTTCCAGTACAACACAATTTGAATAAAAACTTTTTAATTTGAATAGATCAGTTTTTCCTAAAATACCTTCTAAAACCTTAACGGTCTTATTCATAGAGGATTAGAGTAAGTTTGACCGCTTCTCTAAGAATCATAAAGAAGCGTTCAAACTTATTCTACCTCTCTATGAATAAGACCGTAAAAATCTAAGTTTACCGTGAATATAGTACGAGAAAAGCATTTATTTCGGATCTATCACGTTGTTCAGGACACTCCATTAGTTACGGACAGAAACACGGCGGCCCAGTCTCGCGTGACAAATTAAAATCGTACAATCCCCCCACTTATTGTCCGGGAAATTGGAACGAATTGACATTTGGAACTCTTTAAAAATAGTTTAAGCATTTTATTGGAGTTTATAAGAGGAGCTTTGTAGAATAGAATATATACTAGCTGCGCCCCGCGGCCTCACCTGCGTGGTAATGGAAAATCAAAATGGATTTCTTTTATATTTACCCTTTATATGAAAAATCTAACACGCGCTTAATACGCTGCTGTCGGGATCGATGGCTATAATGAATTCATGTCGATCGAACTTCGTAGACTGCTACCGGTATTTATGTCATGTTTGGGAGTTAAACATCGAACAGCGGTGATAGTTAAAGTTGGGGTCCTATTGATAGCGTGGCGTTTTATTTCGGAAATAATTTTAATAATATTCACGTAAACCCGATAAGTGGTGATGTTGTGGTCGTTGAACGAGAGATATAATTATTTTTGAATGTGTGACGCGACTAGGTGGAGGAGCGAGGCGGAATGCTCCTCCGTCTCTAAGGAAGATCTTCCAGCGGGTCTAATATTGTTCCTCGCAGGCCTAGGCGTAGGCCGTCTGTTATAGTTGAAAATTTGTATGTTTCGGAAGATGTTTGTGACCTCAATTATTGCACAGCTTATAACTGTTCCAGTACATGTTTAATAGAAATATACTGCTTTTTGTGTTATTTCAAATATATAAACTTAATAAAACACAACAATGGATATTTATGCCTCAATAATATACACTCGAAAACGAACAGTTTGACATAAAAAATAAAAAGACACATTTATGTACCTACAGACATATTTAAGTAAACTTATTTTCATATAGATTAGACAGTCTATGTGAAAATAGGCACTCTATATGTATAGACATACAAAAATAGGTTTCAAAGTAATGAGTCTGCAATAGGTGACATGATTATTGTTTAATTAATTTAACATTAAACTTAAGAATATATATACAGAAATCGTAACTGCTAAGTGAAAATATTTAAAACCTGAAAATATTTAAAACCTAAAAATATTTGTAGATGCATCTCCGAAGGTTTTATGTTTTCTGTATTGACAGATTTGCCACGTACATGGATTTCTAAGTTATAACCTTACTAATTATAAAGCAATAAGTTATTCCATGTACGTGATGTAACATAACTCAAAAACCACTATTATTGTCCATTATATATGTCGATACATATGTAACACGAGCCTTCCCGTAGTAATTCTGCAACTTCAAAAAAATAAATCCAATGTTAATTTCGTTACTGAAATGAGAAATAAAATCAATTTCATAATAGCCACATAATTTCTCATCACTCGAAGACAGAAGTAACAACATTTGTATCACATCATAAAATTCAAAACATGCCGTGTCTATTAGGGTGGGCGTTAAAAATTAAATTTCTTGCGAAAAAGCTTCCTTTTAATGAAAAAACACTGGGATTTTTTTTATATTTTTTTCAAGTCAAAGGTCAGGTAGGTAATGTATAGACACTAGGTCTATACATCAAAACTGGAGTTGAACTGGATATTAACGATCAAGAGCCCGATACATTTTTTTAGATTTCTTGTCTGTTTATCTGTTTGTTAAGGTTTCACGTAACAACTATAAGGCCGACTTCGAAGCGATTTTTGCTTCAAAAATTCTTGGACTTAAAATCTGGGATATTCACCCCCAGTTCCTTAAGCTCCCACGCTCAACTACGCAACGGTTCTCTACAACATTTATTCCGCGTACAACAATGATCTGGAGGGAACTTCCCGCCGCGGTTTAACAAGACATGGGTTTCTTTAACTTTTTCTTTAGACGACGGTAACCACTATTTGCCTGCATCAGGCATTAAAAAAAGATGAAGAAAATCGCCGAAATTGGCACCGCGTAATATTTGAGAATTGGCAGCTTGTAAAGTCAGTCTGTCAGCAACCGCTATCCCGAAAGCGATCGGATCGTTAGTCACATTGTCTGTCCTTAGTGATCGTTTTATCTGATTTCCTTCGAAGACGTACGACGCCTTTTTAAGCAAGCGCTTTGAAAGTTTAAATATCTTTTTGAGAGTAAGATGTTACCCAAAATAGCAACATACAAACGATACTTTACTTTCACAGAATGAAAATCGCTCAGTAAAACAGTACGAAACGTAACTTGTAACACGCGCTCCGATTACAGTTGGCACTACCGGTTAGTTCTTATTTTTAAAGATAATATTATATTTTATAATATTATATTAATACGTGAAGCAAGAAAACTTTGTACCCCTTTTTACGAAATTTGCGTGGACAAGGGAGTATGAAATTTCGCACACTTTATAGTTTATATAGAGGAGTGCAGAATGTTAATATTTTTTAATTTATGCATAAAAATACAATCAATAATAAAGTATATATAGTAAGTATATATGTGTCTGTATGTTAAATACATGGTAAAGTGTGTAATGTTTTTTATATTGTCTTTATTTATAAAAAAATAATGTTTCTCTGTATGTCCTTTATGGAATTGTAAACTATACATTTGATCATGTGATGATTTTTAGCAAAGTCGTTGTACATGAGTCAAAGAAGGTTTCTGAGTTGGTTCACAATTGGACCCGGTAGGTAGCGCTGCTGTCGGCATATCGATTGAAGCTTTTCCGGACAGGACGACGTCTGCGGGACGGCTAGTTGTTTATTAAAAAACATTGCACACTCTACCATGTGTTTGACATACACACGCAAATTGTGAATTTTGAATTAGTAATTTGGTAATGTTTAATTTTATAAAACTAAAACTATAGTAGCGCTGGCGCTCTGTTGTTCGTGCCTACCCCGCAAGGGACCTGGCGTGAAGTTATGTATGTATGTATGATGTAAAACTATAGTGTTTTAGCCCTCCTGATTTTTTCACATTTTTAAACGCTTTGTACAAATTGAAAAATTTACAGATTTATAGTAGGTATGTAGTAAAGATAGTAAGATCATAATTATCCACACAGGAACTCCTCCATTGTAAACAATATACATACATAAGTACGTAAGATTCAGAAATATACGTCTGTGGTTCTCTACATAAATCCATTACTCAAGCCACTCTTTGTAGAGCCCAGTTGGATGTTAATATGCTCTACAGCCTTTTCAATGGAAATGCGGTGAAAAATCCCGCATTCAATCTTAAAGATTAAAGAGATGCATGAAATTGCGGGAGCCCTGTTAGTTCAGTCTTCAAATTGAATTTTGTCTGGAGTTTTTGTTCACTGCTCATTGTTAAGTGCTAGTACTGAAAAGGGTAGGCAAAGGAATATATTAAGGTGTTTTAGGCACGTATGCAAGATTTACATGAAGATGTGTAAGATACCAGTGTAACTGAAATTTTAGTTAATTTATGTGTTTAAATGGTTGATTTAGAACATTTTGCCATTCAATATCTAACATTACATGTTCCTTAAATATCATTAAATAGTGTGGCTGAATACAACAAAAATCGTGCGTATGATGTATAAAAAGATTTTCTAGTGATAATAAGTTACAAATAATAATTTTAACTCCATCCAGTGTCGCGCCGTTCGTATAGTCGACGATCCCATATTAACAGGCCGTTTACAATCGCTTAACCTTCGGAAAGACTTTGCATCCCTCTGCGTATGAGAGTGTTCCGACGAACTGTTTGATTTGGTGCGAACGCCTCACTTTGCAACCGCACCACTCGCTATCAACGGAATGTTCACCCCCATTTCCTGGAGCTCTCAAGCTCAAGTACGCAATGATTCTTTAGAACGTTTGTTCCGCGTACAACAATGTTGTAGAGGGAACTTCCCGCTGAGGTTTTCCTTCTGCTCTACGAGATGGGCGTTATAAAATTTATTATAGGTCGGCAACGGGTTGGCAACGCCCCTGCTGTTGCAAACGTCCATAGGCGACGGCAAACACTAAAAAAATATCTATCTAATCTCGAGAAATTTGCGAGGTTTCACCAGATATGTAAGCAAGCGAAGTTTCATGGAAAGCCTATGCTTCTGCTTCATAAAATTTTAACTACTGGAAATAATAAATAAAGACATTTTGAAAGAATAGATATAAGTTTAAAGAAGTTTCCAGAAATAGAGACTCCAATTAAAATCGCCGGAGATATCGGGCTAATTAATAAAGACCGACACAAACAACGTGATAAATCTTGTACCGGAGAAGCTGGGTCGTTCAAGGATCGAACTTTTACTGAGATCAAGACAGATAGTGTTGTAACTTTATCTGTTCAATTAAATTACAAATACAAGGTACTTATTTAATTTACTTGGGTTTTAGCTACTGCTCTTATAAATTTATTCTTATAAGCGTATAGCGTTTGCAATATCAATGCCGAAGCCAATATGTAAAGAAAGTGGAATAGGATTTTTTTATGAATGTGTAGATTTGCGTTTGACCACTGTATCACCTGATGTTAAGTGATGACGCAGTCTAGAATGCAGCACGCTTACCTAGAAGATACCTATTTACTCGTGACTTGAAGACTTCAAGATTGTATTTGTCAGGAAAAACAGACTCCGGCAAATTATTCCACTCGTCGACAGTGCGCACCAGAAAAGATGAAGCGAAAATCGTGGTTCTGACTAGTGGTCTTTCCACCATATAACGGTGGCGCAAACCAGTCGTCTGATGGTGGGGATGGAGGAATCAGACCGTGCAATTCTAAGGAACACTCCTCGAAATATAGCCGATAGAATACAGTTAGCCCCGCGTCTTTGCATCTATGCTCTCGACTCTGAAGTCGAGCGTAAAAAAGATGGTCACTTCCGACCAGCTTCCTGGCTCTTTTCTCAATTTATTCCAATGCCTCCAACTGATATCTTGGCTGAGCCGTCCCGAAGGGTGATGAAATAGAGGGATCTGACAAGAGAAATGGGATAGAACGGATGTGGTATGGGATAGAATATGCGTCTGGGATTAGGGAGGCTAGATAGGAGGATGAAGAAGTAACCTATCGGAACTCTAACTGATCGCACAAAATACGATTATCTTAAGGCTAACCGTTTTACGCCGATATATTATGAGAGCGTGGTATCACAACAATCGAGCTGATCCTAAGAATAATCAAGATAATGATTCTATCTTAGCTCCACCTCGTAAGCATGGCGTAAATTAAGACGATGTTTACCATGTCCAACGACCTAAACCCTTTACGAGCAAGTTCCAAGATGTGTTCAAAGAACTAAAGAGATGCGCATAATGTGATGCAGACTCATAGCATTAGCAGAGTAATCAGACGATAAAATGTTCTTTGAAACGCAGCGGGTGTTGGATTCATCTAGCGTTGCATCCAACAAAAGGTCTACATTTGAATGTGTAATTTCATCAGATCTGATTTACGTTATAGCACAAAGAACTTACTATTGTTAGCAAAATATATTTTCTTGGTGTAATTCGACCACCCTGTGCAAAAAATAATGTATTTGGAGGAAGTAATCAAAATTGATTGCATATTTTAATATCTCTGTTGATGATTTTTTTCTCCGTGCAGGAACGGAGAAAGAATACAATTTCCTGCGGCTGGGCGGCCTGTCGTAAGAGGCGACAAAACAACCCACAGCCAGGTGGTAGGGCATTTGCCCGACTGGATGGCTACCACCCCTGGTCTAAAGTATGTCGCCATAACAACCTTGAGTTGTGTTCCGGCATTAGTGGACCAGGTTCCAGTCTCCTTTAAGAGGGCAGCAGCGCATTTGTAGCATCTTTGGTGTTGCAAATGTCCATAGGCGATGGTAACCGCTCTCCATCAAGTGGGCCGTCTGCCTGTCTGCTGACCTCCTGCAATAATTAAAAAAAAAAAAATGATTCCATGACCTCATATTTAAATGAACGTAGCAAAAATAAAAAGTATAATATTGTTGCGACCTAGGTGCCAACAAAAGACAAATTCACACCTGCATACCTGTAGACATTTTATTACCTTTTCGGCATTTGGACTTCTTTTGTTTACTTTGTGTTAAACATTTGTGAATAGAAAACAGCGCATTGTGTATTGTAATCTTTTATGGTAGTCAAAAGCCAGGTGTGACTAGGAAATTCCGTCCACGCGGCTGAGAAGACATATTGTATTTGTACAGTATAAAGCAATGCCCCAATTGAGAGATGAGGCAGTAGCGATAACTACAAGCGGAGTAAGACTTGTGTACATTCGATAATCTATTTAGTGACGGACTTTGCATATGTTATTGAATCGTTCATTACGTTTGGATTGGTTGTGTTCAGTTATATTTGTACTCGTGTTTTACGTGTTTGTATAGTTCTAATGAACTCTATAGTAAATCTAAGGGCATTTTAATACGAGTCCTGCAACTCGTAACGATATTAATGGCCGGTTCCTATATCTGACTAGCCTTGTCATCACTGGCCTTGTCATCAGTGAATTTTTTTATATTACTCGTATGAAGCTTATGTCAAATTAAAATCCATAGCAAAGCAAATGTAGTGTTGGTAAGACACAGAACCGGGCACAAGACACTATTTACATATGCAGCGACCCAAAGCCTTTACGAAAGTTAATAAGATGTTTTCAAAGCACTAAAGAGAAGCACACAATGTGATGTGGACTCATCGCATTAGCAGCGTAATCAGACGGCACAAAGTTCTTTGAAGCACAGCGGGTGTTGGATTAATTTAGCGTAGCATCCAAGAGATGGTCTACATTTGAACGTGCGATTTTAAACAGAGAAAGAAAAAACATATTTGAAGAAATAGCGACAAATTTTCATTCCTTACATGTATCTTAAAAAGCATGTTTTGAGAGTCTACCATCTTCTTGGCAAACAATGTTTGCACTCAACTTATTGTTGTGCTGGCATAATATCTGACACAACGCTGAATTTCAGTGCAAAAGTCCCCCTCTTTTGGCGTAATTTATAAACTATTTAATTAATTAATGATAATATATACTTAAATAAACAATATAAATAATTTCTTAGCTTTATGATTTAAATAAAACATTTCATCAGACCTGATGAAAGCCGAAGCACAAGCTTAGTATAGTTAGCAAGATCTATTTCGTGGTGTAATTCAGTCATAGTATTTAAAATCCTTTACTTCTTTAATAATTTTGCTGGTGTACTTAGAACAGTAGGAATATACGTTGAACAAATTTAAATTTCAAAAATTGTTAAAAATACACACTGACTGAATTGTTAAAAACACTGATTTCAATATTTCATCAAGTTCATGTTAAGTACGTCTTAATCGATACAGTTGAGATAATAGGTATTAGTCGTGAACAGTCTTAACTATTGTTACAATCTTTTAATTTCTAATCTTAAAGCTGATTTACATTAATCCATCTACTGACTTCAAATTCGAAGGAAGTCAGAGCATCGGGTGAATTGGTTTGAAATCAGTAGAGCACTATCAAGTCAGCCTGACTTCTACACTCGCGGTTGAATAGTAGCTGGATATATAAATCACCCTTTAGTATATATTTATGACTTGGCTACTTACGGATATTAGGTATGTAGTGATGTCCCGACGAGGTGGAGGAGCGAAATGGAATGCTCCTCTGCTTCAAAGGAAGATCTCCCAGCGAGACTATTGTTGTTCCTCGCAGGCCTAGGCTCAACTATTATTGCTGGTTTGTATATATTCTTTGTACGTTTCGGGAATCGTTTGCAACCTTAATTATTGTACAGTGTCATCTGTTGGCTTGTAAGTGTTCTACTACACCCCCATGCTGAGACTGGAAGTCGATTGTAGTCGAATAAAGTTATTGAAGATTGAAAGTTGTTGGAGAGAAGGTTGCTTGTTCGTTAGTCCATGGTCTCTGGTGTAGGGTATCCTGAGTAGGTGGAGGAGCGAGATGGTATACTCCTCCAGGGTATGTTCTTCCTCAAAGGAAGATCTTCCAGCGAGACCATTGCTGTTTCTCGCATGCCTAGGCTCATCTAACATTGTTGGAAATTTGTATATATTCAGGATAGATTCAGGATCGTTTGCGACTTCAATTATTGTAGAGCGCCATCTCTTGGCTTATAAGTATATATCTATTTATTAGAGGTCTGTTATCATTAAACTTACAAAGACGTAACAGGGGAAATTAAATTTGTCATGTCACTAATAGAGGGCCTTTGCTTCGTGCGAGATATTAATCAGCCCGCCTCGCAATCACACCCGGGGTTAATGAAGTTAGACTTTGAACTGTTTCATATATTTTGTTGGGACCCAACACCGTTTATGAGTTAGGATTCAATTAATTGTTGTCACTTTGCGTTGCCTTTAAAGGGTTTAGAAATTTGTTGTTATTAATTAATTTGACATGGGTACCTAATAAGAAATAACTTCTAGTCCCTTGTATATTACGTGCTTGTTTCAAGTTAAAAATTAAAAGTCTTAATTAATTCCTTTTTGATTTCATATTTAACAGATAACACAATAATGGTGTAATTCATAAATGTGGTAATACTAGAGCGAGATAGACAAACTCCGTTCACGTAACAATTTAAAAAGTAATGTGGATGAGGTCATAGATATTAAACTCTTTTGTTTATATTTATATTATAATTGGTAAAATAATTTTCACCATAGAACACTCCAGCTTTTATGGTAGGTGCACGTAGTTGGACAAGAAGGAAGCCGAGTGGATGCCCCTAGCTTTATTGCTAGTATATAATCATGTATATTTTTTTTTTATCGCCGGGCCCCCCGTCATGTGGTAAGACAGGGTCTAGTTTTCTTTTTTATTTTATATCTCTTTAATCAAACTACTTATTTTCTATTATACTAACTATTTTTGCCAAAATAATCTTACACATTGGGAATTATTGGTTCAGGTTGGGTTAAGTTGGAAGTTAGTATATAGGTTGGAATATGATTTGGTTTGGATTGGAAGTGGTATTCGGGGTAGGAATCATGTATATTGCATGTCTCTAAGACCATGGACCATAAAAAATGGCTCGAACTTTTAGAGAACTTGCATGAGGCCATAGGAAGGTAGCACGTAGGGGTTCCTCCTAGTCCTTGAGTTCCTTGAGTCTTAGCTTTTTAGATATAAGCCCCTTGTATGCCATTACAAAAGTACTTCCACGGTCTTATTCCTATTGACTTGTACTAAGTTTGATGTATACTTTAAGCATCTTAAAGAAGCGTTCAAAGTTACTCTAGCTCAATATGAATCAGGCTGCTAGTTTTGAAGTTTCTCTGTAACGGTGTACAATAAAGACTTATCTATCTATCGTTGTTTTTAATGCCTAATGCTAAAAAGAAGTTAATATATTTAGACTAAATCAAACTCAGTAATGCCCATATTAACTCATTCGTTACCATGGGCATTAATTACTGAATTTGATGTATTTCACGCCATTGCGAATTGTTCTAACATCTACGATCCTTCACGCTGCGAGCACTTCAACTCTGACATATACCCACATTAAGCCTAAATTAAGAATGCTATGTCGTGCCCTGGGCACTCCTCGCATTCATTACAGACCTCTTACAGCCCTCCTATAATTTTAGCAGTACATACAGACTAAAATTCGGCGTTAAACGTTGCAATTACTTTTTTTGCTACAATAAAGTCATTAAAATCGTAAATGTCCCTAAGTCCCCCATATTATGCAGTGTTTTCGTTCTATCAACAATTATAGACATATGTACTTCTCACTCGTTTTAAAATAATTTCAGTGTACCTTTTAAATTATTATTTTTGTAACACTGCTTTACAATACTTAAATTACTTATTTACTATAATTTTTACACACTCACGTCGTAGTTATGTCTCTGAAAGGGACTAACACCTAAGAGAAAGGATTAGCCTAGTTTAGGTGTTTGTACCCAAACAGTCTTAATTTTAACACATCATGTAAATTTAATTTTGGTGTCACTACAAAGCTTATTAATATTTTAAAAAGAAAAAAATGTGTAAATGGTGCAGGATTTTTGGATGTCAGAAAACAAAATATTATCTGCATGCACAGGTCAAACAAGCCATATATATTTTTGTGTAAAAACAGCATAAGTTACAAATAAAGCCAATAATATATAGAACGTTAACAATAGTATTGATGCTTTACTAATAGCTGTAAAAATAACTCTAACTATTTCGTAGTGTACCTAAATAATTGAAATTACTAAATTTTCGAAATTACTAATTGTTGGCGCCATACACATGTAACCCCGAACCGAAAGAAAAAATATCATCCCATTGTCTTCACTCCCTGTCTGTCCTATCCTTCACAACACTCGCGGAAACGAGACGCACAACGGGAAGAAACAAAATCTATGGTGCTATTCTTCCGTGGCTGTTACGTGTCAATACGAATATTACATTGTATTAGTTTAGTAATGAATACTTTAATTCATTTAATGAACACTATTTGCTTAACTTTATCACACAAAATTTTTGTAAATTATGTACATAGTTAGACTTTATATGTTTTATCAATAAATGAAATACACATTTAAAGTGTTTAACACAATTAACCATAATTTAGAATACAAAACAAGAAATAAACGTCGCGTGGCTCACATACGCATATTTATTATGTGATCTTCGAAAGCATCACTTCAAGAAATCTTATGTATATTTTAAAATCCTAAGGGCTAAAAATAATACTTTTACGTATCTTTTAGTTTCTAAAGTTATCAAATGCACTGATTAAAACGATAAAAAGAGTCAGATTCATAAACGCGGTGATAATAAAACGCGACGTACATGTCCGAGTTGCCCTCCCGTATGTTTTCTCTTGTAACATTTGTCGTTGAAATGTACATTTCCGTTTTTGCAATTTGTTAAATTACGAAGCGCTCTTCTCGTGTTTATTAAATGTTTTAAGAAGATTTTTTAAAACTTCTACAAAATGTTTGAACCTCGTATACATGTAAGTTGTTTTAACGCTTAATAATCAAAGGAAATAAATACCTACATTATTATATAAAGCGGGTAAAAATGAACTTTTGTGATGTTAGAATATTTTAAGTTTTCATGAATTGTATACATTTATAACTACGTTTTAAGGGTTTTGAACGCGGTAATTTATTTGATCACGAATATTGATTAGTCGTCGAAACGTCGGAGTAATAAAGTCTAATAAATCACCGCACTTAAAACCGTTACAATGTAGTTTTAAAATATACCTACTTGTTTTATTTATGAATGTTTGATCTAAAAATATACCTATTTTATTTCTTCTTTCTTTCAAATTTGTTCTGTTTTTTGACACAACGACAACAACTTTGTGGCCCAAGATTTATCATATTGTTAGGAGTGCGAGACTCGAATTAAAATACCGTTGGAATTACTATAAAATATTAGAACTATACAAACACGTATAAAACAGGTACAAATATAACTGGACACAACCAGTACAAGCTGCACAATTCAATAGCACGCGGAAAGTCCGTCACTATATAGCTTATCGAATGTATACGTCTTGCTAGTATCGTAATCGTCGCTTGACTGCCTCACCCCTCTGTTTGGGCATTGTTTTATTCTAAAACTATACAACACAAAACTCGACCGCATGAACTGAATTTTCCAAGAAAACGTAATCTGTACACCTGCGCCCATAAATGAGTACAATAACAATGGGATGTTTTTCTAATTTCAATTTTTAAACACAAAGTAAACAAACGAATTCCAAATGTGGGAAAGGCAATAAACTGCAGGTGTGCATTCACTTTGTCGGCGTGTATATAACAACATATAATTACTTAACCTCACTGACTGACATATACAATGCACAGTCGAAGCTACTGGGACTAGAGCCTTGAAAATTAGAATGCGAGTTTTTGTATACTACATATTTTGAAGACAAGGGTAAAAGGGTAAATAAAAGCGTATTAAAAAGGGGATATGAATTTGCATGAAAATCCGTCATTTTTAAAGTAACGAAATTTATATACCTTCGAAGTTTTTATCCGCGCAGGAACGGAGAAAGAATACAATTTCCTCCAACCAGCCGGCCTGTCGTAAGAGGCGACAAAACAACCCACAACCAGGTGGTAGGGCTTTTACTCGACTGGATGACTACCACCCCTGGTCTAAAATATGTTGCCATGACAACCTTGAGTTGTGTTCCGACATTAGTGACCAGGTTCCAGTCCCTTAAGAGATCAGCTGCGCATTTGTAGCACATTTGTTGTTGCAAATGTCCACAGACGATGGTAACCGCCTTCCATCAAGTGGGCCGTCTGCCTGTCTGCTGAACTCCTGCAATAAAAAAAACCCTGCTTCTTATTAGAGATAAATGTATATACGTGTAACGGCGTTTTCTTGGAAATTCAAAGGGTACCCTCTAAGGGTAGTGAAAATCAAAATGTGCTAAAACTAAGCCCATTATATACGCGGACGAATTTAGACGTAACAGCCAGTATTTAATAAAACAGAACATAAAAGAAGCGACTGAAGTAACAATATTACTGTTTAGAAGCAAAGAGGCGTCGGTTGGAGGGTTTCTCTTTCAATGTTTGTCAAACGTTTGCTCTCAGCCCTTTCACAGAGCCTTTTGTGCCTCGCACGGCAATTACACCTGTATGTGGTGTTTTGCACCTTTGAATGATTTTTTAAGTATTCACTTGTATGAGAATACTGTTTTGAGAATGCCTTTGGTCTCTGAAGTCGTGGTAGCGTAATGGTTAGCGCACGCGTCCTAAACCCAAAGGTCGCGGGTTCGATCCTGGCCGGAACGCCACTTAGGCATTTTTCTGACCTACTGTGCATATTTTTACAATTACCATGTGTTAGCAACGGTGAAGGGAAACATTGTGATACCTGCACATCGAGATACCCGATGTGTCTAACCTGCCAAGCCGTCTTGGACAAGGGTAGCGGTTATACTGTCCATTCCCCTTTAGTGGGAGGCCCGAGCCCAGCAGTGGGACGTTTATGGACTGTATATTATATTTGGTCTTAAGTTCTTGTATCAGCGAAAGTTAGAATTTAAATGATACTTCAGATGGTAGAGAGTATTCACTGTATTCGCTGATGTGAACTGAAGTGAATTCATTTATTTTGGAAATGGTTAATCTTACGGTCAAATATTAACAAGTCGTACTGCCAGTTCAATATGTAGCACAATGTGTGAGCGAGACGGATGATGTGCGAGCGAGATAGAGCAACTATTAATATACGCGCTCCCGCGTTGCGCTAATCAGTATTTCGTTGTCCGCTGCAATGTTTAGACGTATATCTCATACTCTACAAGGCATTTTTGATTGCATGAGATCAACAAACTGCCAGACGGCCCATCCGATGGGAAGCAGTTACCATCGCCTATGGACATTTATAACAACCAAAAGTGCTACTAATATGTTGCCGCGCTCTAAACATTGGAGACTGGCCACTAATGCAAAAACACTAATGGTTGTTATGGCAGCATAGTTTAAACCAGGGGTGGTAGCCATCCAGACGGGTTGATACACTAACACCTGACTGTGGGTTGTTTTGAGCCGTCTGCTTCTCTGCTGAAATCATGCATTTTTTTTGTAAAAATCATTATCTTTACAAATTAAAGCCTATGTGCTATTTTGATAAGTCGTCCATGTTTAACATAATGTGAATGTAAATTTGATATGTTAATAAGAAAAGATCAATTTAAAATTTATTACAAACAAGTAATATAAAGTTTCATCAAAATCAGTTCAGTAGACTGCTTGAAAGACTAAGTTATAAACATCCAATATCAATATCTCTCGTTTTCAATATTATTACTATTACTGTTTGTACTAGTAAAAGTAACTTGCAAGCGTTACTATTATAATATTGTGGCGAATGTTGGCAAACCATCTAGTTAGTTTAAGAACTTTTAGAAAAAGCTAGAACATTCTGGAAGGAAAAGACAAGGACGGATTTATTTTAGAAAGGGATAGACGATGAACGAAAGACAGAGATAGATAGATGTTAGAAAGGGATAGATGGATAAGCAAAAGTTCCCGAACAGAAGGGTCGGGAAGGAAGAGACAGAGCTAGATAGATGGGTTCCAGAAAATTCTTCCGGGTATATAAACAGCGTAAGGCGCGCCTACGAGCAGTTTAGAGTTGAGTTCAGTTCAAGACGGTGAAGCGACAAGTTCGACACTTACGTTATAATTAAAAACTGGTGTTTTCTTCCAATACATAAGTGCGTATATCCCGCTCGCACGTAAAAATATTAACATTGAACCATTAAAATATTAAAATACATTCTATTGTTGCTTAATTATTTAAGCTCTCTGAGCGGGATTCTCACCACAATTTAATCATGCCATGCTTCAAATAATCTGAAATGTAAACAATGTCGTAAATGTCTTCAATGCCTTAACGTTGGGAATACGCTTGTATTCTCCCGACAAGCCACAGTGAAGCGGTAGGTCGTGTTTTATTCGTTTCACCATCTGGGAATTTAAAATGACGACAAAAACATTCCCACATGTTTATATTTCCGATTTTTTTTTGTATATAATGCCTTTATTGATATGAAACATCTTTAGAATTTTGTTTTAAAATAATTTATTCCAAACCATTAACATAGTGTACTAGACCAGTGCTAATCCCTGTGAAAATGGTAAAAAAAGGAAAAAATAAGAGTAGGTTGACACCCATTTTAAAAGAAAGAGGATATAACAAAAATGAAAGCTAAAATAATTTACGGGCGATTTGAGGTCGGGAAGTGGAAGGGGGGGGGGGTGAGTTTTAAGGGTCTAGAACGGTTTATCTCGATTTCCAGCAAAACTAAAAGTCCTATAAAAAAGTATATATATATATTAGGGTGGTCGTTAAAAATTAAATTTCTTGCGATGCCCCCTAAAAAGCTTCCTTTTAATGAAAAACACTGGGATTTTTTTTATAATTTTTTCAAGTCAAGACATCACGTGCCTCAAGACGATTCAAGTTAAAACTAAAAATATAAGAAAAATTGAAAGATAAGCTTGAATCACGAAGAATTTTAAACTTTTTCTGAAACTATAATTTGAAATTCATCACTGAGAATACGGAAGGTATTTCATTGTTAAAACTTTTCCAATCTTAAAATAATTATTACTTCTAAGTATGAAGAAGTTTCCTGAAAAAACATGATATTACCCAAAAATTAACTTCAATCGTCTTGAGGCACGTGTTGTCTTGATTTGAAAAAAATATTAAAAAAAACCCAGTGTTTTTTCATTAAAAGGAAGCTTTTTAGGGGGCGTCGCAAGAAATTTAATTTTTAACGACCACCCTAATATATATATATAACTTTGCATTATATATTTAGTAACGATATCTCAGGAACTAAATATTAATACCTATAGACTTGAAATTTCCTCTCGCCAAGTACAGGTCAGCTAAGGTAACTTAAATAAATAATTAAATAATAAAAATTAACTAAACTATGCTATAAATTAAACTATACTTACAAAATGACATAAATCTATAATTAAATAAGTAACGAATTGACTCCAAATCGCTTTCGGCGGGGAGCGTGCCCAGTGCTAGCCGCATTTCCGCCTTGGATGGCTATGCTGATACGTTGCCGTTAGGTGCAAGCGAGCCTTTTGGTCACGCGAGACCTTAATAAGACGCGTCGGGGGTTTCTGATAGAGTTGATCGGCTCCAGGGCCCCAAAATTTAAATATAAAAATCATTTGCTTTTCGTTACTCTCGCTAAAACTTGAGAACGGCTGGACGGATTTGACTAATTTTGGTTTTGAATTATTTGTGTACAGGGAAGGTTTAAAAGGCGAGTAAAAAAAAACATTCGTGGAATGGTAACTATTCCTACCTATCAAACATTTGATGCTTGTCCCGTCGTTTAGAAATCATTTAAATTTAAAAGATGTTCAGGAATCAAATTAAATTTAAAAGTGAAGTTATTTCATCAGATTTTTTATTAATTGATTCTGAGGCGGGTCAGCTAATGTTATAAAATATTGCATTAAATTATATGTCCATTTATAAAATGTTATTAACCATATCTTTGTCATTCTCATATTCATTCATATATTAATATTTTCTTGGGGGACTTTTTAAATAATTTGAGACTGAGAAATGCCAATTTATGTTGTTGGGCGTCCTCTCGTAAGAAGCCATATAACCACCCACAACCAGGTGGTAGGGCATTTGTCCATTTGCCCAGTTTTCTGCTTTCTGTATTGACATATTTGGGCACGTTGTGACGTGGGGGTCATATCCTCCTGTCTATCCAATAGTCAGATCCTCCTCCTTAGCCACAGAATAGGTTTAGGTGAGTCAATGAACTATACAAAATAATTATGTAGTATATTTAATCTGTTGCGTGACAACCGGTGGACTTCTATGCCCAAAAGGGTATACTGGCCTGTCGAAGCCTTGAAAGCTCTTCGATTCAAGTTGTTCCACAGCTCTAATATTAGCTCGACCAGTAATTGTCCACGTCTGGTATATGTTGGCTTGATTTGTAGATTTTCCTAGGTAAAGTAAGAGTAGCCTTGGCCCTGCAATTAGATATCGAAGAATAGGCATTAGGTTTGACATAATGCCCTCCCTTAGAAAACTAATCAGTTCAATTATATTAAGTTTTAAGTACTAGAACAGTTACATATTTTACATATATGGATAGGAACTTATCCCAACGGGAACTCGTAGTTATTTTAATAACGCTAACGGAAGTTTTGAATCGGCTGGGATAATATTTATAAAAGAATTGTAATAGCTGATTTTTTTTTAATTTCGAGCAAGTCTCAACTTAACCGCCGTCACAGCTTCTTTTTTTTTCAGTAGGATGTAATGTAACTATTTTTTTTAATTCACTGCAGGAGCTAAGCAGATAAGCGGACGGCCCACTCGATGGAAAGCAGTTACCACCGCCTATAGACATTTGCAACTCCAAAAGTGCTATAAATGCGCTGCTGCTCTCTTAAGGGAGACTGGAACCTGGTCACTAATGCCGGAACATAACTCAAGATTGTTATGGCGACATACTTTAGACCAGGGGTGGTAGCCATCCAGTTGGGCAAATGGATGCCCATTGCCTACCACCCGACAAAAACTGACAGTCTTAATACAAAATAATTGTTTAAAATATATTTTGCATCAAAAAATGTAGTTAGCTCCAAACGTCACACACAATAAAATGGCGGCAACCGCTCGATATTATCAAAGTACGGTGTCTAACGTATGCGCATAATAGCGGCAAACAAGATGCTGGAACGCGCCCAAAATATGTCAGCACCGGATGAGGCATTGCTCCGCCTGCATATTGGCAGCTAATGTCTAATGGAATGCTACCATTATATAAACTCATTACGTATTATGGCGATAACTAGACGCAGTAGATGCACTGGATGATATCTGTTTGAACGCGTTAGAAATACCCGCATCGGCAGCAATCTGTAAGTTTGTGACATAGCATTTTCATCCATACAGGAATAGAGAAATAATACTACAGTATAATCTCTGTAAGCCGAACTTGAAGGGAGACGCCAAAACATTCGAGTTATAGAGTTTTCAACTTATGGAGCATTCGACGTAAGCGAATTTTGTAAGGAAACACTCGACTTGTAGAAGTTATTTACTCGTATAGAGGTTGTAAAATCAAATATTGCTATGTTCCAGATAAACAGGTTCAATGTATTATTTCGACTTATAGAGGGTTCAAATTTCGAGAAGCGGAGGTTTTGGGGTTTGAAGAGCAGGGAACACAATTTTAATACACTATTAAGATTACAAATTATGCTATGGATTTATTAAGAACTACAATAACTCCGCGGCATATTCTCTTTGCGATCAAGGCTCTCCGCGGACACACGTACTTCTCATGAGCTCATTTTATCCACTAAACAGGGTGGTTGGCGGGACATGACACACGACAGAGAGGTCAATCACATTCAATTCTTAACGAACATTTCCGAACTAATAGTTTTGTACGCGTCAAATGAGGGAATGACGCTCACCGCCTCACCAGCCTCATTGCTTCAAACGTCCTGCCGCGGTATAAACCGTAGAAATGTCCTCGCCTCATTTGAAGTGGTATATTGTATAGCCGCGCGTGCACTAAGGCCGGTTGTCCGGTCCGGTTGTTGTATTCGGTTGGACGCTCCATTACTCGCCCCGCTAGTCGCAATACTGGACGCTTTACTAGTCAGGCCGTACACTCCGTGTCTCGCGCTACAAAACAAAAGGACGCAACAAAATTATACGAATTTCGTTCTTATATAAGGCTACGAAACCTTAAATCGACGCTTCGACTACGACTTTCGCGTGACTGACAACAATAACTGTCAAGAGTATCTAAAAATAAACCATTCCCAGGTGAAAAGTATAAGTAGAAATCTTTATAACGCCAATGACCTCAATCGACTGAGTGCGATTGTCTGTTTGTGTAGGAAAATAAAAATGATATACCTGTATACGGGTGCTGAAGTATTTTATGGCGCTTTCAACGATCTAGAATTCTATTGGAGTCGTTAATGCTCAATCCTGGGAAGTGGGGTCGAAGATAAAACTAGATTGAAGTTGAAAAGGTTACTATGTTGAACATAATAAGTTATTTTAGTAATAGAAACGGAACGCGTCTGTATATTTAGATTACTGTGACAGTAACAGATTCGACTTTGACAGACGGTCAACATACATTCACGCGTTGGATTAAGCGAATATGGAGCTTTTACCGCCATTTTATCGTAAGCGACATTTAGATTAGGGTTGTAACGGAACTTCGCTTCCGCCTCCGTTACTGCGGAAGTTCCGCAAGAAATAGTACCTCCTCCTCCGCCTCCGCATCCGTGTAATTTTTGCGGAGTCATAACGGAGGGTTATTTACGAATCATACGCAAGCAGCGACGCTCGCGACGAATCAGCCGTCCGGCCGCGCGCAGCAAATGAACAAAAAATCTACGCGTGCGCGGCGGGAACGCGGTTGGGGTGGAGCGGGGGGCTTGCAAACGTCATTTGTCAAATGAATGATACGCTACAGGAATCAACCTGTCGAATTGCTTAGACGCATTAGACGTACGTACGAAGTTTTACGGACGCGATGTAATGTATAAACCATAAGCTACTATTTTTTCTACATCCAATCCAATACTGCCGCCTCCGCCTCCGTTAACCTCCGCATCCGCGAAGGTGAAGCCCATTGCCTCCGCATCCGCCTCCGCCTCCGCTAAGAAGGCCTCCGTTATAACCTTAATTTGAATCTAAGTATACATTTTATTTATTGCTTTTAGTTAGATGGTGAATCAAAGTCTAAAATGTGATAAAATTTAAACAAGCTTTCGTAACAATGCAGGCGTCTGTGAAACATTCCAGTATCAACCACGGTATTAAAGGTGGTAGTTATGTCGCCGTATTTTGTCACGTTGGCAACTCCTAGACAGCGGCATTATAATTTGTTTTAGAAAGTTTTCCACCCTTCTCATAGGGTGCTTTTACACAAACGTTCCCCTGTACAAAAGTAAATTGAATTGTTTTGATATTTATTGTAGAGTACCACTTTGTTTGGCGCACCAAATGAGATTGCTTCTACAATGATACGAAATTGTTGTCTTTGTGCTCTCAATTGCAGTATTATTGCATGGTAAGGTTTTGTTTTACGTTTATTTTTTTTTTGTTTATTGTAAAACAGAATTTTTCACTTATAGTTCAGCCGTTCCAATCTCGTAGGTCGTCGTCTCTGGTCGGTGATGGCAGAGCCAGTAAGGTGCCTCGAGTTTATACTGTTTGCCCCACTCCAGTCGCAGGAGGACAGAATACAACAGCAACCTTCGGAGATGCATCTACGAATATGTTTAGGTTTTAGATACCTTCACGTAGCAGTTAAGATTTCTGTACCTAGTCTTAAGTTTAATGTTAAATTAATTAAGCAATAAGAAGTCACGCAGAAGTCGCGAAAGGCCACGAAACACCTTCCATGATCAAATTGATCGTGTACTAGCAGAAAGTGATATCAGGAGCCTCAAGAACAGACGAGCGTGCATGACAAGAGCTATGAATGTCTAAGAAGCAAGTGAGGTGTGTAAGAAGAAGCCTGAATGGCGCTCTGTTGTTCGTGTCTACCCCACAAGGGAACTGGCGTGAAGTTATGTATGTATGTAATTAAGCAATAAATTATTCCATGTACGGGACGTAACAAGGCTTATTGGGACTGCTCAACTACAGTTTAGTATTATTATTAGCACACATTTGAAAATAAATTTAATTAGGAGAACTGTAAAATTTAGACCATCGTGAGCCCATAACCAAGGGCAAAATTTTTGAATCTTAAAAGACAAATTCCTGATTAATTCCAAAAACTTTATTAAAATTTGTTTAGCCATTTTAGAGCTTATTTGAGACAAACATTCGAACTGAAAATCAGACATAAATTCTAAAAACAAACGGAGCAGTTTTGACTTTTTCAAAACACATACAGAAGGCAAAATCTTTCTTATTGATATAGATTAAGCATAGTTGTACTTTAATAGGCTTTGATTATTAAGAAAATATTTGTAACAGTGTGTACTCTATGAATAATGAAAGTATATTTCAAGTGGACCTCAGGGCCTGCATTAATCGATTAATTAAAAAATCACCCTTTACTTTTATGTCTTATCTTTTCATGACTAGTGATTGCTTTTTCAAAAATTCAAAAATCGGCCTCGGGACTCTTTTTAGTATTTTTCACAATATTAAACAGTTTGGGATACTCTTTCTTTCTTCAGCCAATCTCTATCCACTACTGGACTCCCGTCTTCCTCATCCAGCCCCTCCTGGCGTCCTTGCGCAGGTCGTCAGTCCACCGGGCTGGCGAGCGTCGTAAGCCACCTTTACCGAGACATGTTCTACAGTTTAGGATATAGCTTACTTAAAAAATAATTCAGTATAAAGTATCGCCGCCTTACATTTTCAAACACGCATACAGTTTGTTTCACACAAAAGTTTGCAGGCAGTGAAATGAAAAGAAATCTTTCCGGAAACTTCGACCATATCATTTCTCGCTGAACATTGTTTCAATTTCTTTCCGTAAACTTTCCGGATGATCCCGGTCCCCGGAATAACTGGTAAACTCATATTTACAGGTTTCGGTGCGATATTAATATATATTTCCTTACGAAACTTTTTTATTTTTTCCACAACTTTGTAGAATTTTTTTGGAAAGATTAATAAAGCTTTTGTTTGCGCGGTGTCGTTTCATCCTGCTTTGTCGAAGAACGGATTATGTTGGCTATGGAAATTTCTTATATTGTGTTTAAGTGGAAGGAGATAAGTACGAGCCGCATTTCATCCGTTCAGGAACGGAGAGAGAATACAATTTCCTGCGGCCGGGCGGCCTGTAGTAAGAGGCGACAAATGAACCCACAGCCAGGTGGTAGAGCATTTGCCCGACTGGCTGGCTACCACCCCTGGTCTGGGGTATATCGCCATAACAACCTTGATTTGTATTCCGGTATTGGTGACCAGGTTCCAGTCTCCCTTAACAGAGCAGCATCGCATTGGAGCACCTTTGGTGTTGCAAATGTCCATAGGCGATATAAAGCACTTCCCATCAAGTGGGCCGTCTGCCTGTCGGCTGAACTCCTGCAATAAAATATATGCTTACTATAAACTAAAGTTAGAAGGAAATTAATATTATATTGTTACGAGTTGCGAGACACGAACTAAAATGCCGTTGGAATTATTATAGAGTTTATTAGAACACGTATAACACAGGGCATATATAACCGAACACAACAAGTCTAAAGCTAATGCAGAAGGTTGTAATTAAATAAAACGCGCAAAGTCCGTCACTATTAGGTTCCCGATTGTACAAAAGTCACGCCTTGATCGTAGTTGTTGCCGGACTGCCGTCTCTCTCCATCAGGCCGTCGTTTTATACCTTACAGATGCAAACGTGCCCGTATTGTAGTCGACTTAATCCGCCACACCTATCTAATGATTCGGCCGCAAGTGGCCATGAACGAGTACAATAAAACAATGGGCTGTTGTCTAGAAACGTATGCCAATCATTAAGAAGACAAATCAAAAGAAGACGATTATAAAATAATTACAATTATTTCAAATGCCGACGGGTAATAAATGTGCTTCTAAAAATCTGTACCTGGAATTTGTCTGTGTTGACGCCTTAGGTTTTAACAACATTATCGGTACCTATGTAGATAAATATGTGTTCCAGAGAATCCTTACCAAAACCGCATTCTCATAGAGAATGATCACCTATCCTTATTTTCGCCAAAAACAATGGTGAGCATGGAAAACCTAATCTTAGGCGAACGATATCGGAAGTCATCTCTTTAGGGAGATCACGAAATCGGAAAAAGCATGGGGTTGAGCCAAATAATATGCATAAAACATGGACTCTGTCTGTGTGCCATTGTTTTCCTGTTGAGTTTATTCGACACCCTGACAAGGGTCACGTGTAAAGTTATATCTAACAGTAGTTTTAGCGTCGTACAAAATATGTGCTCAATAAATATCGTACCGTGTAACGTGTAGCAGCAAATAGAACATTTTTTCCCATTTTTTCGTACTTTACAACAAATGTTCTTGTTGTTTATAGAACAATACGTATTTCAGTTGAAAATTGTAGATAAATTAGGATCGGCAGTGGTCTGTTAATTGGTATTAAAATAAACACAATAAAGGATATTATTATATTATAAAGTATTAGTAATACACGATTGAAAAATTAAGACATAAAAGGACAGAAGAATACATCAAAAACATGGTGTCAAAACAATTCGAATGTAACATGACTTCTGAGGTGCCAGTGCCAAGTTACACGACCTCATTTTAACAAAAATATAATAGCGTTCTCTTAATATATGAGTGTACTTTTGTATTGCAAGAGTTCAGCGGACAGGCAGAGAGCCCACTTGTTGGAAAGCGGTTACCAAGGCCGGAACACAACTCAAAGTTGATTTTTTTTCTTTTTTAACAACTTTACGTACTCGAGTTCCGTACCCTTTATTACAACTTTTTTTTTAATTCTTTATTTAGAAAGGGCTTTGCCGTTAAGCGGCCATGTCAGCCCGTACAGTACCCAAATCCTAAATAACATTTCTAATACAATGTCTAATTAATTTATATTAAAAATAGAGTCATATAGTTTGCAAAACATCTTGGCATCTCCCGATAACGGAAATGCCAAAATGCTATTGCACTCTCCCACGGCGGATAAATTTTGCTCTCGAAGTTCTCTTTTCGTAGGTCCTCGTTCCGAACACATTCCTTTTTACAACTTAATTTTTAAATTTATTTTTTAGAATTTAATACGCTTATTAGTTATTTCGGTTCTTGTCTGTGACATTAATTTAGTGATTTTTGTGCTGAGGTGTACCTATGTATCTTACGAATAACTTATTATATTAATTTATTCTAATTTTAATACTAAACTTATACTAATGTAGAGTGTATCTGTACATGGTATTGTGAGTAAGCGCATGTGCAGTGTGGTCCTTATGTGACGTAAGGGAAATCGTCAGGTCTTCCTCCTTGGTCACAGAATAAGTTCAGTGGGTCAATGAACACTATAAGACAATCAATATTCAATCGGTTCCGTAACAGCCGGTGGACTTCCCTACATAAAAGGTACACTGGCCTGTCGAAACCTTTGTTGCTCTTCAAGTCCAAATGTTCCACCTCCTAGGTAGGTAAGGGTAACTTCGGTCCTGGAATTAGATGGTGAATAATAGGCATTAGGGTTTGACACAGTGTCCTCCGTTAGAAAACTAATCAGCTCAATTATATTTAGTTTTAAGTAGCAGAACAGTTACATTTTAGCTATATGAATAAGAACTCACCCCAGCGGGAACACGTAGTTATTTAATTAACTTTAAAAGAAGTTTTTAATAGTGCGGAGTAAAATTTATAATAGATTTTTAGCAGTTGCTATATTTGAAGTTTGAGCGAGTTTTTAAAATTAACCGCCGTCACAGTTTTTTTTATTTGTCACTCTCTTGACATTGACATTGATTGTCATTGGCTATGTCTGGTTTTTCTTTTTAATGATGCAAGTGCAACGTTACACTTATGTCTATACTTATATATATTATCCACTCAAAGTTGTTATGGCGACATACTTTAGATCAGAGGTGGTAGCCATCCGGTCGAGCAAATCCCTACCACGTTGCTGTGTGTTTTGTCGCTTCTTACGACAGACCGCCCGGCCGCAGGAAATCGTATTCTTTCTCCGTCCTTCACGGATATAATGTGAGCTTATTGAGTAGCTTCTTGTTTGTTCTTTTTTATTGATGCTTAAAACATCTGCTGTCAAACGTCACCAATTTAAGTTACTTTTTTATTTTTGTTAGAATAACGCTTAACATCAGTTAAAAGGCGGTACTTATCTAATTATTTACTTTACACAGAAATTATAGGAGTAAAAAAACATCTACCTTGATTGGTGACTTTCAGCAGGCTTGAAGAAAAATAGTCATACAGCTAATTTAAGCTCCAAGTGTCTTATTTTTGGCTGAGGTTAATTTGTGAAAAATCTATGTACATATATACCAAAAATAAAAAATTACTTTTTTGGGCGTGGTTTCCTCAAAATAACTGTTTTTTTTTTTGGAAATACGTTTCCAGTGCTCAGCCAAAATTTGGACGTGATGATTATTTTATATTAATTATTATTTATTTTTTATTTTATATTAACAAGATTGGGTCGTTATGGTCTTACGCCAAAAGGAAGATTTGCACTGCAAATCAGCGTGTGTCGGATATAACTCCGGCACAACAATATGCTGGGTGCAAACCTTGTTTGTTGAAAATGTTGCGTACAAATTCTCAAATAATGCTTTGTGTATAATAATATAATGTAAAGAATATAATTAGGTGCATGCCTATTTTTTCAAATAAAGTTTTTCTTGATTATGTAGATACCTCTAATGGTAAATTTACTGCATAAGTAATTCTTAAAAATGCTTAATTTGCAAGAAAATAAAAATCCCGAGGGTGCTATAACATTGAACCATGGCGTGCAGACACCATCGATCGCCTTCTTAATAATTCACAGACGGACTTTCCATTGACGCATTTATGGCCACCATAGTCTGCTGGTGATCTTTATTATTAACTTGCATGTGCCAGCAAAACTTCGGTCGCGTTGCAATGACGTCGACAAAAAAATTACGTTAAGAATGTTTACATGCATGTACAGATAAATAAAATTTAAGCGTCTGTTTGTGTTGTCAAAATAACAGTTTTTTACTCAATGTATATGAAAGTATATATGGTACCTAAATTTGTTGCTATCTGACAATGTCTGAAATATGACTATGTCTCCGAATTTCGTGATAAGCTTACCGTGATAAGGTTACCTATTCGCTTTCGCTGGAATGTTCACTCACTCTCACTTTTGCACAATATCCTTTACAATCCCTGTTCTTCCAATATTTAAAGGAACTATTTAGTTTTCTCTATTAATCTCATTCCTGTAATTTGCGCTCAAATGAAAATCTTTTATAAATATTACAATAGTAAATTTATTAAAGGCAGCCATTGTTGTTGAGCGGGCTAAATCATAGTCGGCCGAACTAGTTAGAATGGAGAGGCTCCGGGTTCGATTCCCGGCATGGTAAATATCGGAAACAAACTTTCTGTTATTTACTATGGTCTGGGTGTCTGGGATCGGCCGCAGAGTCGTCCGCTGTATATCACCCATAACACAAGGTTAATAGCTTAGCTTGGGGATATACAATGTGTCTTTGTCTACCGATTATTATTATTATTACGAAATTAACATTACACTATTTGGAACTAAAATTATTAACAGTATTTTTTTAAATCTTTATCATAATTATGTTATATTTAAATAAATATACAGAGAAGTATACTAGGTACTATGTACCTTGTAGACCATAATTCAGATCTTGATTATTAAATTTAATGTAGGCGAAAGAGTATACCGGTCTGATCCCAGACACCGCATTGTTAATTTAGCCTCTGTGTGACTTAGCTTTACAAATTGCCTTTACCAATATTCTGTTCGTATTTAACAACTGAACTCCCTTTGTTTTTGTTTGTTTAGGAAATTTTGTGATTAAGCTTTGTGCTCTATGGAATTATCTTCTCTCTTTATATTTGAACAAAAATCCTTTGTGGATCGCACGGCATTTATTTATTAACACATATTCTTATCATTGTGCTTTAAATCTATATTAATAATCATATATATAAAATTCTCTCTAAGGTTATCTGGAAGAAATTGCTTTTAGTGATAAGATCGCCTATTGTCTTCTTTACTTAAACTTCTTAAATTGTATCTGAATGTTATGCAATAAAGTATTATATTCTATTCTAAATTCTTGTGTCACAATGTTCGTGCCCCTACTCCTCCGAAACGTCTTGACTGATTCTCATGAAATTTTGTATGCATATTCAGTAAGTCTGAAAATCGGCTACTATCTATTTTTCAAACCCCTAAGTGTGGGGTGTCCACCCCGGAAAAAATCATTTATATTTTAGATAATTTTTATATTTTTATGATACATTAAAAAATACATGCAACCCTAAATTGTCAACCCTCTACGATCAACCCCTATTTATTAAGAGCGATATTAGTATTTTTATAATTTTCTACTGAGATGATTTAGATTTTAATTAGAACCAGGTAGATGGCGCTGCAATCGGGTAAAAGAATTTAGGTGTTCTTTTTGTTGTTGTATGTGTTGAAGTTTGTCCTGGAATTGTTTAAATAAACGATTAGACCCAGTAGGTGGCTCTCCTCCTAAATGCAGGGCTTGATTTTTATGTCATTTTTTATTTGTTCAAGTGGATTTGAGAATAGTTTAGATTAATATTTGGTCCCGGTAGATGGCGCTGGAATCGGGTTCTAGATTTTTATTTTTTAAAGGCAGGAATGTCTGCTGGGCACAACTAGTAATATTATAAGAAATGAAGTTTCTGAGTTTGTTTGCAGTAAGTAATCTGAAAGAAAAACGTACTCTCTTGAACTATTGATACAATTTGGAAAATTCTTTCACCAGAATGAAGTTACATTATTCCTGAGTGACAACTTAGGTGGTGTGATTAATAATAAAAAACGTGTGCGTCTCGGAACGCCCGACAGAAGTGTTAACTTAAACTAATCTAAGTTGAATGATTTAATATTGAAATTGTATAACTTGAGAAAAGCTTAGGTTATTACTTAAATTTTATGTATGTTAATATGATAATGTAAGGAATGGTTATTTATTAATATATATTTTTTGAAATACGGCTAGGCGCTGTGGTTTACAGTCAAAGAGGAGATACCTACCTACCGCTGCCCTATGCGTGAGAGACGGGGAAGCTAGACAGACTCGCGCCGTAACGCGTTACGTAACGAAGCGGTTTACCCTCTTTTAAGAAGTTATTACTTCAAAAAATTAAAAATCGGTTCACAATGGACGGAGAAATCACGTATCAAACATCCAAAACAAAACCACATAGTACAACATTCTCCTTTTTGAAGTCGCCTAATCATAGACAATTTTTAAATAATAATTAAGAGCATTATAACCCCCAACTTTGAAACAACCAAAGTATAAACAAAAAACATTGTCTCGAATGAACATTAAGTCATGGACGCAAAAGTAATCCGGCATAATCTGATAAAGCCCGCATGGAGCGGAATAGTAGCGACTGTACAAAAACATTGTCACCCTACTACAATGTTACAGTGGACAGGTGTTAACAGAAGTGTTCATGGTTCGTTCACCCCTTTGTTAATGGAGGTTTCTGTTTGAATTGAATGCAATTTATTATATTATTCGAATAATACACGGAAAAGATAAACGGGAAATATTGTATTTATTGTTTAAAAGTACAAAATATAATATCTGTTTTCAGGATTTTCTAGACACAAATATTCATAAAGATATATTTTTTGATTGCAAAGCTGCCACAGACACAGAACTGATGGCCTAGCTAATGGAAGGCGGTTACCATTGGCTATAGCTAATGCATATATTTATGCAACATCAGAAACACAGCCAACGTGTTGCTATCCTTTAGTGTGCATCCTGAGTGACGGCGCATAAACGACATTAAACGAGTACTCGACACGTTTGAATCTGTCCAGAGTGCGAGCGGACTCGCATATTTCAAATGTAACGTAAATTCTGCTTTCTTTATAGCAAATGCAGTTCTTGCCACATGGCGATTATGAGAAAAACGCGGTAAACATCTAAACAACATGTTATTTAACTTTCTAGTGTATCTAAAAATAAAATCAAGATTTATATGTAAATGTGTGTCATTTATGCACAAAACTAAAACCCAAAAATGTCGATTACTGCAAGTGCAATAAGTAGGATATAATTGTATTGTATAAGTCAGCGGATTTATACAATACAATTATAACTGAGCGCCGTTATCCACCGTACGAGGTGCACTGTCACTCCAGACGCACACATAGGATTGAATAAAGAGAACGGGACGGTTGAATGAGATAGAAAGATCAGACATATGGAATAGATTAAGAGATATGGAATGGGTTAAAAGGATGGAGTAGGGGGATGGGACAGAAAATCGGTATAGAGGTAAGTAAACTAATGGTCATCTCAGTCATCGCACAAAACACGCTCAGCTCAAAAGAAGGTGGTAAAGTTCTTGTCCGTCTAGATGGCTACTATCCCTGGTCTAGAGTACGCCGCTATAACGACCTAGAGAGTTGTGTTCTGATATTAGTGGCCACGTTTCAGTCTCTCTTTAGAGATCGATAGCACATTGGTAGCACCTTAGTCTGCTTGTGTTAAATATCTATAGGCGATGGTAACTGCTTTCCATCCGGTAGCCCAACTGCCTGTCTGCTAAACTCGTGCAATAAAAATAAAAAAGACAAACCGCCATGCCGATATTCTATGAGACATAAGATTCTAAGAGTTAAGATTATGATTCAAGAATGTCTCGACCATATATAGGTACAATAATATCAGTTCATATAGTTCCCACTGCTGGGTTTGAGATTTTCCATTTCAAGGAACAGATTGCATCACTTGTCTAAATCAAATCAGCAGGTTTGACACATTGGTTATATTGTACAGGTTTCAACGTAATATTTTACTTTTTCGTCAAAACAAGCATGATAAATACTAATTGGAACATTAGGTCAAAAAACTGTCTAAGTGATATATGCTTCCCAGACAGGATTCGAACCGGCGTTGACTGAGACGAGAAATTAAGACTGCAAGGCGTTACCAACTAAGCTACTATGACATTTTTTTATTCATGTCTAACAATGTAGTCTTGTGGGATTTTCCGGATTTTCTTGTTTGGGAAAATAAACCTGTAATTCGTTGGGGTTTTGATGAATGGTTGAAGACACGCGAACAGGGGTGGAAGAGGGGACAATAATGTTGCCAGTTTCCGGAAATATGTCCAGCAGAGAAGTAATGTTATTATTTTTTTATTACATATTTATGTGTGATTTGTTTTACTCTTATTCACAATATTATTTAATTATATATGAATAATTGAATATCTTAATAATAGATATATTAAAAGTTATGTCGCTTGTCTTTTTGAACTGATACATTCTGTATGAAGTTTTAACATTACGAATTTTAATAATCATTGCTTAATAGCAAGAAATATTTAAAAAGATTTTTTAAATATTTCTTTTGTTTTAATTATTGCATTGTAATTTTGCTAGCATCCAGTATTTTTTATTTTTTTAGTTTTTAAAATAAAATGTCAAGCAAATAGCTCAAAGCCAGACCCTTACAACTCGAGTACTCCAGCCTTAGCCAAATTGCAGCTTTTTGACTGACACCAAAGATTTTTATGGCAACTCGTAAGTCATATTTTACTAAAGATTTTAATTTTGGAGATAAATACAATTTTACACTTGGTACACTTCACAATCGTTTCTAAAACAATGTTTATTTAAAAGAGCGAGCGTTAATTTACCAAATTATCAGGGTAGAAGTAATTTTATTAAATGTTTAGAAAATGAATAATAGATTATTTGTCTTGTTAAAGAAATCACGTCATAAGTTGGTACGCTCGTACTACGTCGGGGCAGCATCATAATTTTAATGTGATAAAAATTATCCCACCTGATTTGACAGTCAATTGCCCTATTCTTGCTTAAGATAAATTTAAACTACTAGGTTTATAATCACAGTAAAACACCAGCGTCATCATATCTACGTCAAAAATTTCGCTTGTTATCCTCTAGACTTATGTTGCATTAATTAATATTCCTACATAGTTTACACGGCACCTGGTATAAAATTATCTTCCAAAATTTACAATAAACATATAGCAACACATACTATAAACGTCGTAGAGGCGGAAAAAACTACTAAATAACTTATGGATGCACGACTGCTCGGGGTCAAAGGACTTTTGTACTCGATTGTACTCGGAATACTTAAATTGAATTCTTAACAGTACACATGTGTATACCAATACCACGCATGAGTTGATAACCGGTACAAATTAAATAGTGTTTCAAAAAGCACGAAGCTTCATAGGACTTCGTGGCACTCCAAATTTTACTGGTGACCATCTCAATCGACTGCCGTTTTTATTATGAGAGGGATTAGTCAAATCAACTAAGATACTTTTAAATGATATATTAATAATAAAAATCAAATAAGTGACCGCGCTTAAAACCGTTAAAACGTAATTTTAATAAGTATTATGGGAGCTGCAACGCGGGAGCGCACATTTTAATCGTTGCTCTATCTCGCTCGCACATCATCCGTCCCTCTCACACACTGTGCTATATATTGTACTAGCAGTACGACTTCTTAATATTTGGACTTAAGCTTACCGTGTCCAGAATAATTGAGTTCACATATACATATATAGAACACGTTACGTTATATTATGTACGTAGTACATTATACCTTATTAGATATGAAAGTAATAAGAGGTTTTAGGGACCAGAATTACGTAATAAAAAACTATAACACGAACTAAACTAATATCCTTTCCAATCGACGTTTTATTACACCACGGCAAATTTGGTCAAGCAAGATCCGAATAACCATGGTTCCGTAGAAATAATGAGAATCAAAAAAGTCATGTCATGTCATCAGCCAATCACTGTCTACTGGTGGACGCAGGCCTCCTTAAGTCGGTGCTCCTCACCCCGGTCCTCCGTCTGCCTCATCCGGCCCCTACCGGTGACCTTACGCAGGTTGTCAGCCCGTCGGGCTAGTGGGTGTACGATACATCGTTTACCGAAGAAATAAGTGACTATAGCTAAGATGTTTTTAAAGTTATAGATACGCTTTACCCGCTCTCAGCTGGCAACAAGTTTACAGGGTAAGTGCCCGCTCGGTATTTAGTTGTGCCCGCTCCGTGCCGCGGCTACACACTTCGTTACGACGCGCAAATGTTCCTACATCCCTGGTAAAAATGCCTTCCTGTGTGTTTAGGTGGTGCACAATTTACACTCGAACTGTTAGAGATAAGAAAACATATCATTTCATGCGTAGGGGAAAGCAGGTAGGATTCGTACATTTTTTGTTCTGATCCTTATAAAAAAGAAACTATTAGCTATTACAAAATTATTTTAATAGCGGTATATTACCCATTTATCTGGCTTTAATATTATGGAAGTGCAGTTTTCATATAAAGCAACACGGAGAAGTTACGACCGTTTTCCTAAAAAATGGAAAACGCACGAAAGCACCCCATGCATGGGGTAGCTTCGTGCATAGCGTGGGGCACATTCGTACACAGTGGGGAACCTCCGTACAATCAAAGAAAATGCCATTTATTCAATGTAGTAAAATCCTTTAATGAGGTCAAAGTTAAAACCGCATCAGCCGTCATATAGTCAACTAGTAATTATTGTATTCAGAGTATCTATGTAACGAACACAAAAGGATGTTTTCTTCTCTAATAATCATGAAACTAATGATCTTCATCTAGTAATGATCAAAAATATTGTTTTAAGTACTTTAATACTTAAAAATAAATCCTGAAAATATTCGTGTAACATAATACTTTTTCCATTAATAAAAGAACTAAAAATCAACATTATAAATTTTATCACATGTCTTAACATACATAAATACATAACTTCACGCCAGGTTCCTTGCGGGGTAGGCACGAACAACAGAGCGCCATACAGGCTTATTCCTACACACCTCATTTGCTTCTTTGACATTCATAGCTCTTGTCATGGATGGTACCAGCACTGCGTTGTGTATGGCAAGCTGGGCTTTCTGGCTGAGTTTCTTAGCGCCTAGAAGTTTACCTAAGGCTCCATTCATACTATTCCTCAAATTTACGCTTCTTTCTATGTCAGCGCTGTACCTTCCATCCCTGCTAACAGCACATCCAAGATATACAAACTCATTCACTTGTTCCAGCATAACATCATCGACCATTATCCTTGCATTCATTCTGGTTTCATCTCTTTCAAACACCATAACCGTTGTTTTCTTCGCATTCAGATATAAGCCTCTCGCATGACAGTCATCTTTCATCATTGTGACTAGTGTTTGCAGTTCTGATGGCGATTAGGCTAAAAGCACGGCATCATCCGCATAAAGCAAAGTGCTAACAACTAAATAAATTTTTTGCAGAGACTTAAAACATAAAGTTGAGCTGTATTTATCGTGAAATTATAACAAAATTGCCCATAGGTACAATATCTACTAGTACCTATTATACTAGAGGAGGATTCGTACAGTACGAATCTACCCCACATATGACTGCACGAAGGTACCCCATCCAGATAATTCAACAAATTAATTTGAAATAAACATAACCGCTATAGTTGAGCTAAAATATCTATTTAAATATTAAAGTAATATTTTAAGGCATAAACTATAATAAATCACTTTTATAATTTGAGCATTACTTATACCAGCCCAGCGAATTAAAAGATGACAACGAAAAATACTTACGCAGAGCGAATTTACGGTTTGACTTACATCATTGAAGTCAATGGCCGTATTGTGGCCCCATCCCGCAGGTACCCGTATCCTACAAACGGCAATCACGCACGCAAATGCGAACATTTCAATGTTGCAAAATGGCCGAGATATCTCCACTGTACGAATGCTCCCTGTGTACGAATCCTACCTGCTTTCCCCTAAGTACCCCTTTTTTTAAATAAAACATTATAAAATTAATATTTTCATTAGATATTAATCAATTTGCCTGTTGTTGAGTATAGAGCGAGATAAAATCTGTTTTATGCGTAAAAGTGAAAGAGAAAGCTGGTGTAGTCTCATGACGCCTGATGCCAGGGGAAGTTGGGACGAATTGTACTATCACATTATTAACCCAGAATTATAAATTGATATTGTTCCAAATTTGAACTTTGATGCCAAACAATGTTTACCTACGGTTTTATCTCTTATACTAAACATTATAGGAAACAATAAAATTAAAAGAATAATAAATTATTTTGTTTTATTCCATTTTAGATTACCTAAGGACGGTTTAATGAAAGAAGTGGTTAAATTTAATTAGAATTCAAAGACCGGAATATGATTGGATGCCGAATGCTCATTCTACAGTGTGCTCCGAGCATTTCGAGACAAGCGACATTTACGTTATAAAAAATAAAAGACGAAGACTGATAAAAAGAGCAGTTCCTGTAATTAAGGCAAGTGAATATGCATTTTCTATGTATTAAACCAATATCTTAAACCGGGATACCAAACCGAACATTCAATATATTAAACCGGGAATTAACGCATAGTGCCTTTGTTTGTTTTTATATATGAGATTTCATGGGGCTTCCACAAGATACAATTTTACGACAAATTTGACCAGATTGGCAATTGAATTGTGCAGTGTGGATGGATGATCCGATTGGCCAATTTGATTGGCAACCAAATTGTATCGTGTGGAAAGCTACCATGACGTTTGTTAAGTAATACTGTCTATACTACAAGTATATGAAAAAATCTGGAAACTATACATTTTTAATTTAATTATAAAACTTTGATGTACAATGCGATACTATTCATTCTTATTTCAGTCACAACTTATAAATTTGGATTAAATTTGATATTTACATAACAGTTGAATCTTAATTGTAGCAAATTGTATACTCCTTCGTCCGCATATTTTTTGTAAAGAGTGCAAAGTTTTCACTTTACATATTAATACAAAGATTTAAATTAATTTTGTTACAGAAAGAACAACAAAATATTATAACATCACCATCAAGTTTGGCGGGAGTTAATGTGTTAGACGAAGGTTCTATTTTTGACACCCCTCGAAAAGCGGTTTATAAATATAAATATTTTTTACAAAATTGTTTTTATTATTTTATACACTATTAATATGCAATGTTCGCCTTTTGCCCATTCTCCTCTGTATCCCTACGTCACAATTCCCGCCTATGCGCCATCTCTTTTGAACAACATGTTTGCCGTATCACTTGTCTCATTCGTAGCGCAGCGCCACAATACATATCTATACGTAGGTAGATATAGGTCTATGTTCGTGGGATACTCGTTGTCGCCACTTTAAAATGCAATTTTGTTTGTGTATAACGCGTCTATATATTATATGTCGTTGGACTATAGTAAGAAAAAATAAATTATTATTAATTTTATAATCATTAAAAACCTTTCAAAACTTCAAAGCATAATAACGCAATTAATTTTCATAGAAATATGAAGCAAAATGTTACTGGTAAAAACAAGTCATGGACGGGATAATGGACTATGTCGAAGAAGTGGAAATACCCCAAGTAGAAGTTAAATAATAATATATTATTCACCCATAACTGATACTATTGTCAGTAACATTTGTTCCAAGTAGTACCATCTATTGTATAATTGTAATATTTGCGGGTAGTTGTGATTATTACCCGTCTCGTTTAGTTATCGCTTGGATATAAAAGCGAGCGGGCGTAGTGACGAACGATAATTCTTACTTCGGCTTTGCTCGTCTGTACATGTCATAATAGCGCTCTCTGGTAATTATTGTGCAAAACCTATAAGTTATAATTGATTCTACTTTTAATTGTCATTCTTTGTTTGATAATTAAATAAACCAGTTCCAAGTTTACGTGTTTCTAACATAATATAATACTTATTTGAGACGACGCAGAAAACTATATATTTAATTTGGTATTAAAACTGCGTAATAATTCTTAAAATTGCTGGAGACGAAAAAAGACAAGAGTAGTCATTTGTAACGAAATTTACTCCAGCGTTTTGGACACGTGGACATGAAATAATGTACTGCGAGTATATAACTTCAGTAATGTAATACATTATCCTAAACATTTTTTATTTCATTATTTAAACAACATTATTTCTTTATTATGTGAAACAACTACAGACCTTCAAAGAGTTTAAACACAAGTGTATTATAATTTACATTTAGTAGGATTAAAATTAGGTTGTGACGTTTCTAAGCGCGATTTTATGCTAATTTACTCAAGTAATTAAACAGAAAAATTCTGCTACTTCGATACAAGTCAAGATAATGAAAGCGTCTAACAAATAAATACTAAATGCGGTACCCTAAGGAAAAGAAATAACTAAATAAAACCTAGTATTAGACGGAGATCGGATTTGTAATTCGTTTACAGGAAACAGTTCGAAGCCAGACGACTAGGGGGACAGGGGGCTCGCCTTGGCGTTGATGGGTATGAAATGCCGCACGTGTTTTCGCTAATATGTCATCTGAGACGCGACGCGAGATAGAAGAAATAGTTATTTTCTCTCATATAGAAAAATAAAATAGTTTATTGATTTTGCTAAAGGATTATTTTTATGTGTTGTAGCAGCGAGAAGTAGAAGGTTAAATAATACTTCAGATGGCAGAGACTAGTTATTCACACTGTCAAGTGGTGATATGAACTTACTGACCTCATTTATTTTGGAAACGGTAACCTTAAGTACAAATATTAACAAGTCGTACTGATAGTACAATGTATAGCACAGTGTGTGAGTGGGACGGATGATGTGCGACCGAGATATAACACGTTGCGAAGCGGAAGTAATTATAGACTAGGATCGGCTCCGCCGGCGGAGTCGATAATCGAGTCCCCAAATAATCACTTCAGCCTGTTGGCTTAGCTCTTTCAGCCTTTTACGGCTTGTTCCCAATATAGACTCAATCCCCCGCAGCGGTCGAGCCGAGGTCGAACCTCATAGGAGGTGCCTCCTCGAGCGTGCTGCATCCGGGCTGAACGGCTCCGCTCCCACGGAGTCGGGAAGCCTCCAAAGCCCGGTATCGCTGAAACAGCCATCTGCGGCTATTCAGCTGAGTCAGCTCCTAAAAAAAAATGCGCTAATCAGTAGTTCGTTTTCTGCTGCGATGACTAGACTTATGCAGCTCCCATAGTGTAATTGAAGGTGTGTAAAGTAGTTAAAGTAGTCACGTGTTATGGCAATTGCAGGAATTCGAATCCTGCAGAGAGCAGGCATTAACTAAAGCATTTAATTATTCCGTATACATGCAGGAACGGAGAAGGAATACAATTTCTGACGGCCGGGTGGGATGACTTAAGAGGCAACAAAACAACCCACAGCCAGGTGGTAGGGTGTTTGCTCGACTGGAGGGCGACCATCCCTGATCTAGATTATGCCACAATAACAACCTTGTGTTGTGTTCCAGTATTAGTGTCCAGGATCCACTCTCCCTTAAACGAGCAGCAGCGCACTTGTAGCTGTAAATGTCCATAGGCGTTGTTAACCGCTTTCCATCAAGTGCGCGTGTGCCTGTCTGCTGAACTTCTACAATAAAAAAATGTAATTTTGTTTAAATCTTCAAATATTCTTATTAATTAAACAGTCTTTATGGTAAAGCGTCTCTGAATTAATTACTAGAGCGATATGACATATACATCTGACCAAAGCCGAAGTTACAACATCTTTAGCTACAGCCTTACGCTCGCTGAATTCTCTACGACGGGCCTATGTTCAGCTTGCAGCACTTCTCTACAAAGTCGGGGATTATTATATGAAACTCAAGCTTACACGAGTAACGTCGCATGAAAAGTAATAGGTTATATGTAAGTGGGGATGATGCGATATATACGATATCGCATCATTAACACCACCGATGTTACCTTAATTAAGATATTCGTTACTAACAAAGATAATGTCGCCAAAAAGTAGATTAATCTCGTTTAGTTTTTGCGATAATTGATTACAGATAAGTAAGTTTGGGCAAAAACTTTTGTGACGGGAATTTATCATAATAACTACGTTTCCGGGATCGTCATTCCGTGTGTGAGTGATGGCTTTGTTGTGTCGGCTTTAACCCACTGTAACGGAACTAAAGGGGAGTTATGGTTTAGTAATTCATATTTACAAATACATAATATTATTGAATTTAGTCCCTACTAAATTAAAGTTTGTTTGATCATTTTTACTCCAATTGTCATAGCATTTTGTTTGTGGTTCAAGTTGTAATTTGATTTTAATTTTAAAAAATCTCAATTTAACGAAAGTACTTAGATTTTATACTTTCTCAATTTAAAAAAGTGCTTAGATTTTATATTCAAATTTAAAAGTTTTTATTAAACATAAGTTCCGCTGGAGAACACTTTTTGAAGGTCATATATATATAAGTAAAAAATTAAATTTATTTCTTATTCTTTGTAAACCGCTTAGGCTTAGCAACGTGTTATTGCTGTTAAGTAGAAGAAGCTACAAGTAACTCCCCAGCAACATCTTTATACCTTCTCAATTTAAAGAAAGTACTTATTTTTTTTAATTGGTAAGGTTATGCCTTATCAATTAAAAATAATGACGTGCGTCTCGAGACGCCCGACAGAAGTGATAACTTGCGTGAGAGACAGGGAAGCCAGACGGACTGGCGCCGTAACGCGTTACGTAACGAAGCGGTTTAATCTCCCAAGTCATCACTTCATAAAATGAGTTCAAATCATTTTCAACCTTCTCAATTAAAAAAACAGGCCTTTATGCCTTCTAAATTTAAAGAAGATACTTAGACTAGTTGGTCCCGTACGTGTTACGCCGCACGCAGCCTATGGCGTTTATAAAAGACCACCGCTTTATGATAGATCATTTAATTGGAAAATGAGATAAACACTTAAATGTTATTGTTAGGTATAAAATATTTGGAAAAAAATGGCATTATTTTAAAGAGTTGAATGGCTGTCTGGAAAAATTCGCAATGTAAATTTGAACTGCACTTTCGTAGTCTCGATTCGTATTAGAATTTGTTGGCGTGGAAATTTCTTAGGCCCCCGACAGCAATTTCCTCTGAGTCACACCCCTAGCTTTCATTTCAAAATGTTGCCAGGTAAACAAAAAAAACTGAAATGCTATAAAATATTTTATAACATACTGATACATAACCTATAAATTTAAAGTAAATGATTTTCGTTGCAATAAAGTGTTTGTCAATTTACTCCTCAAGTACGATTGTCTTTGAATATTTACTGATGGATGTTATTTTAAATATTAATTCGTTGCATTAAAGTTCGAAATTGTATATTAAAAAAAAGTTATGCTTATGAATCAATGCTTATAAATTTCGCTCTTATACTAGAGGGCCTTAAATTAAAATCAACTCTTGAGAAGAGAATACTTTTTAAATCGACTTATAAACCAAACAAAAGCAATTCGCTAAGGGCCTTACTTATAATCGTTTGTTAAATTTTAAGAAACTGCTCAGCAACCGATTAGTGAAAATCTTACCTATAAACTCCTCTTAAGGATAAGAGGTAGTAAAGTAACGGCAAAACGCATTAAATTGGTGGCGCTGCCGTAGCTAAAGTGCTAACTTTTAAAGGAAATGCTAAAAGTTTTATAAAATCAAACAATATAAAATCACCAGGGTATTCTTAAATTACTTACTTAAGAGATGGCTAATCCTTTCTCAACGAGATTATTATAAGTAAGGCCCTAAGAGAGTATTGTTGTACGAGAAAAAACAAAACGACACGCCTAAACACTTTTTAAAAATACAGTATTAAGATAGTAGATGTATGAAACATTAACGTTTCTAATACAAACACATTTATTAAACGAACATTGTATTTTTTATTAACACGATTTTATTAGCTTCACCTGTATGTATGTATGTAATTTTGTAACCGACCCCTTTGAGCTCGATTTTGTCCTACTTTGAACGATCAGATTTAATTCAAACTTTGCACATCTGTCAAAGGTCGATGACAATGCAATAATGTAGTACCATGGAGCTGATCTGATGATGGAGTCGGAAGGTGGCCATAGAAACTCCTGTACTAAACAAGATAGACCCGTCGTGTTTGGGCTCGTTTTACTTGTCTTGGCTAGCACTCTGCTGCTACGTGATATGCGGGATCTCAAAAGCTTGTATTTAAAAACATTTAAAAAAAAACAACTAAAAAATGAAAAATAAATAATAGTTAAAAAAAAATGTGTATTCAAAGCCCTTTTTCTTCTTCTTTAATATCTTAAAAAGCGCTTTGAATATACCCCACGTTTTTTTTAAGACCCCATTCATCAGAAACTAAATTTATTAAATTTTGTTTTCTGTTTTTTAGTTGGATTTTTTATGAAAGCGTGTTTTTTTAGTTTTATTTAAACTATTATTTATTACCGCGCTAGAAATTGATGAAATATAACTTCACTTTGACACTGAGGTTAACGCTCTAATATCTATTATGCGATGGCATGTGGCATTTAGAACACAAATTTCGATTATTAGTTAATTTGTTTAAAATACGCAATAATTTAATTAAAATATTAGACTAAGCAGAAGATTACATCAAAAATTATATGATTGAAATTTTATCATCTGGCAACTCAATCGTGTTCGTCCCCCATTTAGCGTCTCGTAGCAAAAGTACAATAAAACAAATAGAATTGCTAGCGACAAGATTTGTAGCGTCTTATACTCACGTTAATGCACTTATTTGATATTTTAAAAAGTAAATTGTCTGTCCTATATGTATATATTTTTTTACAGAGAAAGAATACAATTTCCTACAGCCGGGCGGCCTATCGTATGAGGCGACAAAACAACACACGGCTAGGTGGTAGGGTTTTGCCCGACTGGATGGCTACCACCCCTGGTATAGATAGAGTATGCTGCCATAACAACCTTGAGTAGTGTTTCGTCATTAGTAGCCAGGTTCCAGTCTGCCTTAAGAGAGCAGCAGCGCATTTGTAGCACCTTTGGTTTTGCAAATGTCAACAAATGTAACTGCTTTCCATCAAGTTGGCGGTCTGCCTGTCTGTTAAACTCATGCACTAAAAATGCATATATATATATATATATATATATTAAAAGATACATTCCAACTCGGTAGCCAGGCCACATAATATCTTTTCAAACTATAAATCTTGTATCATTAATGTTACTGTCAAAATATAGTTAAAAGAGTTAGTCCATGAATAAACGACGTAAAACTCATATATATATGAAAAAATTGGTACTTCTTTGAGTTATTATTTCAATAGACCTTACGTATGTTTGTATCAGCAAAACTCGAAAATTAATTGATGGATTGACTTTGTTTGAAAGGGGAAGTTCCAAGTGTTTTGTATGGCTTAGATAAGAACAATTGGTAAGTGATGTGCTTCAGCAAAAAAATGGCCGGGATTAGATACTCTTTGGAGTTTGGATATTGTTAATCTCCAGTTTTCTTTGTGTTCCCTAATGCGGTATGCACAAACGCCATCGACTGCGTACGGGGACATCATTACAAAAAAACTTTTACTAAATTATTTGAAATTAATTCTAAACTAAATTATCATAAAAATTAAACTACACTATGAAATAGAAACACCTAACAATTAAATACTAATCCAATATATAAAATTCTCGTGTCACAGTTTTCGTTGCCATACTCCTCCGAAACGGCTTGACCGATTTTGATGAAATTTCTTTTGCTTATCCAGTATCTATGAGAATCGGCCAACATCTATTTTTCATCCCCCTAAATATTAGGGGTAGTCCACCCCTAAATTTTTAATTTTATTTTTTAGACAAAATTTTTAATTTCTATTTTTTTATGATAAAACATACAAAAATACATACAACCCTAGATTTTCAACCCTCTACGATCAACCCCTATTTTTTACCGGGCAGGACGACGTCTGCCGGGACAGCTAGTAATAATGTAAACAAAAACAATAAATATAGGTAAAAAATTTAGGTCAGATTGCTGTCATTGGAGAGTGTTCCCAAAATGCCGGCCGCATTTCCACGTATGGCACCGCTGAATATCTGCTTAAATACAGGCCAACCGTTTGGTCACAGACTAGTATTGTACCTACATTTGGTCACGCGAGATTTCTTTCAATGTGCTTGAAACGTTTTGATAGAGTTTAAAGCGCTATCTCCCCATGACCCCAAACTATTGTTTCAGTTATTTAGTTGCATAGTTGTTCTTGTCATGTTTCTTTTTAAAGTTAATAATTAACTTTGTTATGTACCCTCGTATTTCTAAACGATGCAATCGGCCAATTCCTTAATTGAATAATCTTAATATAATAATATATAAATCACCTGTCACGATGTTTGTCCGCGATGGACTCCTAAACTACTCAACCGATTTTAATCAAATTTGCACACCGTGTGCAGTTTGATCCAACTTGAAAGATAGGATAGTTTTTATACCGTTGGAACCGGTAGGTGGCGCTGAGATCGGGTTCTAGAATCCTCTTAACAACGGGGAGCGATTTTGTTTTTGTGTGTTTGAGTGGGTCCCCGGATGGTTTAAATCCACAATTGGAACCGGTAGGTGGCGCTGGGATCGGGTCATATTTTTTCAGAGCAGGACAATGTCTGCTGGGGCCGCTAGTAATGTTATATTTTTATTTATTCTATGATAAGCGCCTGTTTTAGTGTAGAGTAGTTTTCTAAAATTTACCATAATTCTATGTAACAATATTTATCTCTAATATTATGAGGTGATAATTGGATTATAATTCAAAATTTCTCAATTTTATGTAGTCGGTATTCACTACATTTTATTTTCATGTTGGCAGAGCGATAGTTCTTTACTGTTTGATTTATTACATATAAAACTTTAAATATAATATTTTAAATAATATATTACCTAAAAATTCCAAACAATAATGTATTAAATTATTGTCATTCATAACCCTTTTAATTAAAATAGTTTATCAATAACTTCAATCCGCTATCGGTTGTGCCAATTTACTAAGGTTCTATAGTATCTATGTACCATAAAATTGTTGGAGGGATGGTAAGGTGTTCTAAAAATGTTTGTCAGTGTATGAAATGTATGTAAACAGTAAGGTTCTCTGATTATAAGTATAGTGACCAGTTGCTGTTCCTTTATAAACCCGTCTGAGTACTGAATACTTGTAACAAGTATTACACTATTAATTTTATTTAAATAAAATATGTAGAATGCAGTTCTATAAAACCGTAACAGTAGTCCATACAAACAAGCCTATTACGACGATCATTAAAAACCTATTAGAATTAATTATTGTGCTATATAAAATAAGAGATTAGGAGGATTGTAAAATAATAGTTATAAAGATTTTGGTTACAAAGGTGAGTTTGACAGTGTGAATTATAAACGCATTTAAATTCTTTAAGGCCTATAAAGTATGATAAGTAGTGTAATATTTCGTAAAATAACGGGACTTGATTTTACACATATTTATTCGCCGAATGACATGACATGGCATTACAAAAGAACTATCTATAAATATACAACAAACCTTCAAGGTACATACATTACAAGTAGTATGGTGTTCTTTGTTGTTTTTATCATTAGCAAATAGAAATTTTAAGGGTCAATATAATATGGTTTTTATAAATGAATGTTAAGGTGGTTTAGGCATGTAGAGGGGATGGATGAAAGTAGAATAGCAAAACAGATGCATGACAGCATTGTGAATGGTACAGTTGCTGCCGGTAGATGGCGATGTACAATGATCAAATGTGAGAGCTGTTAGGTATAAAGCATCTGAAATAAATGGGTATGTATGAAGAAGTTAATGGAAGTAGATGAAGAGATGGTTCTTCGTCAGGATCGTCACAGGTGAAGTCCCATATTCTGCCTGCCCTCATGGGCATGGTAATGTGTGTTCAAGTAAAGATATGTTTTTAATACTAAAATTCACAATATACTAGTCTCGTTTCAATCGTTTATTTTTTAACAGGTCATTCAATGATCAGTTAGTTAGTAATACTCTAAAGAGTTAGTAATTCGATTTTATAATAAAATGGATTTTATTATGAATACATTTTAAATTTTGTATAATATTTTAAAATAACAGATACACATTTTCAGCTTTATTCACAGAGAGTAAAATAGGTTTGAACGCTTCTTTATGAAAGAAGCGTTTAAACTTACTCTAATTCTCTATGAATAAGGCCGTTTCACTTTGTTTATTGATATAGGCCCGGTTCCCAAAACCGTACCGACCTTTTATTTGCATAAATACCGGTTAAAATTTAACAAAAGCACATCTAATGTCAAAATCAAACCATAAGTTAAGTGAACGTATAGTAAGGTGTAGAAACAGGGGGCTCGATAACTAACGATAAGTAGAGAGAGAGAGAGAGAGAGAGAGAGAGAGAGAGAGATAACACTTTATTGCACTCCAAAATACACAACAACAAAAACAGACCATATTTACAATATCCTCTAGGTAATACAATAGGCGGCTTTATCGCTCAAAGAGATCTCTTTCAGGCAACCTAAGTCAAAGAATTGAGAATTTGAAAAAAGCAACAGATACGTAAATACTCAAACTAATTTAAGAAATGAACATACAAATACATAAATATATACATAGTCATATATATACAATAATATATTTCAAAATACCTAAGCTATTTAACGAATGTATTAGTATGATTGGATTGTGTTAATTAGACATATTTATATAAGGACGAATAGTGTTTTCTGACTAAATTTATACATGTTTGTGAGGATTGAACATCTCTGACAGTAAGAGGCAGCATTTTTTTTTTTGAGGCGAGGGAAAATGACTAACCGATTTACGCACTCTCTGGGCCGTCACTAGGAAACGGCACGAATCCACGGGGGGCGGTAACGCTAGCAATTGTATGCTTTATTTGCGCTCCGTCCGCTATGGACTACACAGAGGAGTGTGGAGACTCCGAGCGATGCCGCACGGGCGAGCAACCTCAATACCCACTAAAAACCCCCTCCTCCCTTCGCGGCCCTGCGCTTTGATGTGAAGGAAAGACTGAGATATAGAACATAGTTACGCAACAGTCGATCCAGCGCATAAAGTGCTTGAAGTGTGCCCTGGGAGAACACACTCCACTACGAAACGGGGGTAGTTGTTAAGTCCCTTGCTTTACCTAGTAGCTAAGGGCCCCCATCGTTCCGGATCCTAACTCAGGGAGGGAAGTAATGCGCGTACCTGCCTCTCCGGGTGCCGGCTGAAGGCCGGCGACCTCGAGAAGAGACCGTAGCACGCGCCGAAGGACTTCGCTCCCTATCCCTTTCTGCGGCCTCTTAAAAGATTTATCATAATAGGATGGAGTGTGCACAGTATAGAATATTATTTATCTTGAACGAATTAATTAATTAATTACTTTATTGCACTGTATAAAACTAAAGTACACTGGGCGGTCTTCTCGCGAAAGACGATTTCTCCAGACTATCCTATACTATATTGAAGATTTTAGCGAATGAAGTCAAATGAAGTCTTAGTAAATACAATATAATGGTTTGCTATTCTGTTTTGTTCTTTTTTTATTGCAGGAGGTCAGCAGACAGGCAGACGGCCCACTTGTTGAAGAGCGGTTACCATCGCCTATGGACATTTGCAACACCAAAGATGCTACAAATGCGCTGCTGCCCTCTTAAAGGAGACTGAAACCTGGTCCACTAATGCCGGATCACAACTCAAGGTTGTTATGGCGACATATTTTAGACCAGGAGTGGTAGCCATCCAGTCGGGCAAATGCCCTACCACCTGGCTGTAGGTTGTTTTGTCGCCTCTTACGACAGGCCGCCCGGCCGCAGGAAATTGTATTATTTCTCCGTTCCTGCACGGTTAAAAGAAAAGATCATGTTCAAAAGATCTCTACTAATTAAAGTACAGAAATAGCGAAACAAAGAAAGCTTAAATTTGAAACATTACGCTTAGCGAAAGTTGTTTGCTTTGTAAGAAAAAAAGTAATTTTCTTTGGTTGAAATAAATTATATTTTGTACGTGCGAAGGTTCGAAAATGATTTCAGAGGTACAAGATAAATGTTTGAAGTGAGGTTCCGAGCCGTATTCTTTTAATTAGACTTGTACTTGACTTTTATAAGACCCCTCAAGACTGTCTCAAGGGATTCAAAATTATTATTTTGTTTATTCACTTTAGAATTTACGCTTAGAAGCAATAATACTTAGCGAGTTGGTTTCCTGCAAAATTACGTTCAGAATTACCAATCGATGTGTGCGTGAGCGCTGTGTAATTATTTAGAAAGCAACACAACCATCTGAGCTCCACAAGAAACTTAATATAGTCTCATGTTGGAGCGCATACCAAAGACTTTATGGTCTTTACATACTTTATCCTTTGAAATACCTCACCTTGTCTGTCTTAGGCATGGTTAGGTATAATAATTTGGCATCCAGGCGAAAGTTTTCATTGGTCTCTTATTTAAACTGTTAAGAGGTAAATATATTTACTGAAATCAAATTGAACATTCCAGTGAATTTTGTGATGAGACGTAGGCAGCCACCAATGTTCGTGGTACCATACGGCAGGACCAACTTGCTTAATAAGGCCCCGATGAAGCAGACCTTGAGAATATTGAATATATAATATATTAGCAGAAGGTGATGTCAGGAGCCTTGAGAATAGACGAGCGTGTATGACAAGAGCTATGAATGTCAAAGAAGCAAGTGAGGTGTGTAAGAATAAGCCTGTATGGCACTCTGTTGTTCGTGCCTACCCCGCAAGGGACCTGGCGTGAAGTTATGTATGTATGTATATAATATGTCAACAAATTGTCATTTTTCTTTGTACTGTGACTGAATTCACAAGAACTGAATATTATATTATATATTATGACGACTGAATAATATGTATATTATAATATATTATGTGTATCACGCCATCGTGTTGGTAACAAATCTAATGATAGCGATGTTTGTAAGTTAATAAATAAATTTACGCTGACACGCACACAAAGGCACAAATAATGTTGCAAGCAAATAGTCTTTCTAAAAAATAGGGAATTGTAATTATTAGAGCTCTTGGCACTGAGACTGCGGACTGGAGGTACAGACGCGTACAGGCGAACTGAGACTTTTAGATACCAGTAAATTGCTTCACTTTACTTATCTACTAGAGTTCTGAGCGTATTAATTCCCATATATTTACGGCTACTGGATATCCATAAATTTTTAGCTATAGTTCCTACAATCCACGAATTAATTTAGGTTGCCTGGGATGAAATCGCTTTGACCGATAAGGCCGCCTATTGTAATAAAGTGTGCGTGCAATAAAGTGTTATCTCTCTCTCTCTTTCCACGAAGCTCAGCGTGCTTTATTTATAGTTATTCTCAATCCTCGCCGAAAGCGATTCGGAGCCAAACTTTTATTTATAGATGTATGTTATTTTGTTAGTAAAGTTTTATTTGAATTAAACAATTAAAATTAACAAGTTGGCGGTAGGCTAAATAAAACGTTGATAATACTAAATGACACTTTATTTATATTTGTCTTCTGTGATCGCGGCTACTGAAGTTTGGCCGAAACGATTATAATAAGATATTGTTTTATTTTAGATGAAGCTATTTCTGATAACCATTGTATGTCTGAGCTGCGTGATGGCTGAAGTCCACTGGTCACGGGATGGTCAATACCGTATTATAGTAACGGATCCTGTAACCAATGTCAAGATCGACATACCAGTTGGTACGCCTGCAATCGAACCATACCCGCCTGGCAGCAACATACCTTTGGACCCTGGTTTCTCCCCATATCCTTCCATTCTAGGACTTAACGCATACGACCCGTATGTCTTCTGATATCAACGAACTGTCAATTGAAAAAAAAGAAAATAAATATTTGTTTTAATATTGCATTTTTACTATCCTTTTTATTCCTAGTTTAATATTATTAATGAGAATGTGAGTATCACATCTTAAGTATTCAATCGAGTACTCAACCGATCATCACGAAATTTTACATACAAGTTAACAGGGGTACAAAAGAGGACATAAAGTATGGTCGGTTCTATACCTTAAAGTAGGTAGGATATCGCTGTATTAACTTTGCTATCTACCCTCTTTTAGACCATTCCATAAGTAGCTCATAACGCCGAAAATGCTCTGTTAGCCATTCCACAAGGCGATCGCAGTTGTTGTGGTTTTGGCGAAAACTTCACTAGCCACATCATCATTTTCGATCACACAACGCTCACAACGACCCATGTCAAGAGTTCGGTCGAATAGCCTTTCCACTTGGGTTTACGATTGTAAAGTCGGCAAGCAAGTGGAATGGGAAAAGTTGCGGTCGTAGACGTGGTCGTTGTGAGTCCCTATGGAACGGAGCCTTTGTGTAAGGCGACTGCTAAAGGCAGCCATTTTGGAAACACCGAGCCAACGTTTGACAAACAACACATCGCGCTCTGTGCTTATCTTTCTCTGTTCGCAACTTATTGTAATTACTGGCAGTGCCAATTTTTATCTTATTTAAGACCGTGTGAGGAATGTTAGCTTAAAAGTGAAAATTAATATCGTGAGCTGTATCTATGTGCAACCTGTATCCAGCTAGAAGAGGGTGGATCTCAAGGTTGGTGGAGCTTCTACCTTTCTATTGCAAGGATCTGGGTCATATTCAAATTATTAATTTCCTATTACCTAGCTGTATGTCGATTTATAGCTACAATACAACAGGCCGCCACGTACAGGAGTTAGTATTTTTACTACGTTTCCGCACTGATATTCTGGTAGTTTCTAAAACAAATGACTGGACTATAAAGGTTGATTTACACTGAGTCAGTAACTGGCGTCAATGTTAACATCGAGAAGTGACTCATTAGTATGAGTACATAGAGTTAGTAGTCTTGGTGTTTAGGGTGTATCCACGTTATTAAAGTCAGAAGAGAAATAAGAATCTCGAAAACGGCGAAATTTGATGCGAATCTGTTAAGATTCAAAAAGAAACCACTTTACCTAAGAAAATGGATAGATTATAGAAATTGAACTGGACGTTTTGCTGTGCTGTTAAAACAATTGAGATTTGAAAGAAAGTAATTTTATTTAGGCTAAATTATATAAATATAGTATAATTGCTTAATAATATAATTTTGTCCCAAAAGGGCACCAGACTCGCATAATGCCGGTCGGTTAAAACCAGTGCTGATTTTCCGCTGTGCCCTTAAGCGTGCGTCACGGACATTACATCATTGTAATGCATAAAACTAGAATATTAAACTATATACATACATACATAGTATATACACAATAGGTAGAAATAGGGAAACTTATAATCTGGAATTAATATAATAGTGTTATAGATACGTTCTTAAAAAATAAAATAACCAACAAAATTAAAATACAATTAAACTAAATACCACTTGTATCATGTTTTAGGTCGCGTTGTGAATGTTGGTGCTCTTTTAAAAATATCTTAAATTTGTTTCTGTATACATTAAGATGTTGCAAATTTCGAATGGGTGGTGGAATATTATTCCAGCACCTTGATGCCGGCTGTATAATGGCGCTCAGAAGTGATTGATAGAGATTTGCGAATTTCAATGCAAAATCCTAATATTATTATGCGTTTAATTTCTGTATGATTAGAGAGAATGACTCTGAAACTGCCAATCAATATGGCACGTTCTGTCTACTGTTGTTTGTTTCTGGCAGTTTGCAAAGCATACTAATTTCATAACTACAATCTAGATACAAGCTCAAAGACCGGGAAAAGTTTTCAAAACGTGAACATACTAATGAAAGGATGAGTTGGATAGGCAAAACTTTGCGAGGCTTCGTTGGCTTAAATGCGACTTAACAAATGTGTCTGCTGCTCTAGCGCGAGTCTCATCAAACTGAAGAAACATTAAAAAAATAATTATATTTCATGCAACGGGCAGAAAAGGCTGGGAGTCACGTGTGGAATCGACACAACACCGTATTGCTTTTATATATATATATATATATATATATATATATATATATATATATATATATATACCTAAATATGTTTTAAAACGGTCATGGGTCCTGCGACAGACGTAACGGCCTATTGCCACTTCAACTTCATAATTTTGCGAGCAGTGTCGGTTAACTTGGTTCTCTTACGGATATCCTCATTTCTAATTCTACTCATAACAGAAACACCCAACATAACTAGCTCCAGTCCTGTCGCCAGTGTCCGTTTCGATACCATAGGTCAGGGCGGGGAGTACGCAATGCTCGAAGACTTTCGTCTTGAGGCATTGCGGGATGGTCGACGAAAAGACTTGACGAAGCTTACCGAGCTACGAAGCTGGAGTGGAGACCGCGTCTCGGTAAACATAGTGTCGGACGCCTTCTAGTCCGGATAGCTGACGCATAGTCCCGCGCAAGGTCACCGATAGGTGCTGGATGAGAAAGGCGGAAGACTGTGATGAGTGGCGCCGACTTGGGGAGCCCTAAGTCCGGCAGTGGGTGCGATTGGCCGACGACAATGTCTACCTGTGTTAAATTAAATGTTTAAGAATATCCAAATAACGTTTAAAAACTAAATGACTAAAATCATCAAGAAGCTACTGATAACACTAATAACTTGTTACATCAATCCTAACTTATAAAAAGGTGAAGTCACTGTGTTTACGGCAGTCTTAAGATTTAGTGTAATCCAAGGTAAGGTGCTCATTAAAAAAAAGGTATAAACATTAATCAAATAAATGTTTAAATAGTAAAACCACATTTGACCTATTGTCGTACAAATATTTTAAATTTTGTTAATTGTATATAAATATATAGCTAAGTAGAAAATATTCTAATTTAAAAACTTTCAATGTCTTGATGCTTATTTATAAATTGTAAGATTTTTTTTGAGTGGCAGTAATTAAATATCAATATAAACTAATGCTTATTATAACCATTAATACATAAATACTTTACTTTAATAATAAGCGTAGGCAAAAAATATAATTCTTAGTTTGTTAGGATCTTGGTCTGTTGTTTAATCTACTTATCTCCTCATATATTATAGAACCATTAATAATTACAAACAAAAAAGTTGTTGTTAAAGTATATGTTATAATGTACTATGAACTACTGTAACTGAAGCTAGGTGTTTTTTTCAGATGAAACTCCAAGCATTACTTCTCATCGCCATTGTAGCATTTGCCTTCGCTGATGAAGCTGAAAGGCAATCTGATGAACATTCGGAACAGGTGCTTACAGATGAAACAAAATCTGACGAGGAAAACGTAAAACCTGTGCTTATCATTGACGAACCGAAACCTGACAGTTCTGAAACGGAACCTGTTATTGCAATTGACCCCACTAAACCCTATTACCCAGAGATAACAACGTATTCTCCTAAACCAAAACCTGAGATAAGTGAATCAGGAGAAGAAGAAGTCAAACCGGTGCTTGAAATCGACGAACCTAAACCAGATAGTGCTGAATCTAATCCTAACATCGATATTGAGTCAATTAAAACTGATGAGGAAGACGTGAAGCCTGTACTTGATGTCAGTGAAGCAAAGCCAGATGATAGTAAGGTTGAAAATGTGATAAAACCAAGTGGATTCAAGTGGCCGTGGGAATATTTAACTTCATTGTGGGACTTAATTCGTCCTACCAAAAGATACATATAAAATAATCCACTTTAAGCTGAGATCAAATTGGTAGAGTTACCAATTTATTTTATTTTTCTAAACGAAGTTTTCATATTTATAAATGTTTAGCAGTACACATAATTTAATTGATTTATGTAATTGTTATCCCATGGTTTTCTATTGAATATTGAAAATATATTTAAAAATATTTGAAAACGTATTTCATTTCATGAGATAAAACATTTTTATCTCTAGCGATTTCCTATTTATTATTATTAGAACTGAATCTTAGATCTCTCAAAGTGAAAATAGATGAATATCAAGAAGACGAAATGAAGATAAATAAAAGTGAGATAATTTCCAGTGGGCACATTTATAGTTATCTCTTAACTACGCAGATGTAAACTACTTGTACACTATATAAGCTAACATACACAGGGTTTTAAAAAAAATGCTTCATTTCATTTGACTCTTTTCTTCAAATAGTCTCCGTCTGTATTTTTGTTTCGTCTGAAATCTAAATTCGTAGTTGAAACCCTGGTACATTAATCAAAACTTTTATTCTTTAACTAATACTGGCAAATTTAGCATTCCTTATACAGCGTGTTTCATACCTTACGACAATAAATCAGACAACGTTTTATTCATAACATACTCTGCCCAAATACAAAAATGAATCAAGCTAACTTTTTTGGTTTAGCCACAGGACCTCATGTTTCATTTCAGAATATTACAACAACATGTATCAGTTATTGTGTCTTAATCGCTAGGTTAGTGACCAATGTATTATGTTGCCAGCTCGTCTCTTCATCATTAAACGCGGAAGATGTTCATTCTTACCAAGGTCAGTGAACCAATATTTACAAGATGTTCTGTTTTTATTCCCTTTTTATCGTAATTAATTTGTTCGGAAATTTCAAAATTTTAATTTTGACATTACGGTTGATTTAATAGTACCAAAAAAATTGTATGGAGTACAACCACTAAAGTTATGATTTATTGTCATTTGAAATGAAACACGCTGTATATATTGGTGCAGTACGTTAGAAGTTACTTCTTTTATATACAGGCAGTAGCTAGGTTTCATCATATCAGACCTACAAAGTGGCTCGATTTGGTATTGGATTGTTTTAATAAATCACCAGTCCCTCTGATATTCTTTGGATCTTAAAGATATCTTTTTGGAGTAAGCACAGATGTAGATAGAGTTTTGAAGGTTCTAAATAAATACATGCGATGTATGCCTTACATTTATTGGACTCATATAAAACCTCTTTCCCAAGAACATAAAATTTTTACTGTACCCTCTATCTATATTAAGCATTTAGCAGTTTCCGTGAAACAGAATCCTAAATTTTTCGATAATATACTATAGACAAAAATCGAAGCCCTGACGTTCCTTGATTTGACTACTCAAACATAAGAGCATAGGTCTGATATGAAGTCTTAGTCAAAGGTATTGTTAACGCCGACCTTAATTGGTCGCCGCCTCTTTTGTTTCTTTTCCTTCCGCCGCATCTGTCACTATGCAATGTGACAGAGTCTACCAAAGAGTATATTGAATATATGGAGAGAGTCTACGCTCGACCGCTGAACGCATCGCTGCTCCCGCACAAACCTCGCCGCGTCTTGTGTGATGTACCTCTTTTTACACCCGCTTACAACAACCCGCACGTTGGAAGGTGCACGCTGCATCGTTCCAGCTGGTCCACTAAGTTGAAGGAATTGCAAGACAAGAAGAAAGGATCAAGAGGAAGAAGTGCCTGCCGCTGCGAAGACGCACCGTTCGTAGCGTGTCTGGTGCGGCGTACCTTATCCTGTAAGTCCTTTCCTTCTTGATATCCCCGCTCCCGCGCCATCAGGTATATACATACATACATACATAACTTCACGCCAGGTCCCTGCGGGGTAGGCACGAACAACAGAGTGCCATACAGGCTTATTCTTACACACCTCACTTGCTTCTTTGACATTCATAGCTCTTGTCATGCACGCTCGTCTATTCTTAAGGCTCCTGACAGGTATATATATTGTTATTTTTACTGTATCTACTTGAGATGATATAAACACCTTTAAAATAATAATGCCTAGTAGAGCTTTAAAATAACTGCGAGGCATGGGGTGCCTAGTGAAAAGTTCGGAGGCCACTGGCCCAAGTCGGGTCCAATCTTTATGTCATTTCGGTTATATATTTAGATTGATTCATACTTTTGCTCCTGATGTTACTATTTATGTATTTATTCAAACATCGATGACTCGATGTCTGTCATTAATGATCTAGATAGCTTCAGTATAGTGTCACCTGACGAGATCGGCATGTCTGTGTAAACTAAAACCCGAAAAAACAATCAAATTTGTACTAAAAAAAATGCGTATTAAGACATTATCCTTCGAGTTCCGGCCAAAAAACCCTTTATGAATTGATGGATCTTAAAACTGTATGATTGCCAAGAGTCTTGATTATCAGGCCATAGATTGTTATGAGAAAAATCATCTCCGTGCAGGAACGGAGGAAGAATACAATTTCCTGCGGCCGGGCGGCCTGTCGTAAGAGGCGACAAAACAACCCACAGCCAGGTGGTAGGGCATTTGCCCGACTGGATGGCTACCACCCCTGGTCTAAAGTATGTCGCCAGAACAACCTTGAGTTGTGTTCCGGCATTAGTGGACCAGGTTCCAGTCTCCTTTAAGAGGGCAGCAGCGCATTTGTAGCATCTTTGGTGTTGCAAATGTCCATAGGCGATGGTAACCGCTCTCCATCAAGTGGGCCGTCTGCCTGTCTGCTGACCTCCTGCAATAAAAAAAAAAATAAACTGAAATTTATTTCTGAATTTTAAGATTCGAGCGTACACGAATATATTCCAACCGTTGACATTAATCTCTTTTTAATTGCAAACGAGGTAACTCATTATTGCATCAATTAATTGATAATTACCTAAATGAACACTTCCATTTGCGTTGCATTAATCATACGACTTAAGACCAATCAAACAAAAAATTCCATAATAAGATGTTGAAACAGATATAAAACTATAGTCTTCACAGAATATTGAGTTTACCTTAAAAGTCACGCCTTTAAAGGTAAAGCATTTGAAGGTACAACCTGCAAGAATTAACTTGAGACTTCGTTTGTTCATATATAATCACCTGTTAAAACTTCCCTGTTTTTCCAAAAATAATTCAAAATCCAAAATTAGCCAAATCAATCCAGCCGTTCTGGAGATTTAGCGAGAGAAACGAACAGCAAGTGATTAATATATATATACGTTTTTGTGTTGGTCTGTTTGTTATAGAAAAATTACCGGGCCGCTTCCGATGCAGTTTTCGCTGATAGATGGAAAATACCCGAACATAAAGTCTGCAGTGCTATATTAAGAGAATTCTACGGCAATTTTCTTAGAGAGAGGTTTAAAGTGGTCATATAAAAAAAAATGATTCCCATACAAAATTTTCAATGATCGACAAGTAATAGGTAAATTTTGCATGCTTTTAGTAGCATTGCAAAGTAAATTGAGTATGCTTTTAGTAACATTAGTCATCCCGATTTTTTACGGGATTTTTAGAATTCATTAGTTTTCATATTTAAAAATCCATTACCCTTCTAAAAATAGCCTGTGATTTTATACGAAGCACAACAACTGTAATCACTGTTACCTGTCCAACGCGGACAAAGTTGCGGGCAAATGCTATTTATAACTAAACTAGAAATGCCGGAACGCTTTTTTTTTATTGCAGAAGATCAGCAGATAGGCAGACGGCCCACTTGATGGACAGCGGTTACCATCGCCTATGGACATTTGCAACACCAAAGGTGCTACGAATGCGCTGCTGCTCTCTTTAGGGAGCCTGGAACCTGGTCACTAATGCCGGAACACCACTCAAGGTTGTTATGGCGACATACTCTAGACCAGGGGTGGTAGCCATCCAGTCGGGCAAATGCCCTACCACCTGGCTGTGGGTTGTTTTGTCGCCTCTTACGACAGGCCGCCGGGCCGCAGGAAATTGTATTCTTTCTCCGTTCCTGCACGGATAAAAAACTACCAGCCGCTACCGGCCAAAGCTTAAGAAGTAGCTTTTTTGGTTTCATTGCAGGAGTTCAGCAGACAGGCAGATGCCCACTTGATGGAAGGCGGTTACCATCGCCTATGGATATTTGCAACACCAAAGGTGCTACAAATGCACTGTTGCTTTCTCAAGGGAGACTGGAACCTGTCACTAATGCCGGAACACAACTAAAGGTTGTACATACATACATACATAACTTCACGCCAGGTCCCTTGCGGGTAGGCACGAGCAACAGAGCGCCATTTAGGCTTATTCTTACACACCTCACTTGCTTCTTTGACATTCATAGTTCTTGTCATGCACGCTCGTCTGTTCTTAAGGCTCCTGACATCACCTTCTGCTAGTACACGATCAATTTGATCATGGAAGGTGTGTCGTGGCCTTCCGCGACTTCTGCATCCATCCACTTTTGCATTGTGTATCTGTTTAGGACTACCGGAGCATTCCTCCAACTAAAGGTTGTTATGGCGGCATACTCTAGACCAGGAGTGATCGGCATCCAGTCGAACAACTACCCTACCTGGCTGTGCTTTGTTTTGTCGCCTCTTACCACATGCCGCCTGGCCGCAGGAAATTATATTATTTCTCTGTTCCTGCAAGGTTAAAATACAAGTACTGTCAAAATTCAACCGTATAAAGTAAGTGGATGAATGGAATGATATAGGAACAGGCTATAAGACATTGCAGTCCTTTTCAAGTATTTGAATACGATTTTCAAAGCCTTTTTAAACTTCTAAAGTTCAACGTAAATTACTTGGCAAGTTTTTAATGTTTTCTTAGTTCCTCTCTTCTATACTACGAAACTTTTATATTTAACTTTTCTTTGAACATTTATGCAGTGTTTTTCAATGGAAAGCAGACTTTATTTAAGCTGTTTGAATTTAATTAAATGACAATGGAGTCACTAAAGAGGCGTATATATTCAATGGTGCCCTTAGCTTTGGAGTGAGTATGTAATAGTAGATTTTTACATGAGAGCTGAAAGTGACCTATTTAGGCATGATGCTAATTCTTCGAGTGCTTAAATAGATCTTTCACCCTAGCTTAACACTCTGCTTTTCATAGACAGTATACCCGCCACACTTGTCCAAGGCGACTTGGCAGGTTTGACACATAGGTTCTCTCGATGTGCAGGTTGCATCACGATGTTTTCCTTCACCATTGTTAGCACGTGGTAATTGTACTAACGAAATGCACATTAGTATAAATGATGTTACAAAATTGATGATATTTTTTATTTTAACCCATGCCGCGATTTAACTGGCTGTAAACAACTTGCGACATGAGTCGTATGTATTTTTTATGGTTCGCATAAAATTAAATTTTCATAAACGACGATATAAAATTGTCATTGTTTGATTTGAAAATCGCGCCTTTTTCAACGTCAATCGATTGTGACAATTAATGCTCTGTGGTCAGCACCCATTATACCCACCTCTTGGGAGTTTTCTGAAAGCAGTTCCCGCTAAAAACGACGCGAGAGATGTTGTGCTGTGTAGTTTTATTTTCTAAAGATGTGTAAAATTATTCTAAAATGAACAGAAGTTGTAGGATATTGATAGATTTTGAGTAGTAATTATGTGTTTTGTGAGAAATGTGAACTGTATAGTCAAATGTGGTCTTTTGAGTTGTCACAAGAACTCCGTTGAATTACACTAGCTGATTACCTACAGTTCAGCTGTGCTGCACATAAGCTTAAGAAAATGAAGAAACAAAACTAAACCAAGATCTGGCTGAAAGGCCTAGCTGCCAAGCCATAAACCTAAATAAATTATACTGTACCCACTTCTTGCCATGGGTCAATGCTTTGACTATATAGGTATATAGTCTAAGGGTCAATGTGAGTGCTGTGATCGAAAAGGATGACGTCATTAGCGCGCTTTCACCGTAACGACCGTGGTCGTCGTGTGGAACGGCTGACGGGGCATTTTGGGCGTTGTGAGCTACTAACGGAACGGACTCTGTATTAATTACCTGTTAAAATAATATAATTTGTATTGTAATTATGATAGAGTAATATCCTGTTTCGTTCAAATCATCATGATCCGCATTAAATAGTTGATCCATTAAATAATCACACGAAATCGATTAAAACGTATTATGTGATTCACATTAATGCATTCATTTGGAAAATACTACTATATAATGTATGCGGAATATTTCTAATATGTTATTTTGTATTTGACATTAAAACAGATAACAAGGTGAGTTTATGTATTATAATATTAATGTTTTTCTATGTTCAAATAAAATTGTTAATTGCATGTAGGTTAATGATACTGATCGATCCATCTGCCAAAATGATACGATATCATATCTCTAGAGATATGATATCGTATCATTTTGATACATATCAATTACATACAAACATAAAATAGTGATGAAATACCGATTTTTTTTATAATCATAATTTTCTATAAAAACGGTGATCTAGGTTCAGTATTCTACTTATAGTCTTGAGCGACTATGGTTACAATATAATATAAATAAGTTTAGTTTTCTTTAATGTATTTGATTAAATGTAATTTAATACTGATCATAAAAATATGTGAAATATAGATATTTTTAGATGTGATATTTCACATCTCGAATACATATCGAAAATATTATTACGAGCTTCAGGACTCGTATTAAAATGCCGTTGGAATTACTATATAATTTATTAGAACTATAAAAACACGTATAACATAGGTACAAATATAACTAGACACTACTAGTACGAACTGCACGATTCAATAACACGTGCAAAGTCCGTCCCTATGTCGCTCATCGTAGTCTTGCTCGTATCGAAATATTCGCTTGACTGCCGCACCCCTCCGTTCGGGTATTGTTTTATACTCACTACACAATACAAAATCGACAGCGTGGACTGGGGTTTCCGAGAAACCGTACTCTGCACACCTGGTCAATTATTCCTGCGAACGGCCAACAAAGTCGAAAATAATAATAAAAGGCTTTTGTGTAATTACTAATTTTAAACCCGTAGTAAACAAAATAACTCCGAATGTGGGTTGGGTAATAAACCAGGTGCGCATGTCTTTGTCTTTGTAATCACGCAATAAACTGAAATATAACAAAAGTTTTACTCGATAAAGTAAACGACCAATTGTGTAGTTTAGAAATAAGAGGGTACATTATAAAATTAATTATTAACCTTAAAAGAAAACATGACAAGAACAACGGTACAAGTAACTAAACGCAACAATTTTCTTCTTTATATATAAAAATTAATGTTTGTCTGTAAATCTTTATGGAATCGTAAACTATACATTTGATCATGTGATGATCTTTAGCAAAGTTGTTGTGCATGAGCCAAAGAAGGTTTCTGAGTTGGTCCACAATTGTACCCGGTAGGTGGCGCTGCTGTCGGCATATCGATTGAAGCTTTTCCGGGCAGGACGACCTCTTCCGGGACAGCAGCAACAATAAAACATTGATAGTAGAGTTAAATAAAGTTTTTTTTATTCCAGATGACGAATCTATTCCTTGTGTTTTTGCTCCTGGCATTATTGGCGATGACCAACTCATACTACTTGTATCCCAGATATGGATATTATAACAGCCATTATCCCAACTACTATAGGTATCCAGGGGATATGTTCAGCGACCCACATTATTTTAGGAGGAGTCTCCTGTATTAATACAACAAATAACGACATGAATCACTGAGTTAATGTTTTTTTTTTAAATATGTATAATTGTAATTAAATTATTGGAATTTATATTTATTTTAAATTGGAACCCTTAAGTAATTATTACGACCACTTTTCTGTCCGTGGTACCGCCATTTAAACCTCCTTTCGGCCCATTAATACTTTTCTCTTACTATCTAAATTCTTCCTTCAAATGTGACGGCGCGTTCCCCTTTCGCACGTCACTTAAGTCACTCATTGTCATATCATTAAAATAAATATATCGCTCCGCATTGTAAATAAATAAAATATTATAAAATACCTTAAATATACCGCGCCCGCACCATATAAATATATAACTCGCTCCGTATCGCAACTTTTATATATAATAAACATATCATATATATATATATATATATATATATCATATACTAAAAATAAATACATAAAATTAAATACTATAAATATAAAAATACAATGAAGTGTGTGTGATAGTGGAGAAGAGGAGCCGCGTTTCATTCCATTAACCAGGTAAGTGCGTGCTCGTTCCGATTCTCATTCCGAATTGTCCACACTTCTTTTCCCGCAAAGTTGACATAGTTCGCTTATCGCTAAATCCAGCGCCGCCGCAACAAATGGTCCTTCGAGCCGGATACTCGATACGCGTAATTTTGGCGTAATCGGGCCGGATTTCCTATATTTATTGCCCTACCATAGGCATATCATATACTGCATTATCGTATTCGTGTGTTTCCTAGCTTTAAGGTTAGGAAAGTTACCGCTCCGCATCCTCTTTTTTCACCGCCGTCGGTCTTATAGGTGTTTGTCTAAGCTATATTAATTACTCGCACCTGCACATTTAGGCAACCCTTAGCCGAGTGTTATTTCTATTAGTAGAAATAAATATAAATAAGTTCAACATTCATTAAATCATATTTCGTATCGCATTAACCAGGTAAGTGCGTGCTCGTTCCGATTCTCATTCCAAATTGTCCACACTTCTTTTCCCGCAAGTTTGACACAGTTCGCTTAACGCTACATCCAGCGCCGCCGCAACAGTCCGTCTATCTGTCAAGTAATTAAACGCGCAATCAATTTATTTCTTTCTTTAATTTTTCTGTTGTATTTCAAACATGTGCCCATAAGAGTAATATCATTTCTGTTTGTCAAATGTCAACAAAGATAAACAATTTGTCATCTCAAACAAAAACAGCAGCTAATGAAGTATAACGGCGGGTGAGGCATTGCAAATTCTTACATTTATCTTTGAAAAAGTTCCACAAAGGGAAATCGCGATTCCATATTTTCCGACTCCATCAATGAAGTCGGTCCTTTGTCAAATTAATGGAAAGTCAATGGTAATTTCGGTTTCTTTTTTGATAATATCAAGCTAATCATTTCTTGAGTAATTCAAAATCGTTTCGCTTTATTCATATTTTTATTACATTTAAAATTCAGGGCTTTACTTATAATAATCTGGTTAAGAAAGGGTTAGCCATCTCTTAAATATGAGACTCTTAAGCCCCTAATCAATGGCCGTTTCAAATAAAACTTGCCATCTTGCCTCTTAGCAGCCTCTTAAACTATCTCTCGGTGCTGGTTATTTTTGACAGTTATTTATGAGCCACTTTTTACCACCTCTAAAGTAAATAACCGTAATCAGGTCAATCAATCAATGGTTATATATGTAAAAAATACTAAAAATGTAATTAGAAATAGTAATAATAAATAATAGACATAAAAATGTAAATAGCCTTAAATAACGAATATATAATAGATATAAGTATTTGTAAATAAAGAAATAAAACAACCCCATCCCGTTCTTGGTGTACTTAGAATAAGAGAAATAAAAGAGAAAAAAATACAAAGACCTCTGTCTTAAACCATGATGGAGGAGAAGGCAAATTTAATAAAAAAAATCCTTAAGAGGAGTTTATGGGTTAAATTTCCCTTAATCAGTTGCTGAGCAGTTCCTTAAAATTTAACAAACGATTATAATTAAGGCCATCAATGAATATTTCTTGTTTATAACTTCCTTTTTTTTTTTTTTTTTGGTAACGCAGGGGGAATGTCTTTTCTTGCGACACCCCCTCGGGCCCGGAAAAATGAAGGGGGGGGACCCGAGGGGAGTGTGGGACTCCCAGCGGCAGGGATCTCCACGCATAACTACCGCTGTCGGCGGTAGTAGTCGCGAGATCCCGTCCGCCAGACTACCCACTAAACCTACCTGCGCCTCTTTCCCACGCTTTTACGGGGCACCACGAGAACTAGAGCGGTGCTACTACATTCGTGACGCCCCAACGTCTGGCAATCTTCAGAACACCCCGAAGGCAAGGTGCCCTGCTTCATCAACAGGGGAGGAAGTCCGCGGGTTCCCCCGGTCCCCGCGGCCCCCTGTGACGGCACTAAGGGAGGTGGTGTGCGTAGCGACGCCTCCGACCGCCAGTCCGCCGTCGTCGGAGGGGGTCTGCATACGCATCCATCTCCCTGGTCCTCTCCGCGGCCTCCTTCAGGGACATTACCGTCTCGCTGAAGGAGGAAACCGCTCCCCATCCGTCCTCACTCGACAGCATGGCTTCGACCAACTGCTGGAGCGAGGACACAGGACCCGTGATACGTTCTAACTGATGACGCTGAGGTCCCCAGGCGGCGCACTCGACCAGCGTATGATACGCCGTATCGCTGGGTGCGCCGCACTCCACACATTCTGGCGTTGGTTCACGCCCCGCTATCTGATGCAGATACTTACCGAAGCACCCATGCCCGGTAAGTATCTGCGTCAGTCTGTACGTTAGGGTCCCGTACTTCCTCGAGACCCAACGTGACAGGTGGGGGCGGACCGCCTCCACCGTCTCTCTTCCTGCTTCTGGGGACCCCAGGTCATCAGCCCATTCTTGGATCAGGGCCTCGGTCGCCAAGACCCTGATCCTCCGTACAACTGCCGGACACGGCCTCTCTCCTCTAGCTCTGGTGTCCTGCCGGTAGCGGTGCACTGCCGCGAGCACCTCCGCCTGGAGCACCCAGGGCGGATCACTTGCGAGCAGTGTCGCCGCTGTCCACGACACTGTCCGGTACCCCCGGATGGCCCGCACCGCCAGGACCCTCTGAGAACGTTTCAGAACGGTCCTGTTCTTGCGGTGAAGTGAATCGACCCACACGGGGGCACCGTACAGCGCCATGCTCCGTAGGACACCCATGTACAGCTTTCTACAGACCGCGCCCGGCCCTCCCACATTGGGTAAGATTCTGGCAAGGGCGGCAGCGGCACCTAGCAATCTCGGGGCCAGCTGGGTGAAGTGGGCCCCAAAATTCCATTTTCCGTCTAGGACAAGGCCCAGGTACTTCATCTGGGCCTTTACCGCTACCGCCACTCCCTGGACGGCGACGTGTGTGCCCCGGGGCGGTGGTCTACGTCGTCCGTAGAACATGAGGGCCTCCGTCTTCTCCGCGGAGACCCTCAAGCCTAACTTACGCACTCTTTCTATGACCAACGCCGTCGAGGCGTTGGCTAGTTCCACGGACTCCTCGTAGGTTCCACCCCGGGCCGTGATGAGGGTGTCGTCGGCATAACATATCACCCCCATCCCGGGCAAGACTGGCTCGCTGAGGAGCCAGTCGTAACCAATATTCCACAGGATCGGACCCAGCACCGAGCCCTGTGGAACACCGCACACGACACGTCGCCTACCAGAAATCTGACCAAAACCGCCTTCCCAGAGGATATATCTGTCTTGGAGGTACGCCTTCAACAGTCTGACAAGGTATAGAGGCACTCCCTGAAATCGGAGTGCCTCTAGAATCGTTTCGAAAGGAAGACTGTTGAAGGCATTTTGGATATCCAAAGATACCACCAAGACAGACTCCTTTATGCTCTCCGCCTCCCTCGTGAGGCTCCTTAACGCAAACAGGGCGTCCAGGGTTGAACGCCCCGGCCTGAAACCATACTGAGCCTCCGAGAGTCCAGGCCCATCAGAATCCAGGTGCTGGATGAGGCGGCTCGCCAAGATCTTTTCGAACACTTTCGCCACCTCGTCCAACAGCACGATGGGCCTGTAGGCGGAGGGATCTTCGGGAGGGCGGCCCTCTTTCGGGATGAGGCACAGCCGGCCCTCTTTCCACTGCTTCGGGAACTCACCTGCCCTGATGCAGGCATCAAAGAGTTCCCGAAGCTGGCCGCCTAGATGTTTGGCGGCCAGGAAGAGGACCCGGCCTGGGACCCCGTCCGGTCCCGGTGCCGTTTTCCGGCCCCGGAGTCGATTCAGGGCTATTTCCACTTCCTCCTCAGAGACTGGGGGAGGATCTGTCTCCGTGAGCACATTCTGAGGAGGACACATCCTGGGAGGAGTAAAAGCTCCCGGGTCCGGGAAGAGGCCGTCGACAATTCTATTCAGGACCCCGTCCGGCAGGGACTCCGTGACCGGGGTGGAGCAGGCGCGCATTTTCTTGCGCGCCATCCGGTACGGACGTCCCCAGGGGTCCGCGTCCAACGTAGACAAGAGTTCTTCCCGTGCCCGGGTCTTCGCCTTACAGATGGCTAGCTGAAGAGCCTTCTTCGCTACTCGATACTCCTCCCAACGATGTTCCTCCTCACCTCTGTCCGGAGGATGCCGACGCCGGCAGTTCTTCAGAGACCGGCGAGCCCGAAGGGCTGCCTCCCTCAGACTCCCGATCTCTGCGGTCCACCAGTAAACCGCTTTTTTCCGTCGACGTCGACGCGACCGTGGCATTGAGGCATCGCAGACCCTCGTAAGGGTTCTGCGCATGCCCTCTGCCAGATCCTCCGGACAGGTGTTACTTTCTCGGTTGGTCCAGCCCTGGACGACGGCCATCTCTTCAGCCAGCTCGGGATCGAGCCGGCTGACGGCCCATCGAGGGAGCTGGCCGTGACTACATGGGGGGTTTGACCCAGTTCTGTCAGGAGGGGGGGAGACCTCGAACCTTATGTAAAGGTGGTCTGACAGAGTTTCCACCTCCTCCTCCACTTTCCAATTCATCACCCTGCGTGCGATCGCATGGGTGGCAAACGACAAATCAATGACGGAGCCACCCCGCGCTCGCACGCAGGTATGGACCGAACCGCGATTCAGAAGGGTCAAACCACTTTGAAGTGCCCACGTTTCCACAGCCAGTCCCCTCAATTCGGTGACAGTGTTTCCCCAGGAGCGGGATTTGGCGTTGAAGTCGCCGAGTACGAACGTCGCCCTCGGCGACTGTCTGTTCACGGCGGCCCTGACAGAATCCAAGAAGAGCTCGAATTCTGCCAGAGGTCGGTTGGGGGAAAAATACACACCTATGGTGTAGTTCCCCCACCCTGCCACCGCGTAACCCCGCCCCCTCTCGATCTCAGTGAGTTGGGTGTCAGCGCCCGAACTGGCCACCACTGCCACCGTGTCGTCCAGGTCCCCAACCCAGTTGCTCTGGGAGGGGACGTAATACGGCTCCGATATTACGGCCAGACCAACCTCCCACTCCGCCATGGACTGAAGGAATAAATCCTGGGCCCCGGCGCAGTGGTTTATGTTTCCTTGCAGGAGTCTAATATGTCGTCCGGGCATGTTATTGGGACATACTAGACTCCGCCTGGTGTCTTCCTACTCCGACGTTCGCCGGAGGTACAAACTTGCCACGAACGTGTGGAGGGAGGCAGCCCCTCGACAGCGCCACGTGGTTTGCGACAAGCCCGGACTCGGCGCAAACCACACAGTGAGCATTTGGCTCAGTACATTGAGCGACCCTGTGTCCGCTTCTGCCGCAGCGGAAGCACAGGGCCGACCTGTCGACACGCCCGTCTGGGCACATTACAGTGATATGGCCCGTGTAGAGGCACCGCATACAGCGTATGGGTCGCCTTTCACGGGCCGACACGACTGCCGAGCTGAAGCCCACGCAAATGTGATTCAGCTCAGTTAGCAATTTCGCGACCGGGACGGGGCACTGGACGTATGCAGCCCCTAACCCCCCCGGTCCGACACCAATACCGCCAGACTTTACATGCTCGCGAGGGCAGTTCCCCGCGCGAGCGATGGCCTCCTCTAATAAGCAAGGCGTGACCGAGTCGTCAAGCCCTGTAACACGGATGTCTCCTTTCTTAACTGGCCTGGCAACCTCGGCCACGCCTGTCAAAACTGCACTGAGGGCCACAGCCAGCCGGTCAGCCTTTTCGGTGAACTCCGGCCCTGGTGGCAGCTCTAAGAGCCGGGCATCGTTGGCCGTCCGGACTATCTTGAGGCCCTCCTTGAGGCCCATCGCTTGCAGGTCCACCACTTTCGCGGCCTGCTCAAAAATCTGGCGGTATGTCACCCCATTCTTGACGGCCTCAGGCAGCAGCGTTACCATTACTGCTGCTGCCTTGGCCTCTACCAACGGAGCCGGTCTCCTTGGAGGGGGTCTCCTGACCGGCTCGTTCCTCCATTGAGGAGCAGAGGTTAGTGGCGCAAGGGTTGGGGCGGGGTATCCCCATCCTCCTCTCTCTCGCATCCTTCTCCCTTTGCTCCTTCTTCCACCACCCACCACTGTCCATTCCTCCAGGCCTTCCGGGGCGGGAGTGGGAGCGATAGGGGGAATTGACCATATTGGGGGGGTCGGAATCACCCCCTGTCTTCTGGGGGCCCTCTGAACACCAGAGGGACCCGGTTTCGATGTTGGGCGCAGAGGGCCCACCACTTTTGCATATGACGGGGCGGGGGCCGCCGCCGTCAGAATTGGCTCTACCTCCATCGCCAAGGGCTCCGTCAGGTCGTCAGAGTCCCCGGGAGGAGGAGCCGTGGTAGGTCTGGCACCCGAAGCTCCAGGTGCCGCCTTGGTCTTCTTGTCCGACGCGAGTGGTGGACGTATAATCGGGGGGGGGAGTAACCTGTCTTCAAGGCCCGCTAGGCGGGCGTTGATGAACTCCCCCATCGACATGATGATGGAGCGCTTCAGCTCCTCTATGTCGAATGGGGGAGATTCGTTATTGGGTCTCCCCCCCTCATTCTGGAGCGAAAGCCCCGCGTCACTAGCCGCGGCCTCCTTGGCCGCCGCCTCCCTGGCCGCGGCCTCCTTGGTCGCGGCTTGGTCCCTGGCCCTGGCCTCCTTGGCCGCGGCCTTGTCCTTTTCCACGGTCTCCTTGGCCGCGGTTTTCATTTCTTCGAACTCTCTACGGTATGACCGGATCTCGGCCCGTAGGGAGTCCACCTCGCGCTTCAGCTTCAGGTTGTCGAGGCTGAGTTTTCTGTTTTCGGCGTCGACGGTCCTCCTGGAGAGACATTCCGTCACCTCCATGAGGGCCGCTGCCGCCTCCTTGAGTTTCTTAATGTAACCACCCTTGAGGTTCCTCGAGGTTTGGGCCACATTGTAGATGGCTGCGACATGGACGCCGGCCATGGTGCGGAGTTCCTCCGCATCCAGAAGATCAACGTCCGTCTGCCTCGGGTCCATCTCGGGGGGTACATCCACCCCTTCTTCAGGCGCAGAGGCCTTCGTCTTCTTCGCTAAATTCTGGCGGAGATCGCTGACAAAGGCCTCTGCCTCAGCCTCGACCCCCGCGGTTTCTTCGCGGGACAGCGTTGTTCCCGCGCTGTACCCTCTGTGTCGGGCCCCCAGGAGCACCTTGGTGCGCCGGGTCCCTGGTCTCCTGGTGTCCTCCTGGGTTACAACCTTTCTACCCGACTCGTCCGAGTCGGAACCAGCATTCTCTCCGCGGGAGCGTGCGTTAGTCCGTTTCCGGATATCGCACACTCCTGGGGCGCGACTCTGCACCGAGTCGGCCATTAATGCCTCCCCCTCCCCATGGGGGTGTCGGGGGGCGAGTCCGGATCAAAAAAACAAATCAAAATCGCGTGCAGAAACAAAATCCAGTGGGAAAAGCCAATAAAAACCGTCAAATTAGAAAATCGATAAAAAGCAAGCAAAACCGGGTCAACAACAAGGTAAGAATGTCAGAAGTCCATTAAACAAGCCGAGTCGTCAACAAAGATCACATAAAAAACCATCACTAAAACACTTTCTGTAAAAATCCGGCACACGTCCGCTCTGTACGACTGCCGGAGCGGGAATGTTGTTTATAACTTCCTAGATTAACTTTTACTTAGTAGACACTGAATTTGAAGTAGTGATAGTAACTATTTTCCTATATGAGATTTTTTTAATTTTTTATTTGCTGGAGGTCAGCAGACAGGCAGACGGCCCACTTTATGGAAAGCGGATACCATCGCCTATGAACATTTGCAACACCAAAGGTGCTACAAGTGCGCTGCTGCTCTCTTAAGGAAGACTGGAACCTGGTCACTAATGCCGGAACACAAATCAAGGTTGTTATGGCGGCATACTTTTGACCAGGGGTGGTAGCCATCCAGTCGGGCAAATGCCCTACCACCTGGCTGTGGGTTGTTTTGTGGCCTGTCGTAAGAACGACAGGCCGCCCGGCCGCAGGAAAGAAATTGTATTCTTTCTCCGTTCCTGCACGGATAAGAGAGAGATAATTCTCCTTACCTCTACCCTCCGTAATTTTGAAGCGGTCGAGTAGCGGCTACCGCACGGAGGCATGGTTCGTGCGGTGTATTATAATAATGCCACAATAATAAACTCCGCGCGTTTGCCCCGCACGGATTTCGCCGTGTTTCCATGACCTCAAAATCCACAAAAGCCAAATTAATGCATAAACCTCCTTATATGCAAAAGTTTACTCCGCGATTGGTTACATAAGCCCTTTGAGTCACGTACACACTCGTCACGTGCCGCCTTTAGTACAACCGTGAACCGGTGTGCGGACCGGAAAATGTCGGAATGAGCCGGAATTTTCTAGAAAATTTACGGTAAAACAAGTCGCTAATGCCGGCAGCTAGCTGCTTCAGCGTAGCGTGCTCGTGTTAATTCAAAATGAATTCCACTAACGTAAATAACTTAAGATATTGCGATGTTTAATGTTTTATTATGAATAGTACCTTTTCTCTGCCGCTGTAGGCAGTTGCCTACTGATCAAACCACCCGTGCCCATAGTATTAAGAGGTAAAAAACTTATATCTCACTAACAATTGATTTAAATGGAAAGTTATTTGAAAACATAAAGAATATTGAAAGAAAGGTCCTAAGAAAGATCCTGGGTCCAACACGGGAAGCGATGGCAACTGATGGATCCGTCAAAATGCCGAAATCGAAGAACTGGTGGATGAGCCCAATATTATAGGCGAGAGCAAGGCACATCACTTGCACTGGCTTGGCCACCCACATAGAATGGGGCAGGATAGCGCGGTGAAAAGAGCCAGACAGACCAACAGATATCGCTGGAGTGACGTAGTGGAGGCGGGTCTGCGCAAGCTTCATACCGATGACTGGAAGGAGACAGCGCTGAACGGAAAGGAGTGAAGTGTTCTCATTTTGGAGGCCAAGACTCATTTTTTGTCGTTGAGCCGCAGCAGTTACTTAGTTATTATTATTTTTTTATTTTTTTTATTGCAGGAGTTCAGCAGACAGGCAGACGGCCCACTTGATGGATAGCGGTTACCATCGCCTATGGACATTTGTAACACCAAAGGTACCACTAATGCGCTGCTGCTCTCTTGAAGGAGACTGGAGCCTGGTCACTAATGCCGGAACACAACTAAGGGTTGTTATGGCGACATACTTTAGACCAGGGGTGGTAGCCATCCAATCGGGCAAATGCCCTACCACCTGGCTGTGGGTTGTTTTGTCGCCTCTTACGACAGGCCGCCCGGCTGCAGGAATTTGTATTCTTTCTCCGTTCCTGCACGGATAGAATTAACAATACGAATTATTTCATTTCCGTCTATTGCTTAGTTTGTACATTATAACATCTCAAATTGCGTATACCCTAGCAGTGTAGTTTTAGTGAATAAGTGACAACCGGTAATAAATCTGCTTGACAGTTACTAGTCTCTACAAATGGTTTCCAGTGAACTATAATAAACTTTACTAATAACCGCTGGTCAATCTTAGGAGTCACAGATGTTCGGCCCAAGTTATAAGATTTAACCGTTTGTTACATTAACATTTGTTAATAATTTGGATAAATAGCCACTTTAACTTTGTAGGTACGTAATTGTGGCGAATTTCTGACCAAATAATAATAACGGCTTAACTTGTCAGGTTCGTAAGTTATCATGTTTCAACAAAATGTTTGAAAATAAACCTATAACCAGGTTCGCATTTTATGGGCAATCTACTTGTAGCTGGTTCGTACTTTAGAATATACGTATGTAATGATCACTAGGAAGCGAAAGATGATTTTTGTTAAGAGAATGAAACGACGCCATTAACTCCAAAACGGAAGAGAGATTTTTATTTTACTTTTTTGAATGACATTACATAAAGGAACATATGCATTCTCGCGGGAATCCAAAGCCGGCGCCAGATATTCGCGTCGGTAACACTACTTGTTTACCTGTTTCAGACCAATAAATGAATTAACACCCACTCTTCAAAATAGACTTAATGTTAGAAATTACTGTGGGATGTGTAATATAGCCAATCAGAAATTGTATAAAAAAGTTTTTTGCATATTTTTTTTATTTTTATACTGAATCTCACGGCTACGCAGAGTGACAAACCCTAGTAGGTCTATGTTATGTACATAAAAAATGAATTAGTTGTTTTACATATAAACCTACAATAGTTTAGTTTCTTGTTCAATTCTATACAATTACAAAGAAACTAAGTCAATATAGTTTATTTATTTATTTAGGCACACCAACAGCACACACATTATGGTTACATTACATATCATTCACTACAAAGGTTCTGATGTGTGGACCCATTAGAGGAGTGCACAGCATTTACAATTTAAATGTCAATTCCTATTTAATTAATTAATGTCAATATTATGCATATGTCAAGTAGAAATATTATAAAAGTTAATAAATGTAAATAGTGTTGTCAAAAGAAAATAAGGAAAGCAAAAAAATTAAAAATGAAATGCAAATGAATAATTATATAACTATGTACAAGCATAAACATGAACGGCCTGTCAATTATTTTAAAGTCACAGCTGATGTCAACACTTTATTTTTGAACCAATTATATGATTTGTGAAAAATATCAAGATCATCATAGTTGTAGACAATAGTAATATAATATAATAACAGCCCATAAATGTCCCACTCCTGGGCTCGGCCTCCCACAATAGCGGAACGGACAGTACACCCACCACGCTTGTCCAAAATGGCTGGGCAGTTTTGACACATCGGTAATCTCAATGTGCAGGTTGCATCACGATTTTTTCCTCACGAACATACATTCATTCATATATGTTGAGTAGTTTCCAGAAAAGATGCGATGAGAGCTATCTTTTTCGCTATTTTCGTCTATCCCGTGGAAACCGCTTCATTTATTGGGATAAAAAGTATCCTAAATGACGCCCCGGGATATAAGCTAACTCTTTATCGACTTCCATTTAAATTCATTTAGTAGTTTTCACGTGATGCTCTAACAGATAGACAGACTTTTATCCGTGCAGGAACGGAAGGAGGAATACAATTTCCTACGTCCGGGCGGTCTGTCGTAAGAGGCGACAAAATAACCCTCAGCCAGGTGGTAGGGTATTTGCCCATCTGGCTACCACCCCTGGTCTAGAGTATACCGCCAAAACAACCTTGTGTTGTGTTTCGGCATTACTGACCAGGTTCCAGTCTCCCTTTAGAGAGCAGCAGCGCATTTGTAGCACCTTTGGTGTTTAAATGTCCTTAGGCGATGGTAACCGCTTTCCATCAAGTAGGCCGTGTGCCTGTCTTCTGAACACGTGCATTAAAAAAAATAGTAGATAGAATAAAGTCCTATGCATTTCTATTTAGTTATAACCTCATAATTCATAATTGTTATACGAACTTTATCGGCTCATTAAAACTTCTTTATCGGATAAACCTCTTATACCTATTATGAATAAAAGAATTAATATAAAAATCTTTAACATCGCAGTATTCTGTGACTTAAACCATTCAGTACACCATCTATGAGATATTACAGCCACAAATCAGCGGGTTTCAACCATGACGTTCTGGATTCATTCTGGCGTCAGCCTAGCGTGTCCTGGCAAGGTATGGTGAGCTGAGCTCCCAGTGATGAACTACCGTCATTTATTAGCATTTCTTATATTCGTTTCATATGCTTTGATTTCATTTGAGTTTATTTTATTAAGGAATCACAAGCAATAAGTGGAGTTATTAAGCATATATAACATTGTTACGACCTAGGTGCCGACAAAGATAAATTGCACCTGCAGCCCTGTAGAAACACATTTTATTACCTTTTCGGCATTTGAACTTTGTTTGTTTACTTTGTGTTTAAAATTGTGATTAGAAAACAGCCCATTGTGTTTTGTAATCTTTTATGACAGTCATTAGCCAGGTGTGATTCAAGGAAATTCAGTCCACGCGGCCGAACAGACATATTGCATTTGTACAGTATAAAGCAATTCCCCAATTGAGATGAGGCAGTCAAGCGATAACCATAAGCGCAGCAAGACGTGTGTACATTCGGTAATCTATTTAGTGACGGACTTTGCGTGTGTTATTGAATCGTGCATTACGTGTGGATTGGTTGTGTTCAGTTATATTCTTACCTGTGTTATACGTGTTTGTATAGTTCTAATAAATTATATAATAATTCCAACGGTATTTTAATTCGAGTCCTGCAACTCGTAACAATATATTTCTCTATAATACAACAAATGTTTTGAGGGTGTAGGGTTTGTAAAATGAATTCAAAAAGGAAGAAAAAGGTTTAGACCATTTATCTCATTTAGACCAGTAAATACTGATATTGTAACTTTTAGAATGTCAGTATGATTGTTTGGTAGAACATCGCCTAAAAATTATTGAACGGGTGGAAATCACTTTCACCCCTGGAGCATCATTCTTAGCTCTAGCGGTCTACACTCCATGCCGGCTGGCCAAGGCAAGCACGGAGGCGGTTACGAGGTGTCGCTAATCACCTCACAAGCTCACTGCTGGTTAATTATATATATATATATATCTATGTATGGAGTACTGCTCTCACCTTTGCGATGGCTCAGCCAAATATCAACTCGAGGCACTAGAGTCGATTGAGCGGAGAGCCAGGAGGCTGGTAGAACATCGACGTAGGGTTGCCAGCTTATCGGTCTTCTATCGGATTCACTTTGGAGAGTGTGCAGCTGAGCTCTTCGATCTGATCCCGCCATCTCCCTTCCATCATCGGACAACCAGACGAACCGGCATGCGGCATCGATATATGGTGGATATTCCACCTATAAGAACGTAGAGCTTCGAATCCAGCTTCATCATACGCACCGCAAAAGAATGGAACTCATTGCCGGAGTCTGTCTTTCCCGATACTTATAACCTGGGTGTCTTCAAGTCTCGTGTGAATAGGTAGCTTCTAGGTAAGCGTGCTACACCCTAGACCACATCTTTGCTCCACACAGGGCAAAATTATGGTCAAACGCGAACCTATGCTATAATAAAAAATAAAAACAATCTTATGTTTTTTATTGCTGGAGTACAGCAGACAGGATGACGGCCCAATTGGGATGGGAAGTGGTTACCGTCACGTATGGACATTTGCAACACCAAAGGTGCTACAAATGCGCTGCTGCTGTCTTAAGGGAGACTGGAACCTGGTCACTAATGCCGGAACACAACTCAAGGTTGTTATGGCGACATACTTTAGCCATCCAGTCGGGCAAATGCCCTACCACCTGGCTGTGGGTTGTTTTGTCGCCTCTTACGACAGGCCACCCGGCCGCAGGAAATTGTATTCTTTCTCCGTTCCTGTACGGATAAAAAGGTCCTAGGGTGCATTTGTAAACCAGCATCAGGCACCCATTGCCTGGCATATGCCGAACTGCACGTGTTTGTTACCATTGCGAGACATCTTTTTTTGATATATACCTACATACGGGTCTGGAAGAGATCGCTTCTTAGCGATAAGACTGCCTATTGTGCACATTTAGAATATTTTTATAAGTTCTTCTGTGTTTTCTGTAATCATGTACAATAAAGTGTTATCTATCTTTATAGTTATATACCCATTTTATTTTATTTTTGAAGTGAAACTTCTTTAAAATCGTTGCGATTTGAAACTCGATGACACGAAACAGCGTAATGAAAATAAATAAAATAAAAAAGCCTTTATTCTACCGTCATATTACAAACATAATTAAATTCATAAATTGTTACATATTTTTTTCTTTTTAAAAGTCAAACTAATGAAATCAATAAAATCTATGTCCTTTTATTAAAAAAAATTATAATACATTATTGCTCATCGACGGAAGTCGCTTCAGCGGCGTAGGCCTCCCCCAATTTTCTCCATTCATCCCTATTTCTTGCTAGTCTTGTCCAATGTGGGCCGCATCTTTCCTTAAATACGTCTTCCCATCTTTTATTTGGTCTCCCTCTTTTCCTCTTAGCGTCTCTAGGTCTCCATTCTGACACTTTCCTGGTCCACTTTTCCGTGTTCATTCTGTGAACGTGTCCTGCCCATTTCCGCTTAAGACTTCTTACCTTTTTTACTACGTCACATACTTTCTTTTCCTTCATATACTTTTATTTGGAATCTTATCCATAAGTTTCACGCCTAGCATGCTTCGCTCCATTTTCATTACGCTCTGACGTACGCATCAGAGCGTAATGAAAAAGCGACCCTAAATTCCTAGGTTTTTTTTTGTTACTTGCCACTTTCGTCATTTTGGTTGTTTTGGTGGTTTTTGTTGTTAGATTGTGTGTAGTTAGATGGTAGTTTGCATAGACTCATCACTCTTGTCTACTAAGCGTTGTAGATGTAACAATGTCCGTCTGTATATTCTTTGAAGTTTCATTTCTACTGCGTGTGAAGTGCACAGATACATAATTTTATTTTTCAATGTGTCTCGCTTTGTTTAAAGACCAAATAACTGTCTTTCTTTTTCCGCCACCGCATTTTGCAATTTATTAACACATCAACATCAACACGGCAACGCGAACGAAGTTTCAATCTCATTATTAATATCAAATATTTCGTACAACTCTATGAGAAAGTAAAGATGTTATTCTACTCACGTATATAATCAGAAGAAAAATGACAAATTCCTTTTTATTATATTTCGGACGCGGCAAACACCGCGTTATAAATGATCCCGGAATATCCCACAAGACACGGGATTACTTTAGTCATAGTGGACAAACAATTTACGGGATAAAGTATCGGGCCACTAAATAAGCGTTTCTGATTAAAAAAATCTAATACATAAAGGAAAGGTGAGAAAGCAGTTTTAGATGGTGATGATGGACAAAAAGATACTTACTATTATGATATTATATTTTGTGATTTCGCAACTTTTATATGGTTTAGATTTTATATAGAAACTAGTTGACCCGGCGAACTTCGTACCGCCATATTTTCTGAATTCCTAAAAACAAAATCATCATAATCGGTAGTCTTTCTCAATTTATGCGCGTACATACATTTCTATGATTCATTTATATATATATATATATATATATATATATATATAGTATCTTAGAATACCCTATTTTACGTAATAAAAATATAAAATTAGAGGGTATTTTTTGTGAACAATCCCCATTGGTGACATACATACATACATAACTTCACGCCAGGTCCCTTGCGTTGTCACATTGGTGACAACTGTAAGGATAGCGATGTTTGCAAGTTGTGAACTAGGCGTGAGCTGTAATTTACTTTCTCCTATTTTTCCATAGCCCCACCACGTAATTGCGTAATCAAGCCATACCCATCGACAAATGCTTGCCGCCACGCCGACCACGTCCATCAGCGTTACGTCACGGTTGACCGCTTCGACCGCGCGAAACGTACCACACGCGTCTGCGTGACGCGGGTTGTACGGGCGTCAGACAAGTTGGCCTACCGCAAAATGAGACTGCCGATTGATTGATATTGTTTATTGATTGACAACATTTGGAGCCTACAATTGGCAAGACACTGTACAAGATAGAGGAAGAGACGTACTCTAGGTTCGGAGGCCAAGACTCACTTTGGCTGGTTGAGCCAATGGAATTAGTTACTTGACAACATGCGGTGGTTTTTTTTGGTGAAGCAGGGGCAGGGGGACACTACCGGGCCCTTCGTAGGCGCTAGATTAAAGCGGCGAAAGTTAAACCACAGACTATCTATCCGTGCAGGAACGGAGAAAGACAACAATATCCTGCGGCCGGGCGGCCTGCCGAAATTGCGACAAAACAATCCACATCCAGGTGGTGGCATTTGCCCGACTGGATGGCTACCACCCCTTGTCTAAAGTATGTCGCCATACCAACCTTGAGTTGTGTTCCGGCATTAGTGGCCAAGTTCCAATCTTCCTTAAGAAAGCAGCAGCGCATTTCTAGCACCTTTGGTGTTGCAAATGTCCATAGGCGATGGTAACCGTTTTCGCAATTAGAGCCGGTAGGTGGCGCTGAGATCGGATTCTAAATCCACCTAATCACCTGGACGGTTTTTGGTGATTTTGTTTTTGTGGTTTTGAGCGGGTCTCCGGATAGTTTAAATCCACAATTGGAACCGATAGGTGGCGCTGGGATCGGGTCGTAGATTTTCATCTTTTCAGAGCAGGATATTATCTGCTGGGGCTGCTAGTTTCTATTAAAAGCAAGTTAAACCAAAATGGTCGTAATTACATTATTTATTTCATAGAACATAAAAACTTACTACACTAGTATTAACGTAAGAACAATATTTTCCTAAGTTTTCTCAACTAGTATAGTGCAATAACACTATGTTTTAACGGTTTTCAGCGTGTTAATTTATGCGATTTTTATTATTGCGACGTTTCAGCCACTTTTCAGTAGCCGTAATCACGGAAGACAAAGATGTCAAGTATCAATGAGTATTTAAAAATAAATATTTAACCTAACAACTTCTTCATTTTAATTATTTAGTTTTAATTGTGTTTATGTTTATTAATTAATCTATGCGAGCCTAATCTAATTAACTACCGCTTCGCAAGATGTTGTGGCTTAAAGAGAAGAATCAGCGTAAGAAATTCTTCAGCAAACATGCTTAGCTCTAATAATTTTATACAATACTATATAATATTCCTTCCACCCATTTTAATATTGTCATCTTATAACAATTAAAATGGGTGGGAGGAATATCATACTAATATATAAATCTGAAGAGTTTGCTTGTTTGAACGCACTAACCTTAGGAACTACTGGCCTGATTTGAAAAATTCTTTTAGTGTTAGATTGCCCATTTATCAACGAAGGCTGTAAGCTATACATCATCAAGCTAAGACTAAAAGGAGCTGAACACCAATGAAGAATGTTTCTAAATCGGGGGGTTTATTAATTTACTTTTTTTTTACTATTCCACACGGACGAAGTCGCGGGCAAAAGCTAGTTTTGTAATAAAATACAATGATATCCCGGCTGAAAGACTAATCGTATTCTATGAATGTATCATATTCAGAATCTCATTAAGAAGTAACGTAACCATTAAACTCGCGCTTTGAGTAGAGCGACATCAATGTTGCAAATTGACGAACCACTTTAAGTGAAATCGTAAAACAAAACTCAAGACAATTCAGCTACTAAGTTGCGTTATAGGCAGTTAAAACTTGGTCTTGTAACTTGATGTGGAGTGCGGGGACAATGCGAATAGGTGATCGTTATTAGATTCCGTTGCTTTATGGACAAAAACAGAACCTCGCAGTAATTTTTGAAGTGATAACTTCTTATGGGAGGGTAAACCGCTTCGTTAGGTAACGCGTTACGGCGCCAGTCTGTCTGGTTTCCCTTTCTCACGCATACGACAGCGGTAAGCAGGCTCCTGTCTCACTCTAACCCACAGCGCTAGCCGTATTTCGGTAATTATATTAAATAACGATACTACTAACAATTTACTACAAAAATTATAATGTATTCAAGAATTGTAACTAAAAATAAAATACATTTTTAATCAATAAAAGATTTTCCAAAAGTGGATGGATGCAGAAGTCGCGAAAGGCCACGACTCACCATGATCAAATTGATCGTGTACTAGCAGAAGGTGATGCCTTGAGAACAGCTGATGTGCTGTTGTTCGTGCCTATCCCGCAAGGGACCTGACGTGAAGTTATGTATGTATGTTTTTAATAAAAGATTTTATAAATAAATAACCACTCCTTACATTATCATATTATATGAAAATGTAAGGAGCATACAGTTTAAGTAATAAGCTTTTCTCAAGTTAAACAATTTCTATATTCAATAGTTCAACTAAGATTAGTTTAAGTTTTTTAAACTATAAGGTAGGGTGACAAAAAATAACTCGGGCACAATTAAAACATAAAAATATTTAATAAAGCATGGAATTCTTTAATGAAGCAAAGTTTGCTCGTAAAATGCGTATATTTCAATATTTTAAAATTTTCGAATATTACAAAGATTGGTTTTTTGTTCCGCGTTAGATTCGAATATACATACACAACGCGGTGCTGGTACGTACGCTCACGTATGGAAGCGAGAGTTGGGTATGGAACAGACAGCATGAAAGTAGAGTAAACGCGGTCGAGATGCGAGCACTGCGCAAAATCTGCGGAGTGACGCTCGCGGACTGCGTTCGTAATACCGAAGTAAGAAAGAGAGTTGGTCTGAAAGAGAGTGTCGGGCTAAAGGTAAGGAAAGGAATGCTCCGGTGGTTCGGGCATGTGGAAAGAATGTATGATGAAAGAATGACTAAACAGATATACAATGCAAAAGTGGATGGATGCAGAAGTCGCGGAAGGCCACGACACACCTTCCATGATCAAATTGATCGTGTATTAGCAGAAGGTGATGTCAGGAGCCTTAAGAATAGACGAGCGTGCATGACAAGAGCTATGAATGTCAAAGAAGCAAGTGAGGTGTGTAAGAATAAGCCTGTATGGCACTCTTTTGTTCGTGCCTACCCCGCAAGGGACCTGGCGTGAAGTTATGTATGTATGTATGTATAGGTATCAAAGCTGGAAAAAACCATGGTAACTTACGCCAAAGTAGCAAGGCTAGTTTTTACATATGTTATATATGATATTGTTATAAACCAAGATATATAGTTAGCAGACATTTACTGTGGGCCATAGCTTTACTTAGACACTTTCAAAAATTGTGGGAACTTACGTCATTTTAAGAAGGCTGAATTTTATATATATTATTATCAAGTATAACATTTTAAAATATTTTCCAATGAGCCAGACAAATCTGAAGGGCCAAACATCCACCCAGATTCGTAAAGGAATCCGCTGTGCGAGGAAGCACAATAGCATTATTCTAGTTAATTCAATATTATTTATATTGTAATATAAATAAATATATAATCACGCGTCAGAGTGCATCTCACTTGTACTTATACCCTTGAATGTGTGCTATAACTCCATAAATTCTTCAAAAGTCAATCTGTAACATACTTCTGTATAAAACTTATAAAAAATAATAGTTAAAAAATAATACGCTGTTATAGAAAATCCAACTAAAAAATAGAAAATAAATTTTAATAAATTTGAATTAAAAATAGTGTAAGTAAAATGATTTTATTCTAAAATAGCGTGGGGTGCTTTTCGGGATATTATCAAAATAACCCTTCTACTCATATTTGTTCATAAAATATTTATAACTATTGATACCATGCACCCTACGCTTTTTTACAATAAAATCATTTTTTATTACACTTTTTTAGATTCAAATTAATTAAAATTTATTTTCTATTTTTTTGATGGATTTTCTATGAAAGCGTATTTTTTTAGTTTTCTTTTTTAAATCTATTATTTATTTTTGATTTTTTAGTTGAATTTTCTATAAAAGCGTATTTTTAGTTATTTTATACTATTATTTATTTTTCATTTTTAATGACTTAATTCCCTTCGCCGTGGAAACTTTGAAAAAAGAATTAAATAAACTCTTATGATAAAATGGAACGTTATGAAAAAATAAGCTTTTTAAAAAGGTTTTTAAATATAAGCTTTTTACATACATAACATACATAAACACACACGCCTGTTTCCCACGGGGGTAGGCAGAGACTATGGATCTCCACTTGCGACGATCCTGACAAACAACTTTCGCTTCACCTACTTTCATTAATCTCTTCATACATGCGCGTTTATTTGAAATGCTTTTTACCTGACCTTTTTTTAACAGTTCTGATATTTGTTCATGGTATGTTCGTCTCGGTCTACCGGCAACAGCTCTACCGTTGACAATACTGTCATATACCTGTTTTGTGATTCTATTTTAATCCATCCTCTCTACATGCCCAAACCACCTTAACATTCCTTTTTCAACTCTTGTTACATCTTCTTACATCTTCTTTCAAACCACATCGTTCCCTTAGCACACTGTTTCTTATCCTATCATTCAAGCTAGGTTTTTAAATATAAGCTTTTTAGATCTTGCATATTATGTAGCAGCAGTTCGCTAGCCAAGAAAAGTAAAACGAACTCAAACATGACAGGTCTATCTTGTTTAGTACAGGATTTCCTATGGCCACCTTCCGACTCCATCGTCAGGTGAGCTCCATGGTACCATATTATTGCATTTTCCCGCAATGTGTACATTATATGTGTATACGTGCAAAATTTCAGCTCAATCGGAAACCGGGAAGTCTATCAAATTTAACATGAAAGATTCCGTTACATACTAACATACATACATGCTACCATACGTATGAAGCCGTACCATACGTATGAGATATAAATAGAATAAGAGAAATATAAAGCAAAACAATTTTCAGCTAGACGTGTTGCTGGGGAGTTTCTTGCTGCTTCTTCTCTTTAACAGCAATAACACGTTGCGAAGCGGTGTTCATAGACTAGGAATTAAAATTACTTTTTAACCTATATGTATGACCTTTAAAAAGTGGACTCCAGTGAAACTTATTTTGAGTAACAACTTTTGCATATGAATTTGACTAATGCTCTGATGCTCTAAACTAAATATGAATAAGAAAGTAATTCTACTATATATTATATACGTTCCCGTTGTTATTGCTATTTTTAACCGACTTCAAAAAAGGAGGGTTCTTTCGTTGAAATTTTATTATTATTTTTATGTATGTTCACCGATTACTCCGAGATTTATGATCCGATTTACGTGATTCTTTTTTAAGACGTAGAATTTCTAAGAATTTCCAGCAATAGGCTTAGCCATACTTTTTTTGCGTCAACCCTAGTGTTATATTTAAACTTACCAACTTAAAATTTGATAATAAAACTATTAAAAAGATATTTAACCAATATATTTATTTAAAAATCTAAACATAGTAATAACGTGTGTAGATGTAACTTTGTGTGATAGGATCGTAATGGTAACCCTTGTTTGGTAGTATTTTGTAATCATACGGTGGGTAGAAATATTTAACTGAAACAACCGGTGAGTAATATGGTCCTGGGGGATAAACGAGGACTTCTTGTTTGCTGATGGTGGCCGGCGCTGAGAGAGTAGCCACCACGGATACAAGAAGAATGAAGAATATTGATTCGTTCATCTGGAAGTAAAAATAATAGGATACTGCATAAACAACTTGTTCAAATGTCTGTATAGAAGAAAGAAAGAATAACTTTATTTGAAGAAATAGTGACGTAATTACATTCTTATACACGGAGCATAATTTGAGATTGTACGCCGCGTTTTCAGCAAACAAGGTTTGCACTCAGCATATTTCCGTGCCGGAATTATAGCGAACACAACTCTGAATTTCAGGGCAAACCTTCCTTTTGGCGTAAAACCAAAATGAGCCAAGTTTGTTACATACAAAAATAATAATTAATAAAACTAATTCTACTTATGTAATATTTAACAATCGCTTAGTATGAATTTGTAGGGAGGTCGAGCTTGTAAAATGATTTGAAACATTAAAAAACTATCAGGGGTCCTAAGTCGAACCAGCATACTCCAAAAATGTAATGAATTTTTGTTTGTCTATTGGAGCACGTCGTGAAAACTTATGACCGGATTTAAACGAAAGTCAACATAAAGCTTGCTTATTATAATCCAAATCAATATTATTTCATTCAGGACAAATTACATTGGATAATGCAGGTATAATTGTTAACAAGTTTAAAATAACAATCTTTTCCTGAACGGGGCATCAGTCTCAGCATAATGCTGGTGTTTTAAAACCAGTGCTGATCTTCCGCTGAGCCCTTAAGGTACTTTCACGGAAGACATTACATCATTGCAAAGCATGAAAGTAAAATCTATAATAATACTAGCGGCCCCGGCAGACGTTGTCCTGCTCTGAAAAAATAAAAATCTATGACCCGATCCCAGCGCCACCTACCGGTTCCAATTGTGGATTTAAACCATCCGGGGACCCACTCAAACACACAAAATAAAATCGATCCCCGTTGTTTAGAGGATTCTAGAACCCGATCTCAGCGCCACCTACCAGATCCAACGGTATAAAAACTATCCTATCTTTCAAGTTGGATCAAACTGCACACGGTGTGCAAATTTGATTAAAATCGGTTGAGTAGTTTAGGAGTCCATCGCGGACAAACATCGTGACACGAGATTTATATATATTAAGATATCTAAAGACACACACACACACACACGCGCACGCACGCACGCACGCACACACACATACACACATGCCGTCGTTTCCATGAGAATGCAGCCAAAAACGTTGAGCTGCGATCACTTTTTTGGTGCAATTCACTAACAAATATGTCGTCATGGCAACGCGAACGAATTTTCCCCGATACATGCTAGTTTAGATATACATGATTTAATTTAGTACTCACTTTGCTTCTCCTGTTAGAATTATGTATGGCTTCGTCGACACAATGCATTTGTTTTTATATATCATTTTCTTAATATCAAATACTTTATATAATTATACACCAAACCACTAATAGTAATTAGGGTCACCACGACTATAAATAGGTAGTAGGAAATTGTCAAATGAATTACTTTTTACCGTTACTAGAACAGTACTTAATTGTAAGATAAATTTAAACTGTTGATACAGCTTATTAAAATTAAAAATGATGAGACCATGATTACGGGTAAGTAAGTATAATGCAGCTCAGAACCTCGTACCAAGTGAAATACTTTTGACTGCGAAATTGGTAAATAGACAGATGGTGTATCTAACACGACTACCGTCTGCTTTTGACTTTTTGTAACACCAGGTCGAAGCTAACGTGTTCCCTTCAGGATGGGATAGAGTGGATAAGTTCAAATTCAGATTCAAAAGTTATTATCAAAATAAGTTTCACTGAACTCTTTTTAAAGGTCATACATATAAGTTAATTTAATTTTACTTCCTATTCTATGTAATACGGCTTCGCAACATGTTATTACTGTTAAGAAGAAGAAGCGGCAAGAAACTCCCCAACAACACAAAACAATATTTGATATATAAGATATTCTGTATAAAGGATGGCCAGAAATAGATACAGTTACTTTCAAAACTGTTTTTGTTAGTTTACATTAAAGGGTACTCAAATTGCCCCCATGTATAATTTACCAAAACAACCCACAATTAGGTGGGAGGGTATTTGCCCAACTGGATGGCTACCTGCCCTGGTCTATAGTAAGACGCCATAATAACCTAGAGTTTTGTTCCGGCATCAGCGACCAGGTTCCAGTCTCCCTTAAGAGAACAGCAGCGCATTTGTAGCATATTTGGTCTTGCAAATGCATATAGGCGATGGTAACTGTGGTAACAACTTTCCATCAGATGGGCCGTCTGTCTGCTGAACTCTGCCATAAATAAAACATTTTTTTCAACAAATTTCAACCGCATAGACTTCAGATAAATTTTATTTTATTTAAATAATTTAAATTAATTGTGGTCGAATTTAAACCATTTTACGACTTATACTTTCACTACAATTATTTATATATTATATTAATATTATAATGTTTAATTCCGTCCATAGTCGTTATAATTGATGGCCTTAACGTTAGGTAGCTTCTGTTCGCAGAGTCTGGATACACTTTAAGACTGGAAGGCAGCTGATTAAGTAATCTTTACCTTGAAAGCTTTGAATGTAAAATCAATTTAATATCCAAGAATTTATATTTAAGTACCTCGAAGTTTTCGAAGCACAAAAAGGTCAGTCATTAATTATGAAAAGTAGAATCAAAGTTTGGAATTATGATTAGAATTGCTTAAAATTAGTTATTAATTAATTATATCTTTAGTATTAAGACACGGAATATTAATATGCAAATGTATAGATAAGTAGAATAACATAATGGAATATACTTTAATAATTGAAACTGTTTTTATGAATGAAATCTAATTAACGAATTCATATTGCAAAGACCGTTTGATTAATGTTCAAGTTAGAACAAAACCGAATGGAAAAATTCCTATGTACAGTCGTGATGAAAAGGTTCGGCAGTTATCAAATTGATTCTTTAGACGTTCCACGAGCATATGCAACCTTTTCAAACTAAGACGCAGAACAGACTTTTCCACAGAAAATTATGTATAGCTACAATAAAGCCTAAAATACTTACATCAAAATTGTTTCATTGTAAATTTGATTTTAATATTTTTATAATCAGAGTAGTGATTATATCCTGATATATCATTTTGTTCTTGAAGATTAAAAAGATTGTTAATCTCAGTGTCTCTGATTGTAATTTCCTGTTGTCAAGTTTCTTTATTTCATAAACGTAACGTTTGTTAAAATGTTGTCAGTACTGTTTCTGGCACAAGCAAAGTCGACTTTAGTGCCGAACCTTTTCATACCGCAACTGTACTTAGGCTGTAAATTGTTCAACTTTATTACCAGTTTCCAAATCCTTAAACGATGAAAGTTAAATACTTGTAAAGAATCTTTATGTACACATCTACATTTTGCGAAAAGCAAAAAGTGAGTAAAATTTAATTGAACTAATTTGAATAAGACGTATATTATTTAATGTTACCAGACTAATCTTTATTCCCATAACCGTAAATAGCAAAGATTAGAGAACGTAAAAAATATAACTTAAAAACAAATTTCCTCTCTTAATGACCTCTAATTCATCCTTATTAACATCGAATAGGCTCAAATTATTTCATTTTAAGTGGGCCCCTTAATTCTAATTACGTTTATGGGTCTAAGCTTCACCCTATTTAAATAAAAGACGTATAAAGCGCTTACTAGACCTGTCCTAATTCCTTTCTCAAAAGGAGAGCTCTATGCAATTAGTGATGTACGAGTTATTTTATAAATCTATTCTATTCTATTTTTGGCGATTTGGCTCCAACGCTACTGGCGCTGATTCGGCCAATGTCACAGTAACAGAGAATGTATTTTATAAATCACAAAATGAAAAGCCCGATTTGACATTTAACAATGTCAGTAGAACGTAACTTTGTAAGCTGACGAAACTGAAAGACAATTTTATTGTCTTTCAGTTTCATATATTTCATTTATTTATTTAATAATATACATTTTTTTACTGTTACATTATACTCGTATAAAGATATAAAACTAATTTTGAGAAGTATGTCAGTAACCTAGATTTTCCTCGAGACATCCTTTTTTTGAATTCCGTTTTTTTTTAAGGCCATGGTGTCACACCCATCAAGCGAGCCCTTTAAGTTGTAATCAGCGTGGCGTAGTAGCGCTATGCTACAATCAATATTAATTACAGCTCTTAGGGCCAGCTTGATCGGTGATACCACGTGTTGTAATACTGGTTTGTAATATTTGTTCTTTTATATTAAAATATTTTTCATAGTATCCAAGCAACCTTTGTTACCTGTCTTTACAAAATAACTCTTCAATAAATATGTACATGAAGAAGACTATTTTTAATTTCAACACCACGCTCTCACAGAATATTCACGTCAAACTGTTAACCTTAAGCTAATTGTGTTTCATGAAATCAGGGAGAGCTCCGATCTCCTAATTCCTCTACTTCCTCTAATTCTCCTATCTCGTCTATCCAAATCTTCCTGTCTAATGCCTCTAGCTCATCCCTCTTTGTTCTATTCTAAAGGCTGGCACCACGTCTGATTCACTCCGCTGTTGCAAACGTCTATCAACGGTAACCAATTTCCACAAGCTGGGGCGTCTGCCTGTTTGCTAACTTAGCAATAAAAAAAATCAAAATAATTATTCCAGCATAGTGCTACCACGTCATTCATTTTTTCATTTAATTCATCATTTAGGAGCATGCTCTTGTCGGTGGAAATTATCTCAATCTTCAATGTTATGGGCCAGTTGTTTTACTTCTATGGAAGACACGACACCCACTTTTTCTTTCATTTGATCCATGAATGCTCGCCTTGATCTTCTCTTCCCTCTCCTTGGTTCCACTTTGCCTTCAATTAACGTGAATAAGAAGGTGCCGTGTCGTAGCAAATGGCCAAACATCTTCCCCCTTCTTTCCTCTAGAGTTTTTAAATTTGTGCGTTTTTTCCTTTGCCAAATCCAGAATTTCTTCATTGGTCTTCTTTTCTTTCCAATTTATTCTCTCCATGCATCTCCAACACCACATTTTAAATGTTTTAAATCTATCTATTTACGTCATAATACGTAAAGTGTTACACAATTTTATCATAATCTAGGATTAAAATCCCGCAGCTATCTGTCCCATCCCTAGCTCCATATGTATGCAAATACTGTATTTGACCCTTAGCAAGTTGGCGTGTTCCCACTAAGGGCTCTCCGGGGCATCCATAAGGATTCGACCCTCTGGAGTCACCCTCCGTATGTTTCTTAATCGCTGGGTTACGCCGTATTGTATTACGGTTCAGAAATAAACAGGATTAACGCTGTGTAACGTTTTTGGGCCCTCCATACGTTCCAGACGCTGTTTCTAGTTTGCTACATTTATTCAAATAAGTGTGGAGGTGAAATTAGTAATACTGTTTCACTTTCTTGCACTGATCTTTAATCTTCTTTTACATACATATTATCACGTCTGTTTCCCATGGGGGTAGGCACGGACTATAGATCTTCACTTGCGACGATCACGACAAGCAACTTTCGCTTCATCGACTTTCATTAACCTCTTCATATATACACGTTTATTTGATATGCTTTTTACCTGATCTCTTTTTGATACTTCTGTTATTTGATCACGGTGTGTATGTCGTGGTCTACCGGTACTAATTCTGCCATTCACAATACTGTCATACACTTGTTTTGTGATTCTATTTTCATCCATCGTTTCTACATGCCCAAACCACCTTAACATTTATTTTTCTTCTCTTGTTATTGCATCTTCTTTCAATCCATACCGTTCCCATATAGCACTATTCCGTATCAGATAATTCATGCTTACCTAACATATACTTCTCAAAGCTCTCATTTCAACTGCGTTAATTCCACTTTCATGCTTATACTGCTGACTGCCCACGAGAACACGCAATGGAATATAATATAGTGTTACATCCAAGGCGCTGACAAAAACAAATGCACACCTGCATATCTGTAACAACGTATTTTTATTACCTGTCAGCATTGGAACTGATAACATGGAATTATTTTATCGTCTTCTTTTGTTTACTTATTGGCATACGGCCTATTGTTGTATTGTGATCATTAGCCGGGTGTTATGGATTTAAAGTACAAACTGATTCTAGTAAATTCGGTCCACGCGGCCGGGCGGACATGTTGCACCTGTGCAGTATAAAGCAATGGCCCGATTGAGGGACAAGGCAGTCAAGCAATAACCACGAGCGAAGCAAGACATGTGTACCAAAATTGGAAAACTTTTACTGACAAACTTTGCACGTTTTTTCTTATGGAATTACGACCTTCCGTATTACGTTTGGACTTGTTGTGTGTGGTGATATTTGCACCAGTATTATATGTGTTCTAATAAACTCTCACGGCATTTTAATGCGAGTCTCGCGACTCGTAACACTATTTTATCTTCTTTTAATATCGTAAGATGTTGATCTTATAATACCGTCGTCCTTAGTCCAGCAACAGCTCTCAGCCCACGCTTCCGTTCGATCGTCCTTTGTCTTTTTCCATTGTCTATTGTTTATCTTTTCTTTCATTATTCATCTATCTCTTCCACTCACACATCATTCAATTCAACTCATATATGCTAACAAAATAACTACTCATACGTTCGGAAATATTTACAATTCGACATTTATAGGAAACATTTCACGCGAAGCGGATAGGTGTAGTAATGTCAGATTCCAGATCTTGTTCATACTTATATTTGGATTCATTGTATGTTTATACGTCTTAAATTATTGTATATCATTATTTTTGTTTATGAAGGCTAGTTGTTCTTTCCGAACTCTTTAAATATTGATAAAATTGTATGTAGGTACGAAAATTATGATCCACCATATTTAGCCAATGAGGTATATAAAAATTAGAATATTAGAATTGCATGTCCTGGAAAGAATATCATAAAGTATTAGTAGATAGTAAATTTATTTGCTAGGGAAGCCATACAATGATATAGAAATATTTATACGTATACTTTTTTATGATATTATATATTTTTTACACCGCATTTCCTACAAATGAGGTCATCAACTCCGCTTCATGCTGTGTTTGAGTTTCTTCCAGCATAGCGTTGATTTTCATCGCCGATCTCGCCTCATTTATTTTAAATATATAAATTAATTAAAATAATCACCAAACTATTATTAACAATTAATATTTTATTATTATAATCGGATATTTAGATATATTTTTACTGCTATCGTTTTTATCTAATATATAAAATTCTCGTGTCACAGTTTTCGTTGCCATACTCCTCCGAAACGGCTTGACCGATTTTGATGAAATTGTTTGTGCTTATCCGGTATCTATGAGAATCGGCCAACATCTATTTTTCATCCCCCTAAATGTTAGCGGTAGTCCACCCCTAAATTTTTTATTTTATTTTTTAGACAAAATTTTTAATTTCTATTTTTTTATGATACAACATACAAAAATACATACAACCCTAGATTTTCAACCCTCTACGATCAACCCCTATTTTTTACCGGGCAGGACGACGTCTGCCGGGACAGCTAGTTATTTATAAAGAGAGAAAAAGCAAGAAACGTTATTTTGAGAGAAAAAGAGGTTCTTTTCGTTTAAAGAGATTTGGAAAAATATTATAATATAACTTATTAATGTGAAATGTTTTTAAGATTTAATTACACCATGGTGTAAAAGTTCATCAAAAAAAAACCTCAAGAATTCAAGACAAAACAAAAGTAATTAATTTTCATCACGTAGAGATGTAGCTTAGTATGAAGTTGTTTCGGTTAGACCAAAAGCTTCCAAAAGTAGGTAATGGTGTTGTATCTTTGTTTCAGACGGCGTGCTGACGAGTACCGTGTAGGCGGTTTGATGGGGCGGTGACGCAGAATGCGCCGGGGGCCACTCGCCGCGCTGCTGCGGCTGCTCTTCTTAGCTGGTGAGATATTCAGTATTCATTGAAATTAGGCACTCCTATCTTCGGCTGAAGTATTTTTGAAGTGATAATTTCTTACGGGAGGGTAAACCACTTCGTTACGTAACGCGTTACGACGCCACTCTGTCTGGCTTTCCTTTGTCTCACGCATACGACAGCGGTAGACAGGCTCCTCCTCTCTACTTGAACCCACAGCGCTAGCCGTATTTCGGCAACTAGATTAAATAATTATACTAATAATATACGTACACAAAATTCTAATGTACACATGTTCAAGAATTGTAACTAAGAATAAAATATACTGTATAATCAATTAATGAACATTAATAATAATATACATAAAATTTAAGTTATAAATGGCCTAACGTCGGAAGTAGCTTCGGTGAACCTGCAGCCCACCTCTCTACACCCCTTAGCCACTCACACCCATGTTGCCCCTGCCTTTTATGGCATTTTTAGGGGCCCATGCAGGGAGTGGCGAGTCACCGTCTGCCCATTTTTCCATGTTCCCTGAACATTGCGACGGGCAGACGCCATAGTCACCATATTCCCAGACCGCTAGTACCACTAATAGTTCACCCCAATAGCCCGGTACTTTTTGTCCTCATTTCCCACAATAATCCTACACTGGCCGGGGCTTGTCCTTGGGTGCATTATTATATGGTGTACACAGGGATAATCGCCGGTCAGTGTCACGCCACATATTTACATTAAATTTGTCAAGGGGCCTCTACGTGTTGGCCTCCCCATGGCCCCACGCAAGCCCTCCAAAAGTCCGGGCCATTTTTATGGCCCGTGGTCTTGAAAGACATACATAGTACATAAAATTTAAGTAATAAGCTAAGCTTTTCTCAAGTTAAACAATTTCAGTATTAAACAGTTAAACTTAGATTGGTTTAAGTTATAACTTCTGCCGGGCGTCCCAAGGCACACGTTGGTTTTTTTTTAATTTTTGAAAATCGCGATTTTGACACCGAGCTAGAAATTCAACAGTTGGTTCGATGGAGTTCTGCTAATTTGATCATGATAGCTTAACGAAGCTGTCGTTATGTGGAATGGCTGAAAGAGCAGTTTGAGCGTTGTAAGCGACTAGTGGAACGCACTAACAGAAGTACTTTATTATCTTAGTGTCAATGGTTTTTGCTGTACCTTGACCGTATTTTAGTGTTGGTAGCAAGTTTATGGGACAATTTATGTGTCTGCCGCCCCTCCTAGTCTGGATACTGTTATTTAGGAGTCATTACTGTAGTGTTTTTGTGATGTTGGGGATTTATGCATGTTTATTGCTAATCTAGCAAGCTTTGTATTTGTGTATGAACGAGCTACACTACAAAATGTCTGTAAGATGTTTTTTTGGTATCTTCATATTCGTTTATTTGTCTTTGTATAATGACTATAAACTATTTTTTTTCTGAAACGACTGTCTTTGTGTAATATGATTATTCGCTCCCCCGCTGCCTTGGGCCAGGGCAGAAGGTATTTGGGAAGATCGTCTTAGACGCCCCAGCACAGGCTCCGCCACCATCAAGGTGGTGAGGGCCGTCCTGCGCGAGTGGCTAGATAGACAAAACGGCACCCTGACGTTCAGGCTGACACATGTCCTCACGGGGTATGGCTGCTTCGGGAGGTACGAGGCAACATCAGGGTGCAATCATTGCGACACAGGCGACGAGAGCTCGTTGCCTTCACCGGATTCGACACCTCGCTCCCAGCCGTGGTACGCACCATAGCCGGATGGGACGCGGTCTCCTCCTTCTACGAACACGTCATATCTGCGAAGGAGGAGGCGGAGCGGGAGCGTGAGCGGGCGTCTTTACTCCACTTTCGCCAAAGGAGGACGTGCTGATGCTCAAGGGCGGGATTCGATCTTCGGCCACAGTAAGCGGGTGGCGCAGGTGAGGCCCCTTGGGATATAGGGGTTCTTACTCACTCGCACATGCCGTCGAGATGAGAGCGCGAGTGTTAGTTAGTGGTGGTAGCTTATGTCCCTGGTCAACATATAGGATACTTTTGATCCCGAAAAATTAAAGAGTTCCCGTGGGATAGTTAAAAAAGCGCACCACGCGGACGAAGTCGCGGGCATAAGCTAGCACAATAATAAATTAGCAACCTTTTTTGTCAACGCTACTAACCATCGAAGTGTGACATAGTGAGGCAAACCTTCCACGCACTGGTAGCACGCACGTGTAACTGAGTAGTGTTTTTTTTAACAATGGTTGTTATTAAACAGCATTTTCTGAGTAAGGGCCTGTTGAGAGTTAAATTAACTTTTGGCTTTTGTTAACCTCTTTATCTTCAATTCCTTTTAAATAACTTTTAATAAACAACACTTTCTTAATTTTCTTTCTTTCAATAGAAGCCCGCGAAGAAGTCTTGGACACAGTTAATTGTTACATAGACTAAATTAGAGAAACTATTTCGTAACTTTCGGTCGAAGAGACAATACTTTTTCTCAATGGTTAAATTCAGACAAAGAAAACTCTTTTAACAAAGGATACATCAACTCTATGAAAAGCAAAATGATTCAACCAAAATAATGTTGAAAACATGAACAAATAATTCCATCTTATTTCTTACCGCGATAATCATTTTATTCCGCAAACAATTTTCATAATTTACATCAGCTCTTTACGGAAAGCTGCCTAATTTATGTAAACAACACTTAAGGAGGCCACCGAGTGTTGATACCGGGTTTTGCATCAACTTTGTTAAAAATGCTAACATTTCAATGTAAGTTTAAGAAGGTACAGGTCTGTTTATAATGGGCGGCTATAGTCGTGGCAGACGCATCAATTATACCTCGGTTTTGTTCGGGGCATTTAGGATTTAGCATTTTCCTCGCTCGAAAATGTTCTCTTGCCGTTTGTGTATTAAGTTCCGTTTTAGGTAGCTATAATATATTATATTGTTGCGTACAAGCGGGGTATGCACTTGAGGCTGGAAGGATTATGGACTTGGGACTGGATATGCGAAAATACTTTTTCCCCAACCTATTATGAAGCAAAAGGATTTTTAGTGTGACGTGTTGCTGGGGACTTTCTTGCTGCTTCTTCTCTTTAAAACTGTGACAACATAAATATGACCTTCAAAAAATGTTCTAAACTGAAACTTAGGTACTCGTATTTTGAATAAGAAAATTGACTTCAATTTGAATATACTAGTGGTCGCCCAGTGGTCGAAATTCGACCATGATGAATTTGAATTACAAGTTGAACATTATTAATATTCTGTTGTCAAAGATTATACTTATATCAATCTATCACAGATTTCGTCAAGGCAAGCAGTGTACTGCTATCAAGTCAAATTAACAGTGTAGCCTTGACGACATCTGTGATTACAGAAGTTATAGTCTTTGACACTGAATATTATAGCCGTATTTCGAGCACGAGCGACCACTGCTAGAAATTATTAGGTATTGATGTTTAAACGTATGTAAGGAGAGTGAAATGTGTGATTTTATTACTATAATAAAATTGTAGAGGTCAAATTTCTGTACAATGAAAAAAATAAAAATAAAAACCGAGTCAGGGGGAAGTAAGGAGTGCAATAGAACTAATTTAGATTTTTTTCAATTTTTTTGTTTCTCTGTTTGTCTGTCTGTTTGTACCGGCTAATCTCCAAAACGACTGGACCGATTTCCATGAAATTTTGTATGGTGATAGCTTATATCCCTGGTAAACATATAGGGTACTTTTAATCCCGAAAAATTAAAGAGCTCCCGTGGGATAGTTAAAAACCTTTAATAACTTAAACAGCTTATAACAGAGTAAAAGTAATTTCTCTGCAACGTAACATAATAAAAGTGGATATTATGACAGGATGTAGTGTCAGTAAGAGAGTTTTATCTTATATAATTATATATGTATATATAAAGCTGATAAGTTTGTTTCCTTGTTTGTTTGCTTGAACGCGCTAATCTCAGGAACTTCTGGTCTGAATTGATTTTTTTTCAGTGTTAGATAGGCCATTTATGGGGAAGCTTATAGGATATATTTCATCACGCTAAAAGCAATAGGAGCGGGCACCAATGAAGAATGTATCGAAATCGAAGAGATTTTCTAAACTTACTTTATCAAACTATTTCATGCGAACGAGGTCGCGGGCAGAAGCTAGTTTAATAATATAATTTTATGATGTAATGAAGTTTGTATGTATAACAAAATACATGGTAGTGAGTGGAATGTTTTTTTAATGTATTTTTTTCTGTAAATAAGGTTTTTAGAAAGAAGTACCTTCTTAATATTACCATCTAATCTAAGACGATTAATAAGTAATTTAAATATAACCTAAATTAACTAAAAGTATTCTTACTAAGAAAGTGTCCATTAACACTTTTCTTATTGTCTCTATTAAGGCGAAGACACTTTGTTCATGTGTTCTTTATTAATAGCTAGCACATTACACTACACTTTTGTTTTGTTATACCACTAGTTGAAATGGTTTTGTCCTTTTGAGCCTTCTCGTCATGTCCGCGTTGTCGAAGAGCTGGATCGCCTCGACATTCACGTGATGATGAAGCCGATGCTCGTGGGCTTCCGCGTACTTCCTAATAATGTTATTGACAAACTCCACTTTAAGGTTCCGATGGAGGTCGCTCGATCTAACGTACCATGGCGCGTAATTTTTATGCACAATTTTTAAATAATAGCATTCTGAACTCCTCTATATGAACTATGTGTGCGGAATTTCAAATCAAATCAAATCATCATTTATTGCATAAAACATGGTATATAAAAAAAGATGGTAGGATTATTTCATCGTTTCACATGTTTTTGCCTCTAGGGCGTGCAAAATGTTGTACATATTACATTTACAATTAGCATTGGTTCTGTCATTACTAATACATTAATAAAAACAAATCACAATAAAAGAAACAAACAAATCATCCATAATAATAATAAATTAACCATAACCTTTTTATCCGTGCAGGAACGGAGAAAGAATACAGTTTCCTGCGGCCCGGCGGCCTGTCGTAAGAGGCGACAAAACAACCCACAGCCAGGTGGTAGGGCATTTGCCCGACTGGATGGCTACCACCCCTGGTCTAGAGTATGTCGCCATAACAACCTTGTGTTGTGTTCCGGCATTAGTGACCAGGTTCCAGGCTCCCTAAAGAGAGCAGCAGCGCATTCGTAGCACCTTTGGTGTTGCAAATGTCCATAGGCGATGGTAACCGCTGTCCATCAAGTGGGCCGTCTGCCTGTCTGCTGATCTCCTGCAATTAAAAAAAAAAAAAAAACCTGTAAAAACCTTTAAATTTCGTCACTCTTTAAAATAAATGTCATAAAAAATTAAAATTTATCCATTAGTCTATATAACAATAAATTGTATACTACCTCAGTAAATCATACTCCTCCGTCCACGCAATTTTCGTAAAAAGGGGTACAAAGTTTTTGCTTCACATATTAATATAATGGTAACCGGAAGTGTCGAAGAAATATAGGACCTTGTTATCCAGTTAATCAAAATTTTGAGGTGTCTCATATATTTTAATTTTGATGAAGAGTCTTGAAAAGTGTACGTGAAAAGTAAAATTTTCTTCTTATACTTTGTTACAAGGCAGCGTTATGATAAGACCGTGATCCTTATTTCCCCGAGGATTGATTTTAAGATGTATTCCTATATTACGTTAAGAGATTTTTGCGATATTTTCAGTGTCCCCGAAGACTTGTAGAACGGATTCTTCTGAACATCCATCATTATTGAACGTCTCAAAATATTTGTAAAAGTTTATTCTGTTTCTTTTCCGTAACATCTTTATATCTATTAATATTATAAAATTGTAAAAAGGCAGTGTCTGTACATTGAAGCTATTAAAAAAAGTGTGCATTCTATCTTGAAATTGTTTAACTTGATAAAAGCTTACATGTAATATACATAATATATGTCGGCGAGCCATCGCCAAGGATGATTTATGTTGGCAATGACACTTTAGCGGAGTGTTGCATATCTATGGTTGCAAGGCGACCACGACAAGAACAGACGGGTCGAGACATGTTTTTGGGCATTGTTGAGCAGAATAGTACGATTGACATTGGATACGAGGTTGTGTGGTCGCTGGGGCATCGAGTGTGCAACAAATCGCTATTATCAAAGTGCATTGTGATTTAGAAAAGATGACTGGTATTTATAACATAAAAACACTATATTGGCAAAGATCACGAAAGATGTCAATTCCATGAATATACCCATATACATTATGCCATGCCATGATAACTTCTGATGAATAGGCTCGTCATGAGCTTATACGGCTCTGACGAGCTTACATATACATACACAAAATTCTAATGTACAACAGTACATTAGAATTTTGTGTATGTATATTATTAGTACCATTATTTAATCTAATTACCGAAATACGGCTAGTGCTGTGGATTAGAATGAGAGATGAGAAGCCTGCCTACCGCCGTGGTGTGCATGAGAGCAAGGGAAACCAGATAGACTGGCGCCGTAACGCGTTACGTAACGAAGTGGTTTACACTCCCATAAGAAGTCATCACTTCAAAATTTAATGAAAACCATTTTTCATTGTCTGAAGCATTCAGACAGGATAACGGCCCACTTGATGGAAAGTGGTTACCGTTGCCTATGAACGCTTGCAACATTGCAGACCTCTAAGAAATTTTTATAACGCCCTTTCCTCTGGTCAGTTAAGCGTTTTACGTTCTAAGCTCTTTATAGAGCTAGTAGAAAACATTATAACTATTTGAATTTTCTTTTGAAATATTATTAAGCTTTGCGAGGAATATTTCTTTTAAAATGTCTGGAAGCAAATTGCTTATATCCGTAAAACTTCGCTTTGGCCTGTTTTTATTTTCGCAGAATTTTCTCGCATAAATATCTTGAAATGGAGCGACGTCAGAAACAGTTGACTTAAGGAGCCCGTTTGTGAATATAATCCAGCAATCGCTAGACGAAAAATAATTTAATTTAACACTAGCTTCTTCCAGCGATACTTCATTTGCGTTTATCAAGAGAAAAAGTAATATTTATTGGCGAGAATGAATGTACATTAAACAAACAAACATACAATTTCCTGCGGCCGTGCCGCCTGTTGTAAGAGGCGACAAAACAACCCACAACCAGGTGGTAGGATGTTTCCCCGGCTGGATGGCTACGAGCCCTGGTCTAGTATATGCCGCCATAACAACCTTGAGTTGTGTTCTGGTATTAGTGGCCAGGTTCAAGTCTCCCATAAAAGGGCAGCAGCGCACTTGTAGTACCTTTGGTGTTGCAAATGTCCACAGGCGATGGCAACCGCTTTCCATCAATTGAGCCATATGCTTGTCTGCTGAACTTATGCAATAATAAAAAAACGTAAAACTAACAGGATTCACACGTAAAACTTAAAGACATTAGTATTTTATAAATAATAAAAATATTTTGAAAAAAATGTACATAACATTCACGGCATTGAGGCTGATAACTCAGCATTATGCTGATTTTAAGTTGCAGCCTCCAATAAGTTATGAGTGATGACTTTACCGTGAGGACTACATCTTTGTTAGCGAATTCTAACGGCAGTACCAAAGAAACCGACACTTTTTTGGCTATATTTATCGGGATTATAACAATTCGCGATCGGCAGTGGTCGAATGAGTGAATAATAAACAATGAGCACTATGTAATATATAAAGTAATTTATAGTTTAAAGGTACACGATTGACAGATATGACGGGACATAAGAATACGTGAGTAAAATGTGGTGTTATATATATTTAAATATAACGTCTTGATATTTGAGGTGCCAGTGTGTGTGGTCTTCTTCTTCTTAGCCATTTGAGGCGGCGAGGAGGTCGGGGCCTCGAGGAAAACCTCTCTACCCCTTCTACTCGACGGACAACTATCCGTCGGTGGCGGGGCTTGGAGCAATGGAGCCTTCCTGTCGGCGGTCTCTCAACGGCTCTCGTTGGCCAGTCTGCGGCATCTGATGGCCTTCGCGGGCTTTGCGTTGGCTTCGTCTGCGGCTTAGTTGGCCATTCATTGGCAGTTGAGGTGCCAGTGCCAAGTTACATACCTCATTTTAACAGGGATAAAAAGTATCCTAAGTATTGATCCGGGACATACTGTAGCTCTATGTCAAGTTTCATTTATATCTGTTTAGAAGTTTTCACGGGATGCTCTAAGAGACAGACAGATATATGGGAATAGACGAATATAACCAAAAAGACGGTGCTACGGTCGCGTTTCTTTGGTATCGCCGTTACAATTCACTTACAAACGTTTACATGTCAACGCGGATGATGTTTTACTGCCACGTCTAGCTACATTTCAAAGACGCGAAACTATAATTACAAAAAGCTGTAATGATTGCAACAATAGGCAAGACAAATATTCACAACACAACGTGGGCTGGAATGTGAGGGACAGCTTTAGAGACTGACTTACCATAATCTATTGAAAAATGATATTTGTCAATAACTCTACTAACAAATATACTATTTTTCACAGGTAGTGCAAGTTTTGTGAACCCCTACGTGAGTGCTCGGACTGATCTGAATCAAGTATGGGTGGAAATACCAACAGGACTGGTCGCTCTGGGTGGCGATGTCCATATCCAGGTTCGAGGAACTATAGGAAACGGATTAAGAGTCCGTCTCGCGCGAGAAGGCGACGAAGGCCGAACACTTCTGGCAACTATGCCATTGGCTCTCGATGCAGAGAGCCGAATGACTGTCCCTTGTGGATATTTCTCAAGAGGAGGTATTTACTACCTAGAACTCGTCGCTGACAAAGATAATTTCATAAATGATTATGATAATGCTGAAAATATTACTAATAATGTCGACAGTTTTAGTAAAAGAGACAGAGATTTTATAAAAAGAGATTTAACAGTAACCAATACTGCTAATAATGAAAATCTAGAAGAAACGAGATATCAAATTCTAAACATTCAAACAAATGATAGTAACATTGCAAGTGTGTATCAAAGTGAAAGTAATTTTATTCGTGCAACAGCACATTTAGGCAGTGATAATTTTGTAAAAAAAAACACTGAACAGAGTTCAGTGACTGTAAACCAAACTAAAGTAAATATGGACACTTACTCTGTTTTAAATAAAAAGGACTTAACAAGTAAAAATAGTGAAAGTGCGAAAGTAAAAAGAGAAGTACATGATGAAGGTACTTTAATGGAAACTGGTGATAGTGTAGTGAAATCTTGGAAATTTGATGTGCTATGGCCTGTAGCGAATTTGGATGTGACTCCAGAACAAATCCAGACGTACCCTGAACGTCAAGTGATGGCTATAATAGAGTTTCCAAGAGTGGTTTGCACTCCTATAGAGTCTAGTGCAGATTTCTTCTTGGAGCTGCTCTATTGCGGTCATTCAAATGGTGGAGCTATGTTATGTGATGGGAAGAATACTAGCACGCTCACTCACACGCTATATTCTGAAGAGGTAAGGTCTATTTTAACTCATTATAATTTTCGACTTATAACTTGAATATAAACAAAATAGAAAATTAGGTGTGATTAATAAGCGGAAGTGGATAATTACAACTTATAACGGAACGCTTGTTTTGATAACAGTATGGAAATAACTTTACGTATTTGCCGGACCCTTGGACGGCTTTAAATTGAGGGGTATGTGGGGATCGCATAAGTCGGTTCTGTACGAACTTTCGCGAAAGAAGAAGTCGTAAGATGCCGGTCACGAAACTTCCAACTAAATCTATCACCATCATGCCCTTGCGTTTTGATGAGGCACCACGGAGCGTGCTATTGGTATATAATCATGGCGCTTTAATGTAACTCGTCATGATGGGGTGCCTCTGGGGCCAAGGCACTCAATGGTCATTGAAGTGACTTTTCGGGAAGTTTCCCGACAACATTTATGTAAAATTTCACGATGATCTGTTAAGTAATTAAGGTGTAGATGCGTAGGAAACAAATTGACTCACATTCACAATAACAAACAAATATTATAAAATATTTGTTAGGATTTGTAATTAAGTTTCTTTTATCTATAGTATTTAACTAAATTCAATAGCATAATAATATGTCTGCAGATGCACGGCTTCCCTGATCGCAGAACCATGACCCTACGCTGCGAATTCTTCGGGCAAGCTGGTGACTACGCTTTGACACTCAGACCAGCTGCAGCAGCTAGTCCTCAAGATTCAGCGACAGCGTTTATCAAGGTTTGTGTCATATCTTGTGGGTTATAGAGCCATTATAGTAACGAAATATATCCTAGACACGTGTCAATTTCACTATGTGATTCTCCAAAAGTACCTGTTTTAAGTCCCGTTGTCTAATTTCTTTCACCTACTCCTTACCATTTAGGAGTTTTTACCTTCCTTACTCCTCCATTCTCCATACGTCTATCACCTTGTCACACTTTAGTAAAGTGGCGGTGAGGGGCCATACCGGTATAATATAAGTGTCTTAGCGTAATGATATGCTCATAGCCTGCCTCGATAAATGGGCAACACTGAAAAAAAATTTCAGATCAGACCAGTAGCCCCTGATATTAGCGCGTTCAAGCAAGCATACAAACATACTCTTGAGCTTTACATACTAGTATAAGATTATAATAAAGCTAACTGGAATGTAGGTACTAGTTCATAATGTGAAATATTATAACTTGAGCCTCCGGGGAACATAATACAATAATTTAATTTAATAATAAATTTTAATTTTCGGTACTGCCATAAAAAAATGTTGCTTTTCCTTAAATAACTTTTTCTTTGCTTTTAAATAAATTGATGATGATGGTGTACTTGCGTGTACTTGTGGCCAAGCATCAGCGTAATCATCCATTGCGGTTATGGGGCCGGCATTTTACTTCGTGCAAGACAAATTGCAATTCAAAATCAATAATTTAACGCATTTGTAAATTATAAGACAAGCTTTTTCGAGACAGAGGACGGAATTGAATAAAGTAGGCCACCCTGAAAACCACTTACCCCTAATTAAATAATATCTCCAAACTCCTGCAACATTACAATTTCAACATAACCTTTCCGAGCAGTACAAACATAAAAATTCATGAAATTACACAAAGTGAGTACCTACCGGAGTACGATAAACCCGCTTACCTGCTCAAAGGGTTCCTAAATAAACTCGAATCCATGTATTTACCTCGCTTTAAGGGTTTACACGATAATTATAGGATCAGTTGTTTGATCAATCTTTTAAAATTACACAAGAAATGAAATAAATTATAGCAATACCTTTTTTATGTAAAACGTGATTTATCACGCAGCTTTATAATACGGCCGGCGTAACTTGGCGAATGTGAACATAGGCTCTGCGAACTTTAGCGCATGTAAACTCGTGAAATAATACAGTGACCAATTAGTACAAAGCAATGAAAAAATATAGGGATGAAGGGCGATCAATTGTAATCACTGACGAGTCGTATGCCCACTCATCACACGAGTGTACATGCTCTAAAGTTCGCAGAGCCTATGTTCACATTTGCCAAGTTACGCCGGCCGTATCATACCTATTTTAAAAGTATTTTACACTAATTTCCGATCCTTTTAAGTATTTTGAAATGAAATATTTATTCTTGCATAAATGTAGTTGTATACGGATGTTATTCTTAGAAATACATGGTTCAGTACATTTTACCAGTTTCACTGGTGTGCAATTAGTCAGTATCTTAATCGTCATTATTTAATTGTTTTGTTATTTATTTTATTAAATACCTTTTATCCAATTGAATCGCATTTATTACATTTACTTATTTATATAAACTTTTATTAATTATATAGTTGTCTGTATTTTTACTATATCACTATTGCATAAATTTCAAATAATTCACAAATATAACTTTTTTGACGTTAAAGTATCCTGTTTTCTTTAGTCTGTGCTGGAGGAAACTCCAACACAGCATAAAGCTGAGTTCCCGACCTCATTTGTAGGAAATGCAGTGTACAAGATATCGAATTTAATCATAAAATATCTGTATAAATTATTTATTTGTATCGCTCGTATGTCGCTTTCCTAGCAAATAAATTATTTCTTTCTTTCTTCCTTCATTCATTCTTTCTTCTTTCTTGGTAGAGCCACGCTGGCATCAATGTTGATTTTGAGCACTCTAGCAACAGTTGTTGGATAGTCTTGTCACCTCCGCAATCGCAGAACTATCCCTTAACTTAATCTATGCAGGTATGCCGCGAACCCTCCGTGTCTCTCCTACCGTTTGTGCCATCTAAACTTATAGACAACTGATGCGCTATTGACCGTGTATTGATAGTTATTTAGGGCTGTTTCTGTACATCATTACGGGTCAGAGATATACTGTGGTAGTCTTAAATTCGTATTAAAAACTTCTTTTTAGAAAGATTTATTGTTATTGGAGGAGCAGACGATTGATTTAGTGCGGTGTGTTACGTGATTAATAGGTATTTAGTGAATGTTTAACTGAAATAAGCTTTAAATAAAAGTTACAATTAATATTACAAGCAAATGTTGTATCATGAATTACGACTAACTGTGAAGAAACGGAAAAATAATACAACTTCCTGCGGCCGGGCGTCCTGTCGCAAGAGGCGACAAAACAACCCACAGGCAGGTGGTGCAGCATTTGCCCAACTGGATGGCTACCAACGCTAATCTAAAGTATGGCACCACACCAACCATTAGTTGTGTTTCGGTATTAATGACCAGGCTCCAGTCTCCTTTAAGAGAGCAGCAGCGCGTTATTAGCATCTTTGGTGTTGCAAAGGTTCATAGGTGATGGTAGCCGCTTTCCATTAAGTAGGACGTCAGCCTGTCTGCTGAACTCCTCCAATAAAATAAAATAAAAATAGAACCGGTACATTATACAGTAAGGTTGTGTATGTCTATTAAATACTTTCAACCGTTTTAACTGTTGTATATGAAACATTACGCGCAATAAATGTGCCCTTCTGCAAACTGTTGTTCTATTATACCTTTCAACATTTTTATGTCCCACAATTTTATTTCCACATTACTCAAGATTTAATCATTGTTGTTCATAAAATGTTGTTTTACGTTGTTGTAACAGGGACATAAAATGAAAAGAGCGATAAAATGATTCAAAGATGTTTTCTTTTATTTTCTAAGTTTCACTGCTGTTGAGCGTAGTGTTCTACTTTCTCAGATATTTCGAAAATCTAATTTACATTTCTCATATTTTGAAACTTTGGATTTGCCTGATCACAGGGATGAAAACAGTACTTCAGTGCTTTAAAAAATATTAGCATTCTGCACTTCTTCCCTATACTTATAAAGAAAAACTGTGCGAAATTTCATACTCCTCTGTTCGCGCAATTTTCACTAAAATGGGTACTCATATGTCACTCTCACGACACATACTCATAATGATACAGTTCATTATGTTATATAAAAATGAATATTTGTCTGTATGTCCTTTATAGAATCGTAAACTATACATTTGATCATGTGATGATCTTTAGCAAAGTTGTTGTGCATGAGCCAAAGAAGGTTTCTGAGTTGGTTCCTAATTAGACCCGATATGTGGCGCTGCTGTCGGCATATCGGTTGAAGCTTTTCCGGGCAGGACGACGTATGCCGGGACAGCTAGTTAAATAAAACTATACTTTAAATAAATCCTTAATAAATATTTACACTAAAAAGTAAAGAAAACACTAACTACAATCTTACCAGCCCGACCAAGTCTTTGTCGCTAGGCAGTGTGCCTAGAAAGCTGGCAGCATTACCTCACTGAATGCATAGACAAACTAAGCCTTCGAGCGAAGTAAGTTCCAGCCTTCCAGTCGCCTGTGGCTTCGATATTAAAATAGAAACTACTTCAAAATTACCATCTAAACACAACTTAACGTAACTTATATATAAATACTAGCTGTCCCGGCAGACGTCGTCCTCCCCGGTAAAAAATAGGGGTTGATCGTAGAGGGTTGAAAATCTAGGGTTGTATGTATTTTTGTATGTTGTATCATAAAAAAATAGAAATTAAAAATTTTGTCTAAAAAATAAATAAAAAATTTAGGAGTGGACTACCCCTAACATTTAGGGGGATGAAAAATAGATGTTGGCCGATTCTCATAGATACCGGATAAGCACAAAAATTTTTATCAAAATCGGTCAAGGCGTTTCGGAGGAGTATGGCAACGAAAACTGTGACACGAGAATTTTATATATTAGATTTTTTGAATAAGAAAAACAAGATATACAATACAATATTGAATAGTCGATTTCTTGTTACTTGCGTATACAGTTTATAATAAACTTCAAAGAAGAAGAAATTCAACTAGGGGAAGGTGGGGCTAGTTCAGACTGTAGGTATTATTGATTTGATTGTTTATGTTATACTATTACTACTGTCTTAATTTCTTCTTTTTCTTCTTCAGGCTGACTGGTCGGAGCAGTTCGTGCTGAACGTCCACGGAGGTTCAGTCTTTCCGTGTGGTGATGGAGTCAGGGTATTGTTCCAGTACCCAGAATGTGCTATAGAGGGGGTAGACAGAATCCGCGTTTTTGGACGCGACTTTGACAAATTGCGATATATTGTGGAGAGTAGAGTTCGCAGGTAAATATTATATCTATTAAAAACACACAGCCTTTCTCCGTTTCGGAGTAATTTTCAAATGTCTAAAATTATTATTCGACTTTCTCCGTGCAAGAACGAAAAAGATCTGCAGCTGGGGGGCTGTAAACTTATAGATATATGGTTAGGTATTTGCGCTTTTGGATGGCTATTACCCTTGTGCATAGTTTTTGTCGCTGTAACGTGTAAATAAATAAAATATATGCATTTTTCTTTAATAAAATCAATCCAAATTATAATAAATAAAAATCCTATAGCTGCTGTTCACATTTAACTTATATTATGCATATTTAAAAATATAAACTCCACAGCCCAACATCCCCTTAAGTTCTTATCAAAAATTCTCATTTATGTTTTAAAAGTTTAAAATAAAGTTCTGTTCTGTTCCATAGGGGTCAGCATACAGCGTCTTTCGACTGCAGACTATTTAGCGAGCGTTACCCAGAATACTGCTTCGTGTATGTTTCCCAAGCAGTTACTGGTGCGGTGGCTGATGTCAGGATGGCCTGCCTACCCACCTTACCTTTGTCCGGTACGAACATTGTTTGATAGAATATATAATTATAATATTATCCCTGGAGAAACATAGAAACAATACTAATTCCACCAGCCAAGTGGTCTGGCATAAATGGCTACAAAACAACCTGCAGGCAGGTGGTAAGACATTAGCCCGTCTGGATAGCTACTTCCTATAAATCTAGAGCATGCCGCCATAACATTGTAGCCAGATTCCAGCCCCGCCATTCGAGACCAGCAGTACAATGGCAGCACCTCTGGTGTTACAAATGTCCACAAGCGACGGTAACCACTTTCCACCAGGAGGGTCGTCAATCTGTCTGCTGTGCTCCAAAATACCTTGAGTACTCATAAGTTATCATAATAGCGACTTGATACCGAATGTTTAAAATCGAATGCATCGAATAGATAATGCACATCTCTATTATAAAAAAAAAGTCATAATCAAAGCCACTATGACATTGACAACTCTCATCAAGATGGCTTCCATTGTGTGTGTATGTATTTGTATTTATTTTCAAATATATTTTATGTTTTATGCGATCTCCAAATTATACGTTTATTAAAAGAATATAAACTAGTGGCTCGGTGACTCTATGAACAGTTCTATAATGTTATTAGGCTTTCTGAGCTTGTTTTTATGTATGTTATGTTTTTGTAAATGCTGAATTTATGAATGTTAACATGACTATTTGGAACGTGACATGTGCTAAAGTAGAGCATTAGGGAAAAAAACATTTTTTTACTGAGAATGAAAATTTAAAATACATTTAAAATAGTGATTAGTGGTAGAGCCAGTGTCGATCAAAAAACATCTTCAATGAACAAATTGAAGATATTTTGCAAGAAAAGTTATATGTGAAAAGCACTTTAAATTTAATCGTATATACATATATGAAGAGATTAATGAAAGTTGATGAAGCCAAAAGTGTTTGTCAGGATCGTAGAAGGTGGAAATCCATCGGTCCTGCCTATCCCTACCCCAATGGGAACAGGCGTGACGATATGAATGTATAATATACAGCGTGTTTCAGACCTTACGACAATAATACAGAACACGTTTTCTTCATGGCGTCCTCTGCCCAAATACAAAAACGAATCAAGGTAGCTTCTTTGGTTTAGCCATAGGAGCTCATTTTTCATTTCAGAATTTTACAACAACATGTATCTGTTATTGTGACTAAATCGGTAGGTTAGTGACCACATGTATCATGTTGTCAGCTCGTCTCTTCATCATTAAACGCGGAAGTTGTTCATTCTTACGCTCTCGGTCGCGAACCAATATTTACAAGATGTTCTGTTTTTATTCCCTTTTTATAGTAATTTATTTGTTCGGAAATTACTTTTTTCTAATTTTGACAATAGGTGATTTATAGTACCAACAATTTTGTATGTAGTACTAGCGCTAAAATTATGATTTATTGTCATATGAAATGAAACACGCTGTATACATTTAAATTTGATTTTTGTTATAGATGGCGGTGCGGGCGGTTGGGGTGAATGGTCGCCGTGGTCGTCTTGTCCTGCTCCAGCTCACTGTTCCACGCGTACTAGGAGTCGCCATCGCTTCTGCGATTCACCGCCGCCTGCGTACGGCGCCAAGTATTGTGAGGTTAGTAGTACTTGGCTAATATTAAATTAATATGTTATGTATCCTTTAAGTGATTATTTATTATTAAATACTGTATACTCCCAAGCTGAGTGGTGTAATTATAATATGATCATATATAACGAACATCAATAAAAAGAACAGCACCACGAAGTGCAGAAGAATAAGTAAGAAAAAATCCGGAGATATTATGAATGATAATAATTATTAAGTATGTCGCCATAACAACCTTGTGTTCCGGCATTGGTGACCAGGTTCTAGTCTTTCTTAAGAGAGTAAAAACATCGCCTACAAGCAAACCAACTCGTAAACTCATTTATTAATATCAGTGTTGTTACGATTTATACATAATATGAATACCATAATTTTGTAATTTTTATTATTTAGTGTCCTGATGTTCATATTTAATAAAATTTCGTAAATTTTAATATTCCACTAACTTTTTCAAGTTGTATGTGTGCTCAACTGGCCACTACTTAAACCAGCAAGTGAATATATTTAAACTACCGGAGAGTTTAATACTTTCTGGTAGTTTGTTATATATCGTGGGATCCACAACATGGATCAGTGTGTTTGAATTCTCCAATCGTTTCGGCAGGCGCAATCCGTGTATAATGATCTGAAGGGAACTTCCCGCCACGGTTTTCCTCTTATGGTACGATATGGGATTTTTTAAGAAGGCATAATAACATTTCTTAGAAGTTGGCAACGCGTTGGCGAAACCCCTGGTGTTGCAAACGTCTATAGGCGACGGTAACCACTTTCTATCAGGTGAGCCATCTGCCTGTTTGCCTACTTCAAGTAATAAAAAAACGTCACGTCTGTTCCAAGTTTCATACAAATGAATATCCCTGTGTTTCATTTACATGTAATCATTGGTCCTGGTGTATATGGCTAATTGATATATTGATAGGCAAAGTAGGGTTAGAATTCATATTTATCAAGTAGCCAGTCAGCAACGCGTGCCCACAGGTCGGTGCCATATTGAAACAAGGATTCACATTCGCTGTTATAATATTTAAGAATATACGCTATTTTCATATGAAAGTTTTCTCACGATATTTTCCTTTACCGTCTACCCGGTGTAACAATAAAAATATGCATATAAGATCAGGAAAACTGGTTTAACTTGTGCGTGCTTCCTTGTTGCGATTCAAACTGACGTGATTGATGTGGAACACGAATACATTACCCATAAAACTACAGCCATTTTGATCATAAAGTGAATTATAATACAAAATTCTTCCTTATCTATGTAGGTTAAATTCAATCTTCAAAACATGTTAAAGGAGGTTTCTATGTTAATAAGATTGCATATTAATTCAATAAAGTCTATCATGACAGTCCAGAGACCAAACAAAGTCAAATGTTGCTAAGCTACTGATAATGTTGTCAAGGAACTGTTTTGTCAATATTCGCACAAACAAGTCGCTGCACAGTATTATTTTTTTATTTTTGTTTATAATTAAATCATGGCACCGAAAAAGGATAAAGGGAAAAAAGTAGAAGCAGAACCATCGAAAGGAAACACATTTACGGAAGTGGAAAGAACATTTCTAGAATTGCAAGTAGCTGAATGTAACCGTAAAATAGCACGACTCAGAACTGCCGTTGATGAATATGAATTGAGAAACGAAGAGCTTCAAAAAGCGTATGACAAACTTGATGAAGACCGTGCCGACATTATTGCCTATTTGAAGAAAACTTTGAATCTGAAAAATGAAGAAAATAACGAGCTTAAAGACAAAGTGAAGGGTTTAGAGGAAACTAGAGAAATTGAAACAGCTCAGTTTAAACAAACTGTTGCGGAACTGGAAAGAAATTTCACCATAATGAAGGATCAGTTAACTTCCGAAAATAAGTTATTGGCTGGTAAACTTAATACTCTTGAAGAGTTTAGAGCTATAAGAGATGACCTGATGAGAAAATTTGAAAAGCAGGAACAAGATTTCAAAGACCAGGAGATGAAATACAAAAGAATTATTTACGACGCTGAAAAAAAGTTCGTAATTGGAAAAGATAAATTGAAAAAAGAAATGGAAGCCAGACTACTTCAGTTAGCTCAAGATTTTCAAGATGCTACTGAACTTAGAATTGCCGCATCTACTCATCGAGTTATCAGAGAAAATATTGCTATCAATAATGAATTGGATAGTATTTTAGCTACTCAAGGAAAGTTAGCAGATCAGAACGAAAAATTCAGAGAAAGTGAAAAAGCTGCCAGAATAGCGATGGAATTAGCAGAAGAAGAACGTGATAAGGCTATAAATAAAAATGTCGTGCAGCTCAAGGTAATAGACCAACTAACAACAGCGTTCCAAGATATAAAAAAAGAGAAGGTTCTCTTTGAAAAACGAAATTACGATTTTGAAAGCCTGGAATTGAAAATACAAAAGCTTACTAAAGAAAATGAGAATTTATCCCTACAGTTACGTATTCTGGAACAAAATTTACATGCTAGAATGAGTGACCAAAACAAAGCAGCCATAGAGGCATCTAAAGCAGCTAAAGAAAATTCCAAATTAAAGAAACTATTAAAAGAGGCTGCATTTGCTATTCAGGCTGCTTTAAAACTAGATCAATGGGCTACAGTAGATCCTACACGAGAAATGATGGATAGGCAATCACTTCTTGCGCGTTTGTTGAATATTGTAACCCAGTACCGTGATGTTCAACGTGCAGAATCAATGGAAACGTTGGCCTCCTTTGGAAAGGTGTACGAAGAAGGTGATCTTGGATTTGTTCCAAAACCTATATCAAAGAGATCAGCAGCATTGGCAGCTGTTTCACTTACTTCAAAAGATGAGTCTAAGCTTGAACACAGGCGCAGTATTGTATCAGGTTCCATTTCGTTATCTTCTACTGCAAGCTTAGCGACTATTCCTAGTATGAGGTTGGTTCCACCTTCTTCTGAACCAGAACTGACTGTCAAAGACAGTCTGCCTTCGTTCATAACGTCAACCAAGTCAAGTGAGACTTCAAGTGAAGAACTGGCAGAAGGCGAAACTGATATGGAGAAATTATTAGCAGCTAGCAAGTTAGAAATACAAAAATCTATATTGAAAGATTTGGCTTATTCACAATCAATGATGCAAATATCTCAATATAAGATTGGCGAAGACAGAAGTACATCAAAATCTGTGACTATTGTTGAAAAAATTGCTAGTCAAGAAGAAGTAGATGAAAAAGAAGCTAAAGATGACGTTGAACCCGAACACGAAGGTGATGAAAAATTAACATCAGAAGTAAAATTCGAGGATCAAACGGACGATCTAACAGAACATGAACAAAAATTAGAAGATGACGAACAACCAAAAGATGACAAGACAGACGATGATAATGAAGATATGAAAGAAGACGAAAAAGAGCCAGAAACTAAAGAAACGACAGCTGATTAATTTTTTTATTATATTATTTATATATTATATATTTTTGTTGTATTTTTGTACTTTATATGTATGAATCAATTACACTTTTTTGAAGAACACGTGTTTATGCTTTTCAATACACAAAGTATACGCAGTCTGAATACAATTTTTAAAGTTACTTGTAAGATTGTTGTAGGATTCTCTTAATCTTTTACTACCTCTTAAGTTGTCTATGTTATTTTTATTATATATTTCAAGCCGGGGTAGTTCAGTGGTTTGCGTACGCGACCCAAACTCAAAAGGCATTGGTGCTAATCCTGACCGTAAAATATGCATCGTTTAGGCAGTTTTGTGACTTAATTTGCATATTGTTACGATTACCATTCTAACGGTGAAAGAAAACATTGTGATGAAACTTGCACATCGGGATAATCGATATGTCATACCCGCCAATCCGCCTTGGAGAAGCATGGCTGGTATACTGTCTATTCCCCTACAAATATGAGAGGCCCGAGCCCAGCAGTGGGACGTGTGTGGGTTGTTATTCTCTTAATATTTCAATAACCTCAAGTGATCGCCTTGTAGAATGGCTAACGGAGCTTTTTGGGCGTTGTGAGTTACTTATTTATTTTACTTCTCTTTTAAACCAGGGTCAAGCAGTCGAATTGGCTGCCTGCGAATGTGCAGCCAGACCCTGGGCTGGTGACACTTCGATGGTCGTCGCCGAAGTGGGGCCCCGATGTCGGTGCGGCTGCGTGTTGCACCTTGCACCCGCTGCTAGACTGCTGGCGGGTTCAGCTCGAGCATGTCCTTCTCGTTCGTTTTGGTTGTTGCAGGTAAGGTATAGTCATAATTATTATGGATTCTATTAAGTATTATCCAAGCTCAGAGCGACGCCGGATAAAAGAAGCCAATTTTGGAATAGATGGATGTGGATGGATAAAAATGCAATAGTTGTGGTGGAACACTTACAAGCCACCAGATGGCGCTGTGCAACAAAAGAGGTTTCCCGAACCTTACAAACAATATATGCAAATAGTGTTGGGCAGTACATGATTTTAAAATAAGTTTGTAAGAGTAACATAACATTTTATACTGAACCAGCACACCACTTCAAATGAAGTGAGGCATTTTGTACTATTAGTACCGTGGCAGTACAGTTGTAGCGTAGTAGTAGATTTGTAGCGAGGGTCACCATTCACTGTGTTGTACCGTTTCTCACAAATTATACCTATATATTACAGAGTCATGGTGTCCCTATTTGTCATATGAATATCCGTACAAGCGTAATTGTACTTCTGTAGCTTATGCCTCGTTCCGTCCTTTCTCTTATATTTGAGGCGCGAGTAGTAAGTACATTGCGTAGTAGTGCGACAAACTATTTGAAGCATTACTTTTTAAGATTTTGTACCGTATCAGTACAATTGGATTTTGTACAGGACAAATGTACCGGCTCATACGTGTCCGTCGCAACTCTATATACAAATTTTCATCAATAACAGATGAGCCCAGGCCTACGAGGAACGTCACTAGTCCTGCTGCAAGATTCCCCTTTGAGAGGGAGAAGCATTCCGTCTCGCTCTCCACCCTATCCTATACGGGACACCCGCTCCATAGTTAAACATTATTATTACCCATAGACAAAAACATGTGTATACTATAGACTACGAAAGCTTAAATAGAATAGAATATACTTTATTACTAATAGAGTACCATACCTAGTGTAATGTTTGACGGGGCAATCATTCCTTTTAGTGATAAGGTAAAAAACCTGGGCGTTATATTTGACAGTAAGCTGTCTTGGCGACCTCATATCACCGAATTAAGTCGGCGGCTTTATCTCTCATCCAAATCCTTCAGAAGGTTGAGGAATTTCTTATCCACTACCACCTAAATTAAGCTAGCAGTGTCCTTATTACTTCCTATCCTTGATTATGCTGACGCCAGCTATCTAAATTTAACCCAAGAGCAACTCAATAAACTTGAGCGCCTCCAAAATTTTTGCATAAGGTTCATATTTGGACTACGCAAATATGACCATGTCTCTGAATTCCGAAAAAAACTCAAGTGGTTGCCAATTCGATTTCGCCGGAATACTCACATCCTTGCTCTTCTCTATAGTATTTTATTTGTCCCTAGTACTCCTGATTACCATAAACAAAGTTTTGAATTTCTTTCTTGCTCTCATAATCTACGCCCTTCTACTAAACTTAAATTGAACACTCTTGCGCATAACTCGAGTTTTTATAACTATTCTTTTACAGTTAAGGCTATACAGCTCTGGAACGCGCTTCCTGTTACAATCCGACAAGAAAAATCGCTAGCGATATTTAAAACTATGATTAAAAAATACTATCTGTCTTTGGAATATGATATTTAAATTCACTTATAAATATTTATATATTTTGTACATATGTATTTGTGTGGTATGTATATTAAGTATATATCTATGTAATATATAAAATTTATCCATATATTTATATGTATATAATTTATGTATTTATTATTAAAATGTAAGTAGTTTGTACTATATGTTATATATACCACCATCGCCATTATCATATAATTTCATTTCTGGGGTTATCTGGAAGAGATCGCTTTTTAGCGATAAGACCGCCCTTTGTACATAACTAGATATAATTTTAGTTTAAGTTCATGTTTGTATTGGTGTACAATAAAGAGTTATCTAGCTATCTACTTTATTGTACAAAAATGCTACACAAAAACAAGAACATTAAATACAAGTGCAATCTGCGGTCTTATCGGCCTGGGCGATTTCTTCCAGACAACCTTTGGATTGAGTATGTGAAGGACAACAAAAATCGGTAGTTGCTAAACCAGCACTCGTACAATAATTTCGTTTATTAATTAATTAATAAATAGTAATATATATGATAATATGTATGCAAAAATAAATACACATATTACATTATATACATACAAAAGTAAACAATAACACTATAACTTGAGGTAGTAATCTTTAACTAATCTGTCAAAAGAAGGTAATGCTTGATGTTTAGTGGTAATGCATTCCAAAGTTGAATGGCCTGGACGGTAAAAGACTTGTTGTAAAAACATGTTCTGTTTACAGGCGTTTTCAGTTTCAAATTCTCCAACAATCTAAAGAATCTTGAATCACTGTAATTAAGGGACTGAAAGCGTTCCTTGAGATAAGCTGGGGACTGTGAAGAAGAGATAGGATATGCGCATACACAAGTTTGTAAAAAATACTTCACTTCATTTGGCACGTTTGTTTACTTAGGCTCCGTCTATCCTTTTATTCGTTTGAGATATCTAAGATTTTTTACCTACATAATAAAGAGGTACTGCCAATATCATTTTAGGTTTTTACGTATAAACATCATGTTTACACTACTAGGATAGGTAGGATATTAATTTACTCATTCTGTTTTCTTTTACTGGATAACTTGAGCCATTATAATTTTGTAAATATTAGACAAAGATATATTATTGGTTTGTTTTCCGTTTGCTTGAGACATTATATCATGTATATATACATTTATTTATTTTTCATTATGCTTTTAAATACATATGTAAAATATAAAAAAATGACGTCCACCGGCAGAGGGGATGCTGGAAGACTCCAGAGGCAGTAAACTCTTCACAAGGCGTGCTTTGCTCAGGAGAATCGCCTTCTGTATCTGGCCTGGCCATTTATCGAACGAGAGCTTCTCTAGATGTCGGTTGAGGCTTTTCGCTTCTAGACTCTTAACGGATATTATTATCGGTGCGATGGTCGTTGACTCCTTATGCCACATAGCAAATCTCGTGCGCGACGACTAGGTATTTTGATAATTTGTCAGGTTCAGCTTTTATGAGATTACAGTTATGTGGTTATACTGTGGCGACCGAGGGTAGAACTTTCTGGCAGCGTAAGCCGGTCTCAAAACTAAGAAAATGGTAGAAGATTCTGGAAAGAAAAGACAAGGACAGATACATTTTATAAAGGGGCAGACAGTAAATAAAAGAATAACGAAAAGAAGATCGAAATTATGGGTTTCAGAAAATGTTTTCGGGTATTAAGGAGGGTTAGCGCCTACTGGATAGTTCAGTTCTATACAGCGAAGCGACATATCCGATACGAAAGAGTTGGAAGAGAAGTTTAATTGAAGACAGTGACGAGTTTAGTGGTGAATTTAATGAAAAGTTTAGTGAACGAGAAAAAGGAATTTCGTGTAGTTTAAAAGTAGGTCCAGAAGCGAGCTGCGTGCGGTAAATTCGAAGGTGAACACTGCACCAGCAAAAGGTACGACTACGATATATCGTCGACGGTATTGTGAGTGAGACATCTTATCGTCGGTACAGGTCGTCTTCAGTTGTGCATGTAGGGGCAATCTTGTGGAGAGGAATGACGTACGGCTGTGTACGTCAATAAAAGGGTTTAGTTAAAAAAATATTCTACCAAACTCAGTTTATAACATTAAGTGCACGAAGAGAATCAACAATTAAACCGCAACACTAATGCATGGCTAAACACGTTCCCGTAGTGTATAATTTAACAGTGCCAGCAAATGTTTAGAAAGCCAGTTGGGCGTGCCGACGCTATTCCATTCCAGCTATTGCAAATATCCGAACCAGCTCTATTGTTTCAAACATTTTGCTTGTTTGGGCAAACTTGTTATATGTAGCTATTTTAACATTTCAAGCAAAGCTTACTTGATTATAAATGTTCCCAACAATTGAGAGTTTTAAAGTTGGGTCAAAATTCAAACATCGACGTGATTTGTTCCGAATTTGAACAAATGATTATTTGTGTTAAGCCAAATATAAAAATATTCAGTTATGCCTTAAAAATTTGGATGAAACAATCACTGTTATTGGTGGCAGTTGGTTCTTTCAAATAAAACTCAAGGTGCACTGTATGACTTATTATTGGAGTTGTTTACAACTAAATTAAATCTATACATAGAAGAGATACAGAGAAAATGAAAAATGCCAGAGATTAAAGAAGTGTGTATTGGTGGCATATGTATGTGAGCAATTTGAACAAGCGAACAAGTCCGACCTCCAAAGACGCTTCTATATCCCGCGTTCCGTCCGACGCCTAGCTGCTAACTGTGCGAGCTATGGCGTCGGTGGTATGTGGAGCGAGGAGAAAAGGTGTGCTCCGGCGAGCGGGTCAGGGGGTGCTCTTTATCCACAACAAATCTCATTAAATACGGTCGTTTACTTTCAGTTCTGAGGTTTGAACCATTTTTTATGATTCGCGTTAGACCACAATCATGTATAACGTGGGACGATGATGCGATCGAAGATGGAGCACGGTTACCTAGGTATCTATTTACACGAGAGTTGAAGATACCCGGAGTGTACTTTTCCGGACATATGAAGTCTGGTAGTGCATATCACAACTCAGTTATACGTAGAAGGAACCTGGACGCGAAATTATTGGTTCGCTCAAACGATCGACAAAGAAACGCCCATCTCGTTTATTGCCTTTCCCGCATCCGGAGTTCTTTTGCTTACTTCGTATTTAAAATTTTCAATTAGACAATACCAAAATATTGTTTTTGACTTTGTTGGCCGTTCGCAGGAATAGTTAGCCAGGTGTGCAAATTACTGTTTCTCGGAAACTCCAGTGCACGCGGTAGATTTTTTTTGTACTTGTTTTATGACCGGCATTAGTGTCTAACTAATCCTTGTGGTTATTTTATTGTGTCAAGGTTTGCCAGGTATGGAACGGTGCATTATAAAGGAATGGCCCAAGGTGGAGAGGGCGGTCAAGCAAGGATTACGATACGAGCAAGACGTAGATTCTACAAGTGATATAGTGACGGACTTTGCGCATGTTATTGAATGGTGCAGTTTCTACTGGCTTTGTCCAGTTATATTTGTACCTGTTTTATACGTGTTTTTACAGTTCTAATAAACTCTATAGTAATTCCAACGGCATTTTAATTCGAGTCCTGTGTAGCTCGTAACAGTATCATAAAGAGAAATCAATAATGTTTTAAAATTATTTAATAACCCCTCATACTCGATTCTCACACGGCATTTTGTTAATTTTACGCGTCCGAAGTGTTAATTAGCTCCTCAGGTAATTTAATAGAATCCTATTTCTTAGTTAATAAATACAACACAAAACTTAGTGTCAGGAAATTGTAATATTGATGCCTTTAATATAATAACCAAAGTTTATAACAAGCGACCAAGTCTCAAAATGAAAGCTTAACAAGTTATAATTAAAATACAAAGAGGGTGAAACTTGTATGGCATAGGTGTAAGTTGCGAACAAGTTTGATTGAGCCAGTCGCATAATAGACAATCTTTGTCAGTTTTGAGAGTTGAGAAGAAAGGTTTTGTACACAGACTGTAATCTTTGATGAGAACTTCACTTTATAATTACGGTCTTCCTTATAATGATCTCGTTAAGAAACGATTAGGCATCTTTTAAGTAAGAGAATCAGAATCAGTCCCTAATCAATGAATATCTCTTTTTTTCACATATAAACGTATGAAGAGCACAGATATACTAAATTGGAATGATTAACGTAGGTTGTACCTAAAATATTCGACTAAAGAGAAGTTTATGGGTGAGATTTTCATTGATCAGTTGTTGAGCAATTTCTTTAAATTTAAGAAACGATTATAAGTAAGGCCCTTAGTGTTTATATCGTAGAATATTTTTTATATATTGGGGTTGTATTCAACCCTCATCTGGAAATGTGTTTCTTTATTTACAATCTTTTATGCAATCTGCAGTTTAGTGGTGTGATGGTGTGTGTGATTTTACCCATGCAGGAGGTATAGACATAAGACACACATGCACTTGCTCACAACACCGGCATCTAACAGATTTCTCTAAATTAGTATAACTATATTCATAAGGTATACCACAACACAAAAATCACTGAATTAATGTCACACACAATAACAGAAATAACCGTGTATAAATTCTAAAAACTTTCTTCTAAATGAAGTTGTAAAAAAGGGGTAGAAAAAGGGTTAGAAAAAAAAATAAAAAAATACAACAGCAAAAAAACAGGAACCTGGCCACTAATGCCGGAACACCACTCAAGGTTGTTATGGCGGCATTCTCTAGACCAGGGGTTGTGTTGGGGCGGTCTGTCGGCTGGACAGACGGCACGGCGCCCTGTCGTTCCGCCTGACGCAGGTCCTCTCGGGGCACGGCTGCTTCGGGAGGTACCTGTGTCAAATTGGGCAGGAGCAAACGGCAGGGTGCCATCATTGTAGTGCCGGCGCCGAGGACACGGCGCTGCACACTCTTCAGGAGTGTACAGCGTGAGATGATCAGCGTCGTGCCCTCGGCGCAATCATCGGACAAGACCTCTCGCTCCCGGCCGTGGTTCTGTCCATGGCTGGGAGCAGCTCGAATTGGGATGCCGTCGCCTCCTTTTGCGAAGCAGTAATGTCCGCAAAGGAGGCGGCGGAGCGGGAGAGAGAGCGCGAGTCTATGCTCCTCTCCCGCCGCAACAACCGGACGAGACAGCGGCGCCGGAGGGTCACGTTTGACCTCCGGCCGCCATAAGTATGCGGCACGCGGGTGTTGAGGCCCCTGGGGGACCTATTCGGCCCCACCCGCACGCAAGCCGCGAGGGGGCGCGTTGGTGTTCCACGTGACCCCCTCAATCCCTTAACATCGGAAAGGGAGATGCCGGGGACGAAATATCCCCGGCCAAGGAGAGGCCGCCCCCGTAATAGGGGCGCCAGCGCCAGCCGGTGTCGCGGAGTAAGGCTCACGCTGTGTACCGTGGCCCCGGCAAAACGGCGAAAGAAGGAACACCGGGGGGTTTTAGTGGGTATTCCGGCAACCTTTTAGGCCGGCGAGTCCCACAGTACCACGCTGCCGATCCCCCGCGGCGTGGTCACCGGAAATGGATTTCCCCTCGTCAAAAAAAAAGGGGCGGTCTGTCGGAACAAGCGACAAAACAACCCACAACGAGGTGGTATTTGCCCGTTTGGATGGCTACTATCCTTGGTCTAGAGTGTGCCAACATAACAACCTTGAGTGTGTGTTAAATATTCATATAACCATAGAATAATAATGACTGGCCATGTAAATATTCAACCACTATTTTGAGTTAGCTTCGTTCACCGAGATAAAATCTGTGATTACCAAATTTCAGTAAGATCCTCTAAGAAAAAGTAACAATATGAGTTCACATTTATAGTATTAGTATGGATGAACAAACACTTGCTAAAAGATCGACTTTTACGGTAGTTTTGAATATGTAAATTGCTGAAACGAATTACAGAACACCTCAGCTGTACCATTTCAAGACTTAGTAACTGACAATTCTATGATTTGCAAATTCGTCTTATAATTGAAAAGTTTAGCACAACAGATTCATCCAAAATTTGATTTAGAAACAGAATTAATTATAAGCAGATGGATCATTACTATATTTCGACTTAGATGAATCAACTATAATCATAAATATCTCTAAAAACATGTCTCATTTGATGCGATTGAAATATGATAAACAAACAAAAATAAAACCACTTCAAACTAAAAATAAAGAAATTAATATTTTCTAAAACATATTGAAGGTGGTTAATTTTGTATTTTTACTCTTGTTTTTTATATTGTAGTTAGCACCGACTTTGACGTTATCTAGGAAATATTTATTTTTTGTTTTTCAGTTTAAAGTCGGTTTTGTTTTGTCAAAAAATATTAGCTACTTTTTAGTTGCTTTACAAATAATAGTTGTACTACTCACACGTGTATACAAGTTTTGTCTTTCGAAGAGTGTAGGCGCTCGGTGCTCTTTAACAAGAGCTCTCGATTCCCCTGGGATCTAGTCATTAGATTCTGACTTGGTGACAATAAGGACCGTCTCTTGAGATGGTCGAAAGGCTCTTGAGGCTTTCGAATAAAGAAAATAATAAAAATTCATCTATGGACGGTAGAGATATTGCGTAAAAGACATTAAAAAAACACTAGTTGAATTTGGTGCGAATCTTTCTCATAAAAATGATGTGATTCTAATTTCTTAAACATGTTTACTGAAAATTCTTCAACGTCATCGTAAATACCGTCATGTCTTCTAGTTTCTTCGAACCAAATTGATTCACTTTGGTTATTCTGTCTAGTATCAGTATTTTAGATTACTAGGATATGCCTATATGACTGCGGCTTCATCCACGTTTGACTTGAAATTACGGGGACGTAAAGTACCGCAACATTTAAAAAATATTTTAAGCCTAATCCTATAAAAATATTTTGTTAAAAACTGTGCCGGAATAAACTAATTTTTATGCACCCGAACAACTTCAAACTGCTCCCGGGAAAATTCCCGTGGAATTCCCGCGATGGAACATATTACACAATTTATTACATAAAATTCGCTATGGATTAGTGAAATAATCTATTTGTATTTTTTAAGCTGGTCATTTTAAATCGTTCTTAAAATCCCGCGGTCAGTCAAAAAATTAGCTGTCGGTCAGCGAAAGCCGCATTAAAATCAATCCGGTAGTTTTTACTTGGGTCCCGTACAAACCGACAAACAGACAAGAAATCTAAAAAGAAATTCCATCGTATTTTCCGTCGTTTATATAGTCTATTCCAGTTGGGGTTTTTTATAGCTTCCATGTACAGACACGGCATGTTGAAAACTTTATAATATTATAGTGCCAAAATTCAACGCCAAAATTTGTCAGTTTCTAGATTTTGAATTGGAACAGCCGACTTGTGCAAATGATTTTAAAACAGTGAAACTATCATCCTAGTCTTCGAGCAGAAAGCAGATTTTCCTCGAAGAAAGCAACTGCTGCTTTAAAGCGAACTTTCTATACCTTTTATTTCCTCTCGAATACAACCTTATTTAAACTTTAACAACTTTACAGAATTTTTACTCGAATTTACTAAAGGCTTCTGGACATTTTCAGTTTTAAATAGTAAGTTTTGCGAAAATGTTTCCAATCTTTGTAAAACAGTTTGTAAGCCGATGAATATTGTATAAGGTTTCGTTAAAATAATTTCGTACTTGTTTGTCTACAATTCTATATTATTATAAAATTGTAAAAGTGTAGTGTTTTGTTTTTTATATATTTTGTATTTAGACATAGACAAAGGCAACACTATATTGTTCACCAAAACAAAAATGTACAAGACAATAGTTACTTAGTAAAACAGAAGGCGGCCTTATCGCTAAAAGCGATCTCTTCCAAGCAATGTTACAAGAGGGAATTCTTAAATTATCTATAATTATTATACAACAAAGAATACATATATATATATATATATATATATATATCGTCGAGTCAAATATATATATATACGAATCGTCTTGAGGCACGTGATGTCTTGACTTGAAAAAATTATAAAAAAAATCCCAGTGTTTTTTTATTAAAAGGAAGCTTTTTAGGGGGCGGCGCAAGAAATTTAATTTTTAACGACCACCCTTATATATATATATATATATATACAAAATGAACTAATGATACTTCAGACCCCATTGCCAAATTAATTTTAAAATCCTATCTCTAGTTTTTTTTATGTATTGATACAAAAAAAATTTCTTTTAAATGCCTGCTTTATAAGAAAAGTGAATGACATATGCATATATATTGTACATGTTACAGGCAGAAGAAGGTATGGTAGTAAGACTTCGAATGGAAGCAGTCCGATTGCCGTGCGCTGGACAAGCGCTTAGGGCACGTGACGGAGACTCATTGGGATCCCCACTCCTGGCTTCGTGGGATGGACCTGACAGTTCAGCGATGGTCAGTATTATATTAAACATGTTTATACTATTTCAGATCACAAGCCATAAGAATAAACTGAAAATTTCGTAGGTTTGCATGGGATCATGTGATGGTAACAAACTTTATATATTTATGCTATAGGAAAAGCATTCGATACTCAAGTGATTTACAACCTAATTTTTGCAAAAAGTTTAACCTCTTCACACTTAAAGACCGACGAGATATTGTTAATTTTCTACTTCTCAAAAAAAAATATCTCTCCAAATGTGTATTGTTCAGATATTCTAATCAAGGTCCACTTTAATATTTCAGCAAGGTCTATACGATTTAATCAACTTATTCATGTGCCTTTAAGTTTTAACAATAACGGACAAAACTCATTTCTAGTGTGAGCAAGTAATAATTTGATTAAAATAAGTAATGATCTGACCAGGAACGGAGAAAGAATACAATTTCCTGCGGTCGGGCGGCTTTTCGTAAGAGGCGACAAATGAACCCACAGCCAGGTGGTAGGGTATTTGTGCATTTGGATGGCTACCACCCCTGGTCTAGTGTATGCCGCCATAACAACCTTAAGTTTTGTTCCGGAATTTAAGGCCACGTTCCAGGCGAACAACACCAAATTTCAACTTTAAACGTTGATTGTCCGTCTACATCATATCAAATAGCACCCAAGGATAAGCCCCGATCAGGGTACGACTATTGTAAGAATATGGGAATAAAGATACCGGGTTATTGGGGTGTACTGCTACTGGAACTGGGGATCTGGGACTATGGAGACTATGGCGTCTGTCCGTCGCAATGTTCGGGGAACATTGAGAAATGGACAAACGCTGACTCGCCATTGACAGGGCAACATGTGGAGAGGTAGGCTGCATATTCACCGAAGCTACTATCAACGTTATGCCATTTATCACTTCCACCTCTGGAGCTTGAGTCTTAGCTCTAGCGATCTCCACTCCGTGCCGGCTGGTTAACGCAAGCACGGAGTCAGGTACCAGGTGTCGCCACTCACCTAAGGCTTCGCCATACGCCTCTGACTTATTATAATTATAGTTTAAATGTCAAAGGTGTAGCCGACGAACTGAACTGTTATTTTGTATAGGTTGGTGATATAGAAACTACGACTGACAGCAGCGGTGTGATGGAAATAGCCGGAGGCCGCCACATACTCGTGGAGTTGAGATCTGGTGACACAAAAGACAGATGCGCCGGCGGTTTCTTGGCACATGCGACTCAAATAGGTAATCATTTTATAGGTGGCAGTTGCTTCTTTATTTTGGAAATCAAACTCTATTTTATTGGACTAAATAAGTACAGAGCGTAATTATTTACAAGACACATTAGTATTTTAGCTTGCCAAGGCCGCTCCTTAAGTCCCGCATCCCGCCCGACACCTAATTGCTAATCGTGCCTTCTGAGGGCGCCGGCGGTATGCGGGGCGCGGAGAGTAGGTCTGCTCCGGCGGGCGGGTCAGGGGGGTGCTCTCTGTCCGCAACACATTTTTTTATATTCAAATGATTTTTGTATGAGAAATTTACTTTATTGAACCTTTTGACTTGCTTGTTTGAATTGTGGTTTACAAAAACTTATTCGACTTTGGAATACAAAAATGTACCAAAGCTCTGTTTGGACGCTTTAAAGTGTTTTGCATATCTAAATGAATAAATAACCATAAATTAATTACTTATCTATATGTTATTTTTCCGTTTTTGGTTATAATTTATTATTGTATGCGAAAAATTAATTAAAATATCTTGCTTTTCCTAAACTGCTTATAACTATCGTATTTTACTTAGAACCAATCCGGAACGCATCGGCTGCCTGGGCGTCTGTAAGTGGCGGCGTTTGGTGGCGTAGCGGCGGAGGGGCTAGGGGTGCTGCTGTCGCGCTCGCAGCTGCTGCAGCGCTCGCTGCGTTATGCTTAGCGCTGCATTCAGCGCATAGAACGAGAGCCTACCAGAGGGCCGCTGATAAGGAGTCACTCACCGACAGTGACGGTAATAAGCCTGTCTCAAAATAAAAATATACTTATTAATTTATTTGAACATACTACTTTTGGAAAGCATCTCTTTTTGCTGATATCATAACAGTTTGGTAATATTATTTATGTACCTAATATTAATAATAATAGGTATGTATTGTATGTACAATACATTGTACACACATATCTCGTCTTATCAATTTAGATATATGTTACTCTATATCGAGGGCTTCATAACTAATGGGCGTCAGACAAATGTGCAATTTTGCAAAAGGGACAAAATTGCGAATAAAAGAAAACTAATTAATTTTATAAGGCTGAAATTTGGAATACCCTATTTAGGTACACTGGCATAGTAGTAAAACTTTCTAAATTGTAACAAGCAATCGTCACACACGCACAATATTGACAATTTATCGCTTTTCAGGATAGAAAAGCGCGGAAAATTTCCAAAAATAGCGAGAGGAATTGCATTCGAGACCGCTCTCCGCAAAGGCTGGCCAGGAACTAACCTAACCACAGCAACCCCCAATTTTTTTTCAAAAACCCCCAAATATAATCTTTTTGTCAAAAAAACCCCCAAAACAGTTTTTACTGATTTTAAATGAGAACTAAAAAAGCAAAACCACCGTCGTAGCGAAAACGTCACTAATGACGTCATCATTTTAGCTCACGGGGCCCTCACAACGACCCGTATCAATAGGTGGGTTAACCGTTCCACTTGAGTTGACGATTGTGACGCCAGCAAATAAGTGGAACGGGAAAACCCGTGGTTGTGAACGTGGTCGTTGTGAGTCCCTAACGGAAAGTAGCCTATGGGATACGACGCATACGAGTAGAGACGGCATAATAAATAAATAACGTTAATGAACGAACGAATGAATTGAATTGAATTATTAAAATGAACTATTTAATTGAAGTATGATTCACTAGTAGAGTATAATTCTAAGACAAAGTAATAATACCGTATTGTGACTTAGATATAATAATTGTAGTGATGAGAATTGTGTTTGTAGATGAATTATTGATACTTAAAATATTTCTCACAACAAAATATTTCCCCCTAAAGTTCCCCCAAAGAATCTTTACCCCCGAATCTTCCCCCCAGACGTCAAAAAATCCCCGAATTTGCAGGGAATCCCCCCCATCTGGCAACGCTGCCTAACCAAGAATTTTTAAAATTTTTAGTAATCAACAAATAAATGGTATTTTTGCGTTATGAAGCCCTCGATATGGTGTTGCGAAATGATTTATATTAATACTGTACAGGTGTTTTATTACCTCTTCGAATTTAAGTGATGTATTGTTCGCGGTAATCCTTTTGTTTTGCGCCGCAGTAAGACGTCATAATTCCTTTCTTCTTTTGTTTCAATTTCGTTCCATTTTCCTAGAAGCTTTATTAAGCTTAAGATTTCGAGGATTCCAAAGAATAAACAGCATGTTGCTGGGGAGCTATGTCGGGTCTGAGATAGTTGATTTTCAACTGCATTCGAGACGTTACCTATTAGTACTTTAGAAGCGAGTATATATACCGATTTTTTGCTTGACCCCGGTAGTGCATTCCATAACTCAGACGTACTTAGGAGGAACATGGAGACGTAATTTTACTCCAACAATAAATAAATGTTTATCCATATATGAATGTTGAATGAAGTTATTCAATATTTGTAGCTTGTTCAGCGTCTCTGGAACTGGGTGCGGCTACAAGTGGATCTAGGAGTACATTACTATCAGAAGTAGTGGGAGGGGGAGTGTCGCTACGCCGCCTGTTACCTTCTGGGAAGACCAGGCACACCCGGCTGAGAGATTCTGATAGAGCGTCCGAAACTGCAGAACAGAGGTAAGTCATAGCATTAACTTTGTGTTACTCTAAAAGCCCGAAGTACGGTAATTCCTAAGATTTACCGGTAAGTCCTAGGATTAACCGACACGAGTTGGTAAATGTCCGCATTTATTTAAAACTTGCTTCTGCTCGCGAATTCGTCGGCGTGGAATAGTTAAAAAAAGTAAATTAAATACCCCCATTTTAAACGTTCTTCATTGGTGCTCCGAAGAGAGCCGAGCCGAGAAAAACAGCTCATTGTGTATTATAATCTTTTAATTTATTCAGTCCACGCGGCCGACCAGATACTTTACACTGTACAAAGTCAATAGTATTTGTACGGTATAAAGCAATGGCCCAATGGAGAGATGAGGCAGTCGAGCGATAACCACACGCGGAGCAACACTTGTGTACATTTGGTAATCTATTTAGTGACGGACGTTGCGCGTGTTATTGAATCGTGCATTACGTTTGGACAGATTGTGTTCAGTTATATTTATACCTGAGTTTTAGGTGTTTGTATAGTTCTAATAAATTCTATAGTAATTCTAACGCTATTTTAATTCGATTCCCGTAACTCCTAACAATATGCTGCTATCTGGTGTTCTAAACACAACAAACCTTGTTTGTTAACCCTCATAAAAGAAATAACACTTAAAGCTCTTAACTTCTTGAAAGCGGTACATGTCAAACTAATTTGGCATTCTATCACCCTATCATATGTCGACAATTAGCAGACCTTATGCCTTTCACCACTCAAACAAATGAACTCAATACGTGCACCGACAATAGTGCTTAAGTATTAACAAGCTTGCCCTTGTAATCCACCTCTGTAGACCCCTTTCTGAATGTAAAGTTAGTTAAAGTTCAATTATTAACGTGAAGCGGGTAGGGGTAATCAATATTTAAGGCTAAGCCCGACTAGGCCTTTCCGGTGGCTTGCACTTTGTAATCTCTGTTTCCAGAATATGCGATAACTATCGTGTATTCATATATTCTTCAACAGTTCTATAACAAGTACTTGTATATTAAATTTCATAAATGTGTGTATGTGAGGGTGAAATACACGTATTCAAAACGCCCTAAGGTGCTGTGCAGCCTAACATAAGGTAATGGTGCCCCGGCTTCTTAGCAGCAAAACCAAAATCAGGATTTATATAGGAAGCCTGGACGCTTACCCTAAAGAAAGAGAACCATCTTTTGGTGGCTGCTGAGACGATGGCAGCTGGTGGAGAGACATAATGAAGGATGACCTGTGTGATCTCCAAGCCCATACATAACTGGCAAGAAATCGCACAGAACAGAAACAGGTGGCGTGTTCTCCTCTCGGAGGCCAAGCGTATTTTGGGTCGCTGAGCCAACGGAGTAAGTTAGTTAGCTAGCGTGTGTGTGTGAATTTCACATGCAGTAGAAGTGAACCAAAGTGTGACAAGGGGCGGGGGAGATTCTAAATTTCGTGACGACACTTCATAACTATAAAACATTTCCAACTCTATCTGTATGGACATAGTGTTTATATTATTAAATATAATGTACTAGAGTTTACCCCGCGGCTGGGCCGCGGGTTAACCTCTAGTGCGTTTCTCTTGTTTAAAGAGCAAGTGCTACAGGTGCATATCATATTACAATATTTTATGTATTTGCCCACGGAAGATTCACTTCATTTTATATCGCTAATTATATATACTATCCCCCTGTCTATCTGTCAACAGAATAAATTACAAAACTTGACCAAAAAGGCCAAAATGGTCTAAATGACCAAAAGACCACAGTGACCGGCATGGCTAAAATGACGGAATAGGCCAAAATGACCAAAAAGGCCAAAATGACCAAAAAGGCCAAAATGACCAAAAAGGCCAAAATGACCAAATAGGCCAAAATGATCAAAAAGGCCAAAATGATCAAATAGGCGAAAATGACCAAAAAGGCCCTAATGAAAATTATCCCTTGTCCATCCTCAGTATTTAATTTACATACGTGCCGAATTTCAGCTAAATCGGTCCAGTAGTTTTTCCGTAAAAGCATAACAAACAGACAGACAAATATCATTTTATCCCGGAAACTATCCCATTTTTCGGGATAAAAAGTATCCTATGTTCATCCTCGGTATCGAAAATATATATATACTGGTTTCAGCCAAATCGGTCCAGTTGTTTTTACGTGAAAACGGAACAGACAGACAGACAGAGTTACTTTCGCATTTATAATATTAATAGGGATTCTATGATTCTTTCTCAGGTTTAGTCCTATATATTTGTGTTTATCTCTTTTTAGTGTCGCTTTTTTTTCGTTTCATCGAGTTTCAAATCACGACAATTCTAAAGAAGTTTCACTTCAAAACGTTATAGACAAAACACAAAACCATCCAAATACTGAAACTGTTTCATTTTTATATTATAATTATGTATATACTACTGTGAATGTGAATGTATGTGTATTAAATAAATTATAATCAGATAAGTTGACTTAAATATTGAAATAGTCTGCTAACGCTAGAGTTTCTTACATCAGCCCGAATTATTTTTCCCGAAATCCTAAGTTCAAATTCTATCAATACAAAAATTGCATAATGTTTCTTGAATAATTTTCGCCTAAATTGATAGATACATACTTCATTTCATTCATCTGGGATAGTATTAATGTTATTATTTGTGACTAAAGGCGTCTTATTGAGAAAGTTAAAAATAACACCGTTAATCAGATACCTTAATTTATATACTTACGTTATCCGATAATATTTAACGTCATTAAAAACTAATAAAAACATCATCTCATCACAAATAGCGCATTAAGCCCATCGCTATATTTGCGTGAAAAGGGCAATAACTATAACATTATCGCAGAGGAAGCAGTAGCATAAAACTAATTAGAAATATTCAAAATTTACCTAGGGATGAAGAAGAACATGCCTCCGACGTAGAGGCTGACGTGGTTGACACCATAAGCGTGGCCAGCGCTTGTAGTGCTGCCAGTCAAGCCACTATAACCCCGGAGACTGTGTCCTCGAGTAGTGCACCACCTGGTCCGAAGGTTATTGCTCTATCACCCTTGAGAAGATGTCGGACTGTGTCAAATACTAACGTTGTCATACCTCAAGTAAGATTCTTTATTATATTATATTTCTACAAAAACAGGATCAGTGTTTAAATGTTATTAATTTTTAAGTTTTCAAAAAGTACGATTTCTAGCTAATTATTCACAAATAGATTAGACCAGACGTAATTTGAATTGATATCATTAATATATATTAAAACTTAAGCAATTTGCATAAAATTTAAAAATTTGTATCTAGATATTGGTTATCTTCATGTATCATTGTCTTCTCAATATAAAACCATTGCCATATTTAGTATATCCTAAACCTACTCGAAAAGCAGTACCAAAGAAAACTAGAAAATAACTTAGAATAAGAGCAGATTTAAACTCCCATTACTTTTCTTCATAGGTCACATCTCCGCCTCAACTTTCGATAAACGAGACGGTGACAGTTGACTTGAGCACCAGTACAACCAGCGTTAGTGAACGAGACAGCTGTAGCGAAAAAGACAGAGACAGTATATGGGAGAAGGAAAGGAATGAGAGTCGAGCATCTTCATCTACTTCGGCTGCTACTCTTACCAACGTGAGTGGTAGTGTTGGCATAAATGCTACTCCTTCAACTATTTATCACTCTAGTCTCAACTACATTTTAATTAAGAAAATTTCAAGTCACTTGTAAATCTGATTATATTACTCTAGTGTCAGATTTTAATGAGTATTTTAAGATTTTATTCACCTTCCCTCAATTCAATATATTTTAAAGATTTATTTTTAAATGTGGTAAGTATATACTTTATGAAGTTTATAGAAACTTATTTTATAATGTAATAGCTTGGGACAGAGATATGATAGAAATAATTTGTCAAGAAACATGTCTATTTGTTATTAAACCAGATACTATGTTTATGTTCATCAATGGTAAAAACCAAGAGATTGTTCATTTAATATTACCTGACTTATTCCATAGGGTTGGTACTCCCCAGCTCTAAGCGGCGTCTCCTCAGCAAGGATCAGGGATAATCCAAAACATACAAAGGAAAGCTGTAACAGGCGTTTATTGAAGTCCGACTTGAGCCTTACTTCTCATCCTGAAATGGAGATTGACTATTACGACTATGAAGTCAATAATGCTGGTAAGTTTAAAAAATATTAGCTCTCCCGTAACTGCAGGTTATATTTAGAATATTGGGGACAACTAAACTATTACTTTTGTTTCCGAAATTTGAAGACTTTTATCTTATTAGAATCCTCTCTGTCCATGCATTTATATGATAATGTGAAGTCGAGCATATTGAATATTGTTTTTCTTTCCTTATGTTTTTAGACTGAATATGGTACAGATGTTTCTTGTAGACTGGAAATCAATATGCGTTGTGCCCTATTAAAAAAGGAAAAAAATGTGAATACAGCGAATACTTTCAGTATATTAGATAAAGGGTAAAAAATTTATGAATGTCTTTTTTTATAAAAATTCCATTGAAGGTTTCTATCCTAAAGACGTACTTTTATTTGAAATAGATCTCCTCGTTGTTACAGGTTCTGTTCCTGGGTCGTATTTGGGAATGGATCCCGCATTTCTGGTTTGGATACCGCCCCTGGAAGAAGGTGACATATTGAAGGAGATTGATGAAAACACACAACCAGTTTATGAAGTTAGTATATGTTAGCAAATAAATCTAGGGAATTGAAGTCAAAAGACAACATTGCAATTGAAAAGACATACCCATTAACTAAGGCCAGAGTATTTAAGTAAGCATATTTAATGTCATCTCGGGTAACGTATTTTCATAATATTAATATACAGCTTTCACTCAAAATGTTTTCCTGGACTGTCAGAACGTAGCAATTGCCAAAAAGCGGTGCATACAATCGATACCACTTAACTAACACTAATCTCATATTTAGATATACTAAATTCATCTTATTTAGATATGCATCAATTCTGCTTGACCTTGTAGTAAAAATGGTCAGTGACTATATAACCACTTATGTTATATACGACACGAAAAATCTTGACCTGCGCTAGTAGTTGATAATTTTTATCAAATTTTATTTTTAAATCACAGGAAATATTACCAAAAGAACTGCGTCCAGATCCAGGCAGCAATACGGAATCACCTGAAGACCGACCTGTATCTACTATCAAACGTCAACCCCATACAAATCGATCGAACGAATCTATCAAATCCATACGTAAAGTTATCGAGAAAGGTAATATTATACACCCATTGAATTTCAGTATTAGTGATTTACAAAATTCTCCAAAATTGTCCAGACGAAATAGAAAGAAGAAAGTCGAAAGTCTTGTTGCGATACCTTTAAAGGATCTAACCTTAACCAGATCACCAGTCAAAATTCACAAGAGTCGTGATTTCGATAACTCGTCTACTTTAAAAAGACTCAATGATACGGTTAGGGAAACCAAAGACACTGACACTTTAAAAAGGTCGGACTTTGCCGATATAAAATTTGCAGATGAAAATTCCGATTCATCTAACGAAGTCAAATTTGCTGACGAATCACCTGATTCGAACAAAATTGCTGACAAATATATTAAAGCTTAAGCATAGGATGCTATAGGAGGATGAGAAGATTTCAGAATACATGTTTTTGGTGCAATGTTAAAGGTCTTGTGAGGTAATGATGAATGTTTATAAATAGACTAAAATATATTTACCCTCGTAATTTTAATAAAAGAAGATAAACTTTGAATATCTATAAAAAGTAGTATTCCTTTATGAAAGCGTATTTATTCAATTTTGATTCAGCAGAATATTGTTGTACTTGAGCGTTTGTGAGTATGTAATAGTATTGGATGAAACACTTAAATTATCATGCGACAATATATTTTTGCGACTTGTATCAGCTGTTATATATGTGTCAAATTGGATTGAAAATTTTATGTAACTTTTTAGAACTTGTTTGCTTTAATAGGAGCTCCGAAAACATACCTTGTTTATTAGTACTAATATCTGAATCATACCAATATTTACTTTTAAGGACCAATATGTAAATAGCCCTTCCTAAGGACAAAATCTCATATCATCATAATATGTATATTTATTAAGACTTCATGTATGTCACGAATCACCTAATTGTTATAGTATAGTCACACAATAGCATTTCTGGATTACAGTAATTTTATCATTATATTCTATCTACGAGTATTCCTGCTTTAATGCAGGTATAAATATCTAATCTTACTTTTTCTTCAATATCTTTAAAAAAATCCTAATATGTTTATTTAATTATTTATATGCATTATTTTCTTTTTATGCAAAATAAAATATTTGATCAAGTTTAATTTCCGTTTTATATGTCTTAAACAAATTTAAAACTACTTATAAACATAAATAAAAATTATAATAATTGGGTAGAGTTTTATAATCGAAAATGTGTAGAGTAGTAATTGTTTCAATACTATTTACATGTACTTCATTGTATAAAAGCATCTCTATATCATTAGATTTTAAATGAAATATCTAGAAGTATTAAAGGACCTCGCTCAAATTAAAAATATCATCTTTGGGCATTCTGCAAACATTTAATGTAAAATAAACCAAACAAAATAGGTGTCTTTTCCTTCTCTTCTACTGTACTGTTCATTACCAGGATATTAATTGCTAATCTGAAGGGTTGCTCTCAGGGGCGTAGCTACTACCGTATCAGCCGTGTCAATGGTACGGAGCCCCGCATGTGTGTAAGCAAAAATTCTTAAAATGTTATCTATAATCTTTTATAGATTAATAGCACTTTTGGGAATAACTGCTTGGCTAACAGAAACGGCTATCAGACTTGTCATTATTTTCTATAGAGGCAGAAAATCTAGAAAAACTGAAATCGTCTTCAGCTATGGTTGATTTGATAAATAACTTTAATAAAAAAAGGCGAGAAAAGCGTATATTTGATTTGAATTGTTTGTCTAACTTAGCTCATTAGAGCACTAAGTATAATTATTAACTTATATATTTTTTTGTTTTTAATTCGATTCGAGCATTTTTTGTTTCTTTTGTAAAACACTTTGACGGCCTCTGTGGTTGAGCGGGCTAAGCCTTTGCCGGCCTACCTCACTGCAACACAGAGGCTCCGGGTTAGATTCCTGGTATACTACATTTGGGATCGGCCCCAGAGTGGTCCCGATGTATATTACCCATAACACAAGCGTAACTTGCTTAATTTGGGGATACACAATGTGTGTGTTTGTCTGACGATTATTATTATTTATTATTACTTTACCCTTCCTTTGGGCCCCGCAATACATTTTGATACAGGGCCCGACTCAGACAAGCTACGCCACTGATTGCTCTAGAAATAATTTGAATAGTTATTAGGTCGAATACATAGTATTTCACTCCTACCGACCTCTCAGCATTTCGTACCTAACACGTTGCGACTATGCAAGTCTATCAAAACTACAGGATCATAGTGAGAGCGGTTTTTAGAAACAGGTATAATTTACGAGTTAAAGCGCAATACTTTTTTGTTGATAGTCCAATGATGAGAGCAGTAATTGACTCACTCTATAGTCATTTTTTTATCTTATAAAATACAAATCGTTATACAAAAGCGTTTGTTCTTGTACACTCGTACTTGCAATAATGGGTTTTAAATATTTCATTCTACAGCATTGATAGATTTTTTGATATACTTTCAGAACTAGGTCCTATCCTTTACAAATTTCGTATTTTTTTATTATTATTTATTAAGAATATACGTTTGTCATGTAATTCCTAAAGTCTTTTTTATCAACATTTTAGTAAAAACATAGTATTCTTAATTAATTTTGTGATATTTTTAGTTATTATTTTTTGTAAATTATTATTAAAATACGAAGACTGATTTTGTCGGGCAGTGCAATAAATCTACGACTGCTTTGAACGAAAAAAACCATGAAAAGTATTAATTTATTAAAATTTAGAAACCAGGGCTTGAAAACGTTATGAATTACCTTTACAAATATCGATGATTCCCAGTATTTTATAAAAAGATACTGCACTACCTGTGTATTTTTTTACTGTTATTGGTAACTTTTATGATTTTAACGTTATAAATATCGGTAATTTTTACGTTAATTCAAACGACGTTGCCATTTTTAAGAATTGGCTTTATTATGTCTTCATTTTACCGAAACAATCGAAAAACACAACTCTTAATATAACGTGCGCTGTTAGGAGTGCTGTTTGACAATCTTTGCGAGTGAAAGAGAACGGAGATGGTAACAAAACATAGTTATAACGGTAAAATTTACGATAATAGCGATAAACGTTATATCATTTTACCGGTAAAATGTCTATAAATAACGCTAAGTTTTATAACGATATTTATTTTTTACCGTTATCTGATATTATCGTAGCATAAATAACGATTCCACATTTTACCGGTATTTCAAGCCCTGGTAGAAACAACAATTTTAACGTCTTTTTTTGTATGATTGTGTCAGAATATAGAAATACACTAAACCACAAAAAAGTGAGCATTTAAGTAAACAATATTAATATTTTTTTGTAATATTTGTTAATGGTTTTATTATTTTTATAGTTCTATGTAGGGTATATGTAACGATAGTAAATGCTCGCTTTTTATGTTCGGTGTATCTCGTATTATTTTTTGTAAATATAAGATCTCTCTTCTAGTCATTGATGTAAAATATTCAGTGTAACGCTAACACTGCATTTATTTAATATATCGGTCGTGAAATGTCAATGAAATTAATAAATAATTCTACATGCAGTCTGCACAGTTGATATTTCTAAAGCAGATATAATCTACATACAGTTTTATACTTCTTTGGTGAAAACACGAGTAAGTAGTTCTCTCTTGTGAGGCAAAAGAAGGCAATAATGTGTCCACTCCGTTTGCGGTGGAAACCGGGCTTTAGTTATGTACCGCTTACACGACTCGTACACTGTCACACGCTGCTAAAATTGGTCTAGTAGGTCAAGTCTAAAGTGCATCGTCATTGAAACCCATTGAAATAATTAATTTCATTGTCATTTTCTTGACCGTGGTAAGTTAGACTTAAGCGCGAAGTAGCATTTTTTTAATTTATAAAAATTATTTAGCAATATTATTACTTATATAAATGTATAAGAAAGATGTTGTTTTTAATTAATTTATTTGAAAGGCCAATAAAACGCTGTTTGATTTTGTATTTGATATTGTTGTTTTATTTCGAAGTAATTAAGCTGTCTATCTGCCTTGGGCACAACTCCACCTGCGTTAATGTTAGTGTTTCTAACCAACCAAATGAGACTAGCATTATAAAATAACCCATTAACGATTAGTTACATTACTGTATATACATGAGTTGTCTGTTATTTATTGTCATTAACAATGTGATGTTAGGAGCCTTAAGAACAGACGAGCGTGCATGACAAGAGCTATGAATGTCAAAGAAGCAAGTGAGGTGTGTAAGAATGGGCCTGTGTGGCGCTCTGTTGTTCGTGCCTACCCCGCAAGGGACCTGGCGTGAAGTTATGTATGTATGTATGTATTAACAATGTTGCATCTAACTCACTCTAACTAACTAACACTTACGTTATTTATTATATACATTATAATCATATCTATACTAATATTATAAAGAGGTAAAATTTGTGAGTTTGTGACGTTGTAGGGGGTAATCTCTGGAGCTACTGATTTGATTTGAAAAGCTTTTTCAGTGTTAGTAGCCCATTTATCGAGGAAGGCTATATATTATCACGCTAAGACCAATAGGTGCGGAGCTCCAATGAAGAATGTCTCAAAATCGGGGGGTTTTTAAAACTTACTTTTTTTACTATTCCACACGAACGAAGTCGCGGGCAGAAGCTAGTTGTTACGTAAAATTATGGAGATCTACTCTATATAAAACAGACGCTTATTAAAGAATAAATAAAAATATAACATTATTATTCAATTAAGGAAGTGGGCGATTGTATCGTTTAGAATTAAGAGGGTACATAACAAAATTAATTATTATTAACCTTAAAAAGAAAATATGACAAGAACAACAGCGTAAGCAAATAAATGAAACACTAGCGTTCCAATTACATAAATTGGCATGCTTTAGAAGTAGCTTCCGTTATGCTGCATCTAAAATATGGAGCAATATATCACCACCTTTAAGATAATTGAATCACTCAATTATCACCTTAGATAAGCTAGAAACAATGTTAATCAATCTTTGTTATATATTATGATTTTGTCTTACATATTTCATTATCTATACATATAGCAAAATTGTAGATGTCAAATTTCTGTAGAATTAAAAAAAATGCTAAAAACCGAGTCAGGGGGATGTAAGAAGTGAGATAGAAGTAATTTCATTTTTTTTTCAAATTTTTTGTTTCTCTGTTTGTCTGTTTGTACCGGCTAATCTCCGAAACGACTGGACCGATTTACATGAAATTTTGTATGGTGGTCAACATATAGGATACTTTTGATACCGAAAGATTAAAGAGCTCCCGTGGGATAGTTAAACAAACCGCACCACGCGGACGAAGTCGCGGGCAGAAACTAGTATCATATAATATTGTTACACGCTAACAAAGTGAATGCACACCTGCCTGCCATAAAGCACAGTTTATTACCTTCCCGCATTTGGACTTCTTATGTTTACTTAGAAAAACAGCCTCTTGTGAATTGTATTCGATTATGCCCGTTCGCAAGAATAATTAATCAGGTGTGCAGATTACGTTTTCACGCGCTCGATTAATGTATTATATAGTTTACTATAAAACAATGCCCGAATGGAGGGTGGGTGGTGAACGCCACGCTAGCGCGACGCACGCGACGTAGTATCGCACCCGCCTTTAAAATCGAAGATTTCCGCATCCAGTTGGTTACTAGGAAATTCACCTCAACCTATATATAAACTTAAGTGGTCAGTGTATCTGCGCCCCTTGCGCCGTGGAGCTCGTGTAGAAGAACGTTGCCACTTTTGTGTATGGCCACGTGATAAGCAGCGGCAGACCCCCTGAAGTAGCGCTGTCGTGGGCTGGCGGCTGACTGCAAGGTAAGTGCAAGATTCAATATTCTCCGAGCACCAGTTCTTAATTGGAAAATAAGAGGTGGCCTTATATTGAGCACAAAACCCCCTACCCACGGAGATTGCCTACACACCTCCAGATACGAACTGGTGTCATTTGAGTCTGGATACGAGTGCATTAACCACTACACTACTGCGGTTTAATGTTAATTGATTAGAAACTCCACGCTCTGTGATGATACAGCAATCATTGCAATACAGCTCTGATAAAATTCAAGGGCGCAAAAGGAATTTAATATGGATCGGGTGCGCTATCTACCAAATTGAGCCACATACCTGTGCCACCCAACAGTATATAGAGCACGAGGCTTTCTCTAATCGATAAGATATAATCAGAATATACCTGATGATCAAGATTATAATGAACGAATGAAAAATCCTTATTGTTCACCATAATCTTAAATCTAGACAATTGATATGGATACATTTACATCAGAACATTGGGCTGCCTTATCGCTTATAGCGACCTCTTCCAGGTAATCCAGTGTCTAAGGAGATTTTAAAGAAAATTACAATAAACGATTTCTGGTGGTATACTCAACTAAAATAAAATATAAATAAACTATTATATATACATTTATAATTAGATATACGGTGATATTATATATTAGATATATATACATTCATGTAATGCAACAATTTTATTTAATAGACCAATAATGGTCAATGACCATACGTTTGAATGTAGTAATTGGTTTAGCTTGTCTCATTGGTAAGGGGAGGGAGTTTTACAATCGAACAACCTGTACGACAAAATAATTTCCTGCGAAGGAAGAAGTGTGTGTAGGTATTGTTAACAAAAGATTTTCATTTGAGTGCAAATTACAGGAATGAGATTGATAAAGTTTTTTTTAAATATGGGGGAGTATAGGAGCTTGTATAGGATATTGTGCAAAAGTGAGAGTAAGTGAACTTTCCGGATGATCCTCATGATTATAATGTGTTACACAGAACTCCCAAACTGAGGGCCTTAAGAGTTCGTTTTCGCAGATTCGCATGATGAACATGACAAGTATTAACATACGATATTATATCTGTATTAACAAGTTACATTTATATAATAATAATAATATAATAATAATCGGCAGACAAACACACACATTGTATATCCCCAAGTTAAGCAAGTTACGCTTGTGTTATGGGTAATATACAACGGACCACTCTGGGGCCGATCCCAGACACCCAGACTATGGTAAATAACGGAGAAAATACGTTTCCGAAATTTACTATACCGAGAATCGAACCCGGAGCCTCTGGGTTGCAGTGAGGTAGGCCGGCAAAGGCTTAGCCCGCTCAACCACAGAGGCCGTCTATAATCCCAGTACTTTCCGAGAACAAATACTCTGAGACACAAACAGCGCGTTCCTTTAGTAGCTCACAACGCCCAAAATGCTCCGTCTGGCGTTCCACAAGGCGACCGCGGTCGTTACGGTCGTAGCGAAAACATCACTGATGACGTCATGATTTTCGCTCACACAGCGCTCACAACGACCCATGTCAAGAGGTGGGTCGATTAACCGTTACACTTGAGTTTACGATTGTGACGTGGTCGTTGCGAGCTACTAGTGGAACGCGCTGATAGACAGACGAAGAGATAAATATATTGTAACGGACATGACGAATTCATGAAGGGTATGTTTTTAGCGAAATCTCTAACCTTAGAAGGATATATAAAATACTAACAGTCTTATTCCATCGTAACCGGTCAAGGCCCTTGTTGATTCCAAATTTCCAAATTATGCTGCAGAATTTTCAACCACTATTAGACACAATACTGAAACAACAAAATCACATTTAAAAAATAATCTCTCAACTGTCATAAACGTCATTTTAGCGAAAATGTTGATTTGACAAATTCATTTTCAAGAAACCACAATTATTTTAATTTTAATAACCTTGTAAAATCTAACTTATTGAACACAAAAAAGATACATAATTTAAAACATGAAAGTGAAGTGTTTCATTGTAAAGTGTAAATAACGAAATTAAAACTAACCGCCACATTGTTTCGGTCAAACAATTTTGAGGTTGAAATGAGTAGTGCTGTACTATGTCTCATGGATTGGTGTCGGATAGAATCGATTCGAAATTCGACTAAAAGGAAAATGGCTCGAAGAATCGTCCCTATAAGAGGTGATGGTAACTGCATGTTTCGGTCTGTATCTTATTGCATCTATGGGACACAGGAGCGTCATAGAGAAATTCGTCTACGAGTCGTCGAACGAGTTGTTCAGAACTGGCACAGATATAAAGATTTCATTATTGGAGACCGCTCTTATGGCTTCTCAATGCACTCAGCGTCAGATTATGGAAACTTAATGTCTAGGGATGGGGAATATGCCGGTCATGTGGAATTACATTGTGTTAGTGAATTATTTACAGAGTTCACATTCAAAGTGCATCGAGATAGCTGTTCTAGAACAATCGACTATGGTTGTGGAAGGAATGTTAAGCATCTATTGTTCTCTGGATATTTGGACGCAGGACATTATAGTGTATTAGAATATTTTTAAAAATAATATTTTGAGAGTATTGATTAAAATTGTAATTTTTAATACTTGTTTGAAATCTTATGCTTTTTACGAGATCAAAAAATTCCATTAGTTCAGGAAAAAAATCGTCCAAAAAATATTGTGCTTAACATCTATAATGTTACACGTTGTACGTTCAGCCACTGCTGTTACTGCTCGTGCTGCCAAAATCTTTTGTGGCAGCATCGCAGACAGCGTGTATTTACATGCTGCACCTATACTCACTTCAGTTTCGATGGTCAAATGTCAAAATTGAACTTTATCTTATTATTTGATTATCTTGAATACATAATATAAGGAACAATGATCATCATCGTGGGAGGTGATGGATAATATTGATTAAACTTAATAGAAAATTGAAAGTAGCAATTTAATATTCAAGCGCTCAGAGCATTAGAGCAGTATGTAAACACGTGATCGCGCTTACGCTGCCCATTCTTTCACTTTTGCACGATAAGTACCAACTTAGGGAGTCTCAGGCAGTCACAACTACAGCAGCAGCTTCGTGAAAACCTTGCTAAGGTGTGCATAAAGTAAACAAGACGAAAACACCGTCTTTATAAGGCTTAAATAAAAATGCTTGACCGGCATTAAGAGACAATATTAAAAAATATTTTAGCCACCTTATATTCTCGAAGTATTCTCGTAATAAATATAGAGCTAAGCGGTACGTGAGGGTATTACTTCGTTCTTAATTAAGGAAGTGTCGCCCTGGGAGCTCGTGAAACACGGCTTCTATACAAACGGAGAAGTAGTACGTTTAGTCGAATCGATATCGAGATCACGGTTGTTAATTATATTATCGACAAGAGGCAAATTTGAACAACTTTAATTCGAATTGATTGAGGTGATATATTTTATTCGAAAGATTTTTTTTATCTATAACTAGAGGTTTTCCCGCGACTATGCCGTTTAACTCTTGTAAATAGTTCTATTTGCTTACATAAAAACTTAATTAGATGTTTATTTATTGCGAGCGAAGCTGGACAGCTAGTATATATGTCTAGTGTAGTATATACTTATACTAGTATAGTCAAACATCGAAACCCTGGCGCTCCTAGGTTTGACTAATCAAACCTCAGGTCTGCCATAAAGTAATTTATTTGATATTTATTGTTCCGACGTTTCGGGCACTTTTCAGTAGCCGTTATCACCTTTTTTATTATTATGGCTCCATCGCTTTGACCGTGCTCACGGATGTCAAGTGTCAATGAGTATTGTTAAAGTTTTATTTAGCCTACTGCCAACTTGTTATTTTAATTATTTATTTTTAATTTTATGGTTATCATTTACTCTGTGGGAGCCTAATCTAATGAAATGTGGCCGAAACGAAGGAATAATAAAAATCAAATAAATTACCGCGCTTAGAAGTGTTAAAACGTAGTATTATTTTCTCTGTCTGTCAAAACATGACGCGGACAACATAACTTTTGAACGGATTTCAATGAAACTGCACAGAGGTAGCTGATATCAAGCATTAACACGTATCATGATTTTTATCTCGATAAATCATCGTCGTGGGATGGTCGAGTATATTCAAAATATTAAAAAATCTGGCATTGCAGTTGCATTCGTTTGGATTCACCGTTGCAATTGGCAAACACGTCGTCGTTATGACAACGTGAACGAAGTTTAGCTGAAACATGCTAGAAATTAAATGAATCAGGTAAGTGTATCTTATTCCACAGACATCGACAGGTTCCTCTCCTTTCTTGAATCGCTTCGCTCTTGTACGCAACGGTTCTCTGGAACGTTTCTCTTGCGCACCGTGGGGATTTGGATTGAGCTGTGGCTTTCCCAAAGTGTTATGATATGAAGTATGTTAGTTAGGTTTTTTGCAATAGGGTGATGCGTAGGATGGCTTCGAATTTTAGTTGCGCGTACAAAGGTTGGTTTTGCGTTCCGTGTTTGATTTTGGAACATCGGCGCCCGGTCGTAGACTATGCACGTTTTTCATAGTAAATTTTGATATTGCGTGTACACACCGGCGCGAGCGGTTGATTTCATACCCAACGGGACCAACGTGTACCTTTCTTTGGTAAAACGTGCGGCGACAAGGGTGTCATTAAATTTGTTGGGCACAGCAGCGTGCTGGTGGCATCTCTGTTGTTACGAATATCAATGGTAACCGCTTTCCATTAATTGGGCTGTCTGTCTACTGAACTAAGGCAATAAAAAAACTCCGTCCGTAAAAAATAACGGGTTAACGATTAGCAACATAAGTGTATATATAAGATTTATCCGTCAGTTTCAAATAAAGCATTAAACCCTTGTCTACATCTGCGTTGTGTCTTTTTTAATGCGTTAGTTAATTCATTACGGCACGAGTAAGTTTATCCGTGCGGGAACGAAGAAAGAATACAATTTCCTGTGGCCGGGCGGCCTGTCATAAGAGGTGAACAGCCAGGTGGTAGGGCAGTTGCCCGACTGGATGGCTACCACCTCTGATCTAAATTATGTCACCATAATAAACTTGAGTTGTGTTCCGGCATTAGTGACCAGATTCTAGTCTCCCTTAAGAGAGCAGCAGCGCATTTGTAGCATCTTTGGTGTTGCAAATGTCCATAGGTGATGGTAACCGCTTTCCATAAAGTGGGCCGTCTGCGTGTCTGCTGAACTCCTGCAATGAAAAAAAACGAATGTCGCAGGATCACGACAAGAAGTAAATTGTTTGGTGTTAAACAAAGAGTTACGAGTAAACTTGAATCTGGTTAAATACAAAAACTTAGCAAATCCAAATTTAAACGTTAAACTTGATTTAAGTTAATTTACTATAGTTTCTAGTAGGTTGCAGATAGCCCGCTGAGGTTTGAGTCCCTCTCCAATTACTTGGTTAAATTGCTTTTCCTTCATTACGGAATTTGTAAGAGCTAAACTATAATCTACTAAACACATAGTATAGTATTGTGGCGAATGATGGTGGAACCATCTAGTTACTTTAAGAACTTTTAGAAAAAGCTAGAAAATTCTGGAAAGAAAAGACAAGGACGGATATATTTTAGAAAGGGATAAACAAAAGACAGAGATAGATAGACGTTAGAAAGGGATAGATGTATAAACGGAAGTTTCCGAATAGAAGGTTCGGAAAAAACAGAGATAGATAATATTCCACCACCTATTAGAAATATGCAACATCTCAGGTTGAGAACTAAATTAAATAAAACTACGTTTTAACGGTTTTAAGCGCGGTAATTTATTTTATTTAGGTTTATCTGTTTGGGATCCACTCATCAAAACTATTAAGACCCAAACCCAGCAAAAACCAACTGCCAGACCTCAAGACACTGTGAGCTCTTTCTGCGTGCAACGAAACAAACCAACTTGACTAATAATTTCTTTTATTTTTTCCTTCCACTCATTTTAATATTATATAATTTTTTTTTAGAAGTAGGCATGTTTGCTGAAGAGTTTCTTGCGCCGCTTCTTCTCTTCAAGCCACAACATGTTGTGAAGTGGTGGTAAATTAGATTAGGCTCCCGTAGAGAAAACAATAACCATAAACAAAATTAAAACTAAATAATTAAAATGAACAAGTTGGCGGTAGGCTGAATAAAAACTTTAACAATACACGTTTGACAAATGTCATCTTTGTCTTCCGTGACCACGGCAACTGAAAAGCGGCCGAAACGTCGGATAGACCTAAATAAAATAAATTACCGCACTTAAAACCGTTAAAACGTAGTTTTATTATGTGTACAAGTCGCGAAAACTTAAGAAAATATCAACTTAATTAAAGATATGCCAGGTGGTAGGGCATTTGCCCGACTGGATGGCTACCACCCCTGGTCTAGAGTATGTCGCCATAACAACCTTGTGTTGTGTTCCGGCATTAGTGACCAGGTTCCAGGCTCCCTAAAGAGAGCAGCAGCACATTCGTAGCACATTTGGTGTTGCAAATGTCCATAGGCGATGGTAACCGCTGTCCATCAAGTGGGCCGTCTGCCTGTCTGCTGATCTCCCGCAATAAAAAATAAAAAATAAAAAGATATTTTTAAAAGAGCACCAACGTTCACAACAAGATCTAAAACATGCCACAAGTGGTATTTAATTTAATTGTTATGTCGATTCTCTTATTTAATTTTTGCAATACTCGTATATACAACACTTATATATTTATTCACGATTATTTATTTCTCTATTTTTTGGATATACTACGTATGATGTGTGTATTTATATGTATATATGTGTATATTATTCAAGATGCGATGCTTTTCAATGATGTAATGTCTGCCGTGACAGTACCTTATCGGCTCAGCGGAAGATCAGCGCTGGTTTTAAAAGACCAGCATTATGCTGAGTCTGATGCCCCTTTCAGGACAAGATTATGTTGTTGTTTTAATTAATTTTTTCTAAACAATTGTAACTACACTACACCAATATAATTTGGCCTGAATAAAATTATTTTCTTTCTTCTTTCTTTCATTCTAGATAGATTTTTAGAAAGAGATAGATAGTAAATAAAAGAATAAGGAAATTATGGGTTCCAGAAAATTCTTCCGGGTATATAAGCAGCGTAAGGCGCGCCTTAGGTAGTTAAGAGTTGAGTACAGTTCGAGACAGAGAGCGACAAGTGCGATACGAAAGAGTTGGAAGAAGAGTTTAAAAGAAAACACTGACGAGTTCAGTGGTGAATTTAGTGAAAAGTTTAGTCGACAGTCAAGTGAAGGAGGAGTGTAGCGTAGTTCGAGAGACGAACCAGAACCGAGCTACACGTGGTAATATCGGAGGTGAGCACTGTAGTAGCAGGAGGTGGTCTACGCAATATCGGCGACGGTATTGTGGGGGAGACGACACCTTATCATCGGGACTGTCCATGTAGGGACAACCCTGCAGAGAAGTATTACGTGCGGCTGTGTAAGTCAATAAAAGCGTTAAATTAAAACGTAACAGTATGGTTATTGTATGGCTTCAAGTGTTTTTCTAACAGCTTTGGATGACGCAAAATAAGGAAATTTTATGTAAACACAAATTTCAATCGTCAATTGTCATTGAATATGGATTTTAACAGAACTGATGCGCAAAATCAATATTGAACAGTTTATTGATTTTTGTATCAAAATAGTAAAGAGAATTATACATATAAATAAATATATATATAAAAACAGACGGTGTGCGTCTCGGGACGCCCGACAGAAGTGATAACTTAAACTAATCTAAATTGAACTATTTAATATTGGAACTGTTTGACTTGAGAAAAGCTTAGGTTATTACTTAAATTTTACATATATTAATATTAATATATTAATAATCATATGATAAGCAAGGTTATTTAGTAATAAAATATACTTTATTTTTAGGTAAAAATCTTGGCTGACTGGCGCCGTAACGCGTTACGTAACAAAGCGATTTACCCTCCCATAAGAAGGTATCACTTCAAAAAATTAGTGTGTTGGAGGTGTTTGTTCATTCAGGCCGTGTGTAGAGGGCATGATTTTGACATTTGCTAATACATCAAATGTTGGTCAAATACAGTGACAAACACGCTAAGCCAAGTAAGGTGCCGCCATAACATACACCTAGATAGCTATATATTTAACTTCATATTTGTCTATCTCAAGCTATTTTTATACATTACAGAAGTGTGTTATACATTTACTTTTCGAAGAATTAATAGAGTTTTAGCAAAGAGAATTTGTTTTAGCATTGCAATAACAAAACATATATTATGCCACGCACAGGTTTGTCGATGATTTATTACTAATGTTACCAGTTAACGGGACTCGAATTAATGAATGGATTGTAATAGAGTTTATTAGAAACATTCAAATACGTATAACACAGGTACAAATATCACCGAACACTACAAATCGAAACGTAATGCAAAAAGTCGTAATTCAATGAAACGCGCAAAATCCGTCACTATTATGTTACCGAATGTATTTATTTATTTATTTATTTTATAGGTACACCAACAGCATAGTACACATTAATAAGATTATGACATAATAATAAATATAACAATTAAATAAATGCATACATGCCAATAACAGGCGTACACAGCTTTGTCTACAGTTTGTCACTATTTCTAAATTAGAATTACAGAATTTATATAAATTAAAATTGATGTAGATAAATGAGGTGAATAACTTAATTTACATGAAAATATGTGATTAATTTCCTTTTAAAAATTTCTAAAGAGTCGCAAAAGATATCTATGTTCGGAATCTTACAGGCTATTTCATTGTATTTGTTGCACATTCTCGACAATGGTAGGTGCTGGCCAAGATTGGTTCTGCACGGGGGAATCCGAAATACTCCAGGCCGAAAATTACGTGGACAATTATAAGGAACATTGATGCGTATACGAGCAAGGAGATGTTGGCATTTGATTTTATTATTGATTATCTTATGGAGAAATATTAAGTCACTCATTATACGGCGATGACGAAGGGTGGACTTGTGAAAGAATTTCAGTCTTTCCACATATGGTTGAGAATGTACACACGTAACGCCCGTATCGTAGTTGTTGCTCAACTGATCCCCCTCTCAATCAGGCCGTCGTTCTATACCTCACAAATGCAAATGTGCCCGCCCGCAATATCGAGATAATTTCCTAAAATTAGTTTGTAATTGTAATCCGCAACACCTGGCTAATGACGCAGCCTACGATCGGGCGTAAACGAGTACTATAGAACAATAGGCTGTTCGCCACAATAGCTTAGAAACGTATGCTAATAAATAAGTGAACAAAAGAAGACGATCATAAAAGGATTACAATTCGTTCAAATGCCGACAGGTCATAAAATGTGCTTTTACAGATCTGTACATGGAATTTCGGGGTCAAGTTGTAACACTTTTATTGTATATACTTATGTAAAGTATATACAATAATAAATTTATTGCAACAATTATTTATGTAAACTTTTTTGTCAATCCTACTGCCCATCAACGCGTGACTTCATAAGGCTATCGGCAAACCTCCAGCGCACGGTAGTACTAAAAATTCAAATATTCACGCATACATTCATAAACAAACACAGCTGAGCTATGGAGAACAAACAAGAAACTAGATCGTATTTTCAATGCATACAGATCAAGTTTTCCTGGAAAATAGATCTGCATCGCATAATATCTGATACCATTGCATTTTATTTACAACTAGAGTTTTCCCTCCATTGCGTGCCTCTTCTTCAAAGAGGTTAGTTACAAAACAGGTTACATTGTATCAAATGTTCATTTTATTGCTATTTGCCCCGGAAGATTCACTTCATTTTATATCGCAAATCATCCCATCTCCCGGATGAAAAGTATCTATGTAAATTTTTGGTATTCAAACTACACATGTACACCAAAATGACCACAACGACCAATCGATGAAATTAACCAAAATGACGAAAAGTGCAAATCATAAAATAAAAGCCTATCCTACTTTCTAGGACATTCGATACATAAATCTATCCCTAAACATATCCCATTATCCGAGATGAAAACTATCCCTTGTCCATCCTTGGTATTAAAATTGCATATATACCGAATTTCAGCCAAATCGGTCCAGTAGTTTTTCGTAAAAACATACCATACATAGAGTCAAATATATTTTCATCCCGGAAACTATTTTTCCCAATAAAAAGTATCCAAGTTCATCCTCGTCATCGAAAATATATTAGGGTGGGTCAAAAAATCAATATTTTTTTTACATGCGACACAGAAAAATGCGTTGCTAGACACTTTTGAAACAATTTTCACCAAATGCGAACTCTTACCTTCGCATCACAGTTTTTTGTTTCTTTCTCAGTACAATAGAAAAAAATCATACCATCATTAATTTATTATACACAAAAAGATTCGCGAAGAATTTTGTAGGAAATTTAATGCTCCACAAAGAAGGTATCCTACATTATTTCCGTAAGCCTCACCATTTAATTGATATTGAAGACTTAAGTTCGATTACTTTAAGACAAATTTCATTTTTGTTTTTGAATTTTATGACTCGACAATAAATGCGCAATACATTTTTTTGTAGGAAATTAACTGCTATTTAAAAATGGTACCTTGTGTTCTGTCGATTAAATTAAGCGTTCAAAAGATATTCATCATCTAACTTTCAATACTGTAATAAATGAAACTGTACACTGAGGTAGCCGATGTGTGAAACCCTCTTATCTGCGTTGGACAATCGTGATAACTGTTAATGTCCTTCTCCCTAAAATGAAGAGGCTCGTTCCCAGAGAATGAGACTTTTAATAACCGCAGTTAAACTGTTTTATGACAAAAAACTTGTAGAAAGTCATAAAGTTACATCAATCGGTTAAAAAGGGCTATAATTATTTCGAAGGGCCTAACTAAATGCGTTTAATGGGCCCGAAAAGGGACAATGGCTTATTTTCATTATATAAAGCACTTTATACATTATTCAAACGCGTTAATGTTTTTGTATGGGATCCTTAAGTCCTTCATACATGTCGATTTTCCTTGTTAGGTGTAAACCGATTAGAAAAAAACATGGCTAAGTGCGTGTCACTCCTCTAACAATAAAAGCTTTTTTTTAAATGTTTTTAAAAACAAGCTTTTGAGAAAAAAATATCCCTCTCTTCCCCGCTGCAGTGAAATAATGCCTAATGCTATACCACTGCAGTGCGAGGTATAGTAAATAAATAAAAAGATGGCGCTTGAATCAGATTCTAGAAGGTACTTAAATATTTAATTGCAAGCCAATTTTATTATAAATTAAATATTATAATAAATTAGACTATAGACGCAATTAAATTATAGTGTAAGCTCCATCTAACGTCACTCAATTTAATGACAAACTCTTAAGCGTCGAATGGCTTTGGTTGGTTTACCTTATCTTCCATACAATGAATGATACACTCTATATAGCATTAAACCTACTCTCATTAACGACAACAATTAAATAATTCATCGCTTTATATCCTAGCCCGTAATTAACTTGACTGTCGCTATCATGCATACTGAAATTCCTTAGTACCTTTATCACCAAGATGCCTCAATATCGCAAGATATGATTAAAATAAGTAAACAAAAAAAAAAAATTACTGGTGCAGCGAAAGAGATAGGACAAAAATAACAAACTTCTCCATTTAACGAGAACTCTCTGCAAGGCCATAAAAAGCACAGTTCATTCAGTGTCGTTATATAGAGTTTACATTGTATTTGAAAAACTCACTGCTCGCTCCGTAGGGGAAAGCAGGTAGGATTCGTACACAGGGAGCATTCGTACAGTGGAGATATCTCCGCCATTATGCAACATTGAAATGTTTGCAATTATGTGCGTGATGGCCGTTTGTAGGATACGGGTACCTGCGGGATGGGACCGCAATACGGCCATTGGCTTCGATGATGTAAGTCGATACGTGAATTCGCTCTGCGTAAGTATTTTTCGTTGTCATCTTTTAATTCGCTTGGCTGGTATAAGTAATGCTCAAATTATAAAAGTGATTTATTATAGTTTATGCCTTAAAATATTACTTTAATATTTAAATAGATATTTTAGCTCAACTATAACGGTTATGTTTATTTCAAATTAATTTGTTGAATTATCTGGATGGGGTACCTTCGTGCAGTTACATTTGGGGTAGATTCGTACTGTACGAATCCTCCTCTAGTATAATAGGTACCGGTAGATATTGTACCTATGGGCAATTTTGTTCTAATTTCACGATAAATACAACTCGAATTTATGTTTTAAGTCTCTGCAAAAAAAAATATTTAGTTGTTAGCACTTTGCTTTATGCGGATGATGCCCTGCTTTTAGCCTAATCGCCATCAGAACTGCAAACACTAGTTACAATGATGAAAGATGACTGTCATGCGAGAGGCTTATATTTGAATGCGAAGAAAACAATGGTTATGGTGTTTGAAAGAGAAGAAACCAGAACGAATGCAAGGATAATGGTCGATAATGTTATGCTGGAACAAGTGAATGAGTTTGTATATCTTGGATGTGCTTTTAGCAGGGATGGAAGGTACAGCGCTGACATAGAAAGAAGAGTAAATTTGAGGAATAGTATGAATGGAGCTTTAGGTAAACTTCTAGGCGCTAAGAAACTCAGCCAGAAAGCCCAGCTTGCCATACACAACGCAGTGCTGGTACCATGTATGACAAGAGCTATGAATGCCAAAGAAGCAAATGAGGTGTGTAGGAATAAGCCTAAATGGCGCTCTGTTGTTCGTGCCTACCCCGCAAGGAAACTGGCGTGAAGTTATGTATTTATGTATGTTGAGACATGTGATAAAATTTATAATGTTGATTTTTAGTTCTTTTATTAATGGAAAAAATATTATGTTATATAAATATTTTCAGGACTTATTTTTTAAGTATTAAAGTACTTAAAACAATATTTTTGATCATTACTAAATGCAGATCATTAGTTTCATAATTATTAGAGAAGAAAAAAATACATTTGTGTTCTTTTCGTTACATAGGTACTCTGAATACAATAATTACTAGTTTACTATATGACGGCTGACGCTGTTTTAACTTTGACCTCATTAAAGGACTTTACTACATTGAATAAATGGCATTTTCTTTGATTGTACGGAGGTTCCCCACTATGTACGAATGTGCCCCACGCTTTGCACGAAGCTACCCCATGCATGGGGTGCTTTCGTGCGTTTTCCATTTTTTAGGAAAACGGTCGTAACTTCTCCGTGTTGCTTTATATGAAAACTGCACTTCCATAATATTAAAGCCAGATAAATGGGTAATATACCGCTATTAAAATAATTTTGTAATAGCTAGTAGTTTCTTTTTTATAAGGCTCAGAACAAAAAACGTACGAATCCTACCTGCTTTCCCCTACTTGTTTTGAAGGTTCGTATAAGTTGGGTTGGTGGCGCCAATGGGACTAATGTCATTTGTCACACGCGACACTGATACGTTCCGGTGAGCGGTTTATGGTAACTTGCAAGCATTAAAACCCTTCAGGGCCTGTAGGCCCACTTCGAAAATTTAACTTGTATATCTTTATATTCACTCGTCTTGAGTCAGTTATCTCGATTCACTCCTCTCGATTCACTCATCTAGATTCAATTATCTTGATACACTCATCTTGATACACTTATTTTGGCCCTGTTACAATTTACACGGGCTAATAATGAAGAAAAACCTTGTGATAAAACCTGTACTTCAGGATAACCAATGTGTCATACCTGCCAAGCCGCTGTGGACAAGCATGACGGGTGTAATATCTGTAATGAGAGGCCCGAGCATAGCAGTGGGTTGTTGTTATTATCTCAGCCATTTAATGATAGGACTCTCCATTCACTCCATTATTGTGGTCTTGAACACAGGATCTGAAGTAATTACAGGTAGGTGGTAGACATAATTATATCCACCCGCTCCCCACTAAAGACTTCCTGAGGATGCATCCTGCGGAAACCGATTTGCGACATGGCGGCTAATGACAGGAATGTGGCGGTTTGAAGTACGGCACTCTGATGACGGACGGATTATTCGTACGCCGGATGTCGCAAAGCTATGCCACGTGGAGAAGTACTTTAAATATTGTAAGTAAGAAAGATTTTCAAAAAGATGCTTACCTCACCTAGGAAACGAAAAGGCCAAATGTCAAAAAACTTCTGAGTGTATTTTTACGATGCCAATCATTATGGTCAGTAATCTATATATTAATACGTTAAGAAAAAACTTCAACTTTCACACACCTATAGTTTGTATGGAGAAGAAGTGTCGAATGCTATTTTTTTTTATTAAGCAAAAATACATTAAATCAATAAAAAAATACAAACAAACAACAAAACACACACGCATGTAGTGTAGCTTTGGAGAAATCCGTAATTGCAGAAGCATAGTTTTTGAAATAAATTATTATGGTCGAATATCGACCACGAGCCGACCACCAGTTACCAGTGTATGTAAATATATGTGAATTGAAGGTTAACTGAAAATATCTGAAAAGGGTATTCCCCTAACAAATAAATCTTGAACTCGCACCCTTGTATACAAGACTAGATCACATTTTACTAAGAGTATCACAAACGGCACAACTTGTAAATAATTCAACACTACGTTATCCTAAGACGGATCTGACCTTGTGAATGGCGGCCCTTGTTTATTTGGTGCTAGGGATGGGACGAATTGAATAAAGTCTTATAATATAATATTTTTCCCGTTCCACTTGTTTGCGGACATTACAATTATAAACTCTAGTGGAACAAATTACGGGGTGTTGATGTCATAAACGACAAAATACACAAATTGTAGGTTGAATTCCAAATCGCGCCTTTTTCAATGTCAAGACATATCAACGCCCACTTCGACCCACCTCTTGACATTGGTCGTCGTGTGATCGAAAATAATGACGTCAGTGACGTTTCCGCCACGAACATAACGACCATGGTACCGCCGTGTGGAACCGTTGATGGAGCACCTTGGGCGTTGTGAGCTACTACCGGAATGCGTCCATTCATAAAAAACTCGTAGTAAAAGTTGTTGTAATTTCAATGGGCATAAAGGAAAAAATGTTCCTGAAAAGCAAAGAAAACTATATATTTTTTATTTTTGTATCATTGTAATTTTTTTATTAAATTAAATCAAAGTTACAAGTAATAAAATTAATGCTTTTAGAATTAGGTCATATACGAGAAATTTACGACCATTTTAACATAAATACATAAATGGTTTTAGTTGTTTTTCTAACAAATGGTTTGTCCTATACACTTAGTCTTTGTGGTGATGGTATCGTTTGCTTTTTAGAATTTCGATAAAAAAAATTGTCTCGCTGTTAGAAACACCCAACACAGCTCGCTCCACAGCCCGTTGAGCGACTTGTGGATCAATCTTGCCGTTTAAAAATTACATACATACATAACTTGACGCCAGGTCCCTTGCGGGGTAGGCACGAACAAAAGAGCGCCATACAGGCTTATTCTTACACACCTCACTTGCTTCTTTAACATTCATAGCTCTTGTCATGCTCGTTCGTCTGTTCTTAAGGCTCCTGACATCACTTTCTGCTAATATAAGATCAATTTGATCATGGAAGGTGTGTCGTGGCCTTCTGCGACTTCTGCATCCATCCACTTTTGCATTGTATATCTGTTTAGTCATTCTTTCATCATACATCCGTGCAGGAACGGAGAAAGAATACAATTTCCTGCGGCCCGGCGGCCTGTCGTATGAGGCGACAAAACAACCCACAGCCAGGTGGTAGGGCATTTGCCCGACTGGATGGCTACCACCCCTGGTCTAAAGTATGTCGCCATAACAACCTTGAGTTGTGTTCCGGTATTAGTGACCAGGTTCCAGGCTCCCTAAAGAGAGCAGCAGCGCATTCGTAGCACCTTTGGTGTTGCAAATGTCCATAGGCGATGGTAACCGCTGTCCATCAAGTGGGCCGTCTGCCTGTCTGCTGATCTCCTGCAATAAAAAAATAAAATAAAAAAATACATTCTTTCCACATGCCCGAACCACCGGAGCATTCCTTTCCTTACCTTCACCCCGACACTCTCTTTTAGACCAACTCTCTTTCTTACTTCGGTACTACGAACGCGGTCCGCGAGCGTCACTCCGCAGATTTTGCGCAGTGCTTGCATCTCGACCGCGTTTACTCTACTTTCATGCTCTCTATTCCATACCCAACTCTCGCTTCCATACGTGAGCGTAGGTACCAGCACCGCGTTGTGTATGGCAAGCTGGGCCTTCTGGCTGAGGTTCTTAGCGCCTAGAAGCTTACCTAACGCTCCATTCACACTATTCCCCAAATTTACTCTTCTTTCTATGTCAGTGGTGTACCTTCCATCCCTGCTAAAAGCACATCTAAGATATACAAACTCATTCACTTGTTCCAGCATAACATCATCGACCATTATCCTTGCATTCGTTCTGGTTTCTTCTCCTTCAAACACCATAACCTTAAAAAATAATTTATGTATATTTAAATTTTACAGTCCTTTTGTTTTTGTAATTGTTTATTTTGGTGAGCAATAATCTAATATAGTTTAGTCTATTTATAGTTATAAACTCAGCTTCAAACTTAATATCGATAAACCTTTAAATATGTCTCGATAATTCGCCGAATCTACCTCTCCATCACTAAGGTCCTATTTGTCCTCGAGGGAGGTCCGTAACGTGTAAATTAAGTATCTCTACTTAAACTCTCGTAAATCCTACACTGTCTAAATGGATTTCACTCAACTGCTGCCAAAGGCTAATTAACTTTACCTTTGAGTATCCTGTGAATAATTAATATTACAAAATATCCATAGTGAACTACAGGGCGGACTATTATTAAATTTAAAAAAAAACTTCGTTTAAAAACCTACTTCAAGAACTAAAGAGTATAAAATAACTTATTTCTAAAGCTATTTTTAATTATAATATCTTATTTTAATATACATTATCTTAAACATCTTAGGGCGCGTTCCCACTATATCGTAACGATTAATTTAACGTTAGACGACTGTCGTCTCTAACTGTTCCCATTATAACGATTGTTTGTCGTCAAAAATGTTTATCACTTAGCGACTATCTTATCTAGATGTTCCAGTGGATCGCGGCGACATTTTATCGTTTCACGGCAGTCGCTTTGTCATTTACACATCATTAGCAAGCTACAAATCTACAGGGTCGATGGGGAAGGGAAAACACGTATAAACGACGAGACGATATTTTTATCTTGGCTACGACAGATTTGCCGTAACGGTTTTTTATCGTTTTACGACTGTAGTGGTAGCCGTTCCCAATGTCATGACAATCTGTCGTCATTGCAAAAAATGTCGACGACAGTAAACCGTGTCGTTCTATATGTGAAACCATTTAAACATATAAGCCACGACACTTAAAACAACACGATTATCTGTCGTCACGACAAAGTGGGAACGCGCCCTTAAAGTCGGTGCTTAGCAATTTTCAAAATATAGTAAATTTTTATGTTTTGCTTTGCACCGACTTCAAGATGTTTTAGATAATATATATTAAAAATATAGGTATAGGTCCCAAGAAACGGGAACGGAAAAAAACAAAAAAATGTTCATAAAATGAAAACTACTGGGCCAAACTATATTAAATTTTTAGGGGACCAAATAGCAACTATTCTGCATCAAACTAAAGAAGAATCACGTAAATCGGATCATAAATCTCAGCGTGATCGGTGTACATACATAAAAAACACCGATCAAGTTGGGAATCTCCTCCTTTTGGAAGTTGGTTAAAAATACTTCAACATACAGTTTAAACTCTATATAACAACGAGATAGATGTCGATATGTCGTTTCCATTTTGTATACAAAATTAAAGCATCTGCCTGTGTCTGCGTTTTTGATATACATTTACAAGCCTTAAAATACACTTGTTCAAACAAAAGAACATAAATTACAATTACCAATTAATTCCTTTCTCGAAAAAGGTAAACACTTGATAATTGAAATTAAAAATTGGAAGAACAAAAATTGTTTAATTACAACCGTAATTAATTTTATAATTAAAACATGAACATTTTTTGTACATAAATACGCCGTTTCCGGATAAAGATGGAGGGCCTAGTTGTTCTTTATTATACGAGGGTGAATCAAAAAGTTCTTAGAAGTTATCGAGGGCTTCATAACAAATGGGCGTACAGACAAAAGTGCAGTTTTTATAAAAGAGACAAAATTATGAATAATACAAAACTAGTTGACTGTATAAGGTTAAAATTTGGAATGAAAGAAGGGTTCTTTTTAGGTACAATTTGCATACCGGTAAGACCTTAGTTACGTTCTTTGGCCGTCCGAGGATGTTTTAAAAAATAAGATATATTTTAATACATTTATTAATTAATTACAATTAGGTACTTAATTATAACTTAATATTAACGTCTGGACTTCTCCGCGATGGAGCACCAAAAGACAACGCTGGTATGTCCCGAGGACCCTTTATTGGTTTGTGCGATGTTACGACATTGTATGATCTTCGTGGAAGATCGATGAGTCGTATCGTGTGAAGCAAACGATGTGAGTTAAGGGTTCGTCCACACGAACACGTAACACCTTCGAAACTGTTACATGCATTGTTTTTAGTAAACAACAAATATAATTTGCTTGAATGGTTTGAAAGAAAGTGAAAGTGGTTTAAGAATGAATGGGTTACTCATCAAATGTCTACTCTACGCCGATGATCAGGTTATACTTGCATCGTCGGAAGAAGAGTTACAGGAGATGGTAACGATTATGGACGAATCTTTTAAGACTAAGGGTATGAAAATTAATGTAGAGAAGACGAAAGTTATGGTGTTTGAAAGAGATGAAAGTATGACAATGTGTAACGTACAGATAGGAAATTAAAGACTAGAGCAAGTTAAAGAATTTGTTTACCTAGGGTGCATGTTTACTAGAGACGGAAAGCATGAAAGTGATATCGAAAGGAGAGTAATGGCAGGTAATAAGGTGAATGGAGCGCTGAACTCTTTTATAAACAGCCAGAAAGTGTCTGTAAAGGCACGTCTGGCTGTCCATCAGGGGGTATTAGTACCTACGCTAATGTACGGCAGTGAGAGTTGGGTGTGGCAGAAGAAGCATGAAAGTAGGATAAATGCAGTTGAAATGAGAGCTTTGAGAAGTATATGTAAGGTTAATGTAAGTGATATGATAAGAAACAGTGTGTTAAGGCGTGTAAATAGCCCTAACATGTAGTATGCGGGCTACGATGCTAAAAAGTTCGTGCCCAAAATTAAAATATGGTGATATACTGAAGTATGCGATGCCGGGCAATCAAGACAAAAAACCCATACGACAACCACTGGAGCGGCTAAAAAATATGCCCACTCACCTTCTCAAAGTACGTCGTCAGATCCGTGATCACCAACAGTTCACAACACCTTCAGATAAAGTTTTTTTCGGACAGTATTTAAAGATTATATACTGACGTGCGCGTGCGCCTGCTCAATTAATACAGCACCAATCACGGCGATACGTATGCGAATGTGACGTATTAAAAGTTCAAAAGTCTGAGCACCATCTTCACGCGAGTGGGCTGCCGCAGTGCCATATGAGGTGAAGTTATCTATGATTTACCCAACATCGCTAGATGGCGTCACCATGCTCCCGCCTTTGAAAGGTCGGAAGACTTTCAACCCCAAAATTACGGTTTTATAGAAAGTAACACAAAATATATTACGCCACACCACTTAATTATGGTAAATTAAACAAATATTATGTATATACGATATTAATAGTATATATATGATTATGAATATTAATTATAATAAGACAATGAATATATCTATAGTTAGTTGATATTATATTCCTGGGCATGCTATTGGCTAGGTAAAGGATAAAGTTTAGCTACAGGTCGCTTAAACGCTCCCAACCTAGTTTTGACAGTAGCAACCCTAACAACCCCATCGGAACCCGGAAATACTTCGGTGATAATTCCTAAGGGCCACGACAAAGGAGGAACATCATCCTGTCCAAGAATTACGACAGTTCCTATTTTAATGGAATGTTCATCCTTTTGCCACTTATGCCTAACTTGCAAAGTGTGCAAATATTCAATTCGCCACTTCTTCCAATAAGAAGCAACGATATTATCAAGTAAATGTTTACGTTTGACCAAATTGACTGGCTCATTCGACAGATCGCATAACGGCAACTGTCTTAGAGGAGTGGTCATTAAAAAATGAGCTGGAGTTATAACTTCAGGGTAAGGGTCAGAAGTGACAACACTTAGAGGCCTAGAATTCATTACGCATTCAATTTGAACAAGCACGGTTTGTAACTCTTCATATGTTAAGAGTTGAGTTCCAATCACTCCATATAAGTGAGTTTTCAGACTCTTTATGTTCGACTCCCACGCTCCACCAAAGTGAGGCGTACGCGGTGGGATCATCTTCCATTCAATACGACATTTTTCGAGTTCCCTTTTCATTAAAGCATTATGTTCTGAGCTAATTAGTAAATTATAAATTTCATCTAGCTTTGAACGGGCACCAACAAAATTTGTTCCGTTGTCGGAGTAAAGACAAGACACAGGACCACGACGTGAAATGAAGCGCTTAAATGCTGCTAAGAAACAGTCGCTAGAGAGGTCGGTCACTAGTTCTATGTGAACTGCCTTGGTTACCAAAGAGACAAACAAACAAATATATGCTTTCTGGGCATGTTGACCATGTCGACGCGTTAAAAGAATGCGTATGGCACCAGTGTAGTCCACAGCTGTATGAACGAAAGCCTTGGCCTCACGAATACGATATGAAGGCAAATCGGCCATTTTGGGCATTTGATTAGAAGGATGCACTCTGAAGCAAGTATTGCATTCCTTAATCCTACTTCTTATGACAGTTCTGGCATCTAGTATCCAGAACTTTTGTCTAATGATCGACATCAGAAGACCTGGACCAGTGTGGCAATTCATCACATGGAAATGTCTAATAATAAGATTGACTACATGTTCACGTTTTGGAAGAACAGCCGGGTGTTTAGCCTCAAACGGCAAATCTGATTTAGTCAGACGTCCTCCTACACGTAAAATTCCTTCAGTATCAATAAAAACTGAAAGATTTCTTAATTTTTTGCATGGTAAATTATTATTCTGAATTAACTTAAGATCATCAATAAAATGAATTTTCTGAATAGATTTGATTATATACTTTTCTGCAATAGCTAATTGCTTAATATTACTTATATAATATTTAATAATTTTTATAAAGCGTAGAATATAAACTGTTATTCGAAGAAGTTTATCCCAAGATGATATACGTTGAGATAAGTCATATAACACCGATGACTCAACGTTTACAGTCGCGGTCATAACATTGACTTTATGCTCAGGTAACTGATCACCATCCGAAGCAATAAACTTTTCAACAGGCCAATTAGAAGGCGTGCTATTAAGCCAACTAGGTCCATTCCACCACAAATCATGGGAGATTAACTGCGAAGGCAGCATTCCGCGGGAAACACAGTCACTGGGATTCTCAATTCCAGAGACGTGATAAAAATGACCAGAATCGAGATTCTGCTGACATTGTGCTACTCTATTTCCGACGAATATAGACCAGCGGTGTGGGGAAGAACATATCCAGGAAAGTGCAATCGTGGAATCAGAAAATGCATAAATATCATCAATCTGAATACGGCCACGATATGTCTCAATGACTGTCTTAATTAATTTAGACATTAATAAAGCTGCACATAATTCTAAGCGTGCCAATGTAGTAATTTTCGTGGGTGAAACCTTAGATTTAGAACAAAGTAATTTTACTGATACGTGTCCTGCAACGTCGGTACAGTGTAAGTATATAACACAACCGTAGCCGTCTAAACTCGCATCACAAAAGCCAACAATAATTACTCGGCTTGACGCTGTAACACCGACATGTCGCGGAAACTTCAATTCTGACAGCAATGAAAATTCTTTTATAAGAACAGAATAGCGACGAATTATGTGGTCGGGTGGGACATCATCCCAACCAATATTCGCAAGCCACAATTCTTTGATGAGTAGTTTGGCATATAAAATTACCGGAGCCACTAAACCTAATACATCAAACAACCGAGCTACTACCGACAATATATTTCTTTTTGTACACTTCTCAGTAATGATAGCTGTCTTGAAGAAAAAAATATCTTCAGATGGATCCCAAGACAATCCCAATACTTTAGAACTATTGTTTCGATTATCAGCAAAATCGACTGAATTTTTATGTAAAGTTGGAAGATTTTTCGTCAGGCTGGTAGAATTACTTATCCATTTAACGAGTTTCATACCACAAGAATCAAACAAGGCGATGAGGTCGCTAGCTAAACGAACAGCTGTCTCCTCATCAGAAACGGAATGAACTAAATCGTCCATATAGAAATTATTTTCAGCAATGCGAGCGGCATCTGGATAGCATGCGGCCATATCCAGAGCTAGCTGTCGCACGGTTCTCATAGCGAGAAAAGGGCTACACTTCAAACCGAAAGGTACACGGTTAAACTGAAATGTACGAATCGTTTCATTAGTGTCGAAACGAAACAATATTTTTAAGTATTTACGATGGTCATCTATAACACCAATCTGTAAATACATCTGTTGTACGTCTGCTGTCATTGCAACAGGATACAATCTAAATCCCATTAAAAGGATGAATAAGTCGCCCTGTAAATTCGGGCCAGGGTGAAGCACATCATTTAGTGATAAACCCGTATGTGTTTTCGCACTAGCATCTAATACAATGCGCGGTAATGGCTTATCGTCGCGGATAACCGCATGGTGAGGGATGTAATAGCCATCACTGCCATCACCATCTAAATTTGTCTCCGAAAGTTCGGACAAATACCCTTTATTTAAATACTCATTAATAACAGTATTATATTTTTCTCTCAATCCAGGCACTTGCTTAAATTTCTTCTCTAATAATAAAAAACGACGATGAGCTGTATATCGAGAATTACCTAAATTCTGGGAGGAGGAACAGAACGGTAGAGAAACAGAATATCGACCGACACTATCACGAGAGACAGACGAGACGAACATGTTCTCACACTCAGTTTCTTCAGGGCTCATTATGATTTTTGATGGAATTTCTTCTAATTCCCAGAATCTTTGAATCGTCAATTCTAAATCATTCAAAGCTACAGCAGAGAAAGTGCACAGTTGCTGGGGAGAAAAATGATTTGTAAAATTATTTTCGTTAGGGAAATCACCCATTAAAACGTATCCGAAAGAAGTCAATAAAGCAGGGGGTGCATTGGACCCGGACTCAATTTTATGTCCTAAATATATTAAGGGGAATAATTGTGCTCCAAGTACCATATCGATATTACCTGGAATATTCCACGTTAAATCAGCCATAGAAATATTATCTAAATAAGCCATGTCACAATTATTAATAAACTGTGAGGGCAACTGATCTGTAATACAATCGACGACTAAAGCGCGTAATTTATATTTTTTATATGGAATGATACGCGATTCAATATCTAAATCCACGTAGCCATATATCGGTCGTGAAGACATCCCAACTCCAGTAATTACGGAGTTATGAAGAGGAATAATATTTAAATTTAATTTTTTACTGCAACTTAAGGTTATAAGATGGTTCTGCGATCCATTATCGATTAAACAACGAACTAATAATTTATTATTACCGTTAAATGGTTTCGCGTAAACTTGTGCAGTTGCTAACAATATAGTATTAACTGACTTAATATTCGTGCTTAATGATAACGAAGCTTTATTATCTTTCGAAGTGCAAGCGCAGGCGCAGTCGCACGGCTTGCGTTGCGATGCCGCATCCACATTATTTTCACGCTCGGGCGCAGTGGCAGTCAGTCCTGGCTGCAAGCGCAGCGACGCATTGTGCGCCGAGCGGGCGGCGGCGGGGACGGAGGCGCGCGAGCCACTTCTCTTATTACAAGCAGAGATCTGACGTTTCGAGCTTCCATTATTATTATTTATATTATGTTCATTCTCGAAATGCAACAAAGTATGATGCTGTTTATTTTCGCAATATTTGCAATTCGCGGGTTCCGGACACGACGAGACAGTATGAGAAACATTTAAACAGTTTACACAGCCTTGTCTTGATTTAATAAAATTAAATCTGTCTCTCGGTGAATTCATATTAATGAATTGCGAACATTTAATTAGTTCAACATGATCGACCTTATTGCAAAGAGCGCAAGGTTTAAATTTACTAGACCGTTCTGAACGATTGCCATTAGTAGGCATATTGTCATTATTCGTCAGAAACGCATGCGCACGAACTGCGGGGACTCCGTCAGCGGTGCGGGCGGCAGAGGGCCTTGTATTACGTTTACTTACATTAAAATTATTTCGTGAATTTGACGGTGAACTAAAATTTTTATCGATATGTGACCGTTGTAATATTTTTACTTGATTTTGTACAAATGAAATTAAATCTTTATAAGAAGGAATTTCTTTATCGCTTATAAACATTTCAAATGCTTGAACCGTCTGAGAATCGATTTTTCTAAGTGCACAATGCAACAGAATAAAATCCGATAAATCGGGTAATTTTAATTGTTGTAAAGCTAATATTGAAGCTGAATATTTTTCTATAAATGAGCTCAGACTATTGGCATTATGTTGACAATTTTTCAAATCAAAAATATTATTTAAATAATGAGTACCTAAAGAACGTTTATCTTGGTACTTCTTTTTTAAACTATCCCAAATAATGTTATATGTATCACCAGTAGGTACGATACCTGCGAGAACCTTCCTCGCATTATGTGTGAGTTTGCCAACTAAATATTGCACACGTTGCGAGTCACACAACTGCTCATTTTCGTGTATGTTGGACTTAAATGACTCATAAAATAAGGGCCAATTTTCGGTGTCACCATCAAAACTAGGCAATTCAATAGGAGGTAGTTTCAAATTGTTCGAACAGAATGATTTTTTATTAACAGTATCGGAAATTGATGAATAAGATAATATTTTATTCCTATTACGTTTTATTTTATTATATAACGTGTCAAAGGCAACTAGTTCTTGATAACAAGGTTCAAAATTTGGTTCCATTATCAACCTAATTTCATTAATTCGGTCAATAATTTCTTCAAAATCCCGCCTATTTTCATCAATCATTTCCGACTCAGTCATGAAATTCTCATTCGATTTCGGATCAAAGTCCGACATATTTTTGTACATGTCAAAGACACAATTAATCTTCGCAAAAATCGACTCTTTTTTGCTTATCAACATTTTTAGTTTTACTTCTAAAGTACCTTGTTTCAACGCCATAGTTAAACTTTATACTCTGACGTATGTAGAACGAAATAACAAAGAAATATTATGAAAAAGCCTAAGTAGGTATAAATTTATGTATTTAGGTATGCACCAATATTACGTACGTGCCCTAGAATATGTGTGTAATATATTTATAATTACCAATAATACGTAATTATAATAGATATCTATATATTGTATGACAAATAAGTAGATATTGTACTAATAATTATGTACTTAAATATGTATATATATATATTACGTATATCGTAATATTTCGTGTGTACTAATAATCATGTACATAAAACGAAACACTACTTGAAAATTAATATTATATTTTCAAGAACCTACCCACATAAAAACTAAGGTGGTGATATAACGCAATATAAAATTGTATTTTGCTGGAAAAATCCGCTCGAATTTGGACCATAAATAATGTTAAGGCGTGTAAATAGCCCTAACATGTAGTATGCGGGCTACGATGCTAAAAAGTTCGTGCCCAAAATTAAAATATGGTGATATACTGAAGTATGCGATGCCGGGCAATCAAGACAAAAAACCCATACGACAACCACTGGAGCGGCTAAAAAATATGCCCACTCACCTTCTCAAAGTACGTCGTCAGATCCGTGATCACCAACAGTTCACAACACCTTCAGATAAAGTTTTTTTCGGACAGTATTTAAAGATTATATACTGACGTGCGCGTGCGCCTGCTCAATTAATACAGCACCAATCACGGCGATACGTATGCGAATGTGACGTATTAAAAGTTCAAAAGTCTGAGCACCATCTTCACGCGAGTGGGCTGCCGCAGTGCCGTATGAGGTGAAGTTATCTATGATTTACCCAACATCGCTAGATGGCGTCACCACAGTGTGATAAGGGAGCGTTGTGAATTGAAAGAAGATGTAGTGACAAGAGTTGAAAAGGGAATGTTAAGGTGGTTTGGCCATGTAGAGAGAATGAATGATAGCAGAATCACAAAACAAGTATATGATAGCAATGTGACTGGAAGAGTCGGTGCCGGTAGACCAAGAAGTACTCACCATAATCAAATTGAAGATATTTTGAAGAAAGGTCAGATAAAAAGTAGTTTAAATAAGCACACGCTTATTGTCATACATACACATGTATGACAAGATTAATGAAAGTTGATGAAGCGAAAAGTGTTTGTCAAGATCGTAACAAGTGGAGATCCATCGTCTCTGCCTACCCCAATGGGAAACAGGCGTGACAATATGTATGTAACAAATATAATGGAATTTTTCGTATACGTCTATATGTTATGAAGCCCTCTATATATAAAACCTTTTTGGGAGAAGTTCGATAATCAAATTAAAGATTGTCATCACACAATACGCATATATACTCCTTTGTTTATTGTTAAAGTCATTTACAGTATAGCCTTGGCGAAATCTGTGATTATAGAAGTATAGTCTTTCACATAATGTTCAAACTTATAATTTCAATTAATTATGGTCGAATTTCGACCGCCAAGTGACCACTACTTTATATTGTAATTTATGTAATATTTCCTTCATATTTTCGTATATGTTAGTATATTATAATTATTGCATGCCTACCCCCACCCATACCGAGTTTCTGTCCATCCAAAGGTTGTCTGGAAGAAACTGCTCCCAGCGATAAGACCGCCCATTACAATTATCATTAAGATTGTATGTATGAATTTAATTTTGTAACATTGTAAAAATAATATGAATTATCCACATTAGATATTGTTGCGGACAGAGAGCACCCCGCTGACCCGCCCAGCGGAGCACACTTACTCTCCGCGCCCTGCATACCACCGACGCCCATAGCTCGCGCAATTAGCAGCTAGGCGTCGGACGGAATGCAGGATATAGGAGCAGCCTTGGGGGCAAAATCTCTCACAAATCCGTTACAATTCTCATTGACGACTTATCACTATCTATCTCGAGTCTCTCACAGAATTTGTAATTACATAGTTCTTTAATGTAGGTATATTTCTAATGTAATAATAACAATCATACAGTCCATTATATCGAGTTTAATTTCCAAACCAGAAGTAACTGTCACCAATAGATATACATATATAAAAAAGTTAGTCATTATTTTCAATCCCCTTTCACGCAATTCCATAAGCATCCCTATAAGATTAATTAATTTCCTGCGGAATACAATATTCCACAGACACCGTGCTGACACACCACGAAACAATACAGTGATATGGGTCTTACATGGGACTTTAATTATAGAACACCATGGAAATTTTTGCCAAATACTTTTATAGATATCCGGGCGAAGAGTTTTTAATGCAATAAAACCTGATGACGAATTATTGCTAGGCAACATGCAGTACTTAGGTAGTTATCTGAGTCAAATAGCTATTATTAGCAAAAAACTATGCTTTAGGACGGCTCGCGAAGTTATGTACCCAGTAATAATTAATTGATTACTGATTAAGAACGTCCGGCGCATTTTGACTAAACAATATTCTGTTAACATCTTTACAACGATATTATTTCTTTAGTTTCCGAACAGATGGCGTCCAGTTAATATTTCACTTTTTTATTGCAGGAGTTCAGCAGACAGGCGTCTGCGGCCTACATGATGGGAAGCGGTTACTATCGTCTATGGGCATTCGCCTGGTAACTAATACCGAAACACAACTCAGGGTTGTTATGGCGGCATACTCTAGACCAGGGGTGGTAGCCATCCAGTCGGGCAAATACCCTGCCTGTCTTATTGTTTTTATAATTTCCAACAGACGGCGTTAGGAATACAATAAAATACATTTTGAGACATATCCAAACATTTTGAGGGTGTATAAAATTGATGCCAGATTCGAACCAAGATTCAAAATGTTGCGGATGTTTGGGTAAAACTGACCTCATATTCAAAATGTTGAGGATGTTTGGACCAATCTGACCCCGATCCGGATTACAGAAGAATATACGAGTCTGGTCAAAGGGACAGTCCACTTTTTGTGGGATGGTGTATTATATAATTGATAGTCACTTTGATGTTACTGCTTCGTCTGGGATTATGCTATACTTATTGACCGGTTAGCGCAGATATAGTTAAATCCTTTATTTATGATGCAATATTGTTATTAATTCAGTAATTCTTCCGCTCTTCGGTAATCCATTGCGTCGGTTAGGGGGCGTCGAGCGCGAGGTCTGCCCCGGCTGCAGCTGGGAGGGCTACTACTCTCCGGTAACTTGTTTCGAGAGCCGCCGTGGTTGGTTGTTATTAATTGTTAATGACATCATATGTTGACAGGTAACGTATGTGTATACACGTATAGATATTCGTTAACGTGCTATAAGGGCATTTTTATCCGTGCAGGAACGGAGAAAGAATACAATTTCCTGCGGCCGGGCGGCCTGTCGTAAGAGGCGACAAAACCCTCAGCCAGGTGGTTGGGCATTTGCCCGACTGGATAGCTACCACCCCTGGTCTAAAGCATGTCGCCATAACAACCTTGAGTTGTGTTCCGACATTAGTGACCAGGTTCCAGACTTCCTTAAGAGAGCAGCAGCGCATTTGTAGGACCTTTCGTGTTGCAAATGTCCATAGGCGATGGTAACCGCTATCCATCAAGTGAGCCGTCTGCCTGCCTGTTGAACTCCAGCAATTAAAAAAAAAAAGAGCACATTTGGCCATAGTCAAAAACTGGTCAACAGTATTATTGCAGCCTGAGTACTACAATGATCTACAGACACTAAAAGTTGACGGTAGACCTATCCAAATCCGCCATAGGAAATTACTTGTCCTAAATTTCTTCAAAGAACTTACATTACTTATTCAGAGACGTGTTTGCAAAGTATTTTGCATGCTGACTTATTTCCACTTAAGGCTTGTAACAACGCTAACGTATTTAATGATTTTTTAGTACTATTTTTACTAAATGCTTTTTGTGACCCAATCGTTGACCAGATGCATTATAGTATTATTGTGAATAAAATAATGTAGTAATTAAAATAATAATAAAACCAAGTTACATATATCTCTTTTGTAGAGATGTAAATATAAATTTTTATCCCAATTTGATAAAAATTAAAGGAGTAAAATAATTTCTTGTCAATAATTTGGTCAATTTTCTCTTAGCTCAAAATAACTATAGAACTGTAGTGGAACACTTACAAGCTTATAGATGGCGCTAAGAAAGAATTAAGGCCGCAAATGATTCCCAAAGTGTACAAAGAATATATACAAATTTCAACAACAATTTCGCTGGAAGATCTACATTTGAGATGGAGGAGCATTCTGTCTTGCTCCTTCACCCTAACTAGGGCATTCCTTCAGAACAATTACGAAAAACTACTTTAAGTCTCATATCGTAATTATTTATTTATTTTTTGGTAAATTATTGATCATTATTTACCAAAGAAAGGTAAGTGACCAGCGTCCACATGCCTGCATCTCAAGATGCGGAAGCATCGTATCAAACAGATCTTAGTCTTCTTTGTATAGGAAGTAATAGAAGTGCATCCACTAATGCCCATCGTGCGGAGCGCACGAACAACTTTTACGATGCGTAGCGATGACATCATACGGAATTTCTCCTCCTCTTCTTCTAATAAACAAGCAATTACGGCAAAATCTCTTTTTCGCTTTCCTCGTTTATCTTAAAAATAAATTCCGCACGTACGCTCACTGCAAAAATCCGAATGAAAGGGAATCTGAAATTCGATTGCTGGTGGTTGCGTTGGGAAATCGGATCACTGACGATACAGTGGACGCATTGTGAAAAACTAATGCATTCAATGCGATAAGTTCGATGCTTACTTCGATGCGGACATGTGGACCTTAACCTGGAGAGTGGTTATCTTCGCACTCCATTTTCGGCCAATTGCGGTAACAGGAGCCTTAATAGGACCTTTATTCCTCGGCCGTGTCCCGAGGCTCGAGCAGAGGACTTGAAATGCAATTTCCGATTTGTCCTTCTCTATTATTTTACGATATAAGCTCCAATTGTGTAAAAGCTTTTTACAATAAAGCCTTTTTGGAGTGCGAATAAGGTAGATGATAGTGAAATAAATTTGGAAAGTTATTATCACCTTAGAAATGGTGAAAGTCTGATAGATTTTGTACGAGTATACAAAGAAATCTTCTATATTATTATTAAATTCTAAGGATGCCATGTCTGTACGTTGAAGCTATTTATTAAAAGCAACTGACTTACACTTAAACGTCGATGAACACTATGCATATATTTTTAGATTTCTTGTCTATTTATCTGTTTGTTCCGGATTCACATAAAAACTACTAGGCCGACTTCGATGCGATTTTCGAAGATCAACAGTAAACTCTTAAACTTAAAATTCGCGCTACTTTTTATTTTATCTGGGAATCCCGCGGGATTTTTTCTGGGGATGGATTAAAAATTCCAAATTAAAAAACATACATACCTACATAACTTCACGCCAGGTCCCTTGCGGGAAAGGCACGAACAACAGAGCGCCATTCAGGCTTATTCTTACACACCTCACTTGCTTCTTTGACATTCATAGCTCTTGTCACGCACGCTCCTCTGTTCTTAAGGCTCCTGACATCGCCTTCTGCTAATACACGATCAGTTTGATCATGGAAGGTGTGTCGTGGCCTTCCGCAACTTCTGCATCCATCCACTTTTGCATTGTATATCTGTTTAGTCACTCTTTCATCATACATTCTTTCCACATGCCCGAACCACCGGAGCATTCCTTAAATTAAATTAAAACAGCAATAAAAAAAACCTACTTTTAAGTTTATATTTATAAGTAAAAAAATCAAATTCCAATGGGATTTTGTCACTGATCGTTAGCAAATGTTATTTTATTAAATGTATGATATTTTCATCCCGGGAATCACGTGAAAATTTTCCCAAGACTGCTTTCTAGTTGTTCGGGTGCATAAAAATTAGCTTTTTACAGTTTTCACTAAAACGATTGCATCGGGTTCTCCATCGTTTATATAGTCTATCCCTGTTGTTGTCAGTAGTGCTGGCTATTAATAAAGAACACATGAACAAAATGTCTGCGCCTTAATAGAGATATATGTCTGCGCCTTAATAGATGGTAATATTAATGAGGTATTCTTTTCAAATACCTTATTTATATAAAAAAGTAATATATATATACTAGGGTGGTCGTTAAAAATTAAATTTCTTGCGACGCCCCCTAAAAAGCTTCCTTTTAATGAAAAAACATTGAGATTTTTTTTATAATTTTTTCAAGTCAAGACATCATGTGCCTCAAGACGATTCAAGTTAATTTTTGGGTTATATCATGTTTTTACAGGAAACTTCTTCATACTTAGAAGTAATAATTATTTTAAGATTGGAAAAGTTTTAACAATGAATAATATATACTAACTAATATATACTAACAGACTTAAAATAGATATATTGCCTGAATCCGGACACTTCATTCGGAAACAACTTCCGGTATATAGTTCCAGTTACATGACTATTTCCGGTTTTCACGCGGGACGTGAAAATCAGATGTCAGAATGGCGGTGAATGTTCGTGACAGGATTGTTTGGGTGGAAAAAGACAGGGGAATATTAATCTTCACGCCTTTTAGTGTACATGGTAGGCAGAATAGGTATTTCGCATATTGAACCGTCGGAAGTCATCAATGAAGCACCCCTTGCCCTAATAATGATTGTATATAATGTTTTAATTTTAATAAAAAGTTTTTGCGCATACAAAGGTTAGGTTTCGTTACGTAGTGATTTTTTTGTATTGACGGTTGGCCATAGACTATTGATCGTTTGTCATAGTAAATTAAATGGCAATGCGCGTACACACCGGCGCGAGCATACTGCGTCATTCCCGGCTGGACTGGTGTGTACCTTCCTTGTTTAACCGTAAATTACATTTTAGAATAAATTCTAAAACAATTTGGATAAAAAGAGCGAATAGTTAAATAGATTGCTAAAATTTTACTTTTTATTTACTTCTTACTGTATCGTCTTTCATTAAAATCCGTTTAGTAGTTTTTACGTTATACTCTAATAAACAGACAGATATAAAAAATCTAATCGTTGGTTCGAATTAGCCGAATTTTATTCTTCTTTCGTTGTACCTGCAAGTTGGCCTCTTCGCAGAATAACTTGGTATAGATACATTAATTGATTACAGTTGTATTTTTCAATTACTACATTTTTTGAAAAATTGTAATCTACATAAAAAAGTTAGTGACGTCATATATTCTTCTATATAACTTAAGATTGATATGTCAACTATTAAGGCGTGTACAGACAGGTTCAACAAATGCTAATGCTTTTTTACTGGCGGTCGCCAGCAGTTCAGTCAGGTTACTAAATCTTTCTGCTCTTTTCGCTGTTTCTACACAGGAATGGAGAAATATTTCACATTATTGTTAACCAACTACCAACAAAGCTAATACTATTAGATATGCTAATAATACTAACTCCCTAATTGTCTTGTCAACGCTACATTACATAATCATGTCCTTACATGCTTAGAGTTACAGCTTAGATCTAATAATAATAATATAAAAATTTGTCAAGGGGCCTGTACGTGTTGGCCTCCCCATGACCCCACGCAAGCCCTCCAAAAGTCCGGGCCATTTTTATGGCCCGTGGTCTTGAAAGACGTACAATAATATAAGATATGTAGCTTTTAGCTGTTTCTTGTTTGGTGTGACTACTAATTCCTGCGGCCAAACGACCTATTATAAGAAGTGATGAAATAGCCAACCACCAAACCTCCATAACAACATTGAGTTGTGTTCCGGTATTAGTGGCCAGCCATTAGTTTCCCTTTCGAGGCTAATACCATATTGATAGCAGTTGTAAATGTCTATAGGCACGGTAATCGCTTCACGCCACGTGAGCAGCAGACAGGGTAATTGCCTGCTGAAGTAATCCTCCTTTACCTTGCCATCGGTACAAAACTGGCTTTACAATAATTTTAAGCAAATGAATGGATATTAAGATATAGAGACTTTATAGAGATTGGAGGTATTCGACTGCGATGAAGTGTCTGCGAAGGGCCAACAATTCTTTGGCGGTTGTTGGGCCTGTTTGTACGCACCTTTACGTTACGTGGAGGGACTCTTTGAACTGAGGTGTGTAAATATTAATACACCTTAATAGTTTCTCGTATGTTTGTCTGTGAAAGATATATGAAGTTATCAGTATAAATTATATCACAATTTAATAGCTCAGATAGCTTTAAAGCTAAATATGGGTTTTGATTACTGTGATTAAATTCTTCGACATTCATCGTCGGTTGTCTTGTTTAATTTGTAGGCTTATTATTATCATTCTAGTGTTAAATGCCGGTTGTGTTGCGAGTGTAACCGCTTTCCATCAGGTGGGCCGTTTGCTTGTCTGCTTTGCTTTGAACCTTTTCGATTATGTTAGCCCCATAATGCAGTGTTTAACTTAGGCTTTCGGCTCATGTGAAGTCGTGGTAGCTTAATGGTTAGTGCACGCGCCCCTAAATCGAAGGGCGCGGGTTCGATCCTGAACGAAACGCATGCACCTCTTAGTCAATTTTCTGATCTAATGTGCATATTGTTACAATTACCACGTGCTAAAAACGGTCACAGTAAGCGATAAAATGTCTGGTGCATATAAAAAAAATATATTTGGTCGGTTACACTTGAGTTTAATAGTTAAAATAATAATATTAGAAACTGCTATATACTCATCTAACTGAACGATATACCTGGAATACTTTTAGTACAAAATTCGGAAGCTGTCAGGCAGTAAAACAGTACTAAACATCAAAGATGTAATTTAAGTCACGTATTGGATTCAGACGACTCGTAAACTACATCAAATGGCAGTTCGGAGCGTGTTCTCGTTACTTAAAACGCTCCAAAGCAGTTTCTTGTAAAAGCCTTTAAAAAGCTTCTATCCATGCAGGAACAGGGAAAGAATACAATTTCCTGCCGGGCGGCCTGTCGTAACAGGCGACAAAACAACCCACAGCCAGGTGGTAGGGTGTTTGCCCGACTGGATGGCTACCACCCCTGGTCTAGAGTATGCCACCATAACAACCTTGAGTTGTATTCCGGCATTAGTAGCCAGGTTGCAGTATTCATTTAGAGAGCGGCAGTACATTGATATCACCTTTGGTGTTACAAAGGGCCCTAGGCGATGGTAACCGATTTTCATCAGGTAGGCCGTCTGCCTGCCGAAGTCATGCATAAAAAAAGCTTAAGGTGCCCTTCCAAACTCGGCTGCAGGCTGCGGATGCAGGCAGCACATGCGGCGGCTGCACGAAGCCGGCTGTGGCTGCACATGCTGCCGAGCCTCGGCTGCAAGTGCTGCTGCGACTTGCAGCCGCAGCCGATCGCAGACCGGTAGTGCTGCGGCTGTAAGCCGATTCGCACGTAGTGACGTCACTCCAACCTTATTAAATCGACAATAATTCCTAAACTGATCGTCATCATACTTCGAGTGTTTCTTAATTAGTATTGAATAACTTCGATCAGTGGGTCTACATATTATATAAGGACGTGTGGCTACTCTTCTCTGGCTAGTTAACAATGACAACATGTCATCATCATCCTCTTCCTCTTCTAATAAAATATATAACATCAAACTATTCTCACGACTATTCCTCACGTCCGACATTCTGAAATATTGGAAGCGACTGGTCGCCACCTGCTGCATGCCCCGGCACGTGGAGCCAGCCTCGGAATCACTCCCGGCTGCGTGTCATGCGTATGCTACCTGCATCCGCAGCCTGCATCCGAGGTTGGAAGGGCACCTTTAGGAACAAGTCAGCCGAACAGAGGAATGGATGGATACATGATTATATGTAGGTTTATATTTTGTTAAAACGCCCACTGTGCTCTCAGAACGTTCCTTCTCTTTTATTGCTGGAGCATAGCACACAGGCTGACGGCCCATCTGTGGTGGAAATTTATTACTATCGCCTATGGTTCTACATTCATCATACGCACTGCTGAAGAATGGAACTCTACCGTCGTCTGTTTTTCCCGAAAAATACAATCTAAGTGTCTTTAAGTCTCTCGTGAACAGGTATCTTCTAGGTTAGCGTGCTCCACCTTAGACTGCATTTCCGCCTCAGATAAGGTGCAATGTCGGTCCAACGCGAACCTATTCATTATAAAAAAAAAATTGACACTAACAACACCACAAGTGTCAACAATGTGCGAGCGGCTTCATAGGGGGGGACTGGAACCTGGCCTCTAATGACACATATCAAGATTGTAATAGCGGTATACACTAGACCAGGTATACAAACAAAATAGTTATCACACCTTGAATGAGTGAATATATATGCTTTATTGTTTTTTTTTTAATACAGAAATTTTACAATACAATAAGCGGTCTTATCGCTATTAGCAATTTCTTCCAGACAACCTTTGGATGGACAAGAAGTTTAATGAGAACAAAGTTATGTTGGAATAATCCGCACAAACGAATAATTATTTATTTTAATAACTCGGTAATGGCGGCCGAAAACGACTTTCTTTTTTGGCTTACTTACCGATTAAGGAATGTTTCATAAGTTTCGTATCAAAGTATTAATTACTGAATAAATGAACAATTATATTATTTTGTCCAACTTTTAATAATAATAATCGGTTAACAAATATAATTTTACTTAAGTGAACGGAATTCCCCTGCATCCCCTATATTCATACCTACCCTTAATTTGTATGTAGATGTAGGTTGACCACGTCTAGACATGGTAACTCATTATTAAAGCCTACTTAAATATCCTCGTTGAATAATGAATGGACATAAAACTATGGAGAGGATCTTCAATAAAAAAATACTATTTTGAGTTAAAAGTTTTATTACATTAGATTAAAATTTAATAAAATGGTCCTAATATAATGTAATCCTAATTAAAAGAGCCTAATATAATTTACCATAGAGTAAATAATAACCATAAACAAAATTAAAACTAAATATTTAACTTGAACAAGTTGGCGGTAGGCTAAATAAAACTTTAACAATACGCGTTGACACTTGAGATCCTTGTCTTCCGTGATCACGGCGACTGAAAAGTGGCCGAAACTTCGGGATAAAAAAATCAAATAAATTACCGCGGTTAAAACCGTTAAAACATGGTTTAATTATGATTACAAGTCACGAAAACTCAAGAAAATATTATTACAAAATATGTTAATTTCATAAATATACATACGTCATGCCATGATGAATTCTCGTGAAGAAAGCCTTCCTGCTCTACGGCTCAGGCTTATATACCAATCTCGAGTATCTATATACAATTAAAGTCGACTCCGTGGCACTCTTGTTTGAGTAATGGTCACATAAGGCCCCTTCTCCAGTGCAGTGCTTATATTACTGGATACCTGCCATATTATATTCTGGACCCCTTTATTAAAGGGTATAATTTTAACAACACTGAATTTTTCATATTTCGGAATTTAATAATAATCTAAAAATAGTAACAGACAGATTTATATTAAACTAAATACATACAAATTATTATATCTTGCACATTTGTTCTTGTTTTTTTATATTTAACTTGGTACTGATTTCAAGATGTTGTAGAAAGAAGTTTCACTTTACATTTTTATGGAATTATACAGTAATTAAAGATAATATCTGAAGTGAATAGAATAAGAGAGTTGGTCTGAAAGAGAGTGTTGGGGTGAAGGTAAGGAAAGGAATGCTCCGGTGGTTCGGACATGTGGAAAGAATGTATGATGAAAGAATGACTAAACAGATATACAATGCAAAAGTGGATGGATGCAGAAGTCACGGAAGGCCACGACACACCTTCCATGATCAAATTGATCATGTATTAGCACTTAGCAGAAGGTGATGTCAGGAGCCTTAAGAACAGACGAGTGTGCATGACAAGAACTATGAATGTCAAAGAAGCAAGTGAGGTGTGTAAGAATAAGCCTGTATGGCGCTCTTTTCGTGCCTACCCCGCAAGGGTCCTGGCGTGAAGTTATATAATTATGTATGTATGTATGAATAGAATAAAATGTCATGTCAAAACAATCTCTAACAAGAATAATAAAGTTTCTCAAAATAAAGTAACTATAAGTACATTAAAAAGACATTTATTTCCACGGATTGAGAGGCCTTTTTGCCAGGTGGTAGGGTATTTGCCGTTTGGATGACTACCACACCTGGTTGTGAACCTCTTGAAGTGTGATATGGACAGCCAAGGTTCCATGTGAACCACTTAGGGGACCTGTGTCCTATATATACGGTACAAGACTTTCTTCTATGGAATGATGAGGACTTTATAATCAAAATGTCCAAAAAATGTGGAACGCTTCACGATTTTGCGTGTCATCCTTGCGCAGGGGCCATGCTAATCTTCTCTGTATCGTTCCAATTTTAGTATATGTACTGCCGAAGCAAGTACACTAAGTGTACTGTGAAAATTAAATATATACTAAGCAACGTTTTAAAAGTTCTTGCGCGATACAGAATTTAATTAAATATCGTGAACAACTATTCTTATTATATACATTTCCATAATTCAAATAATAGTGTATAACATTTATGATATATTTGAGTAATTGTTTTAATATTTTTGTTTGTTCTGATTATTTTAAAATTAAAAACATGTTCCGAAAGAAACAATAGTTGTACAGCGCCATCTATGAGTGCATGTAAAAACTAAACGTAAATGTTTATGCCTTCTATGCCTTATTTAGACTATTATTATGTGAATATTAAACTATTTGAAGACACAAAATAATAATTAGGTATGATATAAGATAGCAATTGATATATTAAATATATTTTTAAGCATTGTTTCCTTATCTTTGTTACTATTATAATAAGCGCCATCTGTGTATTACGCGTAGAACTAATTTGAAATTTGGTCAGGTTGCTAGGCGTCCACTAAGCGCGGGTCGAGCCAAGTCACATTACCGCCTGTCTTGAAGCGCAGCACTTCTTTGCACTGAATATATATTGTATGTGACGATATTTTTTTAAAATAAAGAGTTTTCGTTAAGTAATTACTATTAGGGTTCGTCGCCTTTCCTGTGTTCTGTGAGATAGTTCTTCATAAAATACATAGATGGCGTTTAGACTAAGCATTTACTACGCCATCTGAAGCATATGCAGACGAATTACGTACCATTTTTCTTGCTTTGATCTGTCTACTAAGTAATATTGGATCTTGCTTTAATTACTACGGCCTTTCCTTTCTGTGAAATAGTTTTTCATAAATGACATAGATGGCATTTAATCTAAGCACCAACCACGCCATCTGGAACATATAGAGATGAATTACAAAACATTTGTCTTCCTTTAACCTTCTAGTGAATAATATTGTTGTGATGTATTGGTTTGGTTTCTTATTGAAGTGAAACATCTTTATCGGCGTTGGAAAAAAAAAATACCGTCACTTTTTTCGGTTACGCGCCATCTTTTTCTTTCTTGGTAGAGTCTTTATTTATTTAACCAATTTAAAGAAGTTTCACTTCTTATGTGTGTACACTAGTACACGTGTTAATGAGGTAGTCTTGATAGTTTGAAATTTGTATATTATAAGCAAATTCTTCACTTTAAAATACAATAAATATGAATGTTGCAAGACGACCGTGTTCGCTGCTCTTTTCTTATGTCTCGAAAGTCCCCGCCGCGCGCGCGCCGTCCCCCGCATGTCGTCTCTTCGCGCTGCACGCCCCACTCCTTATTACAGCGTGAACATCCTCCGCCTCCTTGGAAGCGGAGCTTTTAAGCACCTTGATCCTTGTTCACCGGCAGGATGCAGATCTTGTTTAATGGCCGGCGTATTGTTCCCCTTGGAGTAGTGATGTCAGCGACTCGGCAGAGGTTGTCTGTTCCAAAATATAGCCTTTTTATTCGGCCAGTGATCCACTTCGTTGGTGGCAGTTGGTCATCCTTGATGACCACCATATCATCGATGGATACATTTGGACCACTTGTCTTCCATTTATGGCGTTGTTGTAATTCAGTCAGATATTCCGTCGACCATCGTCTCCAAAAGTGTTGTCTTAGGTGCTCCAGATGTTTATATCGGTTGACGGATATTTGAGCAATGACAGGTGATGGCAGTGATGTCAGGGGTCGACCGATGAGGAAGTGCCCAGGGGTTAAAGGACTAAGGTCAGATGGATCCGACGACATAGGTGTCAGGGGGCGTGAATTTAAAATAGCTTCAATTTGTGCAAATAACGTTGTAAGTTCTTCAAAAGTCAAACTGGAATTGCCTGTAATGCGTTTTAAATGAAATTTAGCTGACTTAATACCAGCTTCAAAAATTCCGCCGAAGTTAGGCGCGTACGGTGGACTAAATTTAAATTCAATGCCTTCACTTATACCGAACTCAGAAACTGACTCATTAGCCGATTTTAACATCCTTCTTAATTCGTTATTTGCCCCCACATAGTTTTTGCCATTATCACAATAAATAACACGGGGTTTTCCTCGCCTTGAAATAAATCTACGTAAACATAAAATGAATGCGTTTGTACTTAGTTCGCTAACAATTTCAAGATGCAAAGCCTTTGTGGAAAAACATATAAATAAACATAAATAGCATTTACTAGTGCTTGCGCCACGTCCTTTACGACTGGAGATATAATATGGTCCTCCAAAATCTGTGCCACAGGTCTCAAATGGTGGAGAAGGGTTTACACGAGGATGAGGTAAGTTACCCATTTTGGTTTGAATAGTTTTACCTTTCATTTTCACACATTGAACGCATTTGTTAACAGTTTGTGATGCTAATACTCTACCACCAATTGGCCAGTAACGATCACGTATTGAACTCAGTAAGAGCTGAGGACCGCAGTGAAAAAGACGAAGATGTTCGCTTTCAAACAAAAGTTTTGTAAATGGATGTTTAGAATGAATTAAAATTGGATAAATTTTATTATAGGGTTGTGCAGCACAAACTATTCGTCCCCCAACACGTAAAATATCATTTTTATCAATAAATGGACTCAAATACAAAATATTTGATTTATTCTTAAGCGATCCTGTAGTTTTAAGTTCATAAATATCTTTAGCAAATGAAGTGGCTTGTGATAATTTAGCTAATCTCTCTAAGGATGTTTGTAATTCATGTAGTGTAATTTTTCCTTTTAATTTATTATGTTTATTTTTGCAATTATTTATAAAACGAAGTATATAACATAAAACTCTTTGTAATTTAGATAGTTTTGAAAATTTATCAAATAAATTATTGTATTGTTGACATTCTATAGTTAGACAAATCTTTGTTTCAGGTAATGTTGTATTAGTATTATTAATATTGTATTGAGGCCACTCACTTTCAGGTTTGTTTAAAAACGGAGGACCATGCCACCACATTGTGTTATTGTTTATGTCTTGTAATTTTATTCCTCTTGATGCAAGATCTGCTGGATTTTCATGAGTCGGCACATAACGCCATTCGAATTGAGAGGTAAGTTCACGAATTTCTTGTATACGATTACAAACAAAGGTTTTTAAAGTTTTAGGTTGTGTATTGATCCATCCCAAAACTATAGTAGAATCACTCCATAGAATAGTACGAGTTATCTTAAAATCCTTATAACTCAAAGATCGTAACACCTTTGTAAGTAGTCGTGCACCCAATAAAGCGCCTAACAATTCCAGTCGCGGTATAGTTAATTCAGGTTTCAAGGGAGCGACCTTAGCCTTTGCACAAAAAAGGTTTGTATGTATTATTTTAAGTTTATTTTCAGATTTTATGTAAAGGCATGTACCGTACGCGTTTTGTGAGGCATCGGTAAAGCAATGTATTTCTACATTAATTGGATTTTTACACACTGCGTGCCTGGGGATCCCAAGAGTTGAAAGGTGAGTTAAGTTTTCAATAAATTCATTACATGTCATTTTAATATTTTCTGGAACTTCGTCGTCCCACTCAATTTTTAGTAACCATAATTTTTGTAACACAATTTTTTGTCTTATAGTTATAGCACTTAACAGACCGAGTGGGTCAAATATTTTGGAAGATATTGATAAAATACTTCGTTTTGTTAATTTAGGTGGCGTCTCGAGTTCTGTAGAAAATTTTAGTATATCCTTTTGTGGACACCATTTTAATCCTAGTACGGAAGATTCCTTGTAAAATTCTTGACAATCGCTTGTCAAAGGTAAATTTTCCAAAATATCTGGAACATTTGTTCTAAATTTTCGTAAGGGAAAACAAGCTTCTGAAAGCCTTTCAATAACACTCCGTATTGTATTTTTTAACTCTAATTTTGAATTAGAAGATGTATTTAAATCATCTACATAGAAATCATGTTCGATAGCATTTTGCACATCAGAATTATCAGAACATTCACGAGATAGTTCTAGTAAACATCTTGTGCTTAAATAAGGAGCTGAAGCCGTACCATACGTAACGGTGTTTAATTGCAGTATTTTTAAGGGCTTAGTATCATCGTCTCTCCATAAAATTAATTGCAAATTTCGTTGTGATTCGTCTATCATTATTTGTCGGTACATTTTTTCTATATCGGCTGTCACTACATAAGCATTTTGCCTAAATCTTAGCAATATTGAAAATAGGTCGTCCTGTATAACTGGACCTACCAGTTGAATATCGTTAAGAGATTTACCGTTTTTTGTTTTACAAGACGCATCGAAAACGACACGTACACGAGTAGTTTCACTATTTGCACGAATCACAGCGTGATGTGGTAAATAATATCCGAATGAGGGACGATTGATTTGCTTTAAATGGCCTAGCTGTTCGTATTCGCGAATAAAAGATTTATATTCTGTTTTCAAAAGAGGGTTTTTATTTAATTTTTGTTCTAAACTCATAAATCTTCGATGCGCTATAGTATATGAGTCACCTAGAGCGACCTCTGGAGACTCAGTTAGTGGCATTCTTACCGAAAATCGACCATCAGTGAGACGTTTTGTGTTTTCAGTAAAATGAATCTCGCATAACTTCTCAGAGTTTGAATAAAGTTTTTTATTTAGAGAAGGCAACTCTTCTATTTCCCAAAATTTGTTTAATGTTTCATTTATACTTTGAGAAAAATTACATACTAATTTATTTGTTTGTTTACACTCAGTAATGCAAGGACCGGATATCAACCACCCTAAATGAGAACCTTGCAACGTGGGTTTATTTTGCCCCAATTTGAGTTGGTTTGAATTTATAATGTCCCAAAACACATCGGCTCCTAACAAAATGTCAATGTCCGAAGGCCTGAAGAAATTTGGATCAGCTAATTGAATATCGTTTGGTAAGTTGAGACTTGTCGGATTAATGGTTATATTTGGTAATTGGCTTGTAATTTGAGGTAGTATTAAGCATGAAACCTTTATAGAAAATTGGCTAATTCGAGATTTTATTTTTACATGGCAATATTGATTTATGTTTATATTAGAATTATTTATACCTGAAATAGTTGTTAAGTTTGTATTGTTATTAATAATTAAATTTGCCCTTTTTTGCAGGTTTTGAGTTATAAATGAAGATTGACTGCCATTGTCGAGCAATGCCTTAGCAAGGTAAGTATTATTATATTGATCAATTACTTGGATGATGGCAGTACACAGTAGTACCTGGTTTGGTACTACAGCAGACAGCGACACCGTAGAACTGGCAGGAGCAGCGGCGTCCGTCTGGTCAGCTGAAGAAGAGATCGAATGGTTGCTGTTTACATTTTGTTGATAATTTGTTTTATTTTTGTGTAATAACGTGTTATGTTTTGATTTGCATATTTTACAGGGACCACGAAAACAACGACTTACGTGATGGTTAGTGCGAAGGCAATTTGGACAAAGTTTGTGCTTAGCAACTTCTTTCCACCTCGATTCTATACTTAAATTTTTGAATTTATCACAATCATGAACGAAATGCAATTGTTTACAAATGACACATGGTTTGTTTGAGGTATTATAGTCATTTACCGTAACAAACGATTTTGAATACTGCAATGATGAGCGTTGAGGTCTTACCTCAGGTTTGCTAAACTGTACTGTTTCCAAAACATCGGCCCGGTTTCGGAGAAAAGTATAAAATTCATCAAGAGTTGGAGAAATTGATAATGTATTCCTGTGTTCCTCCCAGTTGCGACCTGTTGTACTGTCTAATTTGGAGACCATCATATAAATTATAATTGTATCCCAGTGTTCCGTAGGTTCATTTAATAATTTTAAAGAACTTAAATTTTTTGTAAAATAATCAATCATGAAACGTAATGATCTGTGTGATTCCTTTGCGATAGGTTCGAAATTAAATAATGATTTTAAATGATTGTTTATCAAAAGCCTTCTATTATCATACCTGTCGCAAAGAAGTTGCCACGCCAGTGGATAGTTTTCGGCGCTAAAATCAATGGACTTTATAACGAGTGCAGCACTCTGTTCAAGAGAAGAGCGAAGGTAATGGAATTTATTTATATCTGGGATGGAGTTGTTTTTATTGACTAACGAATCATACAAGTCTCGAAACTCCAACCATTTTAAATAATTTCCATCAAATTTCGGAAGATCAATTGCTGGTAACTTAATATTAAAATTAGCGTGATGGGAAGAGTCGCTGCACTTCGTGTCATTCAAAGAAGTATCATGTCTGTTAGCTTCCGACACATTTTCGACTGTTAATTGTGCTAATGAAATTAACCCACAAAAGGTTTCTTCCAGTTGCTCCCGTTCGGCTATTTCGATTACATCGTCTGGTTCCAAGCACTCAATTTTTGTTTGTACTTCGTCAAATTGACGAAAAAGTGCTTGAAATCTGTCAAGTTTTAACTGCAGTTCAACAAATTGCAACTTAGTCATGTTTGACGGTTCTAGCAGCTTTACCATGTCAATATATTTTTTAAAGATGGTAATTCTAGCCTTTATTGAACTGCGTGATTGTTTAAGCTTTTTTAAATCGTCCGACATGATTATATCTACTTATGTAAGAGAACCCTGAGGTGGCAAATAACAATTAAATAAGTATCAAATCTTAATGAAAGAATTAATAAATACCGTCTAATTTTGCGCTCGAATTCGGTACAAGTCGGTGCGGTCGCGTCGATGAGTCACTGCATACGCGACTCAGGTAAGTATGTACTCACGCGCAGATCTCGGTCCCACCGGAGTTCGAACGGAACGTCGAAAGCTGGAATAAGTCGGCAAAACAGTCGTATAATAAACTGTTAAAATAACAATGATAGCTACGAATGAAGAAAGGCACAAATGATAATGAAATATGCGTATAAATTTGCAAATATGGAATAGTAAGATGGACTTGATGAAAGTATGTAGTGAAAATAGAAGTAATTACCAATTATAATAATTGATAGCAAGATAGTACGAATTTCGATTAAATAGTTAAAATATGTAGGTAGTAAGTGATTAGCTATAAAGTAAGAAAAGGCAGCAAGAAAAGAAGAATTATATTGAAGCAGGTAGCATGTAGATTTTGTGATAAATTCGTCTTTGTTATAATTTATATAACAAAGGAAGTAAGGAATTAGTTGTGAAATTGTAAGAAAGTAAGAAGGTAGTAAAATAGTAAGATCGTCTATAGTAAGAAAGTAAGAAATCGAAAGTAAATGAATTTGCAAAGCTTGATTTGAAAATGCATATGGAATGTAATGTTGAAACGGAAAGGACTTACAGAAATGGAATGGACTATATAGGTTTGCTCAATATAGCTCCGTGTACGTCCAGTTTAGAGGTCACCAATGTTACACTATCACGTCGGGGTCACCAGTTGTTAATGAGGTAGTCTTGATAGTTTGAAATTTGTATATTATAAGCAAATTCTTCACTTTAAAATACAATAAATATGAATGTTGCAAGACGACCGTGTTCGCTGCTCTTTTCTTATGTCTCGAAAGTCCCCGCCGCGCGCGCGCCGTCCCCCGCATGTCGTCTCTTCGCGCTGCACGCCCCACTCCTTATTACAGCGTGAACACACGCATACATGTTTTTCAATTTATTTTACTTTCAGTATGCAACTATCTGTTGTCGCCATCCCTATTAATATTATAAATGTGAAAGTAACTCTGTCTGTCTGTCTGTCTGCCTTTCTGTCTGTCTGTTCCGTTTTCACTTTCACGTAAAAACTACTGGACCGATTTGGCTGAAACTCAGTATATATATATATATATATTTTCGATACCGAGGATGAACTATATAGGATACTTTTTATCCCGAAAAATGGGATAGTTTCCGGGATAAAATGATATTTGTCTGTTTGTTTGTTATGCTTTTACGGAAAAACTACTGGACCGATTTGGCTGAAATTCGGCACGTATGTAAATTAAATACTGAGGATGGACAAGGGATAATTTTCATTTTGGCCTTTTTGGTAATTTTGGCCTATTTGGTCATTTTGGCCTATTTTGTCATTTTGGCCTTTTTGGTCACTTTGGCCTATTTGGTAATTTTTCCTTTTTGATCATTTTGGCCTATTTGGTCATTTTGACCTATTTGGTAATTTTGGCCTTTTTGGTCATTTTGGCCTATTTGGTCATTTTGGCCTTTTTGGTCATTTTGGCCTCTTAGGTCATTTTGACCATTTTGATTATTTTGGCCTTTTTGGTCGTTTTTGCCTATTCCGTCATTTTAGCCATGTCAGTCACTGTGGTCTTTTGGTCATTTAGACCATTTTGGCCTTTTTGGTCAAGTTTTGTAATTTATTTTGTTGACAGATAGACGGGGATAGTATATATAATTAGCGATATAAAATGAAGTGAATCTTCCGTGGGCAAATACATAAAAATATTGTAATATAATATAACCTGTAGCACTTGCTCTTTAAACAAAAGACATGTAAACTCTAGTTGGTTCATATGCTCTTCTTTAAGACGTCATGCCTTCTCGTTTTTAAATTCTCACATCTCATTTGATGGATTTTAATGATCGTTACTTTTAATAATAATTAAATATCGTTCTCATTCCCCACAATAATCCTACACTGGGCGGGGCTTGTCCTTGGGTCTATTATTATGTGGTGTAGACAGGGATAATCGCCGGTCAGTGTCACGCCACATTTACATTAATTTTGTCTAGGGGCCTCTCAAGTTGGCCTTCCCATGGCCCCACGGAAAGCCTCCAAATGTCCGGGCCATTTTTATGGCGCGTGGTCTTGAAAGACATACAATAATTACATCGTCTTTCAAACGCAGAAATAAGTATTGTAGCGACCGAGAGTAGAACTTTCTGACAGCGTAAGCCAGTCTCAAGACTTAGAAAGAGATAGAAGTTTCTGGAAGGAAAAGCCAAAGACGGATACGGGATACAAAGAAGACACGTAGGGTTGTGAAGTCAATAAAAGCGCTTAGTTAAAATAACTGCTGTTTCCTTGCAATCCTAAGTGCCTACTATCGGTTAAAATCTTATATACTCATGTATAAAACTGAAGAGTTTGTTTGTTTAATTGAACGCGCTAATCTCAGGAACTACTGGTCTGATTTGAAAAATTCTTATAGTGTTAGATAGCCCCTTTTTCGAGGAAAGCCAAAGGCTATATATCATCACGCTGAGACCAATAGGAGCGGAGAACCAATGAAGAATGTTTCAAAATCGGGGGATTTCGAAAACAAATTCCATGCAGACTCCATACAAGTAATGTGGTAGGCAAGAGAATGAATAGTATGACCAGTATCGGCCATAAGTTGATACCAATGATATTTCGCGAACAAAGTGGTACCTAGAAAGAAAGAAAAATATTTATTTTCAATATCGACACACAACACGAAACAATACTAAGATATTAAATTACACAGATAAAGAAATTGTTTGCCGCATACTGAAAATGAGGTTAGCACTCGGCATTTTGCCGTGCCGAGCCTAGGCCCGCCACAGCGCTGATTTTCAGTGCCCACCTCCTCAATCACACATATGGCATGCGACCCGTATCAAACATTAAATATAGTTATTAAACAATATGACATGACAAAAAATGACAAAAATAACAGCTCCAAACCCTAATAATTGTAAGCTTGTAAACTTGTATCCCATTTTGACTGAAATTTTGAAAGTTCCTTTATAAGGTAAGTACATAAACTTGACTTTGTGCAATTTTATTATTAGTGTTTTCATTAGTAATTAAGTTCTTAAATATGTAGGGTCTTCTTTTTGCAATTTAAGTAAGCTATTTTTTAAATGAAATTTAAATGAGTGCACTGTTTTCAGGTCTCTTATGGGCGGAGGAATATCATTCCAGCATTTAGTAGCAGCATATTTGAAGGATCCTCTAAATGCACTGGTTTTATGCTTGGCTGTTACTAAAGGTGTACTCACGGAGCGTATTGTATGTTCCTGTGATCTATTTTGTCAGCTTATCTTGTTATATAAATATTTTGGTGTTTGGGAAGATATTACTCCATATAACAGACACGCTAAGTGCAACTTTCTTCGTGCTGCCATTTTTAGTACATTGTGCTTATTTAAAGTTGGTGTTATATGGTTCCTCCGGGGAATCTGAAAGCAATATCGAATGCATGCATTTTGTATATTACGTTGTATAAGACTTTCAGTTCTTGCGAGTAGACATGGTCCATAAACAGTATCACAATAATTGAGTCTAGATAAAACTAAGCTTTCTACTAGCCGTTTTCTGACTTCTTCGTTTATATAAGGCCTAATAGTATATAATACTAATAGTATATATACCTACTGACATATTTCTCGATACAAGACGGCCTCTGTGATTTAGCGGACTGAGCCTTTGCCGGCCTACCTGACTGCAATGCAGAGGCTCCGATTCCTGGTATAGTAAATGTCGGAAACGTATTTTCTCCGTTATTTACTATGGTCTGGGTGTCTGGGATGGGCCCCAGTGTAGTGCATTGCATATTACCCATAACACAAACTTATTGATTTGACAATATTTTTGGTTTTTTGCCGATTATTATTATTATTATACTTCCTCCAGCGCCTGAAGCGCTTAAAATACAGCTAGATTTATGTTCACATTAATGTACCTCTCGCATGAACATAAGAATTTGGACGTGACTTGATTGCTGTAACGGCTGGAAGGTATAATATGTCGGAGGATTTAGTAAATTATGACCGTATTTTACGGCACAATGTGAGGGATGCTATCATAAACTAAACTGAGAAATGACTGCTATATGTAGGTGTATTTTCGTAAATAAGCTACTGTTTTGATGTTATTTTTCAAAGTTTACTTAGAATAGCAAATAAACCAATTCGACACATGGCACTAGATGGGATAATATAAGGTATAGAAGACATAAGGCACAACACACTGCACATGAACTTCCTCACAACACCAGCATATAACAGATACACATTAGTATAAGTTTAGTATTAAAATTAGAATAAATAAATATAATAAGTTATTCGTAAGGTACACCGCAACACAAAAATCACTAAATTAATGTCGCCCACAATAACAAAAATAAGCAATAAGCGTGTTTAAACTTTAAAACTTTCTTAGAAATTAAGTTGTAAAAAAGGGTACGAAACTCGAGTCCGTAGAGTTGTTAAAAAAAGCAACTTTAGAGTAAATAATAACCATAATTAAAACTAAATAATTAATAAAAATAATTGAACAAGTTGTCATTAGGCTAAATAAAACTCATTGACATTTGATATCTTTGTCTTCCGTGATCATGGCTACTGAAATATGGCCGAAACGTCGGAATAATAAAGATCAAATAAATTACCACACTTAAAACCGTTAAAACGGAGTTTTATCTATTTTTTTTTGTTTTACGGAAATTTTCTATTATTCTATATTTACCATATAAGAGGTATATTTCTGTATTCTGAGATAAAAGGATGGTTAGGCTGACTCACTGAAGCGCGTGTTGCAAATTATATATATTATAAGAATTTGTATTTTTTTCTATAGCTCATATCCAGCCTTCCATGCCTCTATAGAACCCTTTATTGTGCGTAGGCTGCCTCTAAGGTACCTACCATAATATTGTTACAACTCAGGTCCCGACACAAAATAAAATCCACCTGCATATTTGAAATAAAGCACACCTATTGCCCGTCGGTATTTGAACAAATAACATTTAAATTCTTAAACAATTTAAATTCTAAAACAATGACCTGGTGGAGGGGGAGGCAGTCGAGCAAGAACCACCAGCGAAGCGAGACATGTGTACTACAATCGGGAATCTAATAAGTGACGGACTTTGCGCGTTTGGACTTGTTATGTTCGGTTACCTGTGTTATACCTACGTGTTTGTATAGTTCTATAGAAGTTCTAACGGCATTTTAATTCGAGTCTCGCGACTCGTACCAATGTTATTAAAAAGACAAATAAAGCCCACAGCAGGGAACCTCTTTACCGAAAGCAAAGTTTGTCGCAATTGATGACAAAAGTTTTCCCTTCAAGTCACCTCCAAATATTATTCAAACGTATAAAACATTTTCTCCATAACATAAATCTTGTAACTTCATCACTTCAGTTCGAACGGAAAATTGTAGAGCAAGTTCTGAGGGTTTCATATGTTGGGAAAGTTGGATGTTTTGCGGAGACTACTGAGAAAACGTATACTTCCTTATTCACAACTTTGTTTGGTGGTTTCTAGTGTGTTCCGCAATAGTCTGGAGCTTATCCGCTCGTGCAAGTGAACGCTTCTTTCTATAATTCAGTCATTGAACTAGTTCTCTTTAAGAGCGACACACCTGCCGAAAGTACGGCGCTGACAGTTCGACTAACACGCTTGCAGTGCTTTTTTTAAAGTTTGGTTTACCAGCAATTACTTGCACTAATACCCAGGATGTAGTACATCTTATACTAATACATAAAAGCTGAAGAATTTGTTCGTTTGATTGAACGCGCTTATCTCAGAAACTACTGGTCTGCTTTGTAAAATTCTTTCAATATTAGATAGCCCATTTATCGAGGAAGGCTATAGGCTATATATCATCACGCTGAGACTAATACGAGCGGAGCACCAATGAAAAATGTTTCAGGTTCGGCGGGTTTTGAAGACAAATTCCATGCGGACGACATCGCGAGCATAGCTGGAAGCTTTATAAAAAAAATGACAAATGCAGTAATTACTTATAGGCAAACATTACATGCAATTTGATATTTTGTAGTTTAAAAAATAATAATATAATAAATTTAAAGAAGAAAATAACAATAATACGGATTTAATAGCTGTTAAGTTTCAAACATATAAAATACTAGATGTGCCCGCGACGTCGTCCGCGTGAAATTTATTTTCAAAAGCCCCCGATTTTGAAACATTTTTTATTGGTGTTCCTGCTGGTCTTAGCGTGATGATAGCCTTCCTTTTTAGCGCTTTCAAGCAAACAAACTCTTCAGCTTTATATATTATATTAGTATTAATATATAAATTGTTTTATTGTATGATGATACAATACTTAATTAGGTGCATGAGTTGTGTAATAAGCTGTTTAAATAATTAAAGTTCTTTTAACTATCTCACGAGAACTCTTTAATATTCTTTATCTTATAGGCATAACATCACGCTAAAACCAATAGGAGCGGAGCACCAATGAAGAATGTTTCAAAATCAAGGGTTTATTTAAACTATTCCACACGTGTTCATCGTGCCCTTGTATAAAGGCAAGGGGTCACGTATGGAGTGCGCCAGCTACAGGGCCATCAGTTTGATCGGCACAGCATCTAAAGTGTATGCGAAAATTGTTGAAAGGAGAATGAGAGTGGTATCCGATGGATTACTGTGGGATGCACAAGGAGGCTTCAGAAATGGAAGGGGATGTATGGATCAAGTTTTCTCGCTCCGCAGTATCGTGGAGAAGCAGCTGGCTACGGGCCGGAAGGTTTTCTGCGGTTTTGTGGATCTAGAGAAAGCATTTGACAGGGTTGTGCGGAAGGACCTCTGGGACATATTGCCCGGATATGGGATTGATGGCCATTTGCTGCGTGCTGTACAGTCCACTTACGAGGACTGTATGGCATGCGTGCGGGTGGACGGCAGCCTGTCGCCCTGGTTTGACGTCAATATTGGCGTCCGGCAGGGCTGCGTGCTGTCGGCTTTGCTGTTTGTCCTATATCTGGACAATTGTCTCCAGAGATTAAGGTTGATGGATGTTGGGGTGCGGATGGGTGATCTAGTTGTTAGCAGCTTGCTTTATGCAGATGATGCCGTGCTTTTAGCCGAATCGCCATCAGAACTGAAAACACTAGTCACAATGATGAAAGATGACTGTCAGGCGAGAGGCTTACGTTTGAATGCGAAGAAAACAAAGGTGATGGTGTTTGAAAGAGAAACAACCAGAACGAATGCAAGGATAATGGTTGATGATGTTATGCTGGAACAAGTGAATGAGTTTGTATATCTCGGATGTGCTTTTAGCAGGGATGGAAGGTACACCGCTGACATAGAAAGAAGAGTAAATTTGGGAAATAGTGTGAATGGTGCGTTAGGTAAACTTCTAGGCGCTAAGAACCTCAGCCAGAAGGCCCAGCTTGCCATACACAACGCGGTGCTGGTACCTACGCTCACGTATGGAAGCGAGAGTTGGGTATGGAATAGAGAGCACGAAAGTAGAGTAAACGCGGTCGAGATGCGAGCACTGCGCAAAATCTGCGGAGTGACGCTCGCGGACCGCGTTCGTAATACCGAAGTAAGAAAGAGAGTTGGTCTGAAAGAGAGTGTCGGGGTGAAGGTAAGGAAAGGAATGCTCCGGTGGTTCGGGCATGTGGAAAGAATGTATGATGAAAGAATGACTAAACAGATATACAATGCAAAAGTGGATGGATGCAGAAGTCGCGGAAGGCCACGACACACCTTCCATGATCAAATTGATCGTGTACTAGCAGAAGGTGATGTCAGGAGCCTTAAGAACAGACGAGCGTGCATGACAAGAACTATGAATGTCAAAGAAGCAAGTGAGGTGTGTAAGAATAAGCCTAAATGGCGCTCTGTTGTTCGTGCCTACCCCGCAAGGGACCTGGCGTGAAGTTATGTATGTATGTGTATGTATTCCACACGGATGAAGTTGCGCTAGATAATAAATATATTAACAAAATAAAATATATACAATTTGATATAAAATAATGTTGTTATTATTCTTATCTGTGTATAGTGTGTTAATCAAGATTCAATCATTCTAGCATGGTTCTACCACATTAATTATTACTCATCTAAAGCAAATGGAAATCAGACTTAAAGCAAACAAACTTGCTTCTGACACAACAAACGCTTGCAGCGAAGTTGATCATAATTATTGACAAACAACGTTGTTTGTTGTAGATTATTATGCTTTGGGCACGTGCCGGGCTCAATTAGACCGCCAAAGGGCAGCCTGGCGTGTAATATTCACAATAACATGTAGTTAAGATAATAGACGACCTTAGATCCAAAATTAGCATAAAATATACTACACATACATGGCTTTATTAAACAGTAAAGATATATATGTGCAGGAACGGAGAAAAACAACTTCCTGCGGCCAGGCAGCCTGTTGTAATAGGCGCCAAAAGAACCCATAACCAGGCGGTAGGGTATTTGCCCGTCTGGATGGATTTAAGAGTATGCCGCCATAACAACCCTTTTTTTACAAGGGGAAATGCATTTGCGGACCGGGGGAGACTTCGGCGGGGGAGTGTGGGACTCGCCGGTTAGAGGAGCCGGAATACCCACTAAAACCCCTTGGTGCCACCTGACGCCATGTGCCAGGGTCACGGGATATGCGCGAGCTTTACTTCCGCGACCCCGACTGGCGTGGGCCCACCCCTGTTGTTGGGCAGACCTCTCCATACTCAGTTGAGAGGGGCGCGCGGGCACCCACGCGCAGGGGGAGGCTGCGAGGACTGCTCCTGCGCCTTCACCCCTCCTTCTCCTTCCTCCCCCCCTCGCCACCTCGCGCTCTCAGCAGCGTCAGCGGTGGGGGGGGCTTCGCGATAGGGGGAGGGGGAGGCTGCGAGGATTGCTCCTGAGCCATCAGCCGCCAGACCTCAAGACACTGTGAGTCTGTGTGCGACGGAACACAAACCAACCCACTAGTAATTCTTTTATTTTTCCTTCCACCCATTTTAATATTATATAAAAATTTTAGAACTGGGCATGTTTGCTGAAGAGTTTCTTGCGCCGCTTCTTCTCTTTAAGCCGCAACATGTTGTGAAGTGGTGGTAAATTAGATTACGCTCCCATAGAGTAAATAATAACCATAAACAAATTTAAAACTAAATAAGTAAAATGAACAAGTTGGCGATAGGCTAAATAAAACTTTAACAATACTTGTTGGAAAAATGTCACCTTTGTCGTCCGTGACAACGGCCACTGAAAAGCGGCCGAAACGTCGGATAAACCAAAATCAAATAAATTACCGCGCTTAGAACCGTTACAACGTAGTTTTATAATTTATTATCTACTAGCTGACCCGGCGAACTTCGTAACGCCATATTTTCTGAATTCCTAAAAGACTTTGTTTCATGACACAAAAACAAAATCACCATAATCGGTCCAGGTGATTAGGAGGTTTCTAGAACCCGATCTCAGCGTCACCTACCTATTCCAATTGTAGATATAAACTATCCCGGGACCCACGTAAACACACACACAAAATTCCATGAAAATCGTTAAAGTCGTTCTCAAGTTATGCACTTACCTACACATTTTGCGATTCATTTTTATATATAAGAAGATTATAGTCTCTTTAGGTAATACATATTACATACTACTCTTCTAATACATGCCTTAGGTATCTATATAACTGTTTATTTAAAACCTTGCCTAACCTTCTTACGAGTATATTGACGTGTCATGTCCTAAGTATGTATATTAATTGTTTTGCCAGGCTACGTTTTGTGGTGTAAAAAATAAATTGAATCGGCCACATTTTGTGGGTTTAGCACCTGCATGTGAAGTCCAGCGTGAAATTGAGAGATATTGAGCCGTGAGCCCGCGGCACCCGTAACCACGCCACATTTACGATTCATTTGGGACCCATAAAATTGTTTTATACACTTTCGATTAAAAAAATATGTCAAGACAGTTGTTGTTGTTGGTTCGCCACAATGGCAGGCAAAGGGACTCAGTTCGTACATCTTCGTCTGATGTATTTCTAGAAAGTAAAACTGCACTGAGATTGCAATTTACTTCTCGCCAAAATACGTCGTCTTTATGACAACGCGAATGAAGTTTCAGTGGCATATACTCGTAGAACAATATATAATTACTGGTAGTATTTATTTGCTGTCTTATACTGATACTAGATCAACCAAGGTTAATCAAGTTGGTTTAATTTTATATAGATAACTGAAAGGCAATGGCGGAGTTAATAATATTCATTCTTTTTCTTTGTATGAGTTCAGTAGACAGGCAGACGGCCTACCTCATGGAAACCGGTTTCCATCGCCTCCGCCTCCACCGCGGCCACATCGACAATTGAATATATATATATATATATATATATATATATATATATATATATATATATATATATATTAGGGTGGTCGTTAAAAATTAAATTTCTTGCGACGCCCCCTAAAAAGCTTTCTTTTAATGAAAAAACACTGGGATTTTTTTTATAATTTTTTCAAGTCAAGACATCACGTGCCTCAAGACGATTCAAGTTAAAACTAAAAATATAGGAAAAATTGAAAGATAAGCTTGAATCACGAAGAATTTTAAACTTTTTCTGAAACTATAATTTGAAATTCATCACTGAGAATGATAATACGGAAGGTACTTCATTGTTAAAACTTTTCCAATCTTAAAATAATTATTACTTCTAAGTATGAAGAAGTTTCCTGAAAAAACATGATATTACCCAAAAATTAACTTGAATCGTCTTGAGGCACGTGTTATCTTGACTTGAAAAAATTATTAAAAAAAACCCATTGTTTTTACATTAAAAGGAAGCTTTTTAGGGGGCGTCGCAAGAAATTTAATTTTTAACGAACACCAATATATATATATATATATATATATATATATATATATATATATATATATATATATATATATGTATATATATATGTATATATATATATGTATATATTCGTAAACTATATCTAGACACGTGTCAATTTCACAGGCGACTCTCCAAAAGCGACCGCTTTAGATTTGAGAATTGAAAAACAGAAATGAACAATATCGGCTTTACTCAGCTCAATCATGAGATGTAAGGAGCCTGAATAAATTTCAACTGATCTTATTCCAAGTATATCAAAGAACTTAAGTAAACCGTTACTCAGAAAATTTGTCAATTTCAAGTAGACACTTCTCAAGTAATACTTCAAAATTCTAAATAACACTATACAATGATAAGTATAATAAATGTCTATTAAAACACAATACAACAATGAATTCAAGTACGTCATGACAAATTGACAATGTTCCGCGGATCTATAGATCGGTGGCCATTATCGGAAATCTGTAGATACGGTGTGAAACTATCGGTAATTTATGTTGTGGTGTGACTGATAGGGCTCTTTGTTGGTCGTGGGTTTGAATCTTGAAATTAGGGTGGTGTATTTAATAGTTTCAATACCGCACTCATATTAAAAGTTGCTAGTTTAATTGCACTGTTTGCTACAACTGCATTAATTCTACAAAAATTATTCTATAACACACTTCTGTATAAAACTTTTAAAAAACTTGAGATATAAATAGAATAAGAGAAATATAAAGAAATCAATTTTTAGCTAGACGTGTTGCTGGGGAGTTTCTTGCCGCTTCTTCTCCTTAAGAGCAATAACACGTTGCGAAGCAGTGTACATAGACTAGGAAGTAAAATTACATTTTTAACCTATATGTATTACTTTTAAAAAGTGTTCTCTAGTGGAACTTATTTTGAATAAAAACTTTTGAATATTGAATTAAATATTCATTGTTTTAACTTGCCTTGGCATATTTTGCCAAGTTAAGATTTTCAACACAAACCACAATTATTCATTTGAAAAAGTCACTATCCTACAAATGTTGTTTTTTAAAACAAAACTGCACAGCATTATCCTTCAAGACCGCGCGAGGTCCTAAATTAATTTTAGTTATTGTATCGAGAATACCATCTTGCCGTCGGGTCAAATTTCAAAATGGCCGTTACAACGTGCATCGCGGGCCGCTAAAAATACGCAAATAATTAAATGCTAGGGACCGGTCACAATTTCCATACTGAATTATCACCTGTGCCGGCACCAGGTGGCGCAAGTGAATTGATTGGACAACTAATGCCGCGGAAAATAACGTGTTGTACAAATACGGGAGCGTTATTCCATCGAAATTGGTTTCGATATAATGAACGTAGGAATTAATACGGTTATCACTACATCATTCTTTCGGTTTTTGTTACGTTATTATTACATTTCAATACCTCATTTCGGAAACCAGCAAACTTTCAGATATTTTTATAGGAATGTTGTTGAGTTGTGAGTCAAGAGCAAATGGACTGAAGGTTTTTTTGATTCGTAGCATTCGATGATGTCAGAGGCCAAATTAAAACATGAAAATTGATGCTACCAGAGGTGTGCAACTTTGTAAGCGTCATTGTTACGGAGCTATTATTGCCGTTTTCATTACGTCTTAAACTTTTTTCTGCTTTGCGCGAAATACATACGGCCTTGACTGGCTACCTATATTTACATGAAAAAAGTTATAACCAAAAAATGCTGTATCATTCTGCTAAAGTTATAAGTAATGGAACATTATCAAAAATAATATTGTCTAACGGTATCTGAGAAAGAGTACAATTTCCTGCGGCCGGGCGGCCTGTCGTAGAAGGTGATATAACAACCTACAGCCCTACAGGTAGTAAGTTATTTGCCCGACTGGATGGCTATCACCCCTGATCTAGAGTATGCCGTCATAACAACCATGGACTCGTGTTCTGCCATTAATAGCCAGGTTTCAGTCTCCCTTTAGAGAGCGGCAGCACATTGGTAGCACCTTTGGTGTTACAAATGTCTATAGGCGATGGTAACCGCTTTCCATCAGCTGGGCCGTCTGTTTATCTGCTGATTTTATGAAATATAAAAAGTAATCGGAAATATCATGTTTTAAGAGTCTCGTGAAAACTTTACTTGAATAAAATTAACTGGTCGCCTAATTAACGTATCTATTTGATAGATTAATTTTAGTTTTTTCATTAAACTGGCTTTTGCTCATGCTAATGTTATCCGATGGAACCGGACACTTTTCCAAAGTAAAAAGTAGTATATTTGCTGTTCCAGATCTTTCTCTATGACAAATTTCGCATTTATAATATTATCAAAGTAATAGATTACGCTTGATATATATTTACCTGTGTTTAAAACATGACTTATATTATCATCGCTAGATTGACAGTGAGTCAAAGCATTGATCAACTAATTTCTTGTAAGTTTTACTAGTTAACTAGTATTTTACATGAAATTATTCACATTTGATTGTGGTTTGACTGAAAACAAAATTTTGTTTGTATGGAAAAAAAATAACACCAGTGCTTGATTTTTATGATATTGTAGTATTGGGCATTGAATGATAAATAAATTCAGATTTTTGTCAAATCCGGTGGAGTTATACGGCGAAAACGAACTACAAAACGCATTTGAAAGTAAATCTTGCGGGCACGATATCAGCCTATATGAATCCTAATATACAATTGTTTTTTAATTCAAACTTAGGCTTAGTAGATGTACCTTAAAAATAATAATTTAACCATGAAAAATCGCAATTATCCACTTTGTATAGAATTCCCATAAATTTTACTGTACAATCAAAAAGCGAATCATGCCCACAAAAGATTTTATTGATATCACACTAGAGAGTTCAATCAAAATTGGTTTTACGTATTTCGTTCACATAGAAAATTGATCTTGACTGCATAGGAATCGTTTGAACAATAAGGTGTATTTTTGCTTAAAAGAGAACGTAAATCTCGCCCAATATGTTCCACTTTACGGTTATTGCATGACGTATGATGCTATAAGACATCGGTAACGACAGTATGAATGTCAGAGGAGCGATTGTGTTAGCTGACATCGAAAAGATTGGTCGTGAGTTTGAATAATGTTTTACTAAAGGGTGATATACTCGTAATATTCTTTTTAATTTATACTTAAAATATTGGTATGTTTTATTAATGAAGTATTTTTAAAGTAAACGACATTGATATAAAATTTTAATCTAAAATGATTAATTAGTAATTTATATATAACCTAAAATGATATATACTAATATTATAACGAGGAAAGATTTGTATTTTTGTATGTTTGTAAAAAATAATCTCAAAAATTACTGAACCGATTTCAAAAATTATTACGTCATGAGAATGCTACATTATCCTTGAGTAACATAGGCTATATTTAATTTAAATAATGGGATTCTTCATCTATTCAAGGCAGGATAACGTCTGCCAGGATTGCTAGTATAACATAAGATAACAGAAAGAAAGATTTTTTTTATTTAGAACATAAAACACTTTAACAAATTTTTTATTGGTCTCCAAAATTGAATATAGATTATAATGATTTTTTTTTGTCTTTATGAAACCGTTTCATGGCTTAAACTATATGCTGTTTATGCAAACACGGCATGGCTAATATAATTGGTTATCTACTCCTATGGATGTATGATATGTATGATTTTACTGTGGTACAAGCAGAATATAATAAGGAATAAAAACAATACTGATAAAATAAAATAAAGGTATCAATATAATTATATAAGTCCTAAAATTGGACCCAGAATCAGCGTAATTCTAGCCGCTAAAATCAGCACTGTTCTTCCGTCTGGGACCAGCGGGAGAGTCACGGAGGGCAATACAACACAAATAATATAAAGCCGATTAAGTTTAGTAATTATAAAAGTAAAATGGATTAAATGGATTATTTGACAAATTTACATCAAAATAATAATATTAAACATTATTGACATTGATATATTATACATAGTGAGACACGTGAACAACAAAAACAAGTAAATAAATAACAAATATAATTCAATATTTTTTCTTAAATAAACTAACGCAATTTTAGTGACCGAGCTTAAATTCTAAAAAATATCTCTTTCGCTTTTTGATTTAAGAAAAGTAATGAAAATTGGAATGTGACACACTTTATTTATTATGATTTAAGAATTTTTATTATTTATAATAAAGGACAAAAAAACTAAGTATGTAGCTCACGATTTTTTTATTTTATTTTGGTTTATGACTTGGCAGCTATGCCTTTAAGCCAGATCTTAGTTTACAATATAGTTTCTTAATTTTCTTCAGCCTATGTGTAGCATAGCTGAACTGTAGGTAACCAGATAGTGCCATTCAACGGAGTTCTTGTGACAACTTCAAAGGCCACATTTGACTATACAGTTCACATTTCTCACAAAACACATAATTACTACTCAAAATATATCAATATCCTATAACTATTGTTCATTTTAGAGTAATTTTACAAATTTTTAGAAAATAAAACTGCACAACACATCTCCATTCAGTTCCCACCAAAAACTCACACGATTACTAGACGTGCAGGGTTACCAAATTCTGAAAATGAACATCACGTAAAATTGGTTATAAATAGAGATTATTACAAAACGTAAATCATTCTTAATATTCGTTAGAATTTTCTAGTACCTAATTGCCGCGATTTTAAGTGTGTCTGACTCTAGCTTTATTTGTTAATATTTTTGATTGTTGGTAACCCTACGCGTCAATGTATCATGATCGAGGAGGGATAGGTTCTTTCCATTTCAAAACAACAATAAAACGTTTAGAACTGGAATTTCTTTCAGAAAATGTTTTTCAGCAGAATATCGTTCTAATAAACTTTAAATTAAAATTTAATTTGGATAAGACTTTACCTTAGGTTCGTTTTTCTTCCATAATAAAAAAATAAAAGTCTACGGCTTTCCCTGTTCCCAGTATTCCAGTCCGCGTGTCCGCTAATTGCTCCCCAGAATATCCCTTTAACAAATAAATCAGTAGCACGATGAGAACGCACTCGATGACAAGCCAAATGTGAACGAGTGGCGACGCCGAATACTTGTGAAAAACATATTTAAGGATAAACCCCGTTGCACACTGACAGTGGCTTATCGGCAGATATTCTACGTTATAAAACTTAGTTTTTTTTTATTATTTATTTATTGTAGTATAATTAGGTTTGCGCTGTTTGCGTTTGACTACGATCTCACCCTATGTGGAGCAAAGATGTGGTCTAGGATGGAGACCGCTTACCTAGAAGGTTTCAAATTCACACGGGACTTGAAGACATCCAGGTTATAAGCATCAGGAAAGACATAATCCGGCAATGAGTTTCACTCCTATGTGGTGCGTATGATATAGGTGGAATATCCATTATATATCGTTGTCGCACGCCGATGCGTCAGGTTGTCCGATGATGGAAGGGAGATGGCGGGATCTGATCGAAGAGTTCAGCTGCACACTCCCCAAAGTGAATCCGATAGAAAACCGATAAGCTGGCAGTAGGTAGCAGGCAGTATACTGAAGTCTTGAAGCTTGTAGGACGTATGGCTAACACATTCATAAAACGTAATTTGTAGCGTTATCGTTAACTTTCCTAGAATATAAATATTAATTTTAATTATGAATATTAATTTTAACTATGAATATTCATTATAAATCCTGTTACTATTTAAGAATAACCATGTAGGTACGTAGAATCGCGATGATAATATTTGCCACGAGCTCGATATTTTCAACGCATCGGTTAAGCACATCAAGAAGTTTCACACCCTCTGCTAATTATTATTGTAACTTATTCATTTATTTCTTTTATCTCAAAATTATTTTGTACTTGATGTATATTTGTAATGCTTGCTGTGTTCGCATCAAGAAGGGAATTCAGCAACCATATTCTCTGTGTTCTAGATTTGTTTAAACTAAAAAAAACAGATTACATACAAGAATCGGCCATAAATGAACACACGAAAAATTTCACTGACAGAGTAATAACAACAAACTAAGGTGTTGCCAACATGATAAGCTCTGAAGCCTTTCTTCGAATAGTCGGTTATCGGCATTAACCGACTATTCAACGAGAAGTTTCAGTGCTTAGATCATCGACGCAAACTCGCTATTTGTATGTTTCAGGAAAAAGTTTCCTGAAACATGCAATCTAGGTGTCTTCAAGTCTCGCGTGAACACGTATCTTCTAGCATTTCGACCTGATATCAGGTGCAATATCGGTCAAACGAGAACATATTCAATATTTAAAAAAGTGCTTTTGTATATTTATTATTAACAAAAAAAAAAATAACAAAAAGAAACCAACCACAAGAGTAACTTAAAAGCTAAAAATAACAAAAATCTACTATATTTCGAAGTAGGTGCGACGTAAAATATAAATATTACTATATTTTGCAACTTTGCTGTTGTTTTTTATGTATTATGTACAATGTATATTGTATATGTTACGTCGTAGAAAATATTTATTTTTCACTTTTAAGTTACGTATATGTTATCCAATGGCAATGAAATTATTTTAAACCTGTACTGAATCCAACACAAAAAGATTATAATAAACAGGTTCATAAATAAAAAAGTTTTGTCTGAACATACATAAAAAATAAATATAATATTCACACGAAGAATTGAGAGCTTTCTCCTTTTCAACTTGGTTATGAATGCCATACAACTACCAACTCCATGCCACTATTTTATTTTAAATATAGTAGATTTAGTTCGTCGTTTTCAATCAGTGTACAACAGTCCTAAAATTGCACACTGGCTGATGAAAACCAAATTCAATATTCGAATTCCAAATTCAAACAGATACCGATGAAAAGATGCCGCGTGTCCATTCGTGAAATTACCAACTTGCATTCTATGCATATTCATTGGACCATACAAGTAATTTTGAATCTTACTGCTTTGAAATAAGAACTGTATTTATATTTTCTGATCAGAAAAAACTATTTTTTAAACAAAATTCTGATTACAATTCTAAAATCAAATTTCTAACGATTATGAACTCTATTTTTTCAACTATAAGATTCAATAGTGGTTATTACAGATATAAAAAAAGGTTTGTAAACTAATATGGCTGCCGCGTGTCATGGCGGTCCCTCACAGATAACAAATACTTTTAGCAAATAATTACGTTGTTTGATTTCGTATGGATGATGGTAGTATAGTAAACAGTATGGGAGCTTACATGGGATATTTTGAGTTTTGATGTTGCTTTAATCCCAAATTCGTTCGTAATGGTACATGGTACATTAACTTTGGAAATGGTTTAACTAAACGCATATGACTTTGACGGGGAAATAATTAATAATGTTATTTTTAAATTCTCAAAGTCGCTGAGTGATTTTAAATAGGCATTCAATTGTCTTCTCAATCAGGTAACTTCAGGTAAGATACTGAATTAAACACACAAAGATATTAAGTAATAAAAAAATATTTTAATCCTTTTTAATGTTATTGATATCCATTTAGTCGCTGTGGAATCTATTCGAGAGAAATTTTCAAGCACATTGTTAACCAAAATAAAGGTGTAGTATAAATAGCAGTTTTCATTTTTACCTATATCGTATCCTTAAAATTATAGAGATCTAATTAAAAATATCAAGTTCTTCAATTTTGTACCTTATTGTATATACGATAGATATTTAAATCTAATGACTCAAAATGTTTATATAGGTCTCTATAATTTTAAGGGTGCGATATATTGATATTTGTAACATAAGATAATATTGTTCCCGTTTTAGCAAAATTAAATAACTGACAGTTTGATATTTGACTAACTTACCTATCTTTTGGTCTATTTATTTAACGATAATTAGCCTTGAATATTATCTGAAAAAACTCTATAAAGAATTTTAATGAGAAACTAGGCGATGCCCGCGACTTTGTTCCACGCTTGACTTGAAATTCTCGCGGGTTTTCCGGGATACATAGTACCACAGCATTTTACAAAGAATGTAAACTGTCGTTTTATTGAAAACTGTGCCGGAACAAGCTAATTTTTGTGTATACAAGGATAAACCTCTCCCGGGAAAGAACCCGCGCGATTCCCTGGATAACAAGTATCACATTTTAGAACTTAAATTTTCTTCCTATCAATTAAATCGCACTGAAATTCGAAAATATTTTTCAGTCTGGTAATTTTAAATCACTCCGAGAAAAATTCCCGCGGGATTTCCAGGAAATGAATTTGCTATCGATCAGCCAACACCGCATCGAAATCGGTGCAGTAGTTTTTACTTGAATGCCGAACAAACAGACAAATATAAAAAACAAGGACTACACTTTTATAATTAAGTAAGTTTCTAGGCTTCTTTAAGAAACTAAAAGATGCCTACAAAGTTACTCTAACTCAACTACTGAAACTATGAATAAGACCGTTAAACTATAAATTAAGGTCTGTCAGATGTTTCAAAAGTTCCAAATACCTTCGAAATATACGAAATTGCTGTCCAAATGCGAGGTAGCAGATTACACAAAGGGAATTAATCACCGTCGACTCGAGCAATACGAAGTTTCCGCAAACTGCAGTCTTGAAACTTATATTGTAGGTTGGGTTTTGTATCTTACTATCCATTGAGAATTAATATTGTTAGACGACGACAAAGTAAATGCACGCCTGGTTTATTACCTTTCCCGCATTTGGACTTATTCGTTTACTTTGTGTTTAAAATTTGTAATTAAGAAAACATCCTATTGTTATTGTACTTGTTTATGGCCGCAGGTGTGCGGATTACGGTTTCTCGGAAACTTCAGTCCACGCGTTCCATTAGTTGTATTGAATAGTTTAGTATAAAACGATGCTCGAACGGGGGGAGGTAGGCGGTCAAGCGACGATTACGATAGGAGAAGACGTGAGTAGTACATTCGATAAGCGATATAGTGGCGGTCTTTGCGCGTGTTGGTGAATCCTGCAGTTTGTACTGGTTGTGTCCAGTTATATTTGTGCCTGTTTTGTACGTGTTTGTATAGTTCTAATAAATTCTATAGTAATTCCAACGGTATTTTAATTCGAGTCCAGCACTCGTAACAATATGTCACAGCGCTCACAACGACCCATGTCAAGAGCTGGGTCGAAATGGGCGTTGACCACATAGCATTGATTCTCTCTATCGTTCGACATTGAAAAAGCGCGGTTTTCAAATCAACCAGTGACATTTGTATGTTTCGTCTATAATGACATAAATCCTCCATAATCTGTTCCACCAGAGTTTATGATTTTAACGCTCGCATGCAAGTCGGGAAAAATTGCGGTCGTTGCGCCCCTCTTGTGGAACGTAGCCTATGTAATGTTAATTGTCTTGGAAAACTATAGTGAGCAGAAAAGAGACGGACGCATTATGTGATGGATGACATGATGATGAAAAAATATATTATTGTTCCAACCCCAAAGTATTGGGAGAAGATGCAAGAAAAGAAAGTGACTGATATGACCAAGTTGAATCAATACGTTTGGACAAACCATTCATTGAACAAGCAAGTCTCAAGTCAATGCCTACTAGAGATAACGTTATACCTTGGGACTTTTTATTGTTTATCCAGCGCACGCTAAATTAACGCCTCAGCCCGTTGTGAAATCTCATCTCGAAATTGATATTTTATATTTAAAAACTAAAAGATATTATTAATCGCAATGAGATATAACCTATGTCACTTAGGAATAATGTAGATTTCTACTGGTGAAAGAATTTTTAAAATCAGTTGAGTAGTACAAGAGATTTCTTCCTACAAACAACCTCACAAACTTTCACCTCTTTATAACATTAGTATAGAAAATCAAACGCGAAAATTGTTCTAGACATCTCACTCTAAGCTAGTAGTTCTGAAATATGAGCAAAGTTCTCGCAGATATAGTTTCACGCTACCCTCGACTTACTGTTGGCTGGAGTTCGTATTGTTTTATAGCTTCCCAACTTCAGATACCTGAGTGTTTGTATTGTTAAAATCGACTTTTCTCTACTTTGTGATAAGCTTATTCTATTCGTGAAACAAGCTAGTAATGTAATCTTATGTACTACGTAGAACCCGAATCTGCCGTTATTCTGATCTATCTTTTTCTTCAGCCAATCTTAGATCACTGCTGAACGTTGATCTTCCCAAATACGCGCCACATATCCCGGTATCCCGTCTTTCTCATCCAGCCCCTGCCGGCGACCTTACGCAGGTCGTCAGTCCACCGGAATGGCGGGCGTCCTACGCTACGTATGTCGAGACGTGGTCTCCACTCCAGGACTCGTTTGCTCCATCAACCGTCAGTCCTGCGACAGAGGTGACCGGTCCACTGCTACTTCAATTTGCTAATTTTCCAAGGTAGGTCGGTTACCTTCGTTCTTTTACGGATGTCCTCATCTATGATTTTATTCATCAGACAAACACCTAACATAGCTCGCATAGATAGGAATAAAACTCGTGTGTAGCATGCATTTTTACATATATTATCAGAATATATAAGAATTAATGTGTACAAATCACCGAGTAAAACCTAGCTTACGGCATGTAAAGTAATAAATAAAATTAGAATTAACAGAACAAACAGACAGACGTAATTATAAGTAGATATAAAACAAAAGAAACATTGTAAAAGTAAAGGTAGAATAAATATAATGTATAAGAACCCTTTTTACAAATAAAGAGAACACACAAAAAAAAGAAAATAAAAAACAATAATAGTGAACAGCCCGGAATATCCAGTTAATCCGGAGAGAGGAAAAAAAAGAACATAGCTCGCTCCATAGCCTTTTGGGCGACTTTGAATTTGTGGACTAGTTCCATTGTCAGTGTCCACGTCTCGGCAACATATCATGGTAGGACGCAGTGCTCGATGACTTTCGTCTTCAAGCGTTGCGGAGTGGTCGATGAGTTATTTTGGTCCATACACCCTCACAATTATTATTTGAAATATATAATAGATAAGTCAGGTCAAAAATACAGAACACTATGTTTTTAATGCAGTGTTATGGTTTGAAATGTATTTAAAATTACTTCTTTTTGATATCTTACAGGTAAGATGTTATTTTAATGACTGTTATTATATAAACTGTTACGAGTTGCAGGACTTGAATTAAAATGCTGTTGGAATTACTATAGAATTTATTAGAACTATACAAACAAGTATAACACAATTATAATAACACGTGCAAAGTCCGTCACTTAATATATTACCGAATGCAGTAAACACGTCTTGCTCCGCTAGTGGTTATCGCTCGACTGCCTCACCCTCCCGTTGGGGCATTGCTTTATACTGTACAAATACAATATGTCTATACACTGAATTTCTAAGAATCACACGTGGGTAATGACTACCATAAAATATTACAATACACAATGGGCTGTCTTTCTAATTACAAATTTTAACCACAAAGCAAATAAAAGAAGTCCAAATGCCGAAAAGGTAATAAAATGTGTGTCTACAGACGCAGGTGTGAATTTTCCTTTGTCAGCACCTCGGTCGTAATAATATGATAATATTAAAAATTATCGTAACATATACCCAATATTCAAATTTAAATTCAATTTTTTTTATTCAAAATAAGTTCCACTGGAAAACACTTTTTTCAAGGTCATATAAGTTAATAAGTTATTTAATTTTACTTCCTATTCTATGTACAGCGCTTCGAAGCGTGTCATTGCTATTAAGAAGAAGCAGAAAGCAAGAAACTCGCAGCAACATATGGAGCTCAAAAATGTCTTTCTTTGTATGTTATATTCTATTTATATCTGAAGTTGTTTTTTTTATAAGTTTTATACAGAAGTATGTTACAGAATTATTTTTCAAAGAATTAATGGAGTCGTAGCAAATACTTCAACTGCTTTATCTGGTATAATGTTCCAGTTGTAGACACTTTCACGCAGATGTAACGATAGATTAACGCGTAATTTGTTTTGCGATATTGTTATTCGGTTTTTACGTTAAAATATATTGTACTAGATGCACCCGCGTGGTGGAGCTGGACAGGAAGACAAATTAGTAAAGATATATAAATACTACTCCATATTTTTAAGACCCATGAAATTGACTATTTTATAATTAATAAATATTTCTCCCCTTTATTTATCTACGTAGTTAAAATTCTTTCCCTAATTTAATTTTTGGTGACAATAGAAAAACCCCTCATAGTTGGTAGTTATATAAGAATGCCATAAAAGAATGCGCAATAAAAGAATCCCATAGTTGATTTGAATGATTTTTATTGCACATCTAAGTGGATATTTAAACATTTTTAGTAATAAAAATCTATATAAAATATTTCATTGATTAAATATTAACGATCTTTTTCATAAGTTACAGTAAGTTTGTAAGCTTCATTAAGAACCTCAAGGAAGCGGTCACCCGTAAAAGTCGTAGCTACTCGAACTTTGAATTTTTATCCGTGCAGGAACGGAGAAAGAATACAACTTCCTGCGGCCGGGCGGTCTGCTGTCAGAGGCGACAAAACAACCCACAGTCAGGAGTTAGGGTATTTGCCCGGCTGGATGGCTACCACCTAATAGAAGCTAGTTTTAACCATGTAGGATTGGCTACATCTAGTTGTACCCAGCATAAAGGACTTCTTTAGCGCCTTTTCTGTTACTATATATTCTTTCTCTTTTCTTGCACAGATGACATTTCCGTTTTGATCACACAGATCTCAACTTTCTGCTACCATAGTCTCATTTTCAGTCGCATCTGCCATCATCACTTCTTCATCACTGCTTTCATTTTCTTTTAAGGTTGAGAATTTTTTCGAGACCTTCCTCATTTTCTAGTAGGAAGTGGCGAGGTAACCCCGCCCAGCCCCTTGCCGACGCTCGTGTTACTTAACATCTAGTTTTAACCACGTAGGATTGGCTACATCTAGTTGTAGCCAGCATAAAGAAGGCTATATATACCTAGTTTTAACCAAATGAAATCGGCTACATCTAATATTAGCCGTGAACAAATCTGTTACACCTAGGATTAAAAGCCGAAGTGCGGCTACGCCTAGTTTTAGCCGGCTAGAACTAGGTGTGGCCGTTCTTCGGGTATTAGCCGTAACATAGATAAATAAATAAAATAAATAAATATAAGACCCGGTAGGTAGCGCTTGAATTTTTATTTTTTTAGGGTAGGGCAAAGTGCCAAGAACGCTAGGTAATTATAAATTCAGGGGCTGCCAACATAAGTGATAGTAGCCATTTTGGACGGTTTTTATATCTTACTAACCGTCCATTTGCCTTACTATAGGTTAAAATTTGACTTAAACTCCATACTTCTAATGTCAAAATTTAACCGATGGTAGAGCAAGTCAATGAATAGCGAGATATAGGATCCGGCCATAAACGGACTGTTAGTCTATGTGCTTATACTACCGATAACACATATAACTATGCCTTTGAGATATTGCTGAAAACATGTTTGAATCCGCTGAAACTTGTTCCGGTCTGTATGTTACTGAGATAAGCTTTGTATAATACCGTTGAAGTTACCATTCAGGGATTTACAAATTCTAAGATTTTTTTTAAAAGCACAATAACTGTGCTTGTGAAAGTTGTACGCTAATTACTAATTATTGTTGTAAACGATTTCAGCGTACAAATATCTCTAACATTACAAAATTCCAAACATGCCGTGTTTATACATTGAAGCTATTTAAAAAAAACAAATGGAATATATGTACAGCGTGTTTCAGACCTTCGACAATAAATCAGACCACGTTTTCGTCATGACGTACTCTACCCAAATACAAAAACGAATCAAGGTAGCTTCTTTGATTTAGCCACAGGACCTCATTTTTCATTTCAAAATTTTACAACAACATGTATCTGTTATTGTGACTAAATCGGTAGGTTAGTGACCAAATGTATCATGTTGCCAGCTCGTCTCTTCATCATTAAACGCGGAAGATGTTCATTCTTACCAAGATCAGTAAACCAACATTTACAAGTGTTCTGTTTTTATTGTCTTTTTATCGTAATTAATTTGTTTTGAAATTGCTTTTCTTTAATTTTGACATTACGGTTGATTTAATAGTACCAAAAACTTTGTATGGAGTAAGACTGCCTAAATTATGATTTATTGTCATTTGAAATGAAACACGTTGTATATATATAAACGATGGAGAATACGATGAATTTATTTATTTCTTGTCTGTTTGTTCTGGATTCTCATAAAAACTACTGGACCGGTTTTGATTTGATCACTGAATGAGAGCAAATTCTTAGAATTAAAATCTGCGCTACTTTTCATCCTCGGAATCCCACGGTAATATTTCTGGGAATCATTTAAAATGTACAGATAGAAAAAAAATGGACATTTGAAAACGATTTTCACCGATCGATGAAAAATTTTATGTAATAAAATAGACGATACTTTTTATCTCGGAGTTCTCTCAGGAATTTTCCAGGGAGCGGTTTGAAATTGTTCGGGTGCATAAAAATTTGATTTTTCCGATACAGTTTTCACTAAAACGATAGCTTACATTACTTTTTAAATATGTTAATTTGTGTCCTGCGGGAATTTCAAGTCAGGCGTGAACGAAGTCTCGGGCATATCCTAGTTTTGAAAAAAAGTATTTAAAAATACTTATTAGAAAATAAATAATTATAATATTTCAGAAAACTTTCGTCATATTTGTTATTGTCACTTTATAATAAATAGCGGGTCTAAAACGGCCAATTTGCCTAAACATTTCATATTATAGGTAAAGCTCAGGTCAAAAAGAAACGCAAGGAACTGGAGGCTCGCTACAGTAACATGTACTGACTACTTGGAAAACATTCAAAGTTGTCCGTTCCTAACAAACTGCTTGTTTATAAAAGGTCCTAATGCCAGTCTGGACTTACGGTGTACAGTTGTGAGGCTGTGTCAAACCAAGTAATGTAGAAATCATACAAAGCTTCTAATTAATAAAGTACTGAAAGGAATTGTAAACGCACCATGGTACGTTAGATCGAGTGACCTCCATCAGGACCTGAAAGTGGAGTTTGGCACCAGCATTATTAGGAAGTCCTCGACAACGCGGACATGACGAGAAGGCTCTAAAGGACAAAACCATTTGAACTAGTGCTATAAACAAAACAAAAGTGCAGTGTAATGTGCTAGCTATTAATAAAGAACACAAGAATAAAGTGTCTTCGCCTTAATAGAGACAATAAGAAAAGTGTCAATGGACACTTTCTTAATATATACTTTAAGTTAATTTAAGTTATATTTAAGTTACTTATTAATCTTCTACAAGAGCTATGAATGTCAAAGAAGCAAGTGTGGTGTGTAAGGATGGGCCTGTGTGGCGCTCTGTTGTTCGTGCCTACCCCGCAAGGGACCTGGCGTGAAGTTATGTATGTATGTATGTAGTAATCTTTTTAGATTAGATGGTAATATTAATAAGGTATTTCTTTCTAAATACCTTATTTATAGAAAAAACATATATTATAGGTCCACAAAACAAAAAGATTTAAAAAATACAAGAAATGGTAGATCAATTTTTTTATTTTACCTATATAGTAACATACAGTAAATTTGTAAGAAAATATATTTTTATTAATAAAATCTATTAGTAAACTAACTTATTAATATTATCATAAATTATTTTGTACAATATTAACAAGGCAGAGGCTAAAATACTAAGAATTCGGACAATATCATATATATGTTTGTGCGATTACACAAATACGAAGACTTAGAAATAAAATGCCATTTTGAAATGAACACAAAAAACATTTTTTTACTATTTGAGATGTTATGTTAATCACACACAACATGATAAAGTGTCAACTTTCAGTAATAATGAAAGTAATAATTATTTCAAAATAATTAATATATTTTAAGTAGAGATTTATTATTATTATTTATTAACATACAACGATTTATAATATTACCAATTGTAGGGATGCCAAAAAATTTGAATTGAAAATTAATAACGTTAAAATCAAATTTTAACTATACTAAAGTAAAATCTCTGTAAGTTAAACTTGAAGGCAACGCCAAAAACTTCGAGTTATAGAGTTTGCGACAGCGAATTTTTAAAGAAATCATTCACTTTTTAGAGGTCAAGATTTATTCCAACTGATTTTGAGTTAGGTGAAATAAAAAAAATACTAATTATAAAGGTAAAAAACATTTTTCAAATATCGTTATGTTCGAGATACAGAGGTCCAATTTATTTTTGGAGTTATAGAGAGAAAATAAATACTGAATATGCTTATAGGGAATTACTAATTATTGTTACTTATAGATGGTTCAGATTTCGAACAACCAAGATTTTGGGGCTCGAAGTGAACACAATTTTTTTCAACTTAAAGAGGTTCTACTGTATTACAACAGACGTGATTAGTGATACCCGTACAGTACTTGATATATCAAATTATTTATTTAACATTGGCACGTAAAAGCTATCGTATTCACACGTAGTACTTAGCATTATTAGATAATCAGGCGTTATTCTGCTAATACTAAGTAAACAAGTCTACACTCTCAAGAATATTGAGAAAGGTTTTGCGCTTCGTAACTTAAGTCATTATCACTAACAACATCGATTTGTTCTTGCTCGTTTTCACAGAGTTCGGTCTGATTTTTAGAACAAGAATTTTTAGAACAACAGCACTTTTTAGATCTACCATCACTTACTGGAGTTTCCTCCTTCTTCAGCTTCACACGGCGGTTCTGGAACCAGATCTTTACTTGCTTCTCTGATAGTTTTAATCTCGACGCAATCTCGATCCTTCGCAACCTTGACAAATACATATTCATCGAAAACTCCCTTTCCAGCTCCAGAAGTTGAGTGCCTGTGAATGCTGTTCTAATTCTCTTACTTGAGTCTTCCTTAAGCGGTAAACGTTTTAAGTCCTTTGAGTACCCTGGGAGAAGTTCTTCTGGATGAGCCAAGGGAGGACTCGGAGTTCCATTTCTGCTCTCACTTGACAGGGATGGTGATCTTTGTCCTTGGTTCTTTGACGGTGACGTCGCTGTTGACTTGTAAGGATGGTGTAAATATGGAGATACAGACTTCTTTCTTCGATTTACGAAATTGATTGGCTCCTGTTCTTCAGTCTTCAAATACGCTTCGAAGGCTCTCGGTTCAGCTCGCACAGGTTCGAATAGGTCTTGTCTTGGCAGCTGATTTAGCATTGGGTATCTAAAATGCAGTTGTTCCAAAAAAGGCCTGAATAGATCCGGAGATCTTTGTGGCTGTAATCCTAGGCTGAGCAAGTTGTTCAAATTCCCGGGATACGGGTATGGTAGGAATTTCGGACGAGTATCGAAGCCGATTAAGTTCGTATAAGAATGCATATCGGTGCCTTCCGTCTTCTTACAATCCTTCGTATCACTTATAAGTGTATCAACAAGAAATGATCGGGACATCTCGACCGATTCGTTCGATGTTTGATCCACAACTAAAGTTTGAGGGTGCGTTCCCAAAAGTAACAATTAGAAAAACTACCCCCCACTTATTGCACCCTTTGTAAATGCACACAATAGGGTCTCACTCGAAGCGTTTTGGCAATTATTTGGCCCGTCCCACCCTTTTGTGAGTGTCGGCCCCAGTGCTGGTAAAAAAAATATTACTTTATGAATAGGGTATTTTAGTGACTATGAATAATTTTGTATGAGACGCTAACATCCCTTATATCTGTCTCATTAAATCCAATTTGGTTACTGTTTTCGATGCATTCAAGTTGTATGAACTGGTTTTAATGCTTTTATTTATACCATTAACGGTAGTATGTATGTCAGTTTGAGTTGTATGTTGTTGTACGTTTGATATTGAATAACTTTCGTAAAGTTTCTTTTCTTTCGTAAAGTTTTTGACTTTTATTCTCGGATTACGATCTAAATGTAATCCTATTGTACGGTTCAAGGTACAACTTTTGATGACACTGCGGCCTACTTTAATATAATAACATCACTAGACATAATGCTCACAAATATATTGTGTTGTAGTCGCTATTGAGTTGCAAACAGGGATCAGTATCCAAGCTAAACTACTACGAGAATAAACAAGAAAGCACCAGCACTCCACCAACAACTGCCAGCATCCATCCACCACTACTAGCAAGAACAAGTATACAAAATGTACACCTATATCCAAATGAATCCAAATATCAAATAATCTCTTTGGATCTTTTATACATCGCTTGATTTGGGATTATTATTTTCAAAGAATCAAACAGCATCCAGGTTCCGCTGCCATTCACGAGTATAGCAGCACATTGGTAGCCCCTTTACTGTTGCAACTGTTTGTGCAATATCGGCGACGGTATTTTGAGTTATACATATTATCGTCGGGACATTTCCTCGTTAGTTGTGCGTAGGGGCAACCCTTCGGAGAGGAATCACATACGGCTGTGTAAGTTATAAAAGCTTTTAGTTAAAAACTGTTGTTTCCTTCCAATCCTAAGGCGTAGCCCCAATCGCAATTAACAAAAATAAATCAAACTGGACAATTAAGTTGAAGCAGAATTTTTAAGGAAAAATGCAAGTAGTGAATTTTCAACTACGTCAAATATCAAAACTATTAAATCCACAAACAGTATAACATTAATTAAGTATGAATACAGTATAATAGAAACCTTATGGTGGGTACTCGTGGAGGGGGCCCTAAGCCCCGCCCTTGCAGAAACTAGTTTCCGACCCTTCGTAGGGCTAATATTGTTTGGTAGCTTTGTAATTGTGAATCAATTCTGTTATTATCATGTCATATTCAATTCGTTAAAAGGTTACAAGGCTTCCTTTGTGCTGTAAGTGCTTTTGGATGAAATGTTTAGAATTTTAATGAACTAATTTCAGTTTTTGTATTGGGTTCGCGTGTACATAACGGCTTGTGAAATATTCATATTCGGGAGAATAACCTCCGCACACAGAGACGCTAAAGGGAGATTAATAATATAGGAGACTAATATGAAGTGCTTTGCTGCGATCATTATCTTAACTATAGCTCACTGGACAAGGCTAGATTCGTGAGATACTATGCTTTTACAAAGTATCTAAGTGAAAGTCATTTTTTTATTGTTAGTCCCGTACTATAACTGAATTTCATAATGCAATGAACTGTAAGTAAGTAGCTAAGAGGAATTATTTCCCAGGGGAATATGGGAGTAAAGGTGGAATTAAGACAATTATCGAATGCATGCTAAAACGCAATTGGAAATTACTTTATTACTACTACTAGTCATCGCCTAGTGGTCGAAATTCGACCATAATTAATTTAAATTATAAGTTTGAATAAATTTCAATTATAATCACAGATTTTGTCAAGGCTACACTGTTAATTTGACTTGAACAATAAACAAAAGATTACATATGCGTATGTGTGTCAAATACATGGTAATATATGTAATGTTTTTTATTGATTTAATGTATTTTATGCATAATTAAAAAAATAGCATTATGCTCTCCTTCTCTATGTAAACTATAAGTGGAGAATTCGCGCAATCTTCGTACAAAGGGGTACAAAACTTTTTCTTCATTTTTACTTCACGTATATAGATTTAAGCTGGTAATCATGTAACACAGAGGTACTAAATCAGTTTGAGACGACGCCGCAGACATGAACTTAGGTTAACGAGCATTAAATTATTTTTTTATTTATTTATTGTATGAGTTCAGCAGACAGGCAGATGGCTCACCTGATGAAGAGAGTTTACCATCGCCTATGAACATTTGCAACAACAATGATGCTACAAAAGCGCTACCGCTTTCTTAAAGGAGCTGGCACCTGGCTAATGCTGGAAAACAACTCAAGGTTACTATGAACGCCTCTGAGGTTGAGCAGGCTAAGCCTTTGCCGGTCGAACTCGCTGTTACGCAGAGGCTCTGGGCTCAATTCCTAGCATGATAAATTTCCGTTACTTATGGAAATTAATTTCTTGCTTTACTATAGGTTTCTGTGATCATCCCCAGAGTGGTCCGTTGTATATTACCCGTTAAGAGAAGGGTAACTTGCTTGATTTAAGAATAGAATAGAAATAAACGGATTAGCTAAATAGCTTTTTTTTATTGCAGGAGTTCAGCAGACAGGCAGCCGACCCACCTGATGGAAAACGGTTACCATCGCCTATGGACATTTGCAACACCAAATGTGCTACAAATGCACTGCTGCTCTCTTAAGGGAGATTGGAACGCGATAACTAATGCCGGAACACAACCCAAGGTTGTTATGGCGACATACTTTAGACCAGGGGTAGTAACCATCCAGACGGGTAAACAATCTACCAGTCGGTTGTAGGTTGTTTAGTCGACTCTTACGACAGGCCGCCCGGTCGCAGGAAATTGTATTCTTCTCTGTTTCTACACGGATAAAAAAATGGCGCTGCAATTGCGTTCTTTTCAATTCACTAACAAATACCTACGTTGGCATAATAAAGCTACTGCCTAGTCTGTAATAAACATCTTCAATGAAAAGTTCCTTTCGTCTACTTGTCACGTATTGTTAGGACAATCTGACAAACCCGTTACTGATCATGAAAATCCAAACAACCTTTAGCAAAATAACTATGTGGAAACATTACTTTTGTTGAAGTATTTTATTGTATTTTACCTTCACTCTCACTCTTATTTCGAAAGATGTTAGGTTGAAATTCTCTGTATCAGTCATTATTGTATTTTTGTAACATTCCGTTGATTTTGATGAATTTCTCTTTTCAATTTCAAACTTTAAACGCTCAAAAATAAAGTTGAAATTTTAACAAAAAAATCAAGCGATATTCATTTGAAATGTTTGGAATCTATAAACATTTACGGTTTCTATAATACGTTTTACTGCATTGAACACAGGGTTGCAATTTCATTGACAGTATTATTAGAGATAGCAAGCGAGGTGGGTGATTTTAAAGCTTAGGTTTTGGTGGTAAGGTATATTTTTGTTTAAGAATTTTTAATATAAATCAGAAATAAACACTATAAAGGGTTGTTATCGAACGTATCCGAGAGTAATGTAATTGTTTGGATGGAAATACCCCAGGTGGCATGTTGTATCGAATTATTTCAATCATTTGTAATAGAGACAAATTACTACAATTTTATGTGATGCGTGGTTAAATATCGCCTGCTCTATTCAATTTTGGCTTGACTGATGTAAGGTCAATACTGAGAAAAAAAGTCCCATGAGTACAACAGACAGACAGACGTAGATGCCTATGAACATTTGTAACACAAAAAGTGCTATTAATATGCTGCCCACCTTCAAGGGGATACAAGAAAGTGGCCACAAATACCGCAAACAAGTCAAACAACAACAATCTTTGTTGTTGTTTATCCTACAGCCAACTTAAATAAATAACCAATTAAATAAAACTTTAAGAATACTCACTGACACTTGATATTTTTGTCTTCCGTGATCACAGCTAATGAGAAATGGCCTAAATATCGGAATAATAAAAATTACAACTTACCGCACTTAAAACCGTTAAAACGTAGTTTTCTTATAGAAATTCGTTATTATAAGTCTAGTGAACTTTATGCATATAAGTCAATTTATTATGTATACTAAACTATATTTATAGGAATCATGATACTATTTAATATTTGTCTGTCAGTCTGTCTGTCAGGTCTTTTATGTTAAAATAATAAAATAAGGTAGATATTCTGTATTAGGATAATAAGATTCTAAACAAAGAAATAATAAAATTAAAAATAAAAATCTGCAAAATTATCTTTCAAGTAGCTTCATCAAACAAGGCACGCAGGTTACTCTTGAAAACTAAAGCTCAGCTTGAAAAATAAAGCTTTTATATTTTTTATACGTATCGATCGTTGTAACCGTTTTTTTATAAATAGTATTATAAAAAACTACGCTCAAATATGTATATATATATCAATTGCAAAAAAAAATCAATTTCGGTTTCCCTTAGAAACTAGAAATCAATTAAATTTAAAGTCGTTCAGAAATCAAATAACATTTAAGAACTTTTTTGTTTTGAATGTCAAACGTTTGATGTTCGTCCCGACGTTCAGAAATCAAAGTTCTTTATTTATTGATTCTGAGGCGGTACGAAGTTTGTCGGGTTAGCTAGTCCAATATAAAAATTCAAGTTAAAATTCATGTAGTAATAGGAACTCCCCTTGACTACATCTTTTATATTCAAATAAAAGAATCAATAAATAAACTACTTTCATTCATTGTAACTTTAACATACTTAAATTCTCAATATCGCCAATATAGACCAAGTTTCGCTTGCAAATAAATCAATTTTAACTCTGCCAAAATTCCATTCTCTCTTTCAAGTAAATTTGTTCTTAATGTACACCCTAGTGCTTGGAAATAGAGTCTACAATTATTTTCATACGGTGACAAATAAGGTTGTCAATATGAAAATACCAGTACCACAAACATGCGCCTTTAAAATGTAACAAAAGATTAGCAAATACAATAAGTTGGAGAGAATTCATTTGATAGTTCATTCATAGAACGAAACCGTGGCTAAAAACATGAATGAACGTAGAATGTAATGAATGAAACACAAGTGCATCCCGTAGTGTCTCGCATAGACACGCAGGCGTCACCATTGTTACGCGTCCAAAATCACAATGTAATTTCCAAGAACACGATGTCAGGTATTTGGACTGACTCTTGACTTTTGCCGGACAATGAGGCAGGTGGTCATTAAATAACTTTTCTGTACTCATTTCCGTTCCGCCATTGATTAGGAAGACTGCAGTCTTTGTGTTTATTTGAAATAGATTTGAATGATGCTCGAATAGTTATGAAGAAAATTAATAGGATATCGATGTAATTAATACTTAATGAACAGCTTTAACGTTCTGAAGTGCAACATTATATGAACGTAAATAAAACATAACTCAAAGAACAAAATAATAGACATTAATTATAATTATAACTAGTGGTCGCCCGTGGTTAAAATTCGACCACAATAATTAATGTCAAAAACTATATATACTTCTTATATACTTCTACTTAAGGCACCACAAGAAACTAGAGTATTTGTATATATTAGGGTGGTCGTTAAAAATTAAATTTCTTGCGATGCCCCCTAAAAAGCTTCCTTTTAATGAAAAAACACTGAGACTTTTTTAATAATTTTTTCAAGGCAAGACAACACGTGCCTCAAGACGATTCAAGTTTATTTTTGGGTAATATCATGTTTTTTCAGGAAACTTCTTCATACTTAGAAGTAATAATTATTTTAAGATTGGAAAAGTTTTAACAATTAAATGAAATACCTTCCGTATTATCATTCTCAGTGATGAATTTCAAATTATAGTTTCAGAAAAAAGTTTAAAATTCTTCGTGATTCAAGCTTATCTTTCAATTTTTCTTGTATTTTTAGTTTTAACTTGAATCGTCTTGAGGCACGTGATGTCTTGACTTGAAAAAATTATAAAAAAAATCTCAGTGTTTTTTCATTAAAAGGAAGCTTTTTAGGGGGCGTCGCAGGAAATTTAATTTTTAACGACCACCCTAGTATATATAGTATATTTGTATATGCGAGAGTGTGTCGAATACATGGTAGTGTGTGCAACGTTTTTTTAATTGATTTAATGTATTTTTGTGTCGTCGCTTCTCTATATAAACTATGAGTGTGTGAAATTTCATACTCGGGGGAGTCATAATTTTCGTAGGGGTAGAAAGTTTTTGCTTCACGTATTAATATATAGATTTTTGTACAAAAGAAAGTGGCATTTAGCAGTTATCATTATTAGCGTGACACTACTGTTTTTTAATGTTGGTTCTATACTAATCCCAATTAATATTATCAACGCCAAAGTAACTCTGTCTATCTATTACGCTTTCACGGAAAAGTACTGGACCGATTTGAATGAAACTCGGATATCGAGGATGACTTTTTGGACTTTAGAAACTTTTTGATCGATGGTCTTCGAGGCACCAAATTAGTTTTATTTGTTCAACAGTTAAAAGAGTGTAAAGATATGCGAAAACTTTCCTACCCCTTTTTACGAAAATTTCCGCGCAATTAAGACTAGCATAAATTTCGCACACTTAAAGTTTTATACAGAAGTGACGAAAACTAATATATTTTTTAGTTTTGCATATAAAATACATTACATACACTACTATGCATTGCACACACACGCATATTATATATTCTCTTGTTTATTGTTAAAGTCAAATTAACAGTGCAGCCTTGGCAAAATCTGTGGTTATAGATATATAGTCTTTGAAAACTGAACTTTAATAATGTTCAAACTTATAATGGTCGAATTTCGACCACTAGTTTTAATTGTTAAGCAAATCTAATAATTACAACTGTTAGATACTTGAGAATTTGCAAATGATATCCTTTGAATCTTGTTAAACTCTGGTATCACTCAAACAAGTCACGCCAAGATTGATGGTTGTCTTCAACTCGCTTAACTAATGCCATGGTATGATAAGGGCCATCTGTCTCACCTGTCCAACTTGGTTCATTTACTTGGTTTACCACCAGAGACATTCTACGACTAAAGTCAACTCACTTGGATTAATCCACATTAATTAGATCTTGAGGTTAGTATTTATGGTCTGGGCTGACTTAACTTTATGACTATGTAAGGTGTAAATAAAATTTAAAAAATCAAACACTGAAATGCAAGTTTATTATTCAGTACACGAATGCATGCAAGGTAAATTTTATTTTTTTATTCCACATATTTTAAAACCTATCCCTTTTTGAAATTTTATCTATGTATATATAAAATGAATCGTAGAGACCTTGAGAACGACTTTACCGATAACGATGAATTTTTTATGTGTATTGGGCTAATAAAATATTCAATCGAGAATACAGTATGTTATATTTGAAATACAAGGAAAATTCATTCATCTATTGCTTTATTGACATTATAGATGAATGGCACACCCGTTTGATCAAAATGGCAGATAATAGAAGCAATAATAACGTCTATTTATTGGTAAACAATTTTGGTTTAAAAATATTTTAATAATTAATCAATTAAAAATTAGCTGACCCGGAAAACGTTGTACCGCGTCAGAATCAATAAATAAGAAATGATTTTTGAACGACGGGACGAACATCAAACGTTTGACATTTAAACCCAAAAAATGAAAAAAAAACTTCACTTTTAAATGAAATTTGATTTCTGAACGACTTTTGAATTCAATTGATTTCAAAACGACGGGACGAACATCAAATGTTTTATAGATAAAAATAGTTTGTAAGGGGAAATAATATAATTCAGACATTCTGACACAAATCATTCAGAGCCAAAATTAGCCAAATCAGTCCAGCCGTTCTCGAATTTTAGCGAGACTAACGAACTGTAATTGATCTTTATATATATAGACTAGCGGCCCCGGCAGACGTTGTCCTGCTCTGAAAAAATTAATTCTAGGACCCGATCCCAGCGCCACCTACCGGTTCCAATTATGGATTTTAATCATCCGGGGACCCACTCAAAGACAGAAAAACAAAATCACCAAAATCGCTCCCGGTGGTTAGGAGGACTCTATAACCCGATCTCAGCGCCACCTACCGGTTTCAATTATGGATTTTAATCATCCGGGGACCCACTCAAACACACAAAAACAAAATCGCTCCCCGTTGTTAAGAGGATTCTAGAACCCGATCTCAGCGCCACCTACCGGTTCCAACGGTATAAAAAGTATCTTATATTTCAAGTTGGATCAAACTGCACACGGTGTGCAAATTTGATTAAAATCGGTTAAGTAGTTTAGGAGTCCATCGCGGACAAACATCGTGACAGGAGATTTATATATATATATAGATTATTACTTCATAGTTTATAACGTTTACAAGTTAGAGAGACCCCCCCCCACGGTCACAATTTTCACGACTTTCGGAGCAAATATTTCAGCACCTATTGACATCATTGCAAAAATATAGGAAGAAACATTGTTATTTTACAAGACTGTGAACGCGGCTTTAGGGGTGTATATTTAAAATTGAAAGTCATTGCAACTCGGCTAAGTGTTACATTAACATCAAAGAACGAATTAATGGATACGTTACACATCGGTTCCATTAGTCGTAAAGGGTATAAGTGTATATTTGAGAAATGTGATACGATTTTATATTTTTCTTTGACACACGTCACACGCAGCACATTTTAACGAGGACTAAGAAATACCAAGTTACACGATGTTACATCTATTAATAAAATTTCTTATATTTTTATATATGGCTTTTTCAGTGTCAATTATTTATGAATATTCAAGTTTTATAAAAAAAAAACAATTAAATAAGCACCAGAGAGTGTTATTATACCTTTATAGACAAACTTTTAGCCAAGTTGTAGTTTTTTATAAATTAATAATAACACTATCGTTACTTACTTAATTTGAGAATATAAAATATAATTATTAGTCTGACGATTATTATTGTAATTACACGAAGAAGTTACTGTATATTTGGACTATAACAACATTATAATAAACGACAAACAAACACACATTATTATATATGCCCAAGCTAAGCAAATCATGGCTTACAATGAACCACTCGAAATCTCAATCCCAGACACACAGATCATTGTAAACAAAGGAAACTTCGTTTACATACCATGCCAAGAATTGAACCCGGAGCTAATAATACTAATGACGCATGGCAGTAAAAGCTCATATCCCTCAAGCAAGAGGCCGCTACAGTTGTCTAGGTGCTGGGTGGTGGTGGTGATCTTCTTCATCAGGATCACATCACATCACAAAATTAGAAATAGATAACTAATAGATAATAGATTTTATATATATATAGAGTATATATATATATATATATATATATATATATATATATATATATATATATATATATATATATATATATATATATATATATATATATATAATCTATACATTGTATAAATTAATGCGTGAATCAAAAACACAGCAAAAATTTTGACTCCTTTTTACAAAAATATGGCGGGAGTATGAAATTTTGACCACTTATAGTTTATTTAGAAAAAGATTACAGAATGCATTTTTTTTATTATGCATAAAAATAAAAACAAAACATTACACACTCTACCATGAATTTGACACACACTATAAATAAACTGATAGCACCTTAATAATGTTCAAACTTATAATTTAAATCAATTATCATGGTCGAGTTTCGACTAGGGGCGACTACTAGTTCTGTTAATTATCTCACGATTGGTTTATAAATTCCATATATCTTAGCAAGCCCTACAGCAAGCTATGCTCGGAGTCCCCTTTACGTAAATCTGAAGTGATGATATACCTAGGAGGACCAAATTGTGTAGCCCACGAAATTAGCGTGTGTGAAATAAAAAAAAATGGAGTTACCCCATTTTAAACTTCGTCTCTAAGTTTAAACTTAATAAAGCGTTGGGTTTTAATTCGAACCAGCTACTGCACGTGTGTCCCGCTAACTAGTAACTACTGAGTCAGAGGGGTGTAGGCAGAGTAGCGTTAAATTAAGGGGTTCAAAAATATATGTTAAAAGGTTTTGTTATTGACTTTTAGATTGATCGATTTAACATTAATATGATAATATCAACTGTTTACTTTTTACGCTTTATTTGACTTGTTCAATTTATAACGGTTATTATAGATTAAGTTTTTTGTAACTTATAAAAAATTAGCCTCCATACTCAAAGACTTTAAGAGACGTTTAATTTTAATAACAATTATTATATTGTTACATGTCGAGAAAAAGTGAATGTTATGTAGGTAAGTGTGTCGAATTGAACTCTAAGAAATCCGATCTACGCGGAATGGCAGGCATATTGTATCAGTGCAGCAATGGTCGAATGGAAAGATCGGCAGTCAAGCGATGACTACCATACCAACAAGACGTGTGTACATTCGATAAGCTATATAGTGACTGACTTTGCGCGTGTTATTGAATCGTGCAGTTTGTACTGGTTGCGTCCAGTTATATTTGTAACTGTGTTGTTTGTACAATTATAATAAATTCTATAATAATTCAAATTCAAATTCAAATTCAAAAGTTTTTATTCAAAATAAGTTCCACTGGAGAACACTTTTTGAAGGTCATACATATAGGTTAAAATTTAATTTTACTTCCTAGTCTACGAACGTATAATTCCAACGACATTTGAATTCGAGTCCCACACTCATAACAATATGTATAAAAGTAATAAAAACCTTTAGCTAATTTTGGCAACTTAAAAACTTATTACTTAATTGTTGCTATATAGAGTGTATCATTGTATGGAAGACAAGCTAAACCAAACCAAGCCAAGTGATTTCGACGTTTAAGGGAGTTTGTCGTTAAATCGAGTGACGTTATATAGAGTTTACACTGTATAAAGGTAAAATTACTATAACGTCGAATATAATATGTATCTACCAAAAGTTCTAATTATATCCAACATAACAGTTCAAATAAACAAAAGAACGTAATCTTCGAAATGTCACTCAATCAAAGAAAACAAACAAACAAAGGAAACGGAATTAGCGTTATAAAGCAAAGAATAGTAAAGAATGGCCGATAAAAAGTACAAAAAATTATTTAAGATCTTAAGTGTACCCATGAAAGTGGTGATGGCGTCAGTATAAGCATTGAAATAAGGGTAAAATTCACTTCAAGCAATGGCTTTGATAAGTTTGTGTCAATCGTTAAAGCAGAATTGTATAGAGAACCCATATTCGGCTAAATTTGACGATCTCTGTGGTTGAGCGGGCTAAGCCTTCGCTAGCCTATTATTATTGCAACGCAGAGGCTCCAGGGTCGATACTTGGCATGGTCTGGTCAATTTCTGAAATGAATTTTCTCCGTTTGAGCTTTGAGTATCCTGAAACTTTGAAACTGTCGTCTATCTATAATATATATAACATAATCAATATGGTGGGATTGTCGAGATCGTATAATGAATTTAATTTTTTTTTAATAAATCAGCAGACTTATTCGGAGAAGCAGATTCCGAAAACACGACTTTTATAAATTGTATGTCTGTTAGAGCATCATATAAAAGCTAGTGAACGGATTTAAAAGTAGGAAGTGAAATTACATTTTAGCTTATATGTTTGACCTTCAAAAAGTATTCTCCAGTGGAACTTATTTTGAATAAAAAAGATCGTAAATATTGAAGACTTGTCCTGGCCGTTACAAAGAGTGCCACGACTAAAATCCCACATACAGAGCAAGACGCAAAATATATAATCATATCTTTCAAATCCCTGCAGGTATGGAGAAATAATACTTTTTCCTGCGGCCAGATGGCTTCTTGTAAGAGCGACTAGACAACCCACAGCCAGGTGGTAGGGTATTTGCCTTTGCCCGTCTGGATGGCTACCACACCTGGCCTAGAGTGTGCCACCATAACAACCATGAGTTGTGTTCCGGCATTAGTGGCCGTTTCCAGTCTACCTTTAGAGAACGGATATACATTGGTAGCGTCTTTGTTGTTACAAATGTCCATAGGTGATGGTAACCGCTTTCCATCAAGAAGGCCGGCTTCTTGTCTGCTGAACCAATGCCATAAAAATAATCACTGAAAACACCGATAGATATTTTTCTTTAAACAAAGAAATAAAAATTCTTCTGGGCACGCTTCCCACTGGCCGACATCTGCTAGATAATCTACTATTTAGAAATATTTATTAGAGTCATGTTTATATTTAGGTACTTTATATTTGTTAAGTAGATTAATTTACAGTTCAGTTATTTGTTATTTGTATAAAACAAATAGGAACTATATTTATTTTTCCCTATGACATCTCTGTATAATTCTACGTTATTAAGGCCAAGTTAAATTTACCAACGGCATTTTTAGGAACTAACCTCTTTTCATAGATATAACTGTCAAAGTTGACGTTTGATATTGAAAGTGCTGCCACTGTGACTGGAAATAATAAACTGGCAGAAACATAAAAGCGTTCGATGCTTTCATATTACAATGGCAGTAAAGTATTTTCTGAAATTGCATTTTGCGGTTTGTTTCTGTTGTTGAAAGTTTCATATGGTGTGATTTATGAAATGGTAGCGAGTGGTTTTTCAAATCCTTTTTTATTCCCTAAAGGCGAAACAATTTTTTTCTCCTAATATGCTTACATTAATATACAAAATAGACATTCGACTATAGGACAGACACTTCATGGGCTTATTCGTGCCGTAGAGACGTAAGGTGAGAACTAAGTGAGACTTTTGTAGGACGCCGAACTTCAGAATCACAACTGTCAAAGTTATACATAAGTATATATTTACTTACCTAATTTCTGATTTAGTCCCAGGTCTGCATATATGAGCCCGATGATTCGTTTTGGCAATTAATGTAGAATTTGTTCGGTCAACGTTTTGGTTATTTTTGTATATTGATTGCAGGTCCTCTGAAAGATCATTTACGAGAGAAATGGGACAGCTGATAGAATGTGGTTACTGTCGCCTGTGGACATTTGCAGTACTGAGGGTGATGCAAAATTATTACCAGCGAGTGCGAAAAGGGGATGACGTAATCGGGGTGGAATGGCAAGACTAAGATAGGATGGAAGGGAAAAGTGGAATTTGCACTGACCGTAAGAAACTAGATTATCTTAAAATGTGGTGAGAAATAAAGGTGAAATATGTTCTGTGTGATCTAGGCCGCAAGCCAACGTCAGGATGCCATCGTTGTGACACCAACGATGAGGATACGGCGCTTCACACCCTCCAAGTGTGTACTGCCTGGACAGAGCAGCGCCAAATCTCGTCGTCGTTATCGGATTGGACCTTTTGCTTGCGGCCATGGTTTGCACTATGGTCGGGCGCCGTACCGGATGAGACGCCGTCTCCTCCTTCTGCGAGTGTATCATGCTTGCAAAGTAGGAGATGGAACGGGAGTGTGAGCGCACTTCTTTGCTCCGCTCCCGTCAAAGGAAGAGAACCTTTGCCCGCCGTGAGCATCCCTGGCAAAAGGTTTCCCCACCCGCAGTTATGCCTTCGAGATGGGGGTGCAACGTATTCCAAGTGCGCACACGCAGACCGCCCTACGCAATGACAGCGTGAAGATGCCGGGGGACAAAAGTAGTTCCCCGGCAGTTCATGAGGCCAACCGGCCTCCGTTGGCCCTAGTATAAAGGGCGAAGTGTGGAATACCATGGGTTTTTAGTGGGTATCCCAAACCGTGGCGTGGCAATAATATTATTTCTTTCTTTCTTTAAAAAACAAGGTTATAACCATTTTGTAGGGTGTTAAGATCAAAGACCATTATGATAATGAATGAAAAGTGACTTACAGAAGCAGCAAATCGGTCCTCCCTCATAACTTACACCACACACTATCTCCGTTCTCCCCGTTCAAGTAATTGTGCTCTTAAGTATTGATCGAGTATTGTGAAGCAATTAATACAGCACTTGAAAAGCTAGACGAAATGGTGGGAAACTTGTACTTCTTGAATTTAGGACTGTTGAAGAGAAATGACATTTATTGGTGCTTTATATTAAACACTTATAAAAATACAATGAATTTGTTTATTTTTTTAAATTTATTATCCAATATGTTTACATATATATACATTAGAAAGATATTTGTGGCACAGAAACCTCATGGGTTTATTCGTGTCGTAGAGATTTATGTACACAATATTGTTATATCCCTTGAGAGAGCAGCAGCGCATTTGTAGCACCTTTGGTGTTGCAAATGTCCCTAAGCGATGGTAACCGCTTTCCATCAAAAGGGCCGTCTGCCTGTCTGCTGAACTCCTGCAATAAAAAAAATATCAATAAATAGGAGCAGAGGCGAGTAATTGTTATTCTCTACTCTAGAATTTATTTCTGATTTGATAATAGAAGCGGGGCTGTCATCATTCTAGTGTATGGTTCTCTTTTAGTCCCAGGTCTGTACACGTGAGCTTGATGGTCCGCTTTATGAATCAATATAGAACCTTTTCGGTTTATATTTGATCGATTTATAGTTATTTTTGTACTTTGATTTTAGGTCCTCTGTCAGTCTATGTTGTAGTGTGACTTGAGAATAAGATGATTGACTCTATGGTTGGAGAGAAATGGTATGTATGGTGGAAGTCTGGTGAACAGAAATGTTTTAAGGCATAAAGCAGCAAATCTATATATATAAAAATTAGTTTCTGTTCTTTATTCTCGCTAAAATTCGAGAACGGCTGGACTAATTTGGCTAATTTTGGTTTTGAATTATTTGTGGAAGTACAGGGAAGGTTTCAAAGGTGAGTAAACATTAAAAATGCTTGGAATATAGTAAAAACAACAATTTCGCTTTTGCAAACACAAACTATTCCTACCTGTCAAACATTTGATGTTCGTTCCGTCGTCCAGAAATCAAATTAAATTTAAAAGTGAAGTTTTTTTCATTCTTTTGTTTTTGAATGTCAAACGTTTGATGTTTGTCCCGTCGTTCAGAAATCACCCCTTTTTACGAAAATTGCGTTGACGGAGGAGTATGAAATTTCGCACACTTGAGTGCGGAATACTGATATTTTGTAAAAAAAATATGCATAAAAATACATTAATTCAATATAAAACATTACACACACACGCATATATACTATATATATATATATACATATATACTCTTTTGTTTATTGCTAAAGTCAAATTAACAGTGTAGCCTTGGCGAAATCCGTAAGTATAGAAGTAATCTTTGACAACAGCACCTTAATAATGTTCAACTTATAATTTAATTTAATTATCATGGTCGAGTTTCGACCACGGGCGACCACTAGTTCTATTAATTTTCTCACGATTGGTTTATGAATTCCATATGTCTTAGCAAGTGGCCTTTACGTAAATCTGAAGTGATGATATAGCTAGGAGGACCAAAGTGTTTATTGTAGCGCATAAAATTAGCGTGTGTGAAATAAAAAAAAATGGAGTTACCCCATTTTAAACTTCAACTGTGACATTCAAAAACATCAACGTTTTTGAATGTCAAACGTCAATCAATAAATAAAAATGTTCAGAAATCAACGTTTTTATTTATTGATTCTGAGGTGGTACTGAGATAGCCGAGTCAGCTAGTTCTAAATAAAAAATAACAAACTTGTAGATCTCCAAAATACTTTTCCTGAAACATATTAGAGCTATATCTATTGAGTAATTTTTGAGATATGAGGTATTTTCAACTGAATTGACTTTTTAAGGTTCTGTTACCAAATACTGAATGGCGTTTGTTTTGTTGTTTTTATTTACGCTTATAAACAACTTTATTAGCCGTCCACACGTGTTTACGAAACGAAAGGGTGACACTTGTCCGAGACATCGATTGGTCATGCTACAATATTAACTATACAATGATCAGTATAAAACGGTTATCATTACAAAAAATATATTTTGATTTTTAAATCTTACCTAAACAAGTGAATCGGCAGAGAAACATATGCTTGCGTTATAATACTAAAAACATTTTGGCGCCGATTCGATATCAAAAAAAAAACTGACCTACGATAACTTTCGTAAGCCAGGGAATGATTTTCCTATTTTTGATCACATGTACCTACGTTCGTTCGCAACGTACTCATATCGAACTTCATGAAAATCTGTTTAACTTCAAGGGAATGGATGGAACCAACATCCATCGGATCTATTAATTTATTTAATTATTAGCGGCCCTGGCAGACGTTGTCCTGTACCAATTGTTGATTTAAGCCATCCGGGGACACCACTCAAACACACAAAAACAAAATCTGTCCAGGTGATTAGGATTCTAGAACTCGATCTCAGCGCCACCTTCCGGTTCCAACGGGATCAAAAATATCCTATGTCCGTCCCCTGCTTCTAAACTACCCCCCTCCAATTTTCAGACAAATCCGTACAGCCATTCTTGAGTTATAAATAGTGTAACTAAAGCGACTTTCTTTTATATATACATACATACATACATACATAACTACACGCCAGGTCCCTTGCGGGGTAGGCACGAACAACAGAGCGCCATACAGGCTTATTCTTACACACCTCACTTGCTTCTTTGACATTCATAGTTCTTGTCGTGCAAGAACATATATATATATAGATAGACTAGTTTCTCAAAAAAATTACTTACTGTCCGTTACAAATATTTCTATTCATTCAGTTGCTTTACTATCGACAGAACTTTGACGTTGCTTAATGATTAGAAATATGTAAGAACCGACACACGGCCACACAAACACTACCGGTTAAACTCAGAAACCATGCGAAGCCATTTTCCAAAAAATACACCAAGTACATCCATTAATATTCAGCGGCCGAAAATAATGATTCGCACGTCCCTAACAAGGCACAATGACATCGCAGATACGAGTGTGCGTGTCTAATTCTGTTTTCGCGTAACGCATCAACTATTTCATTTGTAGTAGACCCCCAGCAATATGCTCTGTGATACTGGTCGCGATTTGCCACGGTGTCGGCTTTGCCAAATGATTGTTGTTAATGATAATAATATCGCCAAAGCCAACTATGTAAAGTTTTGGAACGAAGTTCCTTATCGCACGTTGCGAAAGGGGGCTAGACGGAAAAAATTAAGACCAAAAGTTGTAACGACACTTTTTGCTATAGTTGTAAGCCGTGCGGCGTGCGCGTGTTTCTCTGTCTATCTCTCTCTCTCTCATAAAAAAGCAAGCCAGTTATTTTCGTTTCATCTTTCTATTTCGCATTGAACAGGGTGTTGTCGCGACGACTATTTTTGTTGAGTGTATACAGGATTTTTGTACATATTTAATAATAAAAATAATAACAATAATAAATCCTGACAGTGTTTCTGCACAAGTTCCGGATATTGCTGATGGAGTTAGGTAAATAGAGATTTTATACAGACAATAATAACAATAAAGACTCGCATTATATCTATCTTCGTTCCATCCGGGTGTCCCTTGACACCTCTCAAGTTTTTATTTACATCTTTATTCACTAAACAATTATAAAATAAATGGAAGATGCGACTTGCGTGTCTACGCAAGTCTACGAGTCTTCGTTGGCCGCATCCCATTTACCAAACACGTCTAGATCAGCCGGTATGGAGGCGGAAACAGCTGAATCACTCGAGCAGCTCAAATATGCAACCCTCAGTGAGAGTTGTATGTTTGTGCCGTTTGCTGTCGAGACGCTTGGACCATGGGGTCCTGAGGCCATAAGCCTCTACCAAAATTTATCGAAACGACTCATTGATCAGGTGATCAGAAGGCTGGTGCTTACTTCGGGCAACGGATCAGTATGGCGATCCCGCGAGGAACCATAGCCGGCCTTCTGGGCACGTTACCCATAGAAGGTACCCAAAGGAACCAACAATAAATGGGTTTTGTTGCAAAAACCGGTTTTAACGGTTTTTGGCGTACATTTTCAATGTGGTACAGCAAAGTCAATTGTTGCTTTATATCAGTGCCGTGGCATACAGAATGTTATGATCATAGATCTTTAGTTTCTGTGATCTGAGGTTATGATACTAGGCAATCATTCTATCGAATTGTAACTAGGCAATCATTGTATCGAAAGTTACTACACGATTATTTCATTTTAATTTTGAAGTATCAAAATATTTTCTTGTTGGTTTTACTAAAATGTATTTATGTAATATATATATATATATATATATATATATATATATATATATATATATATATATATATATATATATATATATATATATATATACATACTTACATAATATTTTCTTAAGTTTTCGCGACTTGTATTTTATTTAGGTTTATCCGACGTTTCGGCCGCTTTTCAGTTGCCGTGGTCACGGAAGACAAAGATGACATTTGTCAAACGTGTATTGTCAAAGTTTTTATTCAGCCTACCGCCAACTTGTTCATTTTAATTATTTAGTTTTAATTTTGTTTATGGATATTATTTACTCTATGGGAGCCTAATCTAATTTACCACCGCTTCACAACATGTTGTGGCTTGAAGATAAGAAGCGGCGCAAGAAACTCTTCAGCAAACATGCCTAGTTCTAAAAATTTTATTTGTTATATAATATTAAAATGAGTGGAAGGAAAAAATAAAAGAAATTATCAGTCAAGTCGGTTTGTTTCGTTGCATCGTTTCGGTGTGTTCAATTTTGTCGGCTTGTATCAATATCTCACTTAACACACTATCGTCAGAATTAACATCTAACTGATCTAACAAAACTAACAAGCTACCTATAGGTATATAAATGAAAATTTTTAATGTAAGAGATTTTGCAAAAGCAATAATTAAGACCTTTACTTAATTATTATTATTATCAATTCATGTAATACAAAAAGCTGCTTTTATGGCGAAAACATACTGAGGCTTTAATAACACGAATTCCTTTTTCCTTATTTGCCAAATCTATCTACTATCATCTATAGGGAAGCAAACATTTTTTCTCGGCTTGTTAAACACAGACTCGAGTCAAAAGGCTTATCCCGGAAAGGTCCTCCGTCAATGCCTTTTAGAGTAACCCTTTACTTTATTATAGTTTTTTTTATTTGCGATAGTTTCGCGAACGTATGGCGATAACAGATGTACCGAATAATAGCTACAGAGTACACATTTTTCAGTGTCCGCACGGTGTTGTTCTGATTTTGAATAAAAAATTATTTATTAACTTGCAAACATCGATATCATTACAGATGTCACCAATACGATAGTGTGGTTTTTTATTGCAGGAGTTCAGCATACAGGTAAACGGCTCACTTGATGGAACGCGGTTACCATCGGCTATGGATATTTGCAACACCATAGGTGTTACAAATGTGCTGCTGCTCTCTTAAATGAGACTGGAACCTGGTCACTAATGCCGGAACACAAATCAAAGTTGTTATGGCGACATACTTTAGACCAGGAGCGGTAGCCATCCAGTCGGGAAAATGCCCTACCACCTGCTGTGGCTTGTTTTGTCGCCTCTTACGACAGGCCGCCCGGTCGCAGGATATTGTATTATTTCTCCGTTCCAGCACGGATGAAGGTATAAAAATCTACTAAATTTATTTTGTATGCGTTCCAACATGAGATTATATTTAGTTTCATGTGGAGCTCAGATGATTGCATTGCTTTCTAAGTGGCTCCTTACTAAACTGTTAAATAATGTTTTAATGACATAAATACTATTAATACCTTCTATTCGACGTCACAGAAACCCTTAATTTCGATACTCTTTCTTACAAATCTTAATAATGTGATTTCGAAAAGCTAGCTGCGTATTTAAGACGTACTCCAAGATCCCACACCGTTTCAACTCTTTTAATTGCTGCGTTAACCAAGAAATAGCTGTAATGAAAAGGCCGCTTGTTTCGGATATAGGAAATGAAAGATTACAAAAATTAAAATAAAATAAGACATACATATAACTATTATTTAATTGTTTGCACAGAAGCCGGTTTTACTAATAATATCTCAAACCTTTGCATACTGTTTAAATATATATACTGTGGAATAGCCTGGAGGTACAAATGTATCTTACAATGTATTGGATTTTACTGTACTCACTCATACAAACCATGTCTGTGAATTCGTATGTTTGTCACCATTTTTATCAAAGTATACTTTATAGTTTTTACAGTGAAATTCTGTGAAGTGTTCCCTGGTTGATATGTGATCAAATATATTTTTTAAAATTCAAATTCAAAAGATTTATTCATAATAAGTTCCACTGGAGAACACTTCTTGAAGGTCATACATATAGGTTAAAATTAAATTTTACTTCCTAGTCTGTGTACACCGCTTCGCAACGTGTTATTGCTGTTAAGGAGAAGAAGCGGCAAGAAACTCCCCAGCATCGTCTACCTAAAACTTGATTTTCTTTATATTGACATCTTTCTTTTTTTATAAGTTTTACTAGCTGTCCCGACAGACGTCGTCCTGCTCGGTAAAAAATAGGAGTTGATCGTAGAGGGTTGAAAATCTAGGGTTATATGTATTTTTGTATGTTGTATCATAAAAAAATAGAAATTAAAAATTTTGTCTAAAAAATAAAAATAAAAATTTAGGGGTGGACTACCCCTAACATTTAGGGGGATATCTCATAGATACCGGATAAGCACAAAAAAAATCATCAAAATCGGTCAAACCGTTTCGGAGGAGTATGGCAACGAAAACTGTGACACGAGAATTTTATATATTAGATACAGAAGTATGTTACAGAATGACTTTTGAAGAATTAATGAAGTTGTAGCAAACAGTGCATATTCAATAAGACAGAGACACAATTAAAGGATGGACAAATATTAATATAGTTATAAATATAAAGACATGACGTACTATTTGACGGCCTCAGTGGCTGAGCGGGCTAAGCCTTTGCCGGCTTACCTCACTGCAATGCATAGGCTCCGGGTTCGATTCCTGGCATAGTAAATTTCGGAAACGTATTTTCTCCGTTATTTTGGTCGTTATTATGGTTTAGGTGTCTGGGATCGGCCCCAGAGTGGTCCCTTGTATATTACCCATAACACAAGCGTAACTTGCTTAAATTGGGGATATACAATGTGTGTGTTTGTCTGCCGATTATTGTTATTATTTATTTATTTTGCTTCAATATGTTGAAGCCATATATTCCTTACAAGTGTGGCAAGATAAAAGGCTTTCACAAACATTTTTCCAATTTATTAAAAAACAAGCCAAATACTGAATTAAAAATAAATAGGTTTTTATCCGTTAAATAATATCATAATAGCTTTTTAAAGCCAATAGTGCGTTAAATGGACTAAACTCGAATATGCATCCAATATGAAACGGCGCTAAATTGCGCCGTGACGTACTTCCGGCCGCGTGGCGTGACGTCACGTCCGGCCGTTGATACAGGAAGTCAACATTAGCCGTATTAAATGGGATTTTGGGGGCTTCAATCGATTTACATTTAATGAGATATTTCATATCTGTTTGCATTTCTAAAATTAGCCTGCAATAATCTATAGTCATAATATTTTCATTTTTTCCCGTGCAAGAACGGAGAAAGAATACAATATCCTGCGTTGGGGTGGCCTGTCGTAAGAGGCGACAAAACATCACACAGCCAGGTAGTCGGGTATTTGCTCTCTCTAGTTCTTCGACTTCGCCGACCCCTGTAGGATTGGGGTGGCAAAGCGGTGGGGGGTGTCGAGCCTAGGCTCTTTACCCCAGCATTCGCTCACAAGGTAACTAACCTGCGGTAATGGGGTTTTTGGAGCCGCCGTGGGAATCGGTAGCTCGCATGGCCTTTTAGCGGCTTCGCGGTGGCTCCTTCGGCGGCTTAGTGAGCCAATCTTGATGTCCGATGGCCATCGCGGGCTTTGGGTGGCCATCTAGGTCTTGTAGACCCCGATCTTCGTCCTCAGAGGCAGTTTAGACGACAGGACAGGTCGGAGCAGGGCTCGTGCAGTACGTGTCTGGTTGATGGCGTGTTTGACATGGGGCCTCATGCTCAACGACTTGTCTATGTGAACCCCGAGGTATTTGACCGAGGTCTGCCACTCTATCTCCTGACCTCGAAGCTGAAGTGTTTCCGCAGAACGGCGCCGGTGGGCGACTAGTAGCGTGGCGGTCTTACCCACGTTGACCACCATGCGTCACTTGTCTAGCCACGCCGGTAATAGGTCTAGCAAGCGCTGCATTCGGCGAGCAGCTACATCCTCGTTCCGTGAGGTCGCGAAGAAGGCGCTGTTATCTGCGTACAACGCCAGCGTGACATCCCTCTCCTAGGGGTTTAAAGAGCCCTCTAGTGTCGGGATGTCGTCGGTGTAAAGGGTATTTGCTTGACAGGATAGCTACCACCCCTGGTCTAAGGTATGCCGTCATAACAACCTCGAGTTGTGTTCCACTGCCTTTGGTGTTGCAAATGTCCATAGGCGATGGTAACCGCCTTCCATCAAGTGGGCTGTCTGCCTGTTTGCTGAACTCCTACAATGAAATAATAAAATGTAATACATTATTGTTTGGAAAATTTAAATAATATTTTATGTAAGATATAGACCACAGTAAAAATCTATCGTGTCTAACAACATGAAAATAAAATGTAATGAATGCAATTAGTATATACCATTGGGGGATTTTGAATTAGGTACAATCTACACCATTACCTCATTATATTAATTATTTGTTTATAAATATTTGTTTGAATTCTATGAGTTTATATTTATTTTATTATTATTCACACTTTATGTATATATACATATAAATAACAGTGCAACATCCGTTCGTCCTAGGGTGCAGTTGAAAACCAGCGTTAGGCATCCGCGGTTGCCTGGCACATGCTGAACTGCACCTATTTAGTACCATCGCGAGACTCTCAAATTCTTATCACCGTACCGTGTAATTCATTCCATGTCTGTCTCGTTGTGTTTGTGTGTTTGTTTACTAAATAAACGTCTTTTCTTTCTTTCTTTCTTCTAATATTAGAGATAAATTTTATTGTTACATAAAATTATGCCAAGTTAAATTATTACTCTATTTAAACAGGCGCTAATAACATAATAAATTAAAATATTACATTATTATTCAATTAAGGAAATGGTCGATTGTATAGTTTAGAAATAAAAGGGTACATAACAAAATTAATTAGGCTGAGTCTATTCGTACGGGTACCGTACGAATAAATATAATTTATTCGTCCAGTACCCGTACAAATAGTCACGTCGAATGGCTGAGTCTATTAATACGGGTACTGAAAATGTTTTTAAAAAGGCTCGGCCAAAAAAAAACCTAACCTAACCTAATTAAAGATCGAAAATAAGTATTTTACGAAGTTCTTCCAATCCATACAAGAGCAGTACGCAAATACTCGCGTATACTTTGTAGTAATATATAAGCAGATCTTGTTCCGTAATGTACAGCGCCAGTACACATAGGGGGGAGTAATCGTGTATGTGTCGGAAAATTATTTTTGGGTGGTTATAAAAAAAATAACCAAACTTCTAAACTATATTAAAAATGTTCCGATTTGTTCATAATAAATAAATGTGCCGTGTATCTATACCCCACCCTCATTTTAGAATTTATTTATTTATTTTTATTTTCATGTTTTCAATAATTCTTTAAAACATGTCATTAAAAAAAACCTAACCTAACCTAATTAAAAAACAAGCTAATCATCCAATTCATTCTTAATTTTAAAAAAACATTGAATGTCTGTACGAATAAATATAATTTATTCGTCCAGTACCCGTACAAATAGTCACACCGAATTAATTATTAACCTTAAAAAGAAAACATGACATTATTGTCATATTTTCTTTTAAGTTGTTCTCAACTATGCAACTAAATAAATGTAACATTAGTTTATTTCTTCATAATTTATTATTTTTTTATTAACTTTCATTCGGGTTATGAATGAAAAAGAAAAATCGCAACTGCCAGCAACTAGGTGTTTAAATACAATACGATGTTGTATTCATTCAAAAATACAAAACGATTACTATAACCCAATTGTAAGGGACAGAAACTTTCAAAAACTTTAGACACGGTCACTTGAAAAATTTCATTCATAGTATGTTGTAAAAAAATCCGCTCGGATCGCATAGGTTTTGAATTTATGAATGAACGCATGAAAAGGCGTTCGAGTGTAAAATATCACCGTATTTAGGTAGCGGCTTCTTTGCAACCATGATAATAGGCCTTGCTTGTACGGCTATGAAATTGGCGGGGATAACTCATGTACATAAGCAATATGTTGCAGCAAAATAAATCCAAAAAAAGCGTAGTACGTCATGTTTTTATTATAACTAAAGTAATATTTTTCTTTACTTTTATTGTGTCTTATTGAATATGCACTGTTTGCTACAACTCCATTAATTCTTCAAAATTCATTCTGTAATATACTTGTGTACAAAACTTATAAAATAAGAACTTGAGATATAAAAAGAATAAGAGACATATAAAAAAAAATATCTGTTGCTATTTCTTGCCGCTTCTTCTCCTTAACAGCAAAAACACGTTGCGAAACAGTGTACTGTAACGACTAAAACCTTTTTTAGTCGTCAGTTGGATTAAGAAATATATTTATTTGAATTTCAATTTAAATTCGAATTACATCCAAGGCCTCGAAAAACAAACGATATCATAATTGTATCGGGCCGCGCACTGAACAGATGTTATAGCTTCCTGATTGAAAATATAAAGAAAATATTCCAAAAACCAGTCTTATCATTAGAAGGTCCATACCGAGCTCGAACCCTGGGTGCGCCACACGGTGGAGGCGCCTGACCCTCCAAGTTGAGAAGAGAAGACTGGTTCTTGGAATATTTTCTTTATATTTTCAATCAGGAAGCTATATCATCTGTTCAGTGCGCGGCCCGATACAATTATGATATCGTTTGTTTTTCGAGGCCTTGGATGTAATTCGAATTTAAATTGAAATTCAAATAAACATATTTCTTAATCCAACTGACGACTAAAAAAGGTTTTAGTCGTTACAGATAGACTAGGAAGTAAAATTAAATTTGAACTTATCTGTATGTTATCTGTATGTAACCTTCAAAATGTGTTCTCCAGTAGAACTTATTTTTAATAAATACTTTTGAATTTGATAGCGACGAACGAGATACACATACAATGACTTTAGTTTCTGTAGTTCGCTTTGCTTTTGGGATATATGAAGACATAAATGAATGTAGACGATGACGATGAAAATTCACTCAGGAAACATTTTTTTTTCCCAGGGGAAATCCGCTTGAGGACAAACCGCCGCCGCCGGTATACCCACTAAAACCTCATGGGAGCCTTCTTCCGCCTAGCGCCGGGGTCACGGTACATGCGCGAGCTTACCCCGCATCCCCGGCAGCGGCTGGCCGGAATGACGTTTCCCCGGCCCTGAGAGGGACGCGCGGCTGCCTCTCGCGGCATTAGTGCGGGCGGAGCTCTTTCTGATCCCCCAGACCTAGACGCCCGCTGCCGCCTGCCCGTGGCTGCCAGGAGTCACGGGCGCTATCCTCCTTCGGTGGGGGAGGGGGAGGCTGCGAGGATTGCTCCTGCGCCCTCTCCTTCCTTCCCCCCTCGTCGCCTCGCGCTCTCAGCAGCGTCAGCGGTGGGGGGGGAGGGCTTCGCGATAGGGGGAGGGTGAGGCTGCAAGGATTGCTCCTGCGCCATCACCCCTCTATCTCCTTCCTCCCCTTTTCCCCGCCGCCTCGCGCTTACAGCAGCCTCAGCGGTCGGAGTCGGGGGAGGCCACCTAACTTCGGAAGGGAAGAGTGTTTTGGGAGGAGGTTTGGAAGGAAGGGAAGGCTTTTAGGATGAGGAGACGGAAAGGTGGGACACCACTGTCACGGAGTGAAGGGGGGAATGTGACAGTGGCCACTCGGGGCCCCGGGGACGCATCCCCTTGTACCGCTTCCTGGACGGAGGGGAGTCCAGGGCGGCACCCCCTGGGGGGGAAGCGCGGTGGTTATTAACCTTACGCAATAATGTATGTGCTAGTTTGCTCTATCTTAAATTGTTGTCTGCTGTCCATTTATGTCATTATATTTTTTCCATTTTCTTCATTAATTTGTAATAATTAGATAAGTTAAGAATTTCTTTTGCGTGAATCAAGTTGGTTGAAAGAGATCGCTTTTAGCGATAAGGCCGCCTTTTGTCTACCAATTATCTAACTACTGTCTTGTTGTGCATTTTGTAATTTGTGTTTTGGTGAACAATAAAGTGTTATATCTATCTGACTATATGTATCCATGATGCGAAAGATTGTGTAGAAATAGACGTGATAAAATAAAAGTATAATATATATGTATGATTTTACTTATATTAAAAAAAGGTATTTTCTCAATAACGCTTAGGTTTAAATTAATAATTAATAGTTTAAATATATTGTGTCCACAGTGTTCAAGTACGGTGTTTCAGATGACAGACAGACTGAAATCCTAAAAATATTTAAAATACGGTTTCTTATTTTTTATTAAAAACATATTGAATTAACAACAATTATAAAATCAATTATTGTTGGCAACTAGTTATAATAAAGTAATGTGTTAACCGAAGAAGATTCGAACATTGTAACTTGGATATTTGACTGAGTGGTAAAATGAAGATAGAGAATCCTCATATTTTGTTGTATTAAAATAAAATTATCAGCATTGGAATAGTAGCTTTTCTCTAAAATATTTTAATTAAAAAAAAAAAAATTCCCTAAAATATTAAAAAAAAATGTATAAAAAACCCACAAAGTTTATGGCCCCATATACAAGTCAAAATCGTGCACCCATAAAAGGATCTTAGCGAGCACCGCCCACTCTAATTGATTGCATAACCGGCTTTGTCATTCTTCCATTCATTCATTCATGCATTCATTCACGGGTGCAACGAGGTGCGGCGACAAATCGTCTCACAAGACTATCGCAAAAAACGATTTGGTAGGTTTTTAAACCGACTTTAGGGGACTTGAATTACCATGACGATTAAGTTTTTATGACAGACTAGCTGTCCCGGCAGACGACGTCCTGCCTGGAAAAGCTTCAATCGATATGCCGACAGCAACGCCTCCTACCGGGTCCAATTGTGAACCAAGTCAGAAACCTTCTTTGGCTCAAGCACAACAACTTTGCTAAAGATCATCACATGATCAAATGTATAGTTTACGATTCTATAAAGAACATACAGACAGACATTCATTTTTATATATATACGAAGATTAAAACGCCTAATTTCCCATTTAGTTTTGTTCTTGGTCAAATTTTTTTTGATGTCAGGTGACACATCATTCGCCTATATATCTAATTGAGTTTACTCCGGCATCAGTGACTGGCCAGCAATATAGTTACAATAGAACAAAAAAGTTCATAAAATTCAACTCTGTTCAAATTATTCCTTTACACCGGAGAAGACTTTTGGAAGGTCATAGAGATAAGTTCAAATTTTATTTTGCTGCCTCTTCTATGTACACCGCTTCGCAACGTATTATTGCTGTTAAGGAGAAGAAGCGGCAAGAAACTCCCCAGCAACACGTCTAGCTAAACATTGACATGTTAGACAATTACTTTTCGAAGAATTAATGGAGTTGCATGAAACAGTGCACCAGTAAGCGAAAGATATAATAAGAGGAAAGAAAATTATTATTATCATAATGACCAGACGAAGATCATATTGGTATGATACCACGCTCTCACGGTATATAATAGACGTATACCGTATAGCCCCTTTATTTTTTTAACAAAGGAAAACCCGATTGAGAGCCATCAGTCGCGTGTAGGGGGATGATCGCAGCCGGTGTGTGAGATCCTCCAGGTGAGGGTGGCACTAGTGCCTCTAGGCAGTACTAAATATGCTTTTTTGTCTACCACACCACAGTTAGAGATACTCACTCAAGCGCCTCGGTATTCCGTAGTTCACCCTTAATGCCAGGCTCACGGGTATATGGCCTAGCCTCCCCTTGACCCTGGCAGGCGGTGGCCCAATGGCCTCATCCACTGCCGGGGAATTTCTATACGTCCCCTGGTATGGTCTGTATCGCGCCCTACGGAAGGAGAGATGAGCGCGCGTAGAATACATCGCGCCCCCATCTCGACAGCATTATTAGGCGAAGATGAGATGCATCCTCTTTTGGTGGGAGCGGAGCAAAGACGCCTGCTTTCGTTCCCGTTTCGCCTCCTCTTTAGCAAGTATAGCGTGTCTGTAGAAGGAGGGGAGAAACGATTAACCCTGGGCTCTGGTTCCTCCCTCTATCCAACCTTCTCTATGCTACTTCCATATCCCTCCCCTCCTATCCTATCGCATTACTCCTCTATAATCCTCATATCTCGTCTTTAAAAAACAGCCGACGGTAACCACGTTGCACTAAGGAACGGAGAAAGAATACAATTTCCTACAGTGGGGCGGCCTGTCGTAAGAGGCGCCAAAACAATCCACAGCCAGGTGGTAGGGTATTTGCCCATTTCTATGGGTACTACCCCTGGTCTAAAATATCCCGCCATAATGTCTTCCGGCATTAGTGGCCAGCTTCCAGTCTCCCGTTAGAGAGCGGCAGCACATTGGTAGCAACTTTGGTGTTACAAATGTCTATAGGCGATGGTAACCGTCATCTATCAGGTGGGTCGTATGCTGAACTCATGTAATAAAAAAAATAACACTAGAAATAAAATTTCACGCGACAACCAAAAAGAAAAATGGAACATAGCTGTTTTATTATACCTACACACGTAATAATAGAGAAGAATTTCATGCATGCCTACTATTGTAAATTTTAAAATCATACATTTCTGTGTATTGTATGAGAGCTACTTGTATGAATTGTATGGTATGAATGGAATAAAATTTGTTATGGTGAACGATTATCTGTGAATTAGGGGTATTTTATTTGGGCGTTTAGGGAATTTTCGAGTGCCGTTAAATTGCATTGGCGTGTTTGGCAGATGTTTGGGAAGACAAGATGTGTCTTTGATATGGAGTAGCTCACTAGAGCTACCCGGTTGCCGACTAACATCAGCGCCGTGGATGCCGCGTTGTCAACCACTTAACCTCGTGTGGTCAGCGAATGAATGTCGTGTGATCCACGGATTACCTAATTGTCTGTCAGCTATTGGTTTATACGTGAATTATACCATTTTTATTGTAGTGTAGTTTTGAATTTGACCAATATCTCGTGCAATCACGAGTGAGATACAGTCTAAGATGGAGCACGCTGACCTAGAACGTTTCTTTTCATATAGGACTTGAAGACATCCAGGTTATAAGTATCGGGAAAGACAGACTCCGGCAATGAGCTCCACTCCTTTGCTGTGCACATTTAGTTGGTAGACGCAAAGCCCTTCGTTCTTATAGGTGGAATATCCAGCATATATCGATGTCGCTGGCCGGTGTGTCTGGTTGTCTGGCTGGACAACGCAGTCCCAAGTTAGTGCTGTTGGCACCACCAACATAAAATATTGTTTTTTATTACTTGCAACATTGTTACTGCATTTATTTTCTTCTTCGTATATAAGTGGTTATATTACAAGTTTTCACCCTATAACAGTGTTTTAACTTCCATCACTACATCGATCTGGGTATCCTAGGCCCACCACATCAGCGTGCAACAAATACCTTTTATATGTGCGAGGAGCTGCGCATAAGTGCAACAAGATTTTAAGAGATAGCAAGCCAAATGAACCGTCGGCAAAATAGGAAGCCGCTAATAGCATTTTTATCTCGATAAATTACGTCGTTTCTATGGAATGTCTTATCGATGCTGCAAAAAGGTTGTAATGGCAACGCGAACGAAGTTTCTGTAGCATTACTAGTATACAACAATACGAGCAATAAACAGACGACACGCAGTAAGATACCAATATCACCAATATCCCACCAATATCAGACCAATATCAGATCTAAAAACTTAACCACAAGCAACTGTTCAGAATCTCCCTATTATCAACAAAGGCGGGGCAAAGGACATTAATTTGGCATAAAATTCGTTATAATTCATCCTTAAAATTCATATAAAAAGTTACAGATAGCGGAAAGTGTGACATTATGGTATTTAATGATGCGTTAAATGGGAGCCGGGCAGAGAGTAGGAAAAAAGGAACAGATGTTTTTGCACGAGCCGCTTTGTTAGCTTTTATGGCTAACGGAGGGACATCTTATATCGAATTTATTGGATAACATCGTATAAATAGTAAATTTTATTTATACATGTTGTTGCGGATATAATCACCCTATCATCTCTTTCCCGGTACTCCCATAAGCGCCGCTCACCGCGAATATGTAGCTCGCTCGATTAGCAGCTAAGCGTCTGCTTAAAAGTAGTAACTTTAGTCCAGTCATTTAGGTTTCATCTGCGGAATAATTCTTCCTTACATGAATTTTTGTATGTACCTTTATTACGGCGTTGTCATAAAGCTGTGAAAAATCGACATTGATATCCTGCCGGCTAAAAAAGTTATAAAGGTCAAAAGGTCACAAAAATCAATTTTTCGCAAATATCTTGCGACCTGTTGCTTGGAGGTCAATAGAGATCATTACAAAAATTGTTTGTCATAAAATTATCTACAAAATCAAATCAATCCGGGACTAAGAGCGGAAGCTCGAGGCCCCCCCCATACCGGCACTAACACCATTACGCAGAGACGGTGACCTTGCACTGCATTCAACCAAGAACAAAGTTAAAAAACGTTAGTAATGTGGAGTTGCCTTTGTGATAGTTTTTAAAGAAGATATAGTTACATTTTTGTTGTAAATTTACAGATTGTAAAAAAATTACTGTGATTTTAATATTTCGTGTTCTTATATTATGTCAATATTTTTTATAATTGCAGAGTTTAGTTAACTTCTACTTTTCTTTATACAAAAATGAATGTTTATCTGTGTCTTTTATAGAATTGTAAACTAGACATTTGATCATGTGATTATCTTTAGCAAAGTTGTTGTGCATGAGCCAGAGAAGGTTTCTGAGTTGGTTGACAATTGGACCCGGTAGGTGGCGCTGCTGTCGGCATATCGATTGAAGCTTTTCCGGGCAGGACGACGTCTGCCGGGACAGCTAGTTTTGAATAAACTAATTGTGTCATGTAAGTGTTTTCATATTATTATCTAATTAGTGAAATTCATTCACATACATCGTTAACTTGTTTTATTTGTAGCTTTTTTTAGAACATTTCTTGTCTTCCATACAGCTTTTCCATTTTGTAATAGAAAATAAAACGCTTTTTATAAGCCATATCTACTCTCTAACACTTTTCTCGGGCCCAAAAATCCCCGTCTCCTTTGCAGCCCTTTTTTAGTTTTTACTTTGATCAGTCAGACTATTATTATGAATAAAATATCCGAAACATACTAATCAAAACAAGCTAATATATACAGACAAACATTATAATTAGGTGTAATGCAGTTCGTAGCAGCACGCGTACGCCACGAGCCCTTAATTACGTAGGTATGAAGGGCTGATGGTCGAAGGGTAAAGGACCAGTGGTGATTTTGGCAGATATTGATCCACACTTTATACGAGTATATTGTTACGACCGAGGTGCCGACAAAGACAAATCATACCTGCAGCCCTGTAGAAACACATTTTATTACCTTTCCGGCACTTGGACTTCTTTTGTTTACTTTGCGTTTTAAATTTGTGATTAGAAAAACAGCCCATTGTGTATTGTAATCTTTTATGGTAGTCATTTAGGTGTGATTGGATTTGTACAGTATAAAGCAATGCCCCAATTGAGAGATGAGGCAGTCAAGCGATAACCACGAGCGGAGCAAGACTTGTGTACATTCGGTAATCTATTTAGTGACGGACTTTGTGCGTGTTATTGTGCATTACATTTGGACTGTTCGTGTTCAGTTAAACATGTTTGTATAGTTTTAATAAACTCTATAATAATTCCATCGGCATTTTAATTCGAGTCTTGCAACTCGTAACAATATTACACTTTATTTGTTTTAATACGCAATTTCCTGCGGCCGGGCGGCCTGTCATAAGAGGCGACAAAACAACCCACAGCCAGGTAAGGTAAGGCATTTGCCCAACTGGATGCCTACCTTTTTTTTTTTGACGAGGGGAAATCCATTTCCGGAGACCACGCCGCGGGGGATCGGCAGCGTGGTACTGTGGGACTCGCCGGCCTAGTGCCGGAATACCCACTAAAACCCCCCGGTGTTCCTTCTTTCGCCGTTTTGCCGGGGCCACGGTACACAGCGTGAGCCTTACTCCGCGACTCCGGCTGGCGCTGGCGCCCCTATTACGGGGGCGGCCTCTCCTTGGCCGGGGATACATCGTCCCCGGCATCTCCCTATCCGATGTTAAGGGAATGAGGGGGTCACGCGGAACACCAACGCGCCCCCTCGCGGCTTGCGTGCGGGTGGGGCCGAATAGGTCCCCCAGGGGCCTCAACACCCGCGTGCCGCATACTTATGGTGGCCGGAGGTCAAACTTGACCCTCCGGCGCCGCTGTCTCGTCCGGTTGTTGCGGCGGGAGAGGAGCATAGACTCGCGCTCTCTCTCCCACTACGCCGCCTTCTTTGCGGACATTACTGCTTCGCAAAAGGAGGCGACGGCGTCCCAATTCGAGCTGCTCCCAGCCATGGACAGAACCACGGCCGGGAGCGAGAGGTCTTTTCCGATGATTGCGCCGAGGGCACGACGCTGATCATCCCACGCAGTACACTCTTGAAGAGTGTGCAGCGCCGTGTCCTCGGCGCCGGCACTACAATGATGGCACCCTGCCGTCTGCTCCCGCCCTATTTGACACAGGTACCTCCCGAAGCATCCGTGCCCCGAGAGCACCTGTGTCACGCGGAACGACAGGGCGCCGTGCCGTCTGTCAATCCAGGATTGTAAGGCGGGCCGAATAGCCGCGATTATACGGTGGCCAGCGCTGGGGTGCGCTAATCGTGTCGCCCACTCTGCCATGAGATCACGCCGGAACTCCGCCCTTTTGCCCTCGATTTCGCGGGGCACGGGTCGGAAGTCCCGGCGGAGTGCGTCCTTGCGCCACTCATAGAGGCGAGAAAGAACTTTCGCCTCTAGATCCCATGGCAGGGATCCAGCAAGGAGGGAGGCCGCCTCAAAGGAGATCGTGCGATATCCTCTTATAGCCCTGACGGCCATCACGCGCTGCGGTCTGCGCGGGAGCGCGACGGTCTTGGCCGTCAGGTGCTTCGGTACTCAACTGAAAGTTGTTATGGCGTCATACTCTAACGTAACGCCGTAATAAAGGTATATATATAAAATCAAATAGGAATTATTCCGCAGATAAAACCTAAAATGACTAGTTACTACTTTTAAGCAGACGCTTAGCTGCTAATCGAGCGGGCTACATATTAGCGGTAAGCGAGCTTAAGGGAATTCCGGGGAGAGATGAGAGTGATTCTATCCGCAACAATATGTACAAATAAAATTTACTATTTATACGATGTTATCCAATAAATTCGATATAAGAAGTCCAAAAAAATATAAATATCTATAGCCATCATTACCTCAATCACAGCCCGCTGGATTACAGACCTCTGTGATACCATGCTTTCATAGAATATATTTTTTCTTTCGGGTACAATTTAAAAATAGGAATGTTAAACGTAGTTTCACATCGAACATTAATTGTACCACGAACTTATCTGTCAACTGTAAGTGCACGAACAAAAACGACTATAACGACATTATATTCAAGTAGTTTCGTAACCACAAATCTCATTTGAAGGGTTACAAATAAAAAGTATAATTCCAAAATGGTAATTATTTTATTGTATTGTCACATTAAGTACCTTTTATTTAATATAATAAAAGAAACTTATCCAATTACATGAGTGCTAAATCAAAGCAAACACTTGAATGTTGAAAAAACCACTATTAATTATTTGTATTCACTATTCCCTTATTTTTAAGCACTTTTATTAACGTTGTAAGTGTTCATACATATGTTTCTATAGCCTCTTTTACTTCTGCACTATCGACCAAAAATAAAACGTACCTCAAACAATTTAAAACTTAACTCTTTTTTGACATATTGTATGTACTTACGTCTTTTTGGTATTGAGAATTTATCCCTATTATATTTTTTATAAACAACGTAGTTTATGCTTTACACGTTTGAAAGAAGATACAAGATTGATTGGCATTGTATTCGGGAATTCAAATAACGAATCGTATAAACAATCAAATGCTTACATCTAATACAATCCTTTTGCATTTCATTTCAAAAATTTATACCTTATTATTTGTACAATAAGGATGACAATCAAGAAAATGCGAGGCAAATATAAATTTGTGTAAATCGACCGAATGACAAAGTGTGACGAATGCACCCAGTTGGTACTATTGAATTAAACATTTAATTTGTTTTCTTTATACATTAACAAATGTTTGGAATTGTAATAATGGCTTCAAAAGTGAGGACAAAAGTTACAATTCGCCACGCAAAAGGCATTATTTTAATTATTAACACGTTGAACGCTTTACGGCCCACCGGTGAGCCTAGCGTACTATTCCGTTTGAGCCATGCTAAATCCATGAAATCGCAATTTTTTATTAACTTCAGATTTTCATCCCAAAGTTTATAAAATGCGGTAATATGCATAGAAAATAAAATTTAGCGACTTTTACCGTCTAGTTTTAGTAATATAGCAAAAGGCTCACCGGTGGACCCTATGGCCTCCTACAAAGGAATGCCGATTATCCGTTGGCGGGGGCCGCAGGGTCACGCCGTGGCCCACCCGCGCGTGCTTCGTCCACAGCGATGAACTTCGGCCGGTCAGTATTGCGCGTATAAGTACCACTCCTCATCCTCATCCTCGGATTAGCAAGTACTTTACTTGATAATGAAACCCATTTGGTGGGAACAAACCGAAAAAACAGGAGGCACCTGCCAAAAACTGTCGTAAGTACTAAACTCAAAAAGAGAGAATACATTGCTAGAGAATGTCGTGATGGTATTACTGTAATGAAATGGAGGGACAAAAGAGAAGTGTTGGTTTTGTCAACCAAACACACAGACCTATTAGTAAAAATAAGAAAGCGTCAGGGTAATGTAGTAGTCATGAAACCGCAGATTATTGTCGACTACAACAAAGCTAAAGGAGCAGTCGATTTATCAGATCAGATGTCTGCATACTCGTCGCCGTTGCGGAAATCCGTAAAGTGGTACGAAAAGTTAGGCTATTGACTTACTACTTAATATGGCGATGGTAAATGGTCTGACTCTGTACAAATCAGTAAGTAAAAAATACATGCACATGGTAGATTTGAGAAGATTTATAATGATGAATCTCTGTGTAGTGCAACAAAATACTGCGGCTGTAGAAAGACCGAAGAGAATCAAACACGTCCTGGAAAAGAAAGAGGGATTAGCTAGAAAAGTTAGAAGAACATGTCGCCAATGTTACGCAGAAAACGTACCAGTCATGGGCAGCAAACAGGCTAAAACAAAGATGAAAAACGTATCTACTTATTGCCAGAACTGTCCAAATAAACCTTACTTTTGTTTACCTTGTTTTAACAAAATTCATCATTGATTTTTTTATGTATTATGACTGGCTAGTTGAAGAATTGTTAATGTGATAATAGAAAGAAGTGCCATAATTGTGATTGTTAAGACTTTATAAATATTTTTAATATGAACCTTTGTAAACGTTCAATGCGAGATTTTTATATGGTGAAGAAGAAAATGTTATGTTCTTTTGTATTCTAATAAATAAATATTCGTAATTATTTATTGGTTTGATTAACTATATAATCAAAATAAAAATTTCTACTGAATCTTAAGACAACCCTAGCAACTTACAATAAACTCAATTTTTTTTACAAGTTTCTGTAGGATTTGAAAACCACGCCGTCCGACTACGCTACAGGGCCACGCGGCTCATTTCTATGTACGTTTTGTTTGATAGCTTCAATCTGTGGCTTGTAGGAAGCGTTTTTGTTGGACCCGTCGTGCGGCTCACAGGTGACCCACATGGCTTGAACGGTACAGTAACGAAAGGCTCACCGGTGAGCCCTGTGGCTTGTACGGAAAATCTCTATTTTTTATACGGCGTTCAACGTGTTAAAGGGTGTTTACTAGATTATTGTATTTGAATTTGCATAATATATTGATGACGGGTTGTGAAGAATACTTATATTGTAAAATGTAATTCCTGTATTGTAAAGAATCATATTGCACATTATTGTAAAAAATACACCGAATTTGGATTATTAATGGACGCAAAATAACTATAAATTTCTATAAATTACGCCATCCAGGAAGTATATTATAATAATAAATTTAAATACTAAACATAATTTTTAATACCTACTAACTTTCAAGGAATTTCGAATTTCAAGTTGAGAAATCCTGTAAATATACAAATATCTCGAAGCTATTTGTATATTTTTTTATTGCATGATTTTAGCACAAAAGCAGACGGGGCTGAGAGGCCTACCTGATGGAAAGCGGTTATAATCGCCTATGGACATTTAATAGCACCAATGTGCTGCCGCTCTCTAAAGGGAGACTGGCTACTAATGCCGGGACATAACTCAATGTTGTTATGGCGGCATATTCTAGACCAGGGGTGGTAGCCATCCAGGTGGGCAAATACCCTACCACCTAGTTGTGGCTTGTTTTATCGCTGATTACGACAGGCCGCCCGGCCGAAGGAAAGTGTATTCATTCTCCGCTCCTGCACGGAATTATATGTAAAAAAATAAAATAAAATAATAGTGTGAAAATTCAAGATATTTTATTATACCACAATATTACTTACATACATACATACATAACTTCACGCCAGGTCCCTTGCGGGGTAGGCACGAACAGAGCGCCATTTAGGCTTATTCTTACACACCTCACTTTCTTCTTTGACATTCATAGTTCTTGTCATGCACGCTCGTCTGTTTTTAAGGCTCCTGACATCACCTTCTGCTAACACATGATCTATTTGATCATGGAAAGTGTGTCGTGGCCTTCCGCGACTTCTGCATCCATCCACTTTTGCACTGTATATCTGTTTAGTCATTCTTTCATCATAAATTCTTTCCACATGCCCGAACCACCGGAGCATTCCTTTCCTTACCTTCACCCCGACACTCTCTTTCGGACCAACTCTCTTTCTTACTTCGGTATTACGAACGCGGTCCGCGAGCGTCACTCCGCAGATTTTGCGCAGTGCTCGCATCTCGAGCGCGTTTACTCTACTTTCATGCTCTCTGTTCCATACCCAACTCTCGCTTCCATACGTGAGCGTAGGTACCAGCACCGCATTGTGTATGGCAAGCTGGGCCTTCTGGCTGAGATTATTATATATTATAATATTACTTGTACTAAAAAAAAATAGTTTAGTCATCCCTAATTCCTCTTTAAATCATTTTCACTATAGTTACTTCTTCTTAAACCTCGAAGCATAGAATAGAACATAAGACTTGTTGCTACTATTTCAACTCAACTATTAAGTGTACCTCTGTAAATAACATTAATATAGAATGAGGTGATTGCAGCAATAAATTCGATGGACCGACAGCGGCTGGAACCCTCTTAGTTGTATATAGGTATTTGAGACTTAGAAAGCCCCTACACTTAATGTTCACAGTTTCGTACGTCTAAAACTGGTACAAATGTCTTATAAACAAGGATATATAAAAATACAACATAAATATTGATGTGGCATAATTAATTATAAATACAATAATCAATTTTCATGTTGAAATATGTTTAAAACAATATAAAGCTTATGTAATAAAACTACGTTTTAACGGTTTGAAGCGCGGTAATTTATTTGATTTTTATTATTCCGACGTTTGATAAGGAAACCCAAAAATGTGAAGTGTCATTGAGTATTATTAAATTATAACCATACACAAAATTAAAAACTAAATATTTAAAATGAACAAGTTGGTGGTGGTGGGCTAAATAAAACTTTAACAATACTCATTGACACTTCATATCTTTGTCTTCCGTGATCACCGTCACTGAAAATTGGCCGAAACGTCGGAATAATAAAAATCAAATAAATTACCGCGCTTAAAACGTAGTTTTATTGTGTATAAAATCTCGAAAACTTAAGAAAAAGTAAAAAAAAGTATATAAAAGTTAAGATTTAAAGTATATTATTTTGAATTTAATTTATTAATTTAACTTGTTCGTCTTTTTTCTTATTTAATAATTTAATGGCAGTAAGCTTAAGGATGAGATTTAATAAATTTTAATTTAAAAATGATAATTAATTTTTATTATATCTAATTTAAGAATATACAACTTTATATTTCAAGTCTTAAGATTAATTTGTAATCGGTATATAAATATGTTTTTTTATTAGTTACAGATAAATGAATTAAAACGCTAAAAGCCTTTGGTAAATATTATGAAAAAACTAAATTTGCTATATTTTGATACTTTAATACAAACTTTAAGTTAGCTGTAAAGTTTTACTTTACATGCATAACATCATATATACATATTATTACGCCTATTTTCCATGGGGGTAGGCAGAGACTATAGATCTCCATTTGCGGCGATCCTAACAAACAACTTTCGTTTCATCTACTTTCATAAACTTTCATCTACATTCCTCTTGATACATACACGTTCATTCGAGATGTTTTTTTACCTGACTTCGTTTTTACTTAAATATGTCGCAAATGGGAAATTTACTTCCAACATTGAACAAAGTTGATGGCGACTTTTATAAGCAGTTTTTAGAACTAATTTAAAAATTCAAACAATGTTATATTTAAATTCTTACCCTCGCTCTTCTCTCATCTTCTCCAAATCAGTTGGAGTTGGCACAATATGTCTTCCTTCCATACTCCTCTATTCTGGCATACGTCCTGCATCACGCTATAAGCCATCGTGTCAGTCTTCACACAATCCATCCATCACGTTTCTGGTATACCATTACGTTTGTACCCATTTTGTTATCAGGTGACTTTCATCCCTACTCATTACATGTCCATATCACGTTAGTCATTTTCATCTAAATTTTGCAATCACGGATGTGAACTTCAAAGATGGATTGAACTTGCTAATTTTTAAATGGCATACATATCAAGCGAAAGACTTTCAACACTTGTATTCTCCCCTGCATGACATACAGCTGCGAGACATGGACATTAACGGACAAACACAGGGAAAAACTTGCTAAAACAGAAAGAGCAATGGAAAGAAGCATATTGAATATCAGGCTTAGTGACAGAATCCAAAATTCGGAAATAAGGAGGAAGACAAAAGTAACAGATATAACAACTCGCATAGATCATCTGAAATGGAGTTGGACGGGACATATGCTACGTTGCAAATAAATGGAGCAAGCAAGTAACCTTATGGTACCCAAGAGGGGACATCAGAAGACAGGGGCGTCCAAAAACAAAATGGAGCGACGATATCCGTCTAACCTTGGGACCATACTGGACCAGAGTTGCCGAAGACCGAGTTCAATGGAAAGAGCTGGAGGAGGCCTATGCCAAGAGGCACGCCGAACTGCGTGATATACTATAACATAAGAAACAAAATAGAAAAAGAAAAAAAATTAAATTGCATGCATTCGGAATAAAAGGGCTTTATTATTAATATTTAAATGCCACGTCGAATTCTCTTAAATATCTTCGCAACTCCACGGCTCTTGTAATCCTGACAGAGCGTCTCGTGGTGTATTTACGTGGTGAAGGTCAAAGGGTGTCTCCAAATCAAGCGTTTAGATTGCTCGCATTGCCAGACCAAGTTATTGTGAGAGACAATACAATAAAGCTGACTTTTTGGTACTTGTATTTTCTCAGCGAGTCTCTGGGGGCTTGAAGAGTCTTACCATTTCTGAAATCAGAAATATATTTCTTAGTATTGTTACCAGTTACGGGACTTGAATTAAAATGCCGTTAGAATTACTATACAGTTTATTAGAACTATACAAACACGTATAACACAGGTACAAATATAATAACACGCGCAAAGTGTGTTACTAAATACAGGGTGGCGCAATAGAACGTGCATATTGCATCATCTTTTTTCGCGGGGTAGAAAGTGCGCGGGCGGGGGGAGCCTGCATCGTTGGGTAGGCGGGCTCATGAAGTTTTAGTCACTATGAATCACTTCGACGAGAAGCGTCGCGCATTTTGCGTGCGCGCATTTTACGAGAACTCTCGTTCATACATCGTTACTAGGCGTTTATATTGTTCTGAATATGGACTACGGCAAATTAGTGAAGCTCCGAGTGCTAATTTAATTAAAATATGGGTACAGCGTTTTGAAGAGACTGGTTCAACGTTTAAACCATAAGCAAAAGGTCGTCCAAGAACATCTAGGACCAACGACAATATTGAGAGAGTTATGCAGTCTGTACGAGGAGATCCACAAATGTCTACTCGCAAGAGATCGTCTGTCTTACACTTATCGCGACGAAGTTTGCAACGAATTTTAAACTTGGATCTTAAACTACATCCTTACAAGCTGCAGTTAACACAAGAATTGAAAGAGTCTGACTCCGGAGCAAGGCTCGCATTTGCTAATGAAATGCTTCGATTTTCCAATTTTGACAATATCCTTTTCTCAGATGAGGCCCACTTCCATATCAATGGGTTCGTAAACCGTCAAAATTGTCGTTACTGGAACAGTGAGAATCCCAAACTCAAGCATCAGAAACCACTACATAGTCCTAAAGTGACAGTATGGGCAGCAATCTCTGGTAGAGGAATAATTGGACCGTTTTTCTTTGAAAATGCGCGGGGGCAAAACGTCACTGTTAATACCGAACGCTATGTTGCGATGTTGGAAGGTTTTTTGACTCCAGAGCTTGAAAATTCAAGAATAGTGAATTCTAGGACTTGGTTTCAACAAGACGGAGCTACTTGTCACACATCAAATGACTCCATGGCGGTTGTGAAACAGATGTTCCCTGGCAGACTGATTTCGAAAAGAGGTGACTTTTTTTGTGGGGATACCTCAAGAACAAAGTCTACAGCAATAATCCGAAAAACATCGATCAGCTCAAGGAGAATATCCGTGGTGAAATGGCAGCAATTACACCAGCATTACTGAAGAAAGTTTTCAATAACTTCCGTTTGCGATTAGAGGAGTGTCGTCGTAGAGAGGGTCATCATTTAGACGATGTTATTTTTAAAAAATAAACTTCAGTTATTTCTTAATAATACCTCAGTTTTATTTTAACTATACCTTTTGTATTTATTTTTTAATCAATATTTTAAATATTCACGTTCTATTGCGCCACCTTGTAGATTACCGAATGTAGTACACGCGTCTTGCTCCGCTAGTAGTTATCGCTTGACTGCCTCACCCCTCTGTTGGGGCATTGCTTTATATTGTACAAATACAATATGTCTGTGGACTGAATTTCTAAGAATCACACCTGGCTAATGACATACAATACACAATTAACTATTTTTCCAATCACAGATTTTAAACACAAAATAAACAAAAGAAGACGGCCATAAAAGCGCGTCAATGTTAATAGCTCAAACACTGATAGGTAATAAATGTGCTTTGTTTAGAAATATACAGGGGGCCCAAATTGTAACAGTATATTTCGTAAACAACTTTAATGTAATTTGACGGCTTCCGTGGTTAAGCCCGCTAAGTCTTAGCAGGGCGAACTCGCTGAAACTTCTTCTCGGGCTTTGTATTACCCGTCGTCCGTTCTCAATTAGCTCATTGTGTCGCCCATTGGCGGGCATCATTAGATTCATCTCCCTCTCATGGCAACAGTCCTGCCGAGGTAAAACTTCTTATCGAGCTCCCTCAAGCAGGTTGCCCCCGGGCCCCAAAAACCCCGGTAAAGTTGTGAGGTCTTCGGACCAACAACATAAAGTCAAGTCAAATAAAAAAAAAATCGCTGAAACGTAAAGGCTCCGGGTTCAATTCCTGGTGTGCTAAATTTCGGAAACAAACTCTCCGTTATTCGGCCCCGGAGTGTTCCATTGTACATTATCCATAACATAAGCGTAACTAGCTTAGTTTGGGGATATATAATGTGTGTTTGTCTCCAGATTATCTCTCTCTCTCTTTTCTTTCACCATATCCCAATTACTTGGGGTTGGCACAATATGTCTTTTCCTTCCACACTCCTCTATTCTGACATACATCTTCTGTCACACCACGTATCATCATATCATCCTTCACACAATCCATCCATCTTTTTTTGGTCTACCAATACATTTGTATCCATCCATCTTGTACTTTAACATTCTTTTTGTCCAATGTTTATTCTCTAGATTATTACTATGTGAATTTTATAAATTGTGATGATGTGTTTTTAGTAATCTTCTTTCTTGAACATTTGCACGCCTTATAGGCAAAACATGTGATCCTTGCATTCTAATGTCACCTCAAATTTATGTACCATGTTTTAAGCAAATAAAATGAATTTGAAGCTTTGTACCCCTTTTAGAGAAAATTATATTCTTTCTCTGTTCCTGCACGGATCCAATTATAATTTTGAACATTATTAAGTTTCTGTTGTCAAAGACTATATTTCTATAAACACAGATTTCGCTCAGGCTGCACTGTTAATGTGTACAATAAGCAAAAGAGTATAATATGGGCTGAGTCTATTCGTACAGTCACCGTACGAATAAATATAATTTATTCGTCCAGTACCCGTACAAATAGTCACATCGAATGGCTGAGTCTATTAATACGGGTACTGTACGAGTACACATAGGGACTAATCGTGTATGTGTCGGAAAATTATTTTTGGGTGGTTATAAAAAAAAATAACCACGACTAACCTATATTAAAAATGTTCCGATTTGTTCATAATAAATAAATGTGCCGTGTATCTATACCCCACCCTCATTTTAGAATTTATTTATTTATTTTTGTTTTCATGTTTTCAATAATTCTTTAAAACATGTCATTAAAAACCTAACCTAACCTAATTAAAAAACAAGCTAATCATCCAATACATACTTAATTTAAAAAAAAAATTGAATGTCTGTACGAATAAATATAATTTATTCGTCCAGTACCCGTACAAATAGTCACATCGTATAATATGCGTGTGTGTCTCAAATAAATGGTAATGTGTGTAATGTTTTCTTCTATTGATTTATGGCCTTACTTACAATCGTTTGTTAAATTTTAAGAAACTGCTCAACAACTGGTTAACGAAAATCTTACCCATAAATTCCTCTTAAGGATTAGAGGTGGTGGTAAAGTTAGTCATAAATAACTGTCAAAAATAACCAATATCGAGAGGTAGTTTAAGTGACTGCTAAGAGGCAACAAGGCAAGTTTTATTTGAAACAGCCATTGAATAGGGGCTTAAGAATCTCTTATTTAAGAAATGGCTAATCATTTCTTAACGAGATTATTATAAGTAAGGCCCTTAGTGTATAATAATAAATCGCTTAAAACCGTTAAAATGTACTGTTATGATTTAATGTTTTTATGAATATTTTGTTTTAAATATTAACATTCGTTGCTTCTCTATATAAGCTATAAGTGTGCGAATTGTATACTCCTCCGTCCAAGCAATTTTCGTAAAAAGGGGCAAAAAGTTTTTGCTTCACATATTAATATAATGATAAAAAGACTTTGCTGTCTTCGCGTTTTTTTTAACCGTCGTTGTAAACCATTATTAAACCAAACGCCGTCACGGCAACACGGACGAAGTTGCACTGGCACAGCTGGTAGCCACTGCACTAAAATCGATGTTTATTTTTAAATACCACCACACACGATTGCGTGTTAGACTTTCATATAATTTTCGAGGAGGTGTAAACCAAATTCTCTTTATATAGACAGACAGATAAACGATTAGTTGTTACACATGATATACGATTTTAATACTGTTCCAACACGCAATTTAGTATTTTAGGTGTTTTTGGGGTGTATAGCTAAATCGTAAAAGTAATTTCTATCTATACTTTCATCTTTTTTATGTTTGCTTATATACAAACAGACAGACGAGTCCACTTGATGGTAAATAACTACCGTCGCCCATTGACATCTGCAATACTTAGGGAGCCGATGCGTTGCCTACCTCGTTGAGGCTTAAAATATCAGTTACGCCCTTGTTTAAGTGCTCCATGTTGTGTAGCGCTCTGGGAAAACCGCGGGAGGGAGCTCATTCCACAGCTTGCTCTCATATGGCATAAAGAAGCGAGCGCTACGTAGAGTGGATGACTTCCAAGGGTCAAAGAAGTGTGGCTGAACTCCCAGTCGCCGGCGAGCAGTGCGGTGGTAAAATGGCGTCGTAGATACCAAACCTAACACTTCAGAACCATCCCCATTCTGCAGACGCGCGGTAGAACGCGCTTAGAGCGCCATCGCCTCTTCTGAGACTTAAAAGGTTCTAAACAGTCTGTAAGTACAGGATCGTCGACAATCTTGTCCCTCTTTACGTTTTATAATGTACTAGCGACCCGCCCCGGCTTCGCACGGGTGCAATGCTGATACAAAATTAAATACACTACAGAAAAACTTGTATTATACATATAAACCTTCCTCTTGAATCACTTCAATCTATTGGAAAAAACCACATCAAAATTCGTTGGGTAGTTTTAAAGATTTAAGCGCACATAGGGATATAGGGACAGAAAAGGCGACTTTGTTTTATACTATGTAGTGAGTAGTGATAGTGAAGTGATGTATAACAGTTGGTTTCGTTTATTTAGTGGATTTCGGTTATAATGACAATGAAAGCATCCCTATGGTTACGTCATATACATACTAGAGCACTACTAGGCAGTAGCTTTATTTTACTTACACAGAAATTTAATTCGATTTTTTTACACATATATAAATACATATATACATACATAACTTCACGCCAGGTCTCTTGCGGTGTAGGCACGAACAACAGAGCGCCATTCAGGCTTATTCTTACACACCTCACATGCTTCTTTGACATTCATAGCTCATGTCATGCCCACTCGTCTGTTTGTTCTTAAAGCACCTCACATCACCTTCTGCTAGTTCACGATCAATTTGATCATGGAAGGTGTGTCGTGGCCTTCCGCGACTATATGAATAGTATATATGTAATGTAGACCCAACCCAGTAAAAGATAGAGGATGGTGATATTATTATATAAACAACAGCTATGCATAAAGGTGAGTCGAAGCCAGTCTGATTTGAAAAATCAAAAAATACTGCAAACGACATGTTGTTTTTGAGAACGCAGGTATTGTGAGTAAATTGAATTTTGTTTTTACGTTTAAGTGTTAACAAATACAGGTAATAAAATGTGTTTTTTTTTCAGATATGCAAGTGGATTTTGTTTTTTTTTTGTTGGAACCTGAGTTGTATGTGGTAACAATATCAGTGATTGCTTTCCCTTTAAAAACAGAAACTACCCAAAATTAAGTTGGCACAGTATTCCTTGAAGGTGGCGATTTGGTAGATTTTGTTAGGTATCACGAAACAACAGCTATTTTAAGACAGATTGCTTATTGATCTGTTGTAGTGAAATAACAAGGATTTGTTAGTGAATACGAGTGTTATATTTACTAAACATTTTGGTGGTATTTGTAACAGGTATTAACAAGTTGCTAGACATATTAGATTGCGAACATTTTATTGACGGTACTTCCATGTAATTTATAGTATTTAAGCCGGGTTGGTCCCATTCCTTGTGTCATCTTGGTTATATCTAAATATGTTGCTATCAAATGATTAAACAACGTTATTCTTTCTCATGTTTCTGTGGCAACGATATGTGTTTATTGATTTACTACGCGTAGTTTCGATGATGATGCAAGTGACTGCGAAGATATTGTTTTGCGTGATGTGTATCTTTCACAATTCTATACATGCTCATCGCATTATTGCTAATCGATGACAAAATACATAATATATCCCAAAAACATGAATACCCTTTTTGTTGATCTCGTGCTTTGTGATTTTTTTGTAAAGACTCGTGGCGGCCACCTGGCGTCGCTCGCATTATGGACGCCCGTCGACATTAATAAAAGTTAAGTTACCCATAAGTAACCACACCCACTGATTCGAAGGTGAAAAAGACAGATGCTGCTGGAATGTCTTGTAGCAAATACATTTTTGTATATATCAAGGAATTTAGAGAAAACATAATATATAAAATATGTAGTTTTTTAATTATACTCTTACCAATCATTCATTTTTTTAGAGTAAACACATTACAAATGTCACTATTGTCATTATTTTTTTTAGATTTATGGCTTGGCATCCAGGCCTTTAAGCCAGATTTTAGTTTACAATATAGTTTTTTTTTCTTAAGCCTATGTGTAGAGTAGCTGAACTGTAGGTTATTAGCTGGTGCCATTAAAGGAGTTCTTGTGACAACTCAAAAAACATAAATGCTACTCAAGACCTATCAATATCCTACAACTATTGTTTGTACTATTTATATTAATTTTACACATTTTTAGAAAATAAAACTGCACAAACCTCCTCATTATTGTCATATTTCGTTTAATGCACAGACTATAAACGATAGTTTTGCAATAATGCGATGAGCATGTATAGAATTGTGAAAGATACACATCACGCAAAACAATATCTATACTGTAAACGATAGTTTATAGTCTGTGCATTAAACGATTCATACATAAATTTAAAAAGTTTGCAATAAAAAATATATTTAAAAACAGTGCAAGACATAATTTTGCTCTTGTTATATCGTTTACCCAACCAACAACCAACCCTCAGTGAGGGTTATATGTTCGTGCCGTTTGCTGTCGAGACGCTTGGACCGTGGGGTCCTGAGGCCATGAGCCTCTACCAAAATTTATCAAAACGACTCATCGACTCTTCAGGTGATCAGAGGGCTGGTGCCTACCTCGGCCAACGGATCAGTATGGCGATCCAGCGAGGAAACGTAGCCAGCCTTCTGGGCACCTTACCCATAGAAGACGGTGATCTGGGCTCAGTATTCTACTTATAGTCTTGAGGGACTATGGCTAGAATACAATACAAATAAGTTAAGTTTTCTTACATTGTATTCAATAGTATGTAATTTATATTATAATATAGTATAATGTTATATATATAGGTATGTTATATATACACATAAATATATTAATAAAAACAAATCGCTCATATATCTTTTATGCATAAAATATACAATATATGGCTTTTTATTAGAGATGCCACGAATGTTCGGTTTCTCTCGATATTCGGCCACTATTTTAACTATTCGGCACCCGGCCAAGCAAAATATTCAAAACATCTGTAGTTAAAACGTAGCGCAACTATCAATAATATGAGATTGACATATAAATATGTCGGAGGGAAGCTATGACTATGACGATATGACGATGTATTGTTGACTGGATGTATAACGCACAATATCATTTGTGTACATAATAATTACTTCTAAAATTCTTAATGTAATTTAATTAGATTTGTCAAATGTTTCTATAACTTCAAGATCGTTCTAACCTAATAAAAGTTATTGTAATTTAATAAACGACCAATCGGAGCAGAGCATATGGCGGAGCGGGGTCAGAGACGCCCTCTATACTTTGAGTAGTATCTACTTCGGTAGACGGAGGAGTTTTTGTGGCACATTTGGTTGATGGCAATAGGTCGAGTTGGACCATGGAGTATTTTAAAGAAAGTATTATAGTTGGAAGTATGAGCGGTGCCCTGAACCCGCTGCTCGGTCTAAACTATGTCATAATGTTGATCAAATCTAAATTCAAAGTGTATAAACTGTGGCTATTGTGTTTTATGCTCGCATTTTATCCTGATGACGCCCACTAAACATGCAATAACTAAAGATGTCGTGAGAACGAGGCCGTTCTGCGACAAATATATTTCATGAAATATTTTTTAGTAATATGTGCTTTTTTACGATTAGATATTCGCCCAAATAGTACACAGTTAAAAAATGGCTAAATACCGAATAGGACGAATAGTTAAAAAAGATTGAATACAGAATAGATCAAAATGGCCGAATACCGGATAGTTAAAACAGACTTAATACCGAATAGTCATAAAATGGCCGAATGCCGAATAGTTAAAAAAGTGGCCTAATACCGAACAGTTACAAATGTGACAGAATGTTAAAAAGTGGCCAAATTCCGAATAATTTAAAACTTGACCAAATGCCGAATAGTTAAAAAGTGACCGACTGTCGAATAGTTAAAAAAATATCCGAACACCGAATTGTTAAAAAATATCCGAACACCGAATTGTTAAAAAATATCCGAACACCGAATTGCTAAAAATATCCGAACACCGAATTGTTAAAAAATAACGAAATAGCTAATAGTTACATAAATGACCGAATATCGAATAAAGGCCGAAATTTCTTTATGCCTCTGACAAACACATAGGCAAATGGGCGGCCATGTTGTCACAAGAGTTCCGCTGTTGCCAAAATTGATACGGAACCTTAAAAATAAGATACTTATATAGCAAAAACAATGACTAATCGGAACCACAAACGGCTGGGTCTAAGAGTCCGTTTAATGGAAGGTAGTAAAACTAAACGAAACTGCGCTTACTAGGTGCTGCTGTTTGATTACATTCACGGCCCCATCGGCCGGCGGCAATCTGCGGTCCCTCCCCTCCACCCCCCGCACCCGCGGCCTGTGTTACAGATAAACGATACGGTCAGCAAATAAATTAACTCCAAAAACCTAATTTATATTACTATTCCTCACATGTATGCGATTTTTATTGCCTGAAGCGGGTAAACAGATACACGAGCCACCTGATGAAATTATGGCTACTACCCCCTGGTCTAAAGTATGTCGCCATAACAATCTTGGGTTGTGCTCCGGCATTGGTGATCAGGTTCTAGTCTAGTTAAGAGAGCAGCAGCGCATTTGTAGCACCTTTGGGAAATATCGGACAGACAGACGGAAAACTTAAAAATTGCTTTTTCAGAAGCTCCGGGTCCGAAATATCCTTCCCCCCCGAGTTTTTAATATTTTGGTTTTGACATTACTAACAGACACTTCAACTTTATTTATTTGTATACTAGCTGCGCCCACGATTTCACCTGCGTGGTGATGGAAAATTGTTATATTATGGATAATTCACACTTTATCTTTATGAATTGTAGCCTATGTGTTTGTTATTCTAATGTGAAAGCTATATTACTGTAAAGTTTCATCAAAATAAATTCAGCAGTTTTTGCGTGAAAAAGTAATAAGCATACATCCATTCTTACAAACTTTCGCGTTTATAATATTGTTACGAGTTTAGCTGGACTCGAATTAAAATGCCATTACAATAATTACTCTAGAGTTAATTAGAACTATAAAAACACGTATAACACAAGTACAATAACTGAACACAACAAATCCAAACGTAATGCAAGAATCTATGTTCACCCGGCAACGTTGCCACAGTTCCTAAAATTAGCATATAACACCTGGCTAAAGATGCTAATGAGCGAGTACAATAGGACAATACGCTGTTCTCCACATTAACTTAGAAACATATGCCAATAAATAAGTGAACAAAAGAGAAGGATCATGAAAGGATTACAACTAGTTCAAATGCCGACAGGTAATAAAATCTGCTTCTACAGCTCTGTACGTGGAATTTGTCCCTGTCGGGGGGCTAAGCTAAAACAATATTTATAGGTTATTAGCGAATGTTTCTGCTATCCCTACTCCACTAACTAACCACTAAAGGATTTATGTAGTGAGATGCGGTCATCCGCCGCATAGCGGTTGTTAACTATTATTGAACAAACTATTAAGTCCTATAAGCCAATTATTTCTGTTTTCACCTTTAGTACAATTAACAACAGCTTAAGCATTACAACAACAATATTAAACAGGTGTATTTACACATTACCTAACCCTGAACATCCGTGCTTCTCCGTGCAGGAACGGAGAAAGAATACAATTTCCTGCGGCCGGGCGGCCTCTCGTAAGAGGCGACAAAACAACCCACAACCAGGTGGTAGGGCATTTTTCCGACTAGATGGCTACCACCCCTAGTCTAGAGTATGCCGCCATAACAACCTCGAATTGTGTTCCGGAATTAGTGACCAGGTTTCAGTCTCCTTTAAGAGAGCAGCAGCGCATTTGTGTATTGCAAATGTTCATAGGCGATGGTAACCGCATTCCATCAAGTGGGCCGGCTGCCTGTCTGCTAACCTCCTGAAAAAAAAAGTTAACGTTTGGTGTTTGTTAAACTGCTTATGTATAATTTCCATTTAAAACAAGTCTAAATAAACATAATTTTCTTTGTTACTTTCTGTATAATTACAATTAGTTTTTCGTATAAAGACCGCGACTTGGCTTTGGCGTTTGTAGATGTTGTTCGTTGAAAGAAGAAACAAGGAATGAATAATGGGGTGGCGTGCCCACACCGTCTTGGGATAGCGGCCGATCCCTCTCCGCTCTTCAATTGTTCTTAAAAGACAAATTGGTCCTATTAAGTAAGGAGAGAAATTGGTCGTAAGGGTTCCCCCTTTTTGCCACCATTTGCGGCACGGCGTGTACAGTAACCCATTTCCATCAAATGAGCTGATAGCCTGTTGTACTCCAGCTACAAAGAAATCTGTGTGTTATTTGTATGATAATTTCGACCTTCGTTTCAAAATGGTTTCTCAATGATGAAACTCGATCGAATCTATTTTAGTATGACCGGATGAATTGATTGGTTTGACGTTTTAATTACTGTATTAATTAACGATTCATCAATTATATGAATTATGATGCGGAACAACGCTTTGATCATAATTATTATTTATGATACTAAGTCTTTGTTGGTAAATTACCAAATTTGTTTTTATTATAGTTGATTGATGGCTCGTTATTATATCTTACCAACCGTTCATATGTCTTCAATTAAAAATACTTATTAATAATCACAATCAAATATACCCTATGTCACTCAAGAATAATGTAGCTTTCCACTGGTGAAAGAATTTTCAAAATTGGTTTAGTAGATCCAGAGATTACCCTTTTTTTTTTTTGGCCAGGGGAAATCCGATTGAGGACTAAGCCGCGACAGGCACAGAAGCCTGGGGGATGCTCGCGACCCGGTGAGACAGTGTGGGATTCGCCAGATCGGGGGTGGCACTAGCGTGCCCGGTCAGAACCGGTGCCACGCTATTGCCACTCCCCACTTAGGGATACCCACTAAAACCCCTGGGTGTTCCGTCCTGCGCCTTATGCCAGGGCTACGTGTACGCGGTTTTCCCAACTCCGGTGCCCTGACAGGCGTGGGCCCCGCTCACTGGGCTTCTTCCAATGCCGGGGGAGCTACTCCCCCGGCGACGACTGGGTCTTTTCGGCGTGGGGCGGTTTGTAACGCGCCCCACGGGAAGAGAGATGAGCGCGCGCGGAACACTCGCGCTCTCATCTCGACGGCATGTGCGGGTGACTGAGAACCTCTATACCCCTAGAGGCAGCTTACGGTGGCCGAAGGTCTAAATCAGACCTCCGGCGCCGACGCGTCCTCCTTTGTCGGGAGCGGAGCAGGGAATTACGCTCACGCTCTCGTTCCGCCTCCTCCTTCGAAAACATGACTTGCTCGCAGAAGGAGGAGACGGCGTCCCATCCGGTGGAGCTCCCGACCATGGTACGTACCACGGCCGGGAGCGAGGTGTCAAATCCGGTATGGGCGACGAGTTCTCGGCGCTGCTCTGTCCACGCTGGACACTCCTGGAGTGTGTGCAGCGCCGTGTCTTCGTCGCCCGTGTCACAGTGATGGCACCCTGACGTTGCCTCGCGGCCGATGCGACACAGGTACCTTCCGAAGCAACCATGCCCCGTCAGGACCTGTGTCAGCCTGAAGGTCAGGGTGCCGTGACTTCGTTCAAGCCAATCTTGCAGGACGGGCCGCACCGCCTCAATGGTGGCGGGGCCCGCGCTGGGGCGTCGTAGGCGATCTTCCCAGACCCCCACGGCTACCTGGCGGAGCTCCGACTTGCACGCCTCGATCTCGCGAGGCGCGGGTCTGGTGCCCCTGGCACACGTACAGTGACGCCAGAACCCTGGCTTCCAGGTCCCATGGGATCCAGAGATTACCCCCTACAACGTCACAAACTCACAAACTTTGCCTCTTTATAATATTAGTATATATAGATGCTTCTGTACGTGTGCATGTGTGACGTGTGACTGAATGGAGGGGTTCAGTTGGCAAGCTGGACCAATTTTCATGAAATTTTGTGTGTGTGGATTCGAGAATGGTTTTGACAGTTGGATTCGGTAGGTGCCACTGAAATCAGCGTATATATTTTTAGACCTTAAGGGGCTTCCTAACTGCGAGCATTAAATGTAAAATTTATGATTATGAATTCTGAGCATTTAGGTGATTTCATAATTGCAGCCGAAGCAGTCATTGTATTACAAGTTATATCATAATATTACAGAATGTATCATTACAGGTTGCGCACTGTAATGCTCGGTTCTCCTCCTTCATAGATGTAATGCTCGGATCTGTAAAGTAAAATTACAGACGAATGCTCGCGTTGAGGGTGCACCTTTAATTCCTTTTCACTGTAATACATTTGATAATTGTAAAATGAAACAAATTACGTGTCAATAAAGCGACTGTAAGGACTATAATTTGATAGCAATTGCTCCGTGTTAGGTTACAGGCCAGCCCACCAATAAAATTGTCGCCCGGCTTCCGACGATTTATTGTGTGAATAACGCGACTGGTTTCAATACATCGCGTCGTTGTTGCTTTAATTTTAAAAAACTTTTAAGTAATACTTTTATTTAGCAATCATGTATTTCGTAATATAATGCCCTGCTGTCGTATTTGTTTTTGATGATGTAAAATATGTTATGCTGAATTTACACGAGTTTGGTTCTTTTTGTCTTAATTTATATAGAAAAGGATATGAGGAAAATTAGTATTAACGGTTATGTATTAACATCACAATAATGCAGGGAAAAATCTAGAAGAGGCATTTGCATAGTTAAGAAAGGAATCGTCGTTATCAAATCACAAAACTATTAAAAAGTAAACGATAACAACTGTTAAAAGAGGTTTCGTAAGTACCTTTTTCGGTTTAGTTTTTTTTTGTAAAAAATTCCAATTTTTTCAATGTATATATATATGTAAATGTATTTCTATGAGCTATTTATATAATAACAATAAATTATACTTTAATCACTTTATCCTTGAAAATAATCCATAATCAAAGACACCCTATTAAATTAGGTAAGCATTTAATAAAGTTACGTACATGAAACCTGTTTTAAAAATTGGTAAAACACTTTATTAAGTTCGTTTATTTTTTATTTTATCAACACACATGCCTCATTTCTATAAAATATAAAGGAAAAATCACTCGTACGTTTTTGGCATTAGAAATCGAATAAAAAAATATATTGGTACTAACTGTCCCGGCAGACGACGTCCTGCCCAAAAAAATAGGGTTTGACCGTAGACGGTTGAAAATTTAGGGATGTATGTATTTTTAATGCTCTATCATAAACAAAAAAAAAATAACAAAAAATTAAAAACAAGTTTAGGGGTGGACTACCCTTAACATTTAGGGGGATGAAAAATAAATGTTGTCCGATTCTCAGACATACCGAATATGCAGACAAAATTTCATCTGAATCGGTCAAGCCGTTCCGGAGGGGTACAGACACTGCGACACGAGAATTTTATATATCGATGGGTGAAAGGCTATTTGTTTTAAACGACACTTTTATAAATTGTCGAGAGTAAAGTTTAAAGTTTCTAATGACCCAGAAAAACACATCACTAACGAACTATGTCCCATATTTAAAAAAAAAGAACATCTGTAGACTGAAACTAGAGATCAGGTTCTTTATATTTCTTTAAGTTGAGACATTAGGATTAAAAAGTCCATCGTGTTGAGTATCACACAAAATGTCGCTTAAAACAAATAGCCTTTCACCCCGCGATACAGTTATAATGCTCTAACTAAACGAGCCGACTTACAATTCCCAAATGGCAATTCACACCTCACAGTAGTTTCATTTTACAAATATTACGCCGACATTTAAAATCATACATATTTTGTATGGGATTCAAATTACCGGGTGCATTGTGCAAAACTCTTTGTATGAGCCGGTAATCGTCACTTTATTACTATTGTAGATGGTTGATAGGAATCTTTTCAAATGATTTTTATCGTATACTTAATTTGTACCCTTATTACATAATAATATAGTTTGAATTAATGCTTTATTTTAAAATTCTATTGACTATGAGTTGTTTCGATGTTTTATTATTTTATAATGTAAAACAAAGCTCGGCAAAGGGACGGGAAGAAGAATCAAGGAAGGAAAGACTCACCTCGCCACCAGTCCGCCGCCGCACTGCACTCGTCCCCCGGGGGTTCACACTCTCACTAGGATTTTGTATTTTAATATTAAATGCAATCTTGGTTTATTTACTTTATTTTGTTCCAACGAATTTATTGTAGTACGTAATATTATAGCGGTGACAGCACTGACAGGAACTGTCTGTCCCTTGTTTAGCAATTCTTCATTAAAGTTTTATTCTATTCTTGATGGCGAGGATGGGGAGGAAGAATTTACAAGGAGGTGTTCCTCGGCGCAACCAGGTTCCATACTTTTTTTAGTTTCAATCTAATTATAATTATATTGAATTTTTACACGCTTTGTTTTATTTCGTTGGTGAGTGTTACTTCTATTGTATTATATGTGTGTTGTGGTGTTTCTTGAAAAATAAATTCTAATGCTTTAATATACTTACTCTATTGAGGAGGGTATCTGTTACGGTTGGGCTTGGTGACGGTAATGTCACAGGCGACGAGGATACGGCGCTGCATACCCTACAGGAATGTCCTGCATGGACGGAGCAGCGCCGAGAGCTCGTCGCCTACACCGGACTGGACCTTTCGCTCACGGCCGTGGTTCGCACCATATAACTTCATTCGATATCGATAAAGTTATTCATACAATATTTCGTGAAAATTGGTTCATTCCCAATCCCTTGAAAACGGCATAGACAAAGAAACATAAAAAATACTTTCACATTTATATAAAGGAATTCAAAGGATATATTTGTTTCAAGCGACGTTTTGAAAACGTACATACATACATACATAACTTCACGTCAGGTCCCTTGCGGGGTAGGTACGAACAACAGAGCGCCATTCAGGCTTATTCACCTCACTTGCTTCTTTGACATTCATAGCTCTTGTCATGCACGCTCGTCTGTTCTTAAGGCTCCTAACATCACCTTCTGCTAATACACGATCAATTTGATCATGGAAAGTGTGTCGTGGCCTTCCGCGACTTCTGCATCCATCCACTTTCGCATTGCATCTGTTTAGTCATTCTTTCATCATATATTCTTTCCACATGCCCGAACCACCGGAGCAATCCTTTCCTTACCTCCACCCCGACACTCTCTTTCTTACTTCGGTATTACGAACGCGGTCCGCGAGCGTCACTCCGCAGATTTTGCGCAGTGCTCGCATATCGACCGCGTTTACTCTACTTTCATGCTCTCTGTTCCATACCCAACTCTCGCTTCCATACGTGAGCGTAGGTACCAGAACCGCGTTTTGTATGGCAAACTGGGCCTTCTGGCTGAGGTTCTTAGCGCCTAGAAGTTTACCTAACGCTCCATTCACACTATTCCCCAAATTTACTCTTCTTTCTATGTCAGCGGTGTACCTTCCATTGAAAACGTGTCGGGTTTAATTTTAAAGTTTAAAGTTTCAAATCATCCAAAAATCAAAATAAACTATGTAACATTTTAGAAAAAGAATTGTAACAATACATTTTAATCGAACCTCGAGTTCTTTACGTTTCCTTGATTTGAGATTTTAAGTTGAAGAAACTATTATGTTAAGTTTCTCACAAAATTAAAAGTCTAAAAAGAAAACTTCTAAAGCGATTTAACAATCTCCTTAAACACCAAAATTATTAATTATAGTAAATAACAGTGTATTCATTTTATATTTAAAAAGTATAATTTATGTGTTGCATATTAATTTAATACGTGAGTAAATACCTTCCCTAAACCGTTTCAAGAATATCGATTTGACCCAAAAACCTAATATTAAGTATTAAAAGTAAAGACAAAGAGCTTGCTCCTCCACTAAATAGTGTTGCCATGGAGGATGAAATACGTAAAGATTAGTAAATTTAACATTCCATTTTCATTCCATTGCATTTCAAATTTATATTATCTGTGCAGCAACGGAGAAAAAATACAATATCCTTCAACCGGGCGGCATGTTTTATGAGGTGACAAAATAATCCACAGCCAGGTGATAGGGTATTTGCACATCCGGGTGGCTACCATCCGTGGTCTATAGTCTGCCGCCATAACAACCTTGAGCTGTGTTCTGGCATTAGTAGCTAAGTTCTAGTCTCCCTTTAGAGAGTGGCAGCACATTGGTAGTACCTCTTGTGTTACAAATGTCCACAGGCGATAGTAACTGCTTTTCATCAGGTTGGCCGTCTGCCTGTCTGCTAAACTCATGCAATAAAAAAAATCACATTAGTAGGTATTGTATCTTCTTTTGTGGTACAGCAGATACACAGACAGACTATCAGTTTATTAGATCCAGAGATTACCTTCTACAACGTCACAAACTCACAAACTTTATCTCTTTATAATATTAGTACAGATGTCGCTTGCGTTAAAATGGTGGTAAAGGCTCGACATATTTTCGTTATTTTGAATGATATACCCGGCAACCTTTTTGGTGTGGAGAGTTCGTTAATGCTACATTATTATTCAGAGCACACGGCGACTCAAGACAGAGCGTTGTATCTATATTGATAAGTACTTCAGACGCCGTGCGTTGCACAGGGGTGAAGAGCTTATGAAGTTAGGCTGCAGTGGCATGGACTTCATAAAACTGCATTCCCTATAGCCTACGTTTAAGAAACTAGTGACTAGCAACCAAAGGTCGAAAGCGCCATGAAGTTGTTGGCGCTTAGGTTTTTTACTAGTGCACATATTATTACTGTATTACTATGTCTTGCGCTCGACGACTTTTCACATGACATGTTTTTTGATTTTTCTCCCTTAAATACTAAAAGCAAAAGATTTTTTTTTTGCGAAATTATAAAAAAAACATATATAAATAATTATATGACCTAAAGTTATTACAAATTAACAAAGCTAAGTAACGTAGACAGGAGCCCAAACTGAAAATATAATCTGTACTATAGAACTCCTGGCCTTCCCCTCTTGCAAATTATTAATTAAAATAAATATAATAATTTGGTTGGTTAAGTATAAAATATGTGTGTGTGTGTGTGTGTGTGTATGAATGAGCGTGTGTTTGAGTGTGAAATTGTGAATTAAATTATTTTGGTGACAATCGAAAATGGTTTTATAAGGGTTTCAGTTTCCATACAATTTAAAGGATGAACGGATAGTATACCCGACATGCCTGTCCAAAGCGGCTTGTGAAGTTGCACACATCGGTTAACTCGATGTGCAGATTTCATCACGATGTTTTTCTTCGCCGTTTTTTTTTAAATAACAACACTACAGACTTGAGGTCTGTACCCTTTTTACAACTTGATTTTTTGAGTTTATACACGCTTATTATTATCTTTTGTTATAGTGTGTGACATTGATTTTGTGGTTTTTATGTGGTGTTGTGTATCTTAAGAATAACTTATAAAAAATGTTCTAATTTTAATACTTAACTTATACTAATGTAGAGTGTATCTGTTACAAGCTGGTGTTGTGAGGGAGTGCATGTGCAGTGTGAGACTTATGTCTATACCTATATATATTATCTTAACTAGTGCCATGTATGTTGCTTTTTCTTTTTGTGCCTAGGTCATTAATTTTTAAGCTCTTTGTATGTCTTGGTTTGTTTAAAAATTGTGCTTGTAATGCAATGCAGTGGTAGTGTGCGTTGGTGTGAATAAGTAAGTTCTTTCACCGTTGTCAGTTCTTGGTAATTGTAACAATATCCACGTTAGGTCTGAATCCTAAGTGTAAGTCTGGGACGCGTGCAATAGCTTATTACACTACTACAACTTAACTTAAAATTAATAGACCATTATCCCACTTTAAGTGCGACAGTTTGTTCAATACCAAAATCCAATATGCATATGAGAAGGCGTGGCTACCCGTTGTCATGGTAACATACTACGCCCCTTCGAGTAGAAAGGGTGGAAGCAGATGCGCATGAGTTGACTAAACTTGATCTCTGATTATTTTTGGAATATATTTAAACTTAACAAAAAAATTACGTACTTTTCACAGAAATTTGATTTTGATACATTTCGACCTACATATTTTTTAAAAATTGTTTATATATGAAACTTTGCCGGATTAAAATAGATTTGTGAAAAATTTATATTACAACTCCGTTTAGAAAAGTAAATCATATAACATACTTTTGTTTTACAATTTTAAGAAAAACAGCTTCAGATATGTATATAATCATGAAAAAAAATAAATTCAGCTAGACGTTTTGCTGGGGAGTTTCTCGTTGTTTATTTCCTTAAACAACAATGACATGTTGCAAAGCGGTGTTCACTGAAAATAATATAATAGTAATAATATAGGAACCCAGCCACTCATTCCGGAATACAATTCAAGATTGTTACAGTGGCATACTCTAGACCAGGGATGGTAGCCATTCAGATGGGCAAATACCCTACCCCCTAGCCGTGGGTTGCTTATCGCCCTCGATAGATTACCTGGCCGCAGGAAATTGTATTATTCTTACGTTCCTGCCCGGGTAAATAAATAAAGAATTGTTACAATAAAAGTTGTATTTTTCAAAATATGTTTAATGTGTGAGCGAGACAGCGAACTCCATTAAGATGGCTTCTTAACATGATACAATGTTCAATGAATTATAAAATTGCAAGAAAACATTATTTCCCAAAGGCATAGATGCGTATAAGGAAAGCAATCTAAAGCTTATTATTTTTCTTAGATAGTTATTAACTACTCATAACAAAATGTACACAAATAATCTTATTATCTGGACGACCGCGGTTTCTTCGTTTTTGTGGCAGTAGATTTTTTCAAAAATGAAACTCGATATAGACTGGACTGTATGATTATTATATATAAGTCTGCGATCAGTGAACACACGCTGGATAAACCCAACCATTACATCAGATTCGATAACCCACAAATCCTCGCGAAAGAGAATTGTTTCATACCAAGAATGATGCGTGAGCAAAAAACGCCCAAATTTCAATAGAGAAGATGGTTGGCAGGTACCACCTGTTTGGGATCCAATCATCAAAACTATTAAGACCCAAACCCAGCAAAAACGAACTGCCAGACCTCAAGACACTGTGAGATCTTTCTGCGTGCAACGAAACAAACCAACTTGACTGATAATTTCTTTTATTTTTTCCTTCCACTCATTTTAATATTATATAAAATTTTTTAGAACTAGGCATGTTTGCTGAAGAGTTTCTTGCGCCGCTTCTTCTCTTCAAGCCACAACATGTTGTGAAGCGGTGGTAAATTAGATTAGGCTTAGGCCCATAGAGTAAATAATATCCATAAACAAAATTAAAACTAAATAATTAAAATGAACAAGTTGGCGGTAGGCTGAATAAAAACTTTGACAATACACGTTCGACAAATGTCATCTTTGTCTTCCGTGACCACGGCAACTGAAAAGCGGCCGAAACGTCGGATAAACCTAAATAAAATAAATTACCGCGCTTAAAACCGTTAAAACGTAGTTTTATTATGTATGATTATTATTAAACTATTCACATAAATTGAATTATACGTAAAAGAAGTACATATTGGAATGACCAAGTAATTATGCGAGAGAGTCGATTGAGAGTGGTTTAATTCCTTTACCAAGGCCGCTTATATTTCCCGCATCCCGTCCGACGTCTAACTGCTAATGGGGATTGTTCACAAAAAATTACCCTCTGATTTTATATTTTTATTACGTAAAATAAGGTATTTTAAGATACTAATTTGAATATTTTTGCATTTTAAGCGTTAGTTTTTTTATAATTCGATTTTAAAATGATTTCTTCGATGACATCATAAGGTACAAGTTTACATTGATTTCTTTGCCTAAAAAACAAAAATAATAAAAGTGAGTTATATATAATCATAGTAATCTGTGCTACTATTTAAATGTCACTGTCATTACTCATTACGTATCGTGATCATTTTATTGTTTTTTGTCAAAAAGTGACAGGTGCCTTCTAACTGTTCGCACGTGTTCGCGAAATATTTTCATATTTTATAAGAGTTTTTTCTGTTTTCCTAAAGTTGTGTTGTCCATTTTGTGTTGGTGGTGGTATAATTTATATTATTTGTAGTTGGTAAGTGCTAATCTGTGTTATGGAGTCCTCTGTGGGCGAAAACGTTCCACCTGACAGGGGGAGGAATTCCTTAGACTCGGAAATGGAGGAATTGAATAAAATTTGCCAATCTCCAGCTAAGATTTCTCATAAAAAACGTACGTTAGATGTATCATCGGATATTCCTGAAAAACGTAATAGCCCTGCAACGTCCGCTTCAGCGTCAATTCAACATACATTTACTCTCCCAGGATATGAGGACAACAGTGATCTTAAATACTCGGAATTTGATCTTGGTCCATTTGTCGTCCATGTATCTCGTCCCGATGATCATTCATCATCTCTTTCTAACAGTATGAAGGTTTTTAAGTTAGCCCAATTAATTTACAATAATAAGGTTTCCGGTGTTGAGGAAATGAAAAACATTGGCAGAGACAAAATTGCTGTAGTATTTAAAACATATTATGATGCCAATTCTTTCCTATCAAATCCTCTCCTCTCTAGTAATAATCTTTCAGCCTTTATTCCTCGGTTCCAATTAACAAGAATGGGTGTTGTTCACCAAATCCCATTAGACTGGACTTTGGAACAATTGATTTCATGGACTGAATGTAGACCAAATGCTACAACAATTATTAAGGCTCGTAGGCTAAACAGGAAAAAGCGATTGGATGGCAAAATATTTTGGGAACCAACAGGAACTGTTGTTCTCACCTTTTTGGGTCAAGTTTTACCAACACATGTTTACTGTTGTAATGTTTCTACACCTGTTAAGTTATATACTCTCCCCAGCATTCAATGTCATAAATGCTGTCGCTTTGGTCATATAAGAGACCAATGTAGATCAAAGCCCTGCTGCTCCCGTTGTGCTGGCCCCCATGATGGTATGTCATGCGATATCCCTGAAGATAAATTATCCTGTGTTCATTGCTCTGGTCCCCATTCAGCCACCAATTCGAATTGCCCAGAACACAGCCGTCAAAGATTAATTAAAATCGCTATGTCTGAGGATAGTATCAGTTATACAGAAGCATCTCAAAGATTTCCTCGTGTCCGCACCTCATATGCTGACATTACTAATAAATCTCTGCCACAAAAACCAGTTTATTTGAACCGTTCTTCCCTGAATTCTGTACCTAACCTACCCTTCTCTCAATCCTCTCATTCACCTACTCAGCCATCTCCCTCTCAAGCTCCATCTTCCATTTCTTATAAAAAAACAGTATTTATTGAAAGACGGCCTAGACCAGACCCAGGCAAATCTTATGACCAACAGGCTCATGCTTATATCACATCTCCCCCCCCTCTTCTCTACCAAATGGCTGCGCCCTTGGTCAAAACTCCCTTGATAACGTCACACCAAACGATAACCTCGTAGAGCTCCTCACTAGTACGCTGATAAATATTCTCTCCAAATTCGGAGAAATTATACCGAACAATGTCATTTTAATGTTACAGTCAATTATCTCTTCTCTCTTAACTAACTTTTTTAAAAATGGCAACCTTTCTACAGTGGAATACCCATAGTGTGAATAACAAAAAGCATGAAGTCATCCACCTAATCAATCAATTCCATCCTGTCCTCTTTGCTATCTCAGAGACTTGGCTGAGGCCCGGTTCTTTATTTAGGGTGCCGGGATACTCATCCCTCAGGGATGACAGAGAGGATGGTCGTGCTGGTTGTGCATTCCTTGTAAGTAGAGGCTTCACATTTTCCCGTTTTTCTCTTCCTTCCCATTCTCGTGGTATTAACATAGTTGCAGTTAGATTACTAGATAAAACTTTTGTATCTGTTTATATCCCTCATCCCACTATAGACCTGATCCAAGAACTTTTGTCTATCTTAAGTCCTCTCCCAACTCCGCTAATAGTGTTTGGTGATTTCAACTTACGTCACACATTGTGGGGTTCTCCTTCGTGTGACTCACTATCCTCCAACTTCCTTGATATTTTGGACTGCCTTAATCTGTGTATCCTCAATGATGGATCACCGACTCGTAGAACTCCTCCATCACAAAATCCAAGTGCCCCTGACCTTACCCTAGCTTCACCATCCTTGATTACCTCATTATCTTGGTCAGTCCTACCCAACTCTTACAGCAGCGACCATCTACCTATTCTCCTATCCTCAGCTGATTCCTCTCTCCCGGCTCCAGCCCCTAAACCCCTACTGAAGTTTAGGCTGCAAAATGCAGATTGGGAAAATTTTTCCCAACAGGTTGATAATAAATTACAGGGCTTCCCAGAAATTCATAACCATAATTTTCTTTCTTTATATTTAGTTTATACCTCTGCTCTCTTATCAGCCGCAGAACAGTCTATCCCCCTTAAAAATTCTGCTCTTAATAAAATCCCCTCTCCTGCCTGGTGGGATTCAGAGTGTACGGCCATGGTTAAACAGCGAAAAGATTCCGAGCTAAAGTTTTCTAGAGATCCTTCCATGGTGAACTTTTTGGATTTTAAAAAAATTGGTGCCTTAACTAAAAGATTTTTGCAGAAGAAGAAGCGATCAGGCTGGCAACTATTCTGTGAATCTCTTTCTCCCAGATCACCAGCCTCTCTAGTTTGGAAAAAAGTGAAAAATTTTCGTAAATCCCAAGTTGACTGTAATATTGACAGTAATGCTACCTCTTCCTGGTTACCCGAATTCACTTCTAAACTCTCCCCCCCATTTGCGCCCTCTGAACCTGTCCCCTCTTTATCTCTTTCTTCTTCAGACTCCCAAGATAAAATGAATTCCATATTCTCTTATGCGGAACTGTGTTGTGCCCTAGATCATCTTCGGGACTCAGCTCCCGGTGTAGATGGCATCCCCTATTCTTTTGTAATTAATTCTTCTGAATCCTCTAAAAGAATTCTCTTAAACCTTCTTAATCATATCTTTCTTTCTGGCTCCATTCCTGACCAATGGAAATTGCAAATAGTCATCCCTATCCTGAAACCTGGAAAAGACGCATCTGACCCATGTTCTTATAGGCCAATTGCATTATCTTCCGTTTTGGCTAAAATCATGGAACACTTGTTGAAAAACCGGCTTGAATGGATAGTAGAAAACAGGGGTTTGCTTTCAAAAAGTCAATTTGGTTTTAGAAGAGGTCTAGGGACTATTGACAGCTTAGGGCTTTTAACAACTGATATTAGAAGAGCCTTTTCCTGTAACGAACACGTCATAGGCGTGTTTCTAGATATAACGTCTGCCTATGACAATGTAATTCTTCAAGTACTCAGGCAAAAAATGCTCAATCTGAGTATCCCTTTGAGGATTACAAATGTTATTTATAACATGTTGATGGAAAGATCCATCTCTGTTCGAATTTCGGGAAAGAACTCACCTCCAAGATTCGTTTGGAAGGGTCTCCCTCAAGGCTCAGTTCTCAGTCCCCTCCTATACAATATCTATACTTCTGATTTGGACACAACTGTTAATAGTTTTTGTAATATACTCCAATATGCAGATGATATTACTCTGTATACTCCATCAAAATCTTTTTCAGATGCTTGTAATCGTCTTAACTCAGCCCTTTTCTATCTCAACACATGGTTGGAAGACCATGGTTTATCTGTTTCGGCTTCTAAAAGTTCTGCAGTCATCTTCTCACGCAAAAGAGAAACCCCTATCCTTGAAATCCATATTAATAATCAGCCTATCGGTATTTCTAATGTAGTTAAATTCTTGGGTATTTTCTTAGATTCAAAGCTTTCAGGCATCCCTCATCTAAACTACGTATGTGAAAAAGCGGAAAAAAATATTAACATATTGCGTGCTTTATCAGGAGTAAAGTGGGGCTCTCACCCCTATTGTCAGAAGCTTCTTTACAATGCGATTGTGAGAAGTCATTTTGATTATGGCTGTTTCCTTCTGGAACCATGCAACAAAACAGCTTTAATTAAATTGGATCGGATCCAAGCTAAGTGTCTCAGAATAATTTGTGGAGCTATGAAGTCGTCACCATCAAATGCTCTACAAATAGAGTGTTTAGATCCCCCATATTTCCTGCGTAGACAGTTCCTGGCAGACAGATTCTTTTTCAAAGTTGCTCAGCTATCAGATCACCCTCTTTTAGAGTCGCTCAATGATCTTGCTCAGCTCTCTTTAACCTCAAGGTACTGGACTCATAAAAATTTACCTCTCTTAGTTAACTCTTTTAACACATCACAAAACTTACCATCTCCATTATCCCAAAATTATAAAAATCCACTCTTCCAGTCTTGCTACGACAGTCTCCATTTTCGCCCTCGCATTATCCTTGACTTTGGGATCAATAAAAATTCACCTAATTCTAATCAAAAATTCAATCAAATTGTTCAAGAGCAGTGGCCAGAGTACCTACAATTTTTCACAGATGCCTCTAAATTAACACAGGATGGACCTGTTGGCGCCGCTGTTTGGATTCCAAAGTACAAAATTATTCTCAATTATAAAATCCCTCCATTTAATTCTGTCTTTTCAGGTGAATCCATTGCCATTTTAGAAGCTGTTCTTTACATAGAATCCCATAACCTGAGTAAATGCATCATCTTTTCAGACTCTTTAAGCTGCCTCCAAGATATTCTGAAATTCCCTTTTCACTCTAAAACAAATTCTGATATTACCTTAAATATCAAAGAGGCACTATATCGCTGCCACATAGCTGGCCACGACATAGTCTTAGCCTGGATTCCCGGCCATTGTGGTATTCGAGGTAATGAAATTGTTGATGCCTGTGCTAAGGAGGCCATCCATCTAGGTTGCCCTAAATTCAGGAAATGCTTTCCTCATGACTTACGTGCACTGGCCAGTTCACAGATGCATGAAACTTGGGACCGATTATGGCAAACATCTCGCCAAACTGTTGGAAGACACTATGGCCAACTACAACCGTTTGTTCCAAGAAAACCTTGGTTTTTCCAACATCGCTATCTCCCTAAAAATATCGTTTCCTGTATAATACGCCTTAGATTAGGTCACTGTTGTTCCCCAGTTTTCCTAGCCAAGATCAGGGTTCGTGACCACTCCCTCTGCGAATGTGGATTAGCTGAAGGGACCTTGGAGCATATTTTCTTTCATTGCAACAAAATTAAAACCCCGCTCTACAATATCTTACCACGAGATTTCCCCCGCCCTGTCAGTTTAAACTCTATGTTAACTTTAAATGATAATGTCTGTGTTTATGTTTTATATAAATTTTTAGTGCTTAATAACATTTGTTTATAGTGTAGATAGTCTAACATAATATATGTTTGTTTTGTCCACAGGATGACAGAAAGTCTTTCGAATACCGATTAAAGCCTTTTTTTTTATTTAAATTTTCTTTCACCTGTCACTTTACTCTCTATGTGTCATTGGCAAAATCAATGCCTATGCGTTGGCGCCACTTGTAAAAAAGATAGATAGATAGATTGTTTTTTGTCGCTAGGATTATAATTTTTCGGGTTCAACTACTATTGTTTTCTATAGTTATCGTCGAATTTTTTTAAAGTGGCCTTTAGGGAAAATCTATGTTACAGAACTTAAATCAAATAATGTACAGCTAGATTTTTTTTACACCTGAAGCAGGCAAACAGGCCGACGGCCCTACTGATTGGATTTAGTAAGGTCAAATAAAGGTGAAAGCCATTTCTTACAAAATACAAGAAAATCGTACGTTTTTTGGAATTTTAACTAGACAGAAATGATTAGGGACACTATTCCTCTAAATGGTTTTTCTGGCCTCATAACTGTATGTCAAAATTGGTCTATGACAGTTTTGTAGACGCGAATATTGGTTTTCCTGCTGAGGAGCCCGGGCACTAACACCTTATGTAGGGCAAGACTGTACCTGAGAGCATTTTGGACACGGATGTGTATTTCTTTCTCTCGGGCGTTCGTGTCTGTGATCGTGCATCCCAGGTATTTGAACTTGCTCGCCCCTGTATACAATGTATCTCCAACAGCAAGGTTAATACACGCAATGCGGGTGTAAAAAAACCAAAAAAAAACCAACAATATATGATATGCAGTTACTTATATTATATTTTATTCATTAGTAAACATATTATATAAGTAAGAATTATACTTAATAGACATATATAAATACACCTTTTAATATTACATACATAAAGATATACATATGTATATACATAACATAACATATAACTTAAAATCAAGCCTGTTTCCCATGGCGGTAGGCAGAGACTATGGATCTCCACTTGCGACGATCCTGACAAACAACTTTCGCTTCACCTACTTTCATTAACCATCTTCATACATGCGCGTTTATTTGATATGCTTTTTACCTGACCTTTTTATAACAATTCTGATATTTGTTCATGGTATGATCGTCTCGGTCGGTCTGTATATACGTATACATAAATATACGTAACTACTTGTTGCAAGTTGCAGGTACTGCTTTTTTGAAATTCATTACACATCTTAAACAATACACATGAACACCAGACGAATACGTAACTCGCTTTTAAGATTTGATAGAGGCGTTAATTTGAATTAGTAATGAAAAGATACAGTTGGCGAAACAAACCATTCATATGTTACAGTAAGTTAAGTACAATATGTAGTTAATCATGTCTGTATGATGTGTGGTCTAATATATAAGCGGAAGCGAGCATAAAATGGCGACTTACTACTGTTAAATCGCTGAAAACCATTGATGACTTACTTGGGACATACCGTACCGAATATGACACGCGGTGCCGAGACGTGGACACTGACGGTGGGACTGGTCCATAAAATAGCTATGAAGCGAGCGATGTTGGGTTTTTCTCTCATGGATAGAATAAAAAATGAGGAGGATGTCCATAAGAGAACTAAAGTAATCGACATCGCTGACAAAATTAGCAAGTTTAAGTGGCAGTCGGTCGATCACGTCTGTCGCAAGATCGACGGGCGATGAAGCAAACGTGTCCTAGAGTGAAGACCGCGTCTCGGTAAGTCGCCGGTAGGGTCTAGATGATACAGGCGAGGGACCGGGATTTGTCGTATAGACTTGGAGAGGCCTAGTCCAGCAGTGGATATTGGTTGAAGAAGAAGAAGATAATGTAGCGTCCTTAATTTTATTGACAAATTTCAATAACAAAGATGCTCGGCAAGTACCACCTGTTTGGGATCCGGTCATCAGAATTATTAATACCCCCGATCTCCGCAAAAAAACAATTGCAAGACCTCAGGAGACTGTGAGCTTTTTCTACGGGCATCGGAACACATTACAACTTGATTGATATTTTTCTCGTTTTATATTACCTCCCACCCATTTAAATTTATATTATAAAATTATTAAAACTAGGCATGTTACTGAAGAGTTTTTTGCGCTGATTCTTCTCTACAAGCTTCAACATTTTGCCAAGAGGTGGAAAATTATATTATTTATTCCTTACATATTCATAAACAAAATAATCAAAAATGAACGAATGGTGAATGAATGAATGGTGTGGTTAAGCTAAATAATAACTTTAACATTACTCATTGACACTTGACATCTTTGCCTTCCCTTATCAAAGCTACTGAAAAGTGGCCGAAACGTTGGAATAAAAATCAAGAAAATATCGTGTTTAAAACCGTTAAAACGTAGTTTTGTTTGATTTTGTTTTTTTATATATAATATTATAAAATTCAAAACATGACATGTCTGTACATTGAAGCTATAAAAAAAAACTGGAATTAACTATTTAAACGACGGAGAACACGGTGCATTTTTTTAGATTTCATGTCTGTTTGTTCGGAATTCACGTGAAAACTACTGTGGCGATTTCGGTGTTTCAGTTTTCGCTCATCAACAGCTAATTTTAGACTTAAAATTTTCGCTAATTTTTATCTCGAGAACCCCGCGGAATTATTTAAAATGGCCAAGTAAAAAAAAACGAATTCCAATGTATTTTTTTTTTACTGATCGACAGCGAATTTAATGTAATAAAATATGTGATATCTTTTATCCCGGGAATTTCAAGTCCAGCGTGGACGATGTTACTGGAATATTCTAGTTGCAATATAATCTCTCGAAAATACAAGTCCGTCAGATCTTCCACCTTGCACCACAAGTTAATTTGAATAACGCGTTGTCACGCGTACGTAATTGTCTGCTTGCCGTACCTGTGATTGCAATTTATTGCCTTTTTTGCTGACTGTACCGAAATTAACTGTCGTTGTACAGTCACTGCGTAATTCATTTATTCAAATGAAGTATCATTCTGATTTGTCACTTAATTCATGTGATGACTTCAACCGTGGAAACACCAGTATGGCGAAATATTTTGCTTTTACCGTTCCGCTGTACAATCGTCGACAATAGACGTTAAATTGTTAACGATTAGTTAGAATTAAGAAACATTATTCAGCGACCATGTTTGACGATTTTCAAGCTAAAAGAAATATAGATATAACCTTGCAGATACATCTGTAGATATTTATTAGCGTCTTCTTAAACTATACGCAAGATTTCTTACACGTTAGACAGGTAACAAAGATTAGTTATTTTGCCGATATTTTTAAAATCCAAGTGTATTTCCAGCCACGAATTTCAGTTCTGGCTCCAAAACCTTTGGCTTTGTAGGTAGCTGCCATCGACAACAACGATATTCACATACGTAAACGTCACATGAACAGTGACAGATAAAATGTCACTTTACTAACTTTTTATGTCACTTCATTATATACGATCAAATATACCAGCGAAACGATTATTGTGAAAAACGGATATCCTCCATTCCTGCTTCTACAGCTCTAAAAATTTTAAGCTGTTACCAGAAAAAATCCCGAATATAAATTATAGCAAATTTTAAGTCCGGGAATTTGCCATCGATCACCGAAAACCGTATACGAAATCGACCCAGTAGTTTTTACATGAATCCCGAACAAACAGACAAACGCAGAAAAACAAAAAAACAAAACCCTACACACTCTTGCAATTTTATAACATTGTATATGTGTTTTATATTATATATACAAAGTGATTTTTTCAAGTGGAAGCTTTTCGCTATGTCGCGTAGGATTTGATAAAATCAATCTCACCCACCTCACCTTTACTTAACCATATCTAAACTCAGTATAAACCTACCAGCATTATTCATAATAAATGTTAATTAGCGTTCTAAACATTAGTTAACTAAGCAACTGATTCAGCGTTAAACATTAATAAAAACTTTCTTATTCATAAATATATTTTTTACAGTGATTAACTAAATACTACTTAACTTTATTACCCAAGAAACTGTTTGGTCAAATATGGTAGAATATGGGCGGTACAAGCAATCTTATCAAAAATCAAAAAATTCTCAACATATAAAAGAGTGGTATTTTTTAAATAATTGAAGCTAAACTAAACCTCTAACTCGGCCCTGTGTCGTGTGTATATTTCCGATCGTGAATACCCTTATATTGTTTCGCATCAAATTATTACGAATATTATATTATTAAAAATATATTGGGATAAATTATTATAGTCTGGATACAATACAACGGGCCACTCTCTGAGGCCGATCCTAGAGAGTGAAGAGAGTGGTCCGTTGTATATTACCCATAACACAATCGTAACATGCTTAGGGGATGTACAATGTGTGTGTGTGTTTTTTTAAATTCTTGCCATCGTTTTCACAAGAATGCTATTATATCTCGGATTCAATGATTTTGTCACAAACACTAAATGCCGCCGATGTATAAAGGCATTGAAGCCTCCACTCGATTGCCGATATCGCGAATCGATCATCGGAATTGATCGATTGGTAGATTATATTCGGCGAATGATCGTTTTTGAAAAAATGCACAAGTGTCGGTATTCGGTACCGTTTGAGTTGGAGAGAAGGGGTAAAGGTACCGCGTAAGTTGACAACATGGTGGAGTTATAACTATTGTGTTACATAAAAACCGGCTAAGTGCGTGTCTGTACGGTTAAGGATTTGGTGATAGCAAAAGACTTTAACCAATTAATGTATACTCTGTTAGTATATTACGTTATTCATAACTGTTGATTATTTTTTAAGTAATAATAATAAACTGCTAATTAATTAAAATTCTATTCATAAACACTATTTAGACTTAATACCCATTAATTTAATTTATTGATACATCAATGTCAATACCTAGCTGTCAGATTAAACAACCTAACCCCGCTGTTTAACTCTCTTAAGTAACAAAATGGTGGACAAAGTTATTGTTGCTTTTCAGCTGATGTTTAGTTTTGTAAAAAATTAGGACAAAAAAATATTATTATGATTTTGTTTTCGGTGAATATTAACACATATTGAGCAAGATGTATTAGATATATACGAATTCATCACTAAGTTCTAGTGCTAAGGTTTATAAATTTTTTAAAATTTATTTTTTTGGCACACAAAACAAGAAACAGCTAAAAGTTACATATTTCATATTATATATACATTATTAGATATAAACTATAACTCTAAACATGTGAGAACATAATTTACCATCATCGACAAGATATTTAGGGGCTAGTATAACTTATTATAATGTTAGTTTTACAGTGGTAAGGTAACAAAATTATTATGCAATTATGCCAGAAATATTGGTGCAAATAAAAGCCCGAATTTCACGTTTAAATTTAAGGAAGGAGGAATTAAAAATATAAATTGATGTATTTGTACTTGCGATCTAAAGCCTGCACATTCTTGTGACTGGATTATAAAACTATGTTTTATTTTTAAAAACTTGATGGGAAAAGAGTCTAGGTGAAGGATTACGAGTTTAGAATCTAGTGTTAAAATTAATGAACGAAACTATATGTGGACAGTTAACTGAACCATTAAGGAGTTTAAATAAACAAAGTAGTTCGATACATTCACGTCGTGATTTGAGTGAGTCAATTTTAAATTTTACTAACCTTTAGATCTGTATTCGCGGCCAAGACGGAATCTATAAGAAAGGATAATTAATATGTTTTCTGCACTATTTCTATTCTCTCGCTATGCACAGCGTAAATATAGGTTAGACCCTATGACGAAATGTTTACAACACAATATCTTGGGTTAACATAAAACACATTTTATTGCGATAAGTGATGTCATTTCCGTATAATAAATGAATATTACGAAATATATAACGGACCACTCTCTGAGATCCATAGTTTTTGCCTATCTCTACGGGAATAGGCGTGCTAATATGTATGTTTGATTTTTTTTTTATTGCTGAAGCACAGCAGACAGACTTACGGCCCAGTTGTGATGGAAAGTGGTTCTGCCAATGTGCTGCCAACCTCGAAGGAGAAACTGAAACCTGACCACTAATGCCGGGAACACAACTCATGGTTGTTATGGCGGCATACTCAACACCAGGGGTGGCAGCCATCCAGGTGGGCAAATACCCTTTACACTGACGACATCCCGACACTAGAGCCCTCTAGTGTCGGGATGTCACCCTCTCCCAGGGGTTTAAAGAGCCCTCTTTACACCCCTGGGAGAGGGATGTCACGCTGGCGTTGTACGCAGATGACAGCGCCTTCTTCGCGACCTCACGGAACGAGGATGTAGCTGCTCGCCGAATGCAGCGCTTGCTAGACCTATTACCGGCGTGGCTAGACAAGTGGCGCATGGTGGTCAACGTGGGCTACCACCTGGCTGTGGGTTGTTTTGTCACCTCTTACAAAGGCCGCCCAGCCGCGGGAATCAGTAATCTTTTTCCGTTCCTACACGGAGAGAATATATAAGTAGCAAAACTGTAAAGTTCAACCAAAAACATGGAATCAATAGTTACCTAAAAAAACAAAATTCAAAAAACTGTAAACGAGGGTATAAACGACGCCACCATGTCTAGCTCTTGTCCGCTCATTCATACATTACGTCTATTCATTACAATGTCCATTCATTCATAAAACATAATTCATTGTATTCCACGTCCAGTGTCTGAGAGTTGTTTGCGGTGCCGGTGTAATTTATTACTGTTTTTGTGTATTTGTAATTCATACATAAATGAAGCTTTTTTATAGAACAATTATTTCACTTATTGAATTTGGTTGTGTTTTTAGAATTTGCCTCTGTATCTTACAGGTTTTTCTAATTGCGTATGTAGTGGATACACTTACCACGTTCAGTTGTATGTACATCTATATCTAATATATAAAATTCTCGTGTCACAGTATTCGTTGCCATACTCCTCCGAAACGGCTTGACCGATTTTGATGAAATTTTTGTGCTTATCCGGTATCTATGAGAATCGGCCAACATCTATTTTTCATCCCCCTAAATGTTAGGGGTAGTCCACTCCTAAATATTTTTATTTGTTTTTTAGTCAAAATTTTTAATTTCTATTTTTTTATGATACAGCATTAAAAGATACATACAACCCTAAATTTTCAACCCTCTACGATCAACCCCTATTTTTTACCGGGCAGGACGACGTCTGCCGGGACAGCTAGTATAGTATATAAAAGAAAGTCGTGTTAGTTACACTATTTATAACTCAAGAACGGTTGTACGGATTTGGCTAAAAATTAGTGGGGAGGTAGCTTAGAACCAGGAGACGGACATAGGATGGGACCGGTAGGTGGCGCTGAGATTTAGTTCTAGAATCTCCCTAATCTCTTGAAGCGATTTTGGTGATTTTGTTTTTGTGTGTTTGAGTGGGTTTCCGGATGGTTTCGATTCGCAATTAGAACCGGTAGGTGGTGCTGAGATCCGGTTGTAGAGTTCTCCTAATCACCTGAATCGACTTTGGTGATTTTGTTTTTGTGTGTTTGAATACCCACCCCCGAACGATTTAAATCCATAATTGGGACTGGTAGGTGGCGCTGGGATCGGGTCCTAGATTTTTATTTTTTCAGAGCAGGACAACCTCTAGTATATTTATATTCCCCACTAGGCTTAATATACCATGATCCTGGTTACCACGCGCTCGGCTTTCCAACTCAATTATTCGTTTATATATTTCTATTAGAAACCTTTGTAATAAAACTTTTATTTAAATGTAATTCTCTCATAAACAATAGTTCAAGCTAAAGGTCAGTCTTTTGGCATTTGGCTTTTGACGTTTGACGTGCTATCTTGCAACTATGGAAGGCAGAGTTAAGGAGGACCATTTAGTATTGGGGATCAATTGAAAAAGTGTCCACCTGCTCAGCTAATTATGGTTCAAAAATCCGTCAAAATAGCGCTAGTGTAGCAAAAAGAAATGATATGAATTGACTGTGTTGGGTTGAAAATTTTTTAAAATATAATTTAGTATTGAGATCTATGTATATAAATTTATAACCAATTGAATTTTTGAAACCTATTTCACTAATTAAGATAACTAACTAAATTATCTGAAAATGTCACCATGAGGAGACATGCAATAGTAACATTTTCGTAAAATGCGCGGTGACAAAGAGGAAATTCTATGAATAAGTGTATATATAGAATACAAAGCACAGCCATCAGTTTTGCTTAGGTGAGTAGAAAACTCAATGACGTAGATCGTCAGAGGGTTTAGTCACAAACAGATGCTGCAAACGACGTGGGTGGGTGGAGCGGAGCAGTCGCGTGCATACTCCTGCCATAGTATAAGAATAATGCAGTGGGTATACGCTTTGATAGTTAACACTATTAGTTCGAGATCGTCTAGCCAATTCAATTGATAATTTCCAGATCCTTTAAATACGACGTCATGCAGCTACTGTTAACTATACACTCTGTACTATGTAAATGTAGTCTCCTATTTAAAAATTAATTGTTGTTCGTGAGTCTGGCTAAAACTTAAAAATGGCTGGACCAATTATGATGAAAGGAAACCGAGTGTTGCGGCCAGCTGAAAAGCGAATCTGTCCGTTTACCGTTGAACTTTGAACCGAAGAAGGCAATATTGTAATACGTGAGGACATAAAAACTCAAAAATTTTTGTTCAATATATCATAGTGCAAACAGAATATTGAACCCAGACTAAGTAAATACAGACGCGGTAAGCTGATTAAGTTTTTGTAGCAATTGATACGTGTTTTTACTTTTTACTTTCTGTTTCAAAGTAAATTACTTATAAACCTAGATACTTTTTACTTGACCTCTCTTTAATATTTCTGCTATTTGATCATGGTGTGTTCGTCTCGGTCTACCGGCAACAACTCTACCTTACACAATACTGTCATACACCAGTTTTGTAATTCTACTTCCCTCCATCCATCGGTGGTGTGAGGAGCCTTAAGAAAAGACGAGCGTGCATGACAAGAGCTATGAATGTCAAAGAAGCAAGTGAGGTGTGTAAGAATAAGCCTGTATGGCGCTCTGTTGTTCGTGCCTACCCCGCAAGGGACCTGGCGTGAAGTTAAGTATGTATGTATGTACTTCTATCTATGCTCTCTACATGTCCAAACCAATTTAATGTGCCTTTTGAAACTATTGTTATTACATCTTCTTTCAATCCACAACGTACCTTTATTACACGCGTCCGCTTATCCTATTTTCACACTTATGCTATACCTAACTTTCACTCACATAAATCAGGATCATTTATTAATCAATCAACAATATAAATTACTTAATTTACCGTCGATTAGTACCTACTTTAGCTAAATTGTATAGCATCCTGGCATCATCATCATATATGCCAGGATACAGTTGTATTGGCCAGTCTATACCTACCGACATTTTTATAATGGTACAAGTAACACTATAGTAGAATTATTTTGTCCATGTAGTTTGGGTCATAAAATAATCGGAGCGGTGAAGCGAGTATTTCCCTCTCTCTTCCACTCACGGGCCTTATGGGCGGGCATACTGATGTCCATTATCGTTGTCGATAAGCGTTATCGATAGTGTATTTATAGTTTTGTCATTTTGTGTGTTAGTGATATAAATGAAAGTAAAAATAGATAAAACAACGTATTTATTAAAATAAGATTAATAATGATTTATAATAAATTATTAATTAGGTATCTATGTATTAAAAAACTATAAGTACAAAAGTTTAAAATGTAACAAGTTATATTAAAAATAAATATAAATTCTTTTATATAAGTTTAAAATTAACAGCAAAAAGATAATAATGATTTTTATAATATTGATAATCTTTGTTTGATAAGAATGAGTTTTTATGCGCCCGTGCAACATGCTCACAGCCCTAGCCGGGCTAAGGCCGGCTATTATTTATGACCCAAACTGCACGGACAAAATAATTCTACTATAGTTTAATCCTGAATAAGTAATCCCTAACTATTGTAAGTAATAATAGACATCGTTGGAAACCACACGGGCCTGGGAGACCGTTAGACTAGGGTACTTGGGGATTTATAATTGGAGATGACAACTTCGACTGCTAACGGCATCGCTAACTCAGATCAAAGGATTTCCTACAATATTGATTACATCAATTAATTGTTAAGTTTCAATCGCTCCTGTAACTGTTAGTAGAATTAATTACACGGTAAATATTTTCTTAAGGTCGTCGAGTTGGAGTTAAATTGACGTAATTAGAACGGAGAAGTCGATTGGCCTTCGAAAATTATAATTAAGTTATTGTATCTACCTTATGTTATCTATCTTTTAAGTTAAATCAAATTGAAGTGTCTGTTTCCAATGTCAAAAATAACAGATTTTTACTCAATACAAATGAAGAATATATGAAGACGTGAGTGGATGAAGGTGATATGTCGCATATTCGGTTTTTTGTTTTTTTTTCTGTAGATGAATGTTATAAGTCGATACCAAATGACTACAGACCTTAGACCATAGATATAAGGCATATTTAAAAAATAAAAAGTTGAAAAAGGTGTTAAGTTCAGTTCAGTTTAAAATAAAAGTAAAACTTATCTCGATTTACTCAGAATTGGAATTATGCGACTTATCACCTTCATCCACTCATGTCTTCATATCATACTTATGGATTTGATATATTAATAAATCCTTTTTTTCCTGTCTGTTTAGATGTTCCGGCTAATCTCTGAAACGGCTTGACTGATTTTGACGAGACTTATACTGGCAGATAGCTCAAGTTGTAAGGAGTAACTTAGGCTACTTTTTATAGGGCTCCACGAAAAAAAAATAGCGCGGACGAAGAAGCGGGCACAGCTAGTAATTAATAAAGATGTAACACGGAGGTTTTACACCTTAGCAGCAACCTCCACCAAAGTGATATAAATAAAACGTCATGTCACGTAAGGGCGACTTGACTAATGTCTGCGATATTATAAGACGTTTTCCCGTTATATATATAATATCACAGACATAAGTCAAGTCACCCTTATGTGAGATGACATTCTATTTATATTCCTTTGATGGAGGTTGCTTCCAAGGTGTAAAACCTCCGTGTTACATAAATCCTTTTTTTTTATTGCAGGAGGTCAGCAGACAGGCAGACGGCCCACTTGATGGAAAGCGGTTACCGTCGCCTATGGACATTTGCAACACCAAAGGTGCTACAAATGCGCTGCTGCTCACTTACGGGAGATTGGAACCTGGTTAATAATGCCGGAACACAAAACAAGGTTGTTATGGCGATATACTTTAGACCAGGGGTGGTAGCCATCCAGTCGGGCAAATGCCCTACCACCTGGCTGTGGGTTGTTTTGTCGCCTCTTACGACAGGCCGCCCGGCCCTGGGAAATTGTATTCTTTCTCCGTTCCTGCAAGGATAAAAGATCTATAGAGAGATTGACTTTTTACATAAGTACAGGACAAGTAGATTCCAAAAATATCTTTGAAAATTGCGCCCGTGACTGAAAAATGGAGAGGAGGAAGATGAAGTTGGTATGGGCATATAATGAGGAGGGATGAAAGTCACGTGACAAAAAGAATGTTAAAGTACAAGATAGATGGATACAAATGTCCAAAAAAGATGGATGGATTGTGTGAAGGATGATATGATGATATGTGGTGTGACAGAAGATGTATGTCAGAGTAGAGGAGTGTGGAAAGAAAAGACATATTGTGCTGACCCCAAGGAATTGCGATATGGTGAAAGAAAGAAATAATTTATTTGCTAGGAAAGCGATACAATACAGAAATATTATACATACATTTTTTTATGACATTATATATATTTTACACCGCATTTCCTACAAATGAGGGCGGCAACTCAGCTTCATGCTGTGTTGGAGTTTCCTCCACCACAACGCTGATTTTCAGTGCCGACCCCGCCTCATTTATTTAAAAATATTTGACCCAACACCACAGTATATGAAACATAAAAAAACATAACACAAACACTTGCACACAGAATAAAAGAATCATTATCCATTATAGTAATAAAAAAGGAAAAAAAAGAAATTAAAATAAAAAGAATAGAAAATGTATACGTAAACAGAGCTACAATAATTAAATGCCAACTAATACGGTAAACTATAATAATCTTATTACTATAAATTGTAACAAATAATTCAATAAAAACAGTAACAAATCAATTCAATGGAAATCAAATCAAATACTGCCCTTCTTACAAATGAGTTTTACAGAGAAGTATACTCATCATTAATTACCAAAAGAAGTCAAAAACACCATATCTAAATTTTTTAAACGTATCTAAGGTCCTCTTTCTGTGAGTGAAGTAAATATCTTTTAAAATGAAATTTAAATGTGAAAAATGATTTTACGTCTCTAATGGGTGGAGGAATATCGTTCCAGCATTTCGTAGCAGCATGCTTGAAGCAACCTCTAAATGCAGCTGTTCTGTGCTTGGCTGTTAGTAATGGCCTGGTTACAGATCGGATAGGATATTAAGATAGAAAAGAGAGAGAGATTCCAAAAATAAACAATTTATTTTGACTCTCGAGCCATCTTTCCGAACATCACCTGAAAACTACTGAACGGTTTTAAATGAAACTCAATACAAAGCTCTGTATAGATGTACAAATAAATCTGTAAAAAGAGATCGAGTTTTTATATAAAAATATCAAAAATTATAAATATTGTTATTAAATATCAAAATCTGGAGTTTCTTTGAATAGTTGGTAAAACCAATGCTACCGGTATTGGCATATCCCAGTTTTTAGGTAAAATAATCCCTATTAATATTTTAAATGCGAAAGTAACTCTGTCTGTCTGTCTGTTCCGTTTTCACGTAAAAACTGCTGGACCGATTTGGCTGAAACTCAGTATATATATATTTTCGATACCGAGGATGAACATAGGATACTTTTTATCCCGAAAAATGGGATAGTTTCCGGGATAAAATGATATTTGTCTGTTTGTTTGTTATGCTTTTACGGAAAAACTACTGGAGCGATTTGGCTGAAATTCGGCATATATGTAAATTAAATAATGAGGATGGACAAGGAATAATTTTCATTTTGGCCTTTTTGGTAATTTTGGCCTATTTGGTCATTTTGGCCTTTTTGGTCATTTTGGCCTATTTGGTCATTTTGGCCTATTTGGTAATTTTGGCCTATTTGGTAATTTTGGCCTATTTGGTAATTTTGGCCTATTTGGTCATTTTGGCCTTTTTGTTCGTTTTTGCCTATTCCGTCATTATAGCCATGTCGGTCACTGTGGTCTTTTGGTCATTTAGACCATTTTGGTCAAGTTCTGTAATTTATTTTGTTGACAGATAGACGGGGGATAGTATATATAATTAGCGATATAAAATGAAGTGAATCTTCCGTGGGTAAATACATAAAAATATTGTAATATAATATAACCTGTAGCACTTGATCTTTAAACAAGAGACACGTACTATTATATATAAATATTTCTTATGGTAATCTATGTTTGCTAAAATACATTTGTTTGCGTATAATAATTATTGGTATTAGATTGAGAAACATGGAATGGCCGGGTTCAGTTACCTTGTATAATAAGATAGTAACAAAAACAAGCGATAATCTTTACACATAGTAAAAATGTAGAAATCGAATTTCTGTAAAATGAAAAAAAATGCTAAAAATCGAGTCAGGGGGATGTAAGACGTGAAATAGAACTAGTTTAGATTGATTTTCAATTTTTTTGTTTCTCTGTTTTGTTTGTGCATACCTTATGTCTCTGGTCAACATATAGGATACTTTTGATCCCGAAAAATTAAAGGGTTCCCGTGGGATAGTTAAAAAACCGCACCACACGGACGAACTCGCGGGCCTCAGCAAGTGTACCTATAAAATTTAATCTTAACCTCCAAATAAAACCTTTAATATAAAATCAGGAACAAATAATGTTCCATCGGCAGCGCAAAAACTGTGCCGCGAGCGATAATCCGTCATTATATTGAAAAATTGCAACAAACAGACAGTAGTTCAAACATCCGCCTATTTCAAGCCTGCCCCATTTTATATCATGATATCAATTCATATTTTTGTTTAATTTTCTCACAGATTTCATCTGCTTAGCTAGGTTGAGATGGCGGGTTTTGTTGGGCCTTGAAACCGGCGATAAGTCTAAACGACCAAACCGGTTGGTCATTACATCCCAAGAGCCAACGACGGCCAAGTGCTTTGGTCGTTTTAAGTATAGGGAGGAACGCACTTGACGGCGAAATCAAATGAGATACTTTTAATTGGCCTCTAAAACGCCAACCCCACCTTATTGCGGGGGAGCTGGGTTTGGTGATAAGATAAACTGTTTTAAAATGAGAATGGAGGAGAATGGGAGAATTTTGATGGATGTTTGAGAATGAGCACACACGTACCTGGTTAAAGAGCATGAAATACAACGGCTTCTCTGTTTCTCAGTCCACTTCACTTCAGTTTATTTGTTATAATATGGTTTACATTATTTAATTTTATGGGTATATATTTTTATATATATAAAATACATAAATTATAAAGATTTATGGTATGTTGCGGACGCCATATATTTTACGTTAAATCATGTTATTTTATTTACAAGGCGGAAATTTTTTATTTTGTTTTATTTGATGACATGATAAGACATGACTGACGTGCGTGCAAAAAAGGAACGCGCCGTCAGATTTAAAGGAAAATTTAAATATCTTAGAGAAACAGTTTGAATAAGCCAAAAAGAGGTGTACATGGCGGTACCACACCTATTTTGCAGGAAAGTCGCAAGTTATGATATCATTTCTATAAGAAATATAGCGTTTTTTAATAATTGAAATTAATTATATCGTGATATTTTAAAGTTATGATAACATGGTATTTAAATGCAAGCTCTTTTATGGTATATGAACAATGTTTTAAGAATTTATTGTGATACAAATGTACATATTTTACTGGCAAACACAAGACATAAATTTCTCGAAATGTTCATCACCTTGCTGCCTACAAGACCTATTTGTTTAACGCTAGGTGCCGACTTGTAAACGCTCGTTCTCTGGCCCCCCTCATATTGCAACTCTCATATTTTAAACTGAACATTTCAATCGTGCCCCTGAGTTTGGTTAAGAGATATAATATCTTTTGAATTATTGCATCCATTATAATATAATGTTAATACAGAGTTATTGCTCTGCAAACAAGATTAATAATGCTTTAAACATTTACTATTGGACTTATTATCGTTTTGTAAGAGTATGCCTAACATATTTATAAGTTCTAAGTTCACTAAGTATTATTATAGTTATAGTGTAATTACAATGACGTGGGTTCGTGTCGCGCCCAGGGACCATACACCGCGTAGGTAATTAGAAACTTATGTATCTTCTTCTTTCAGGCTATATCTTTTTTTCTTTATTTCTTCTGTCACGAAAAAGCGTTACGGCCGTGATGAATGGCGGCATTATTTTCGAGTAGATTAGATATATCTTTGGCTTCGGATCGAATTCAGTTTTTTTGTTTGATAAAATAAAACGTGTTTAAATAAAAAAATGCATTCATTAAAATGTACCAACCTAACCAAATCACTAGAAATAGCAATAAAAACAATAGATATAAAAAATGTAATAGATATAAGAGTTTTAAAAAAGAAAGAAATAAGTAACCCCTACCCTTCCTTGTGTACCTAGAATTAAGGAAAATAAACAAAGAAAAGAATAAAAAGACCTCTATCTTGAACTATGATGGAGGAGAAGGCAATAATAAAAAAATAAAAAAAAACCTTACCAAATCATGATTTGCAGTAAACCTGCGAAAAATCGAAATGTGTGCTGGGATACATAATAGAAGAGAAATTTCAACGGACAAGAGGAAAAACGAATGGCAACAAAATTTTGACTTGAAGTGTTACGGGCGGATAGTTAATGTACTTGTCCAATTTGAAAACCTGGCCGTAAAACTTGAAGTTCAAATTTCGTTGCGATTCGTTTTTCCACTTGTCCGTTGAAGTTTTACTTCTAGTTTGCGTCCTAGCACACATTTTTTTGGTCTTATCTTGTACATACATTGTCAATTACATTGAAAATAAGTAAGTTTTTTATAAACACACAACCGACATCAACATAGATACAAAAGGAAATGAAGACAAGGAAGAAATATTTTCTACAATAATGGAATAAGTATTTTTTATGTAATTCAGAAATACGTGCGAAGTAAAGTACTAGTTTTGCAAATTATATCTATAATTTGCAAAACTGCCCTGCCAGGTGGTAGGGCATTTGCCCGACTAGATGGCTACCACCCCTGGTCTAGGGTATGTCGCCATAACAACCTTGTGTTGTGTTCCGGCATTAGTGACCAGGTTCCAGGCTCCCTAAAGAGAGCAGCAGCGCATTCGTAGCACCTTTGGTGTTGCAAATGTCCATAGGCGCTGGTAACCGCTGTCCATCATGTGGGCCGTCTGCCTGTCTGCTGATCTCCTGCATTAAAAAAAAAAAAATATTATAAAATTCTAAAAATGTTGTGTCTGTACATTGAAGCTATTAAAAGAAAACAACTGGATATATACAACTGGTTTCTATATATGAACGATGGAGAACACGATGCATTTTTTAGATTTCTTTTCAGTTTATTCATGATTTACGTAAAAACTACTAGGCTGATTTCGATGCGGTTCATCGATAGAAAATTCTCAGACTTAAAATCTGGGTTACTTTTTATCAAGTGTCCAGATTGAAAAAAAAAAAACAAATTACGATGCGGTATTTTCACTTATCGATACCAAGATGTATGATACTTTTTATCCTGAGATTTTGTCCGGGAACGACATAAAGATGTTAGGGCGCATAAAAATTAGCTTGTTCCGACACAATTTTTACTAAAAACGAAATCCTACATTCCTTCTCTAATGTGTTGATGCTCTCTTAAGAGAGACTGGAACCTAGCCACTTACGTTGGAACAGAACCCAAAGTTGTTATAGCGGTATACTCCAGACCAGGGCTGGCAGCCATTCAAACGGGCAAATGCCCTGGCACCTGTTTGTTGTATTCTATTCTTTATTAATATTGTTACCACCAACAAAGAACAATTCACACCTGCAGTTTATGACCTTCTCGGCATTTGGACTTCTTTTGTTTACTCTGTGTTTAAAGTTTGTAATTAGAAAACAACCTATGTATTTGTATTGTAATATTTTATGGTAGTCTTTAGCCAGGTGTGATTCTTGGATATTATTGTTTACGCTTTCGAGTATTATGTCGAGACATATTGTGTAGTTTATTATAAAACAATGCCCGAACGGAGGGGTGAGGCAGTCTTACGATAGGCACAAGCGGGACAAGACGTGTGTACATTCAATGAACTATATAGTGACGGATTTTGCGTGTGTTATTGAATCGTCAATTACGTTTGGACTTATTGCGTCCGGTTACATTTCTACCTCTGTTATACATCTTTGTATAGTTATAATAAATTCTATAGTAATTCCAACGGCATTTTAATTCGAGTCCCGTAACTCGTAACAATATTTATGCCGAAATAGTCACATGAAGCCAAGGCTTCAAATAATAGTTCAAAACCTTAAAATTAAATTTTCATATTTGTTTTAATATCTTGCAATATTGAAAAGATGTAAGTGCAAATGCCGCGTGAACGTGGTACACATTTAGTCAGTTTAAGCCTTAACAATTTGTTTGAGATCACGTTTACTTTGTCGGTAGCCACACGCATCATCCTTCATCTCGCAAAGATCTTAATCAAATACGATATTTCCAGTACAAAATCAAACAATTACAGAATACAATGCTTTGTTGACCCTACCGCTGTATACATCTTTTCAATTCTACTAACAAAAAAAAGAAAAATAGACCTTTTTCTCTAACGATGTAAGACGCAAAGTATTTTGTATTATTCTTCACTTATTACGTTCTTTAGTGTATTTGTTTCATAGTGTAATTGTGCACGTAAAGGATTGCGACTTTTTTTGAACAAAACGTGATATGGATCTTGGCGTGAATAAAAAAGTTTTGCCATTTTTTCTTCTAACCCTTGCGCAAAGGTACCGTGTTTTGTTGTGTGGGAGTTTGATATTTATAGGAAACAACGTAACAAATATAACAACATTGAAAGGAAGGGGGTGTAAAATGAAAAACGTCCTAGAAATAGCGCTCATACGCATTTTGTGGCCGATCGTAGTGCGGTTAGCCGTATAGTCAGCCGTGTCCGGCTGGCCGCAAATAAAAAATATGTAAAACTGGTTTCTATACGTACTACGCGAGACAATGGCGCGGCTGCCGCTAAACAAACCCGCTTGCGTAAAGAAATAAAGAAAAACACATTGAGAGACTTATTTAAAAATAAATGAAGTGTTGCATGCAGCCCTATCGCCGCGCTTGTCAGCTGAACGGTTGTTGTACGCTCTATGCAAGTCAGTTTTCAGCCCGTACTATACTTGGGGCTGACAACCTTACTATAATATATAGTATCGTACTATTTATTTGCGTATTTTATCCTATATCTTATACCTACTAATATATAATAAAGCTGAAGAGTTTTTTTGTTTGTTTGAACGCGCTAATCTTAGAAACTACTGGTCTGATTTGAAAAACTCTTTCAGTTTTGGATAGTCCAGTTATCAAGGAAAGCTATAGGCTATATATCATCACGCTAAGACCAATAGGAGCGAAGCAGCAATGAAAAATGTTACAAAATCGGGAGATTTTTTTAACTATTCAACGCGGACGAAGTCGCGGGCAGAAGCTAGTAATATATAAAGCTGATAAGTTTGTTTCTTTGTTTGTTTGCTTGAACGCGCTAATCTCAGGAAGTACAGGCCTAACTTGAAAATTTGTTCAGTGTTAGATAGCCCATTTATCGAGGAAGGTTTATAGGCTATAAACCATCACGCTAAGAGCAATAGGAGCGGAGCACCAATAAAGAATGTTTCGAAATCGCGGGGGTTTTTAACTAACTTTTTTTAACTATTCCACGCGAACGAAGTTGCGGGCAGAAGCTAATGTTATATCAAAATATGGTACGACGTGTACTATATTTTCATCACGAATTCAATTATCGCGCTTTTTGTTCAGAAAATCGATTATAATTATTTTAAAAATAATGGATAATTGCTGGCGGAAGCAAAAAGTAGTAAGAAATACACATGGAAATTTCAGTAATAAAATAAATAATCTAATAAAATTCTATCCGTGCAGGAACGGAGAAAAAATACAATTTCCTGCGACCGGGTGGCCTGCCTAGGGTATTTACCATCTGGATCGCTGCTCTAGTGTATGCCTCCATAACAACTTGAGTTGTTAAGAGAGCAGCAGCGCATTTGTAGCATCTTTGGTATTGCAAATGTATATAGCCTATAGCTATAGTAACCGCTTTCGATCAGGCATCCTCTACCTGTCTGCTGAACTCATGCAATGTGTACTTTTTTTCACCTAAAGTAGTACCTAAATCAAAAGTACTATATTTTTACAGTTTAAAAACAAAAATACTATATTTTAAAAAAGGTGGCCAAACCATCCAAACACACAAAAAGAAAACCACCAAAATCAATCCAGGTGATGAGAAGGATTCTAGAACCCGATCTCAGCGCCACCTACCGGTTCTAATTGTGAATCTAAACCATCCGGGAACCCAGTAACATACACAAAAACAAAATCACCCAAATCGGTCCAGGTGATTAGGAGCATTCTAGAATCCGATCTCAGCGCCACCCACCGGTTCTAACGGGATAAAAAATATTCTATGCCCGCCTCCTGGTTCTAAGCTACCTTCCCACCAATTTTCAGACAAATCGTTACAGCCATTCTTGAGTTATAAATAGTGTAACTGACACGACTTTCTTATATATTTCATTTCAATTTCCAACATTCAAGTCTAAACAAAACTCACCCTTCACTATTTTCGCTAAGCATTCCAAACAGTTTTCAAGAGTTTTCACGTTCCATATTTAAAAGTTTTTGTTCTCGATGGCAGTTGGTTTTTTTTTATTACAGTACAGGATGGCTTAGAATCTGTTTTGATCATTTTGTAATTTTTTGATAAATTAGCAATATTAAAAGTTTTTTTGCTACAACACAGCAGACAAGTTGAGGACCAAACTATTATGGGAAGTGATTAACGTCGCCTATGGACGTTATCAACATCAGAGGTGCTTCCAATGTGCTGCCGGCCAAATACGCAGAGAGATGTGAATTCTCTTTGAAAACCAAGCGTATTTAGACCGTCTTGAGTATGGGATCATCGACAATGGCTGGACTTGATATAGTCCAGAAATTAAGTTGGTAGGCTGGTACTCCAGCTGTCTACTGTGTGCAGTACACCATATGTCATTCATAAGTTAATTAAAAATCTTTCACCGATATAAGTAGGGTATCGGCGCGGAGGAGTAAAAAAAAACAATTTCTTAAGACGACTTTATTGTACGGCAGTTCCTACAAGACTAAAATTAATATAACTTAATACTACTCTCATCTCCATCATACATCTCCGTGCAGGAACGGAGAAAGAATACAATTTCCTGCGGCCGGGCGGCCTGTCGTAAGAGGCGACAAAACAACCCACAGCCAGGTGGTAGGGCATTTTCCCGACTGGATGGCTACCACCCCTGGTCTAAAGTATGTCGCCATAACAACCTTGAATTGTGTTCCGGCATTAGTGGACCAGGTTCCAGTATCCTTTAAGAGGGCAGCAGCGCATTTGTAGCATCTTTGGTGTTGCAAATGTCCATAGCCGCTCTTCATCAAGTGGGCCGTCTGCCTGTCTGCTGACCTCCTGCAATAAAAAAAAAAAAAAAAACTTATTCGCTGATACGATGACTGGTCATTGCGTAGTCAGCAGGTGATGGGTAGTGGTGGTTATATTGTTTACTACGATGAGCGATATAGTGACGGAATTAGCGCGCGTTATTGAATCGTGCAGTGTTGCTGGTTGTATTCAGTATATATTATAATAATATATATATATATATATATATATATATATATATATATATATATATATATATATATATATATATATATATTTATTTATTTATTTTAGTTAATTTTTATTTATTAAGTTTAAGTTAGTTTATTTATAATAATATAAATGCATTTTATCACGCGTTTCATATGAAGCTGATATTTTGAACCAAATCACAGACTGCGTATTATTCGATTATGACCCAATGATTGACAGTTACCCATTATGAAGCCGATCATCTAATTATGGGGATAATTGTCAAAAGCACACATTATCACAAAGGGACAAACAGAGGACAATGCGCCACGAGTTTCACAACAATAGCCCAGATTTGGGGCCACATTTTTGTTGGATTTTGTATCATTTTTGTCAAATTTATCCCGTTTTACGGAACAATGTGATCGTAGGGGATTATTTTGTGCTTTTTTCTGGGGATTCTGGTATTTATGGGATTAATTTCGCTTTTCGTGATTGATAAGTGATTGGACCGAATTTAAATGATAATGGTTTTGTGGATCGGGAATGTATACGAGACTTGTAATTTAATTTACTTTTAGTTATTACAAAAAAGGCAAGTTTCAAAATAAAGTGGAACTCTATGCTATGTCTTGCACCTACAACCAGGCCTTTTTTGTCATTTCTTTTTTTGGGGCCACGCTACTAATACTCGAAAGTTGAAAGTCTATATTATTTTGTTTAAAAAAAAACATAGACTTTCAAAAAACCTATTAAAATCCTTTTTTTGTATAGGTTACCTTTTTTTTACATTTTTCAATTTTTATGGCAAGTTTTGGTTATTTTTCGAATTTTACTTTAAGGGCACTGTGTGCCTCCTCGTGCCCTCACAAAAAAGCCCTGCCTATTGCTATATCTAGACACGTGATAATATTACTCAACTTGACTAAACGATTCTCCTAATGCGGTCGATTTAGTGTTTAGTTTAGTGGCTAGTGCGCAGAAGGATTGCTGAGAGCCTCATGATGTCAGGTGTCGAAGGTCAGTAAGGTTGACAAAAAAGGTTACATAAATAGTTGTGACAATAAATTTACTATTGTATATACTTTACATAAGTAGATACAATAATAGAAAGTGATACAATACATTAATAGTAAGTAGTCATCGACAAACGCGCGGCTCTAGTTCCACTGGCAGGTCCAAGGTTTCATATTATTTTGACATTTGTCATATTTGTAACACGAAGAGGCTATCTCAATCCTCTCCACTCTCATCCATCATAGGACGACAAAGCGCTCTGGTGTGACATAGAGGTTTTTAAAAATAAATATATAAAAGCATAAAGAAAATTGACAATAACAGCGTTTTATATAAAAACACATACAAGATTTGTAATTAAAGTTTTAAAATCACGTTTTAACAGTTTTAAGCCCGGTAAAAAATTAGATTAGGTTCCCCTAGAGTAAATAATAACCATAAAAATATTAAATCTAAATAATTAAAATGATCAAGTTGGCGGTAGGCTAAATAAAACCTTAACAATAGTCACACTTGACAACTTTGTCATCCGTGATCAAGGCTACTGAAAAGTGGCCGAAACGTTGGAATAATAAAAATCAAATAAATTAACGCGCTATGGGTACATTTTTGTGGCTTTCGGGGTTGAAACCCTGGGGCCGTGGGGGCCTGGAGCTCATCACCTCTATCGAGACCTCTCAAAGCGACTAATTGAGGTCTCGCGTGACCAAAAGGCTGGCTTGCACTTAGGGCAACGCATCAGCGTTGCCATCCAACGCGGAAATGCGGCCAGCATTTTGGGCACTCTCCCGCCGAGAGCGACCTGGAGTCTATTTTTTACTTATAGTTGGTATTTTTTTTTATATATATTTTAGTTTAATTTTAGTTAATATTTATTTATAATTAGTTTTATTTCAGTTAGTTTATAATTACGGTTGTAATTAAACAATTTTTGTATTGATAAATTATTATCTATAATATTATAAAATTCTAAACCTACTGTACGTAAATTACGAATATTTTTGATGAACTGACCAAAGTACACCTTATTATGTACATACTAATTAACGCGCTTAGAATTGTTAAAACGTAGTTTTATAATGTTTACTAGTCGTGGAAACTTCACAAAATATTAATTGAAGTTTTGTCTAACTTATTTACAGATTGGTCTCGAGATAAAACACACGCTTGCATGAACGGATGTAAGCATTTGTTTTATATCTGATAGATAAGGTTCAAAATCTCCTACCCCCGACTTCATCCGCGTGGAATAGTTAAAAAAGTAAGTTAAAAAAACCTTCCAGTTTTGAAACATTCTTCATTGGCGCTCCGCTCTTATTGGTCTTAGCGTGATGAGCTATTTATAGCCTTCCTCGGTAAATGGGCTATCTGACACTGAAAGAATTTTTCAAATTAGGCCAGTAGTTCCTAATATTAGCTCGTTCAAGCAAACAAACAAACTCTTCAGCTTTATATATTAGTCATCATCATCATCCGAGCGTTTTATCCCGGTTGCGTTCGGAGCGTTCACTCCGACCCCCAGGGTCCGCTTTCCTACTTTTTCTACTCCACTTCGCGCGGTCTTCAGCATCCCCCGTTTCGAGACCATTGGCACGCATGTCATCCTTCACGACGTCAAGCCAGCATTTCTATATTATTCAGCTTTATAATATATATTAGTATAAGATATTAATTCTACGCAAAGTTTGAAAAGCATACATTTTCCATCTTGGAAAATAACATAACTACTTAAAATTCTACCAACTATTGTTTACTACTTTTGATACATTTTCAATGACCTAATTTAAACTTTTACGTGCTTCCTCTCAGAATAGAATAGCATTCGCAACTCCAATAACTAAGTTCGAGAACTTATTGAAAATGTATGTAACGAGCACCGGATAATGACATAATTAAAGTTCAGAAACTACTACCATAGTAATGGATATGACTATACGAATATATAAAAAGATCGTAAGTAAACAGTAAAATCTCCTTATTCGCGCTTATTTCATTCGCGTTTTCACTATTCTCAGATCTAATAAGTACATATATAAAAATAAAAGGATTCCAATATATATCCATCCTTTGTAAATGCCTTTATGGACTGGAATGGACTAGTAAAAAAAGTAAAATAGATCTTAATACAACTGTATCTAAAGTATGTTGTTAAATGATATCAGGACTTTGACATAAGCCCTCTTCGCCGCGATCGGTGTTTTTGAAAATATAAACAAACAGAATGAAAGCTGCTTTAAAAACTGCCAAGCAAGAGAAAATTACAAAATTCTTCAAATTATTGCCTAAGCCTTAAGATATTAATAAAAATGTTCAAAAACTTCAATGAAATTGATTTTTTTATATATTTGTTTTTTTATTATTTTGTCACCTAGGAACGGGTATATGGGATTATAGGGGGATAACCCTATAATCCCATATAAATTACCATTCCGTATTCACGGTTCGCGGCATATTTATGGAACATATACCCCGCGTTTTGTTGAATGTAGTAGAAAAATGGAAAGAATATATGATGAAAGAATGATCTAAACAGATATACAATGGAAATGTGGATGGATGCAGAAGTCGCGGAAGGCCACGACACACCTTCCATGATCAAATTGATCGTGTATTAGCAGAAGGTGATGTCAGGAGCCTTAAGACAGACGAGCGTGCATGACATGAACTATGAATGTCAAAGAAGCAAGTGAGGTGTGTAAAGCGCGCCTGTGTGGCGCTCTGTTGTTCGTGTCTACCCCGCAAGGGACCTGGTGTGAAGATATGTATGTATGTATATACCCCGCGAATAAAGAGCTTTTACTGTAGTTATAGTAATAATTAAAATCTTATTCTAGAAACACATTCCATATGCAATTATAATATTATTATTATTTTATTAAGTTTTTACGAATTGTGTTTATAATAATACTACTTTGTAACGGTTTTAGGGGCGGTAATTTATTTGATTTTTGTTATTCCGACGTATCAGCCACTTTCCAGTGGCCGTGATCACGGAAAACAAAGATGTCAAGCGTCAACGAGGGTTGTTAAAATTTTATTGAGCCTACCTCCGACTTGTTAATGTTAATTATTTAGTTGCAATTTTGTTTCTGGTTATTATTTACTGTATGGGAGCCTAGTCTAATTTACCACCGCTTCACAACATGTTATGGCTTGAAGAGAAGAAGCGGCGCAAGAAAATTTCAGCAAACATGCCTAGCTCTAAAATTTTATATAATATTATAATGGATGGAAGGAAAAATAAAAGAATTTATCAGTCAAGTTAGGATACTTTTTAGAAAAAAAATCCACGCGGACGAAGTCGCGGGCAGAAGCTAGTTACAAATAAAAGCACGAAAGTAGGATAAATGCAGTTGAAATGAAAGCTTTGAGAAGTACGTGTAAGGTTAATGTGTAAAGTGCTATGATAAGAAAGAGTGTGATAAGAGATAAGTGCCTCGGGAATTTTCCCGGGAACCCTTGGTACCTGTTCCCGTGCCTAAAAATTAGCTAATTACGGACCAGCTGTCAACAAAATGCTAACTTATATTATTTTTTAAATGCTGAGGTATTTTGCATCCCGGGAATCACCAGGAAATTTCAAGTCTCGTGTGGACAAAGTCGGGAGAATATTTTTTTAAAATGAAGTATAAGTTTGCGTTTGACCACTGTCTCACCTGACGTTGAGTGATGACGCAGTCTATGATGGAGCACGCTTACCTAGAAGATACCTATTCACTCGTGATAAAAGATACATATCCTAATAATCCTAATCATAATGTGCTTTTAGTATGGATGGAAGGTACACCGCTGATATAGAAAGAAGAGTGAATTTGGGGAATAGTGTGAATGGAGCGTTAGGTAAACTTCTAGACGCTAAGAACCTCAGCCAGAAGGCCCAGCTTGCCATACACAACGCGGTGCTGGTACCTACGCTCACGTATGGAAGCGAGAGTTGGGTATGGAATAGAGAGCACGAAAGTAGAGTAAACGCGGTCGAGATGCGAGCACTGCGCAAAATCTGCGGAGTGACGCTCGCGGACCGCGTTCGTAATACCGAAGTAAGAAAGAGAGTTGGTCTGAAAGAGAGTGTCGGGGTGAAGGTAAGGAAAGGAATGCTCTGGTGGTTCGGGCATGTGGAAAGAATGTATGATGAAAGAATGACTAAACAGATATACAGTGCAAAAGTGGATGGATGCAGAAGTCGCGGAGGCCACGACTTCCATGATCAAATTGATCGTGTACTAGCAAAAGATGATGTCAGGAGCCTTAAGAACAGACGAGCATGCATGACAAGAACTATGAATGTCAAAGAAGCAAGTGAGGTGTGTAAGAATGGGCCTGTGTGGTGCTCTGTTGTTCGTGCCTACCCCGCAAGGGACTTGGCGTGAAGTTATGTATGTATGTATGTATATCCTAATATTTTATTATTTACAGCGTATTTCACTGTCTACTGAACAGCTCGGCAGCTAAATAAGATTAATTCTAATTTGACACCGTCTGTATGTAGTCTTATAAGATTATAACAGTTCTCTTATTATACTAAGGCCTTGTACAGACTATGCGGCTAAACTGAGTTCAAACAGCTGTCCCGCTAGCCGTGTAGAGTGCCGTTTCTCTCTACGGTTATCGTATATAATGTGTATAGCATCGTCAGGCAGCACTTCGAAATTGTGCTGTTTCTACAGCAACCGAGCGTTACTTATAAAAGTTAGTTTTAACTAGATTTTATCGCTTCAGTTCAAGCAGACGGCTGGCCGTACTGCTACTAGTCCCACAGTGCATACATAAATGGTATTGTTACAATTTGGGCCATCTGCATATCTTTTTTTTTATTGCAGGAGATCAGCAGACAGGCCAGACGGCCCACTTGATGGACAGCGGTTACCATCGCCTATGGACATTTACAACACCAAAGTTGCTACGAATGCGCTGCTGCTCTCTTTAGGGAGCCTGGAACCTGGTTACTAATAGCGGAACACAACACAAGGTTGTTATGGCGGCATACTCTAGACTAGGGGTGGTAGCCATCTAGTCGGAAAAATGCCCTACCACCGGTTGTGGGTTGTTTTGTCGCCTCTTACGAGAGGCCGCCCGGCCGCAGGAAATTGTATTCTTTCTCCGTTCCTGCACGGATAAAATATCTGTAAACAGAGCACATTTATTACCCGCCGGCCTTTGAGCTAATAACATTGAAACTCTTTTATGACTTTTACGGTACTTCCGCTATTTTTAGTAATTATCTGATTATTCCCTCTGTTTGTATCGACAACAATGTTACCTTCTTATTTCTTAACACCTCTTACAATGTGTAAAATTGTTTCTTGATTACAAATTTTATTTATTTTCTTTCATCATTAAATATTTCCATTGTAGTACACAAAACTTATTTACCACTCGCTGCTTTTAATAAAATACTTTTCCAATGAGAAAATCTTCAGAATTTTTCTCATTGCAAAGTATTTGTATAAATTCTTTTACTATTTTTTGAACGTTTTAAACTATTACAGTCTCTTGGAGAAACACAATAATATTAAATATTCTTGACTAAGTTATTGATTAAAGTTTCTTCAGTTAATATTTAAAGGATTACTCGAACTCTAAACAGCATATTTAAAAGACCATATTTTGATTACCAATGCCTTTCCTTTCGATACTAAAGTAATTATTATAACAATATTAAATGAATAATTCAAATTATATTAGTAATATGCAATTATTTACCCCTTGACACTCGATAACCCAGTTTGATCTCTTGGTTGCTAAGTTCGCTGATTTGTCTTAATTAACTCTGAATGTTAATTAATCTTCATCGCGTGAATGTTTGATTAGTGGTTGCCAACTAGAGCGTATTTTCGTATAAGAACACCTATTGTGGTTATCTAAACCAATATGAAGCGTTTAGCTTCATATCTGTCTCCCAATTTAGATTAGTTAATTAAAATGCTACATAATTAAGCTTGAATCACTCAATATCATTGATTACTATCGTGTATTTTATTTTAATAAAAAAAACATGGAAAATATCATAAAAACAAACATTCAATTCAGTCATACAATATGCATGTAAATACAATTTAAGATGCCCTAACAAAATTATTATTCGTGCTCCTAGAACAGCAGAATACGGCAAAAGAAATTTTATTTTATGCGAATGAGCCAATATTTACAATAAATTATCAAATTAAGTAAAGGAGGGTAAACAAATAAATTCTTATAAAAGGAAATTAAAAAAATATGTTAACAGGAGAGCCTCCCTAACTACTTAGAAAATCTAATTACTATGTTTCTCTGTTCAATTATTTATTATTATTACTTTTTAATTATGTCTTGGCTACTTACTCTCAGATTTATAGGAGGTATATCTCAATATAAGCTGTTACATACATACTTATTTCAATATGTATTTGGTTTTAATTATTATTACCAATGTTTCAAACTTCTGTATATAACATAAATTTTATACAAAACATTAAATTATACGCAATTTGAATTTAGATATGTTTCTAACAGAACAAGCTCTCAGAGCGATCAAACATAAAGTCTAAGAATTGCTGTCGGTAGCCGAAAACCGCATCGGAATCTCAGTGGTTTTTTCGTGAATCCCGAACAAGCAGATAAACAGACAAGAAATGTAAAAAATTAGATCGTATCTCCATTGTTCATATAGTATATTTTAGTTGGGTTTTTTTTAAATAGCTTCAATGTCACAGAGACGGCATTTTTTGAATTTTATAATATTATAGATATCCATATTGTTACAATTACCACGTGCGGTAAAGGAAAACAAACCAGATGTGTGAAACTCGCCAATCCGCCTTCGAAAAGTGTAGCGCATAATATACTGTCCGTATCTCTATAAACATAGGAGGCCGAGCCCAGCATTGGAACATTTATAGACTGTTATTAAATTCCCCCCCCCCGTAACTATACCTATTAAACAGCCTCTTAAGCTCTTTATGATTAACTTATTAAAACGTATGCAGTATCGTGTATTCTAAAACACGCACATGTACATTGTGCGCAGAAGGTTTGCCGATGGTCACCCCTCCCGCTTCCTATGACTGGGACCGGGGCTCGTCGAAGCAGTACTAAGAACTAGACGACCGCGGGTGGCGGTTGTGGGAGGGGAGAGGTTGAAACCGGCAAACTTTCTGCGCAAGATTTATACAGCCTAATTGCTGATTATTGGAAGTATCTAATTATTGTAGATCAATTATAATTATTTCGGTAGTATAAATACAGTGCAAATCAAGTTAATATCACATTTAGTCTGAAAAGTACTGAAGTAATCATGAAAACCATCTTCGCTGTGAGTATATTAGTTCTAAATTATTCTAATCATCATTTTAGGTGAACTTCATTTGATTAAACTTACTTCCTGAAGCACTTTAACTTGAGGTCTCATTATGAGGTCTTCTATATCTAATGCGTGCCATGGCTTGGCAGGTTTGACACATCGATTATCTAGATGTGCCAACAAATCATTTTTAATAAATTCTTGTCCATCCAAAGGTTGCCTGGACGAGATTGCTTTAGATATAGATGAGAGAGATATTTTTATTATATAAATAGTAAATAATCACCAAAATTAAAACCACATTAAAACTGGTTTATTTAGGAAGGACTCGTAATAGACCAGATTTGGTGATCATTCTTTATAAATAATTTTGAATTATAGTTCTTAGGATTTGTAATAAATTATTTACATTTATATAGTTAAGTTATTCGTACATAAATGACGTTGACCAGTATTCTATTATGCTATGGCTTCATTTATTAGATGGTTAATATTGCGTGTTAATCGTATAAATATATTTATTTTTGTTGTAAAAAAAATGCAATGTTTCTGTACAGCGAGTAGATTATGAAAGGTAGTCAAGACTAAAACGGTTATGACTTTTGGACACTTTTGGTTTTTTTTTGGCTCAGGTATCGGTTTCTTAGTGTTAAAGTGTTTAGTAGTGTCGGGATAAATGATTTAAAATTGAGTTTGTACGACCAACATGACATTTTGTACTGAACCAGTACCGCGGCAGTACATTTGAAGCGGTGAGCGCCATTCCCTCATTTGTTCCGTTAAAAACCAGTGCGGAAATATTCGTTAAGAATGGAATGTGCTCGGCCTCTGTCACCTCGTTTTACTAACAGTCGTACTGTGACATTGTCATGTTCTCACTCTTTGTCATGTGAATATCCGTAGAGGCGTTATTGTACTTTTGTAGCATAAGCCTCGTTCCGTCCTTTTCTTACATTTGAGTAGTAGACCAATTTGAGTATTTGAATTCGAATAATTGCTATTTAATTATTATTTCATAGCAATTAATTATTTCTTCAACATTATTTATTTCGGGGATTAGTCTATTTGATTGAATTGATTAAAAACCGTTTATTTATCAATCAAAGTTAATTGTAGTTTTCCGTAAAATCTATAAATATAGACTAATAACTTCTTGTATTTACGAAATGTAATCTGTAATACAATAACAAGCTAATTGAACGTCCGGTTATTATGTTCTTCTATACCGTTTTTATAATTAGACTAGCTCCTGCCGACGAACATTGTCCTCGTGGAATAGTAAACAACAACCCCGATTTTGAAACATTCTTCATTGGTGCTCCGCTTCTATTGATATTATGGTGATGATATATAGCCTATAGTGTTCCACGATAAATGGGCTATCTAACACTGAAATAAATTTTTAAATCAGACCATTAGTTCCTGAGATTAAGCTAAAAAAACGAACACGTCAGCTTTTATATATTAGTGTCTGTAAGATATTAATTATATCTATTAATAGTCTAAAGAAGTATTAGTATAGTTAGTTAGTTAGGAGCCTGTTTTTTAGACTGTACTCCTACATCTTCAATACTTGCTTTACTAGCCGCGCGCAGAAGGTTTGCCGATGGCTATCCCTCCCACATCCACCGACTGCGTCCCGCGCTCGTCTGATCAGTACCGCTAGCAACACAACAATATTTGATTGACGAATAATTAATAAGCCATGGTCACGAAGTGCTTCGATTACCATTGTGACTTTAACTCGATAGAGACTGTGTGGAATTTAATGTAGCAGTGCGTCGCAGTCAATAACGTAACCCAGTTCGAACGAGATATATTAAAGTTAATCCAAAATGATATAAGAAAGTATCATGCCAAGCGACTGGAAAAACGTAGTCAACCACGTTAATTGCTTGCGTCAACAATATTGGGAAGAGGACAGGTTGGGAGAAATATACGAAAGCTTATTACTTATATGGGTCAAAACAGTGATGGCGACTCCACTGAACTAGAAACAGACATTGAACGTGATTCGGTTATGTCTGATTAAATGGACTTTAAAGACCAAAATATTATTTTGCGGCTTAGTTTCATTCATTTATTAAATATTCATGCATAATAATATATAATTCACGTAATAAAAACATCGTTTTTTATTTACTATTTCTTCCCTCAGTCGATTTTTTTGATACCCCATGGGAAGAAATTGGGTGGGCATGTCATGTAAAGTATGTACAATAATAAATTTATTGCAAAAACTATTTATGTAACCTTTTTTTTGTCAACCCACTTACCATCGACGCGTGGCATCGCGATTCTTGATATGGTAAATTTCGGAAAACGATTTTTTTCCTATATTTATTCTGGATTGGCATCGCCCCCAGAGTAGTCCATTGTATATTTCCGTAACATAAATGTAGCTTGCTCAATTTAGGGATATACAATATGTGTGTTTGTCTGCCAATTATTTATTTATTTATTCATAAAAAATATTTGTATTTATTGTTAACAGCATTTGTTACCAGTAGCACTATCTAAGATTTAATACTAGTATTTGCTATATAAACCTAAGTTAATTTGTGTAGTTACAAATCACAATAAAATGAAGAGTTATAAAATGTTTTAAAATAATGAAGGTATTTTTTATTACAACGCTGTATAAATACGTAAACATAGCGGGTAGACGGTATTTAATCGGTATCGGGCAGTCTTCGTTCTGAATCCAAATAAAACATTTCTCAAAGTTCTACGTATTTCGTTATACAAATCCCGCATTAACATCATATCTAAATACAAATGTTTATAAAATCATAATCAAAATTCTGTGAAACAGTCGCAATTTATTGTTAAGGTTTGTGTAATACGGATTTGTTTGTAAGTGAATTCTGTGAGTTTGCTTCATAAATGTAGTAATGCGTGAACCAAATAGTAAACTCAATTTAGATAGCCTTAGTAGTTAGTATTTAGTATAATTAGTACTAGTTAGTATTAGCTCCCGAAGTTGTAAAATTTTATCAACTCCTAAGTTCTGAAATTTTAAATGGAAAACTATTTCTGTAGAGGTTTCAAAAACACTTTCAACGAAATTGTTTTGTACAATATTCGTTTACTTGTGTTAGGGATGTGAGGTATTACTGACTCGATACTTTTGTGGTGGTGGAATTTGTCACGCTAAAGTTGGATTGAACAATATCTGTTTAATAGTTTTTGGGATGTTACGTCACATGGAATAATGTATTGACACACTAGCTGACCCGGCAAACTTCATACCGCCTCAGAATCAATAAATAAAAAAACGTTGATTTCTGAACGACGGCACGAACATCAAACGTTTGACATTAAAAGCCAAAAAAATAAAAAACTTCACTTTTATTTGGTTGCTGAACGACTTTTAAATTGAATTGATTTCTAAACGACGGGACGAACATCAAATGTTTGACAGGTGGGGATAGTTTGTAAGGGAAAACGAAATTGTTGTTTTACCACACTGCAAGCATTGTTTTCATATTTACTCACCTTTTAAAACTTCCATACTTCCACAAATAATACAAAACCAAAATTAGTCAAATCTAGTCAAGCCGTTCTCGAGTTTTAGCGATATTAACGAATAGCAATTGATTTATATATAGATAAAAGCAAGGTTATAACTGAGTGGTCCATGGACATGCCAAGATCTGTCAATAGGATTTTTATATATAGTCTTAAATTTAATGGTAAATCACACCATCGTATTATTTTTTACTCCCCTTCTAAGCGTTGAGCCTAGCTCCCACGGCGATGAAGTTGCAGTCCAACGGGATAACATCATCGATGCACCACAGACTTAAAATTAAAGGGATATAAGAAGTATTCCAATAAATACTGCTTTAGTGGTGAACATGATCACCTTTAACTCTGTTGCGGACTGAGAGCATACTCGCCGCGCCCCGCATACCGCCGACGCCCATAGCTCGCGCACTTAGCAGCTAGGCGTCGGACGGAATGCGGGATATAGAAACGCCCTTGGAGGCCGAAAACTTACTTGCTAGTGCGAATTACCACTCTTATACCATTCTCACTCGACTCTCTCGCGCACTTAATTATTCTATGTATAGTTCAAATTATGTAAATAGCTTAATAATCATACAGTGCAGTATGCACGCAGCCATCCATAAACGCTTTATAGATGGAAAACTGATATGCACTTGACTGAATTTGTTTGTTTTTTGCAGTTGGCCTGCCTTCTCGCAGTGTTTGCTATCAGCCAAGCTGTACCTGTCCGAGGATATGGTAGAGTATACTTTATTTATCCTTTGCTGTGCAGGTTGTTTTCTTTCCCAAGGTTGCTTATGTTTTACTGAACACTGACTTTAAGAAGTTGTAGAAATTTTTGGTTTTTAGTGAGAAATCCGTTTTATTTGTTTAAAAAATGTAATATCAGAATTAGAATTCTGATGTGTAGAATGTAATGCCAATGTTTTATGAAATAAACTTTTTCATGTGAAGGAGTGGGGATTGGCTTCGGCGGCTACGGGCTTGCCCATGGCAGTGGATGGGGCCATGGCGGCTGGGGCCATGGCGGATTAGGCCATGGCGGACTAGGCCATGGCAGCTGGGGCCATGGCGGTTGGGGACATGGTGGTTGGGGACTTCGTGGAGGATTTGGCGGACATGGCGGTTGGGGGCATCATGGCGGACATGGCTATGGACTCGTCGGAGCTCATGGTTGGGGCCGTCATCACCTCGGTTAAGTCAATCAATAGAAATCATAACTCCACTAATATTTCTTTCTCTTCAATTGGCTTTATAAAATAAAAACATTTCTTCTTATTTTGTATTTTTATTCTCATCCAATTATTTTTAGAGTAGTTCGTAGCTGTTTTGACCTTTATGAAATCATCATATTACTTCAAAAGTTTTTATCCAAAGTAATCTGGAGAATATTTTTTGAAGATCATACATAGAAAACATAAGTCCTACCACATATATTGTTTATCCCAGACTCTATGTTTTAAAGTACATAAGTATGTTATAACAATTACTTTAAGACGCTAGCAGTATATCCGTCCTTGCTTTTTTACTGCATTACAAAGCGGGCAAACAAGCAGACAGTCCACTTGATGGAAAGTGGCTACTTACGTTTGCAACACGAAAAGTAATGCCAAAGTGCTGCCAGTCTTAAATAAGTTTTATGACACCCTATTCAAAAAACACTTCATATTGTAGCGCTCTGGGAAAACCCCCAACTAGGAGCTCATTCAAAATCCCTGCGGTGCCCAAGAAAAATGTTGCGTACATGAGCGAAGTGGCTCAAGGAGCTCCCGATCAGGACTAGTTCAAAAGGATGTGGTTGGGTTCGGTCTCATTTTACTAACAGTCGTACTATGACATTATCATGTTGTCATGTGTAACAGCCTTGCAGAGATTTGGGTAAAAAAGTACCATTTATACCAAATATTAACTATCTGGGCAGGGTTTCCCCTTAATTATTGTTCAGCCTTTGGTGTGACTATTCACAGCGCACAATAAGCAATGAATACCGTCTACACGCCACTCCGCCTTTTATACGAAAAAGCTACCCTACAAAACAGTAATATTGCATCATTGCTAAAAATAGCAAATACGTCATTATCTAGACGATAATTTAGTAGGCTTATAAAATTGACTAGCAGGTAGAAATAGTAATTTCATTATAAATCGAACTATCTGGTAAATCGACTAAACATATTATCTATGATGATTATCTATGTGATATTAATATATTCTATGGTTCTCACGACTGCTCTGATGGACATCACGTAACACACGTCAATATCCATAGAGGCGTTATTGCATTGTTATAGCAAAAGCCTCTTTCCGTCTTTCCTCTTATTAAATTTCAAATTTTGGGCAGTATCAGCACAAATGTATTTTGTAGGGGACAAATGTACTGGCTCACGCGTGTACTGCTCATCGCTAATTCCATCTTGCTCCTCCAACCGTAAGGGTCATCCCTAAAACACTAAATGCCTATTAAAATGCATTAAATTTGAAACACAACTGTGCGAAAGGATATTTTAAGAGAAGAGATAAGTTAGTTCAATTTATTTGCCTAATTAAGTCGGGTAGATGCGGCGTGATGTGCTCTAAAAATTCATCGCGGCGTCTCAAGCTTTATTTCGCAAACAATACAATCTAAAAAGGAGTAATGAACTTATTGTGTCGAATTATTTATTCTGTTACAGTTTGGTTAAGATATGGAAGTTTTTCTGCGATTTTTAAAGTATATTAACGATCGACAGTAGTCTAGTGTATGTATTTATATGAAATAAAAAAGAAAAAAGGAGGGTATATTACTCCTTGAAAGAAAGAAAATGTATTTATTCAGAACTACATACACACCAAAACGTACTTATTAAAAACAATAGAACTGAAAAGAAGTTCTGAATCCGTCTTAACTCAGCATGGTGCTGGTTGGCTCAATCAGCGCTGGTCTTCTGCTAGGGCCGTTCAATGGACTCATGGATAGACAATATGACACAAACAAATACCAAAAAAAAATATCGTGGGTGCTATTAGAAAAAATATAGAAAAATTAATGTAAAAATCTAATATATAAAATTCTCGTGTCACAGTTTTCGTTGCCAACTCCTCCGAAACGGCTTGACAGATTTTGAGTAAATTTTTTGTGCTTATCCGGTATCTATGAGAATCGGCCAACATCTATTTTTCATCCCTCTAAATGTTAGGGGTAGTCCACCCCTAAATTTTATTTTTTTATTTTTTAGACAAAATTTTTAATTTCAATTTTTTTATGATACAACATACAAAAATACATACAACCCTATATTTTCAACCCTCTACGATCAACCCCTATTTTTTACCGGGCAAGACGACGTCTGCCGGGACAGCTAGTAAACTATATAATTCAATATGAAAAAAAACTGATATGAAAATTAATGCTGCGAAGTGAATTTATAAAGATCATATCAACCTTATACCATCAGTTATCTGTTTATTTACGCACTGGGTTCAGGCCAGGGATCAGAATCGCATCGGTCGGGGGCGGCATTACTGCATGCAAATGTAATCCACCCGCGTTCGACTCCAGCTTGTGTGGCGACTCAGAGTAACTGTGTACGGAAAGTTACCCCACTAACCACTAAAAACCCTCTCCTCCCGTGTACCCCGCGCTTTTGTGTAGGAAAGGCTGAGACTTAGAACAGAGTTACGCCCAGTCCGATCCAGCGCAAAAAGTGCCTGAATGTGTCCCGGGAAGCAGGACAAATCCACTTCGTCATACGGGGGTCGTGAATCCTTTGCTCCCTAGCAAGCTAAAGGCCCCCCGCAGCGGTATAATTCAGGGAGGGAAGTAATGCGCGTACCTGCCTCTCCGGGTGCCAGCTAAAGGCCGGCGACCTTGTATAGACGCATACGCACGCGCAGTAGCACTTCTCTGCCTATCTCGTTCAGCGGCCTCTTTGAGAGCCATTACTGTCTCACAAAAAGTAACCGCAGCCCCCCAGATGTCGCTGCTATGCAACATGGCTTTCACCAAGTTGCAGAGCGAGTCGGCCGCTCCTACGTGTGTCTCGAGTTCGAAACACTGAGGCGCCCATGCGGCGCAGTCGACCAGCGCATGAAACGCCGTGTCGGGCGGCCGCATTGGCGACAGTCCGGGGAAGGCAAGCAGCCAGACACAGATACTTATCGAAACACCCGTGTCCGGTAAGAATCTGCGTCGTCCTGAAGGTCAGGGTTCCGCTGGTGCGATCAGCTATCTGTTAGTGCAAGTGCCGTCAATATCTATCTAGCCGTTTTAGAGGTTAGCCGGAACACCCAGACCCACAGACAAAAATTCTAGAAAAAGCATTTTCAGAATCTTTTGGTCCGAGTTATCCTTTGTGTTTTCACACCTTTTTGTACTGGCATTACAAATCGACAATTCTGGTGTACTGGCGGCGGGCTAGTATAAAAGCAATTCACTTATTAGTTAACTCTTCGGTACGCCAGTACACCACATCTCAGCTGCCAGTGTCAAGTTATATAACTACATATAGTAAATTTAAAAAAAATGAGTTACCTTTTAGCATTAAAATTGTGAACTGAAACTTTAAACGTATTATTTTTGGTTTATACAATTAGATTATGGCGGTTTTTGGAATCGTAAAAATGGGTTTTTTTAAATTTTTTTATTGCCGGAGTTCAGCAGACAGGCTTCAGGCAGATGGCTTACTTAATAAAAAGCGGTTATCATCGCCCTTTGAACATTTGCAACACCAAAGGTGCCACAAATGCGCTGCTGCTCTCTTATGGGAGACTGGAACCTGGTCACTAGTGCCGGAACAGAACTCAGGGTTGTTATGGCGACATACTTTAGACCAGGGGTGGTAGCCATCCAGTCGGGCAAATGCCCTACCACCTGGCTGTGGGTTGTTTTGTCACCTTTTACGACAGGCCGCCCGGCCGCAGGAAATTGTATTCTTTCTCCGTTCCTGCACGGATTTGGTTCTTAAAACATTAAAAGTAACATTTTTCACTCGAGACTTCAAAAATTCGGTTTTTTTGCGCTACCCTAAAATGTATATTATCTTTTCTACAAATTCATAGTAATTTTTATTACGTTTATGTGAATGAAATTTAATTTTAAAATATTGGGTATTCATAGTGTCATCATGTCCTATGGAATTTTGAGTTAGAGACTATAGAATTTGTTTTACAAGAAAAAGCCGTAAGGGCAATTCACAACCTCGGCCCTCGGAAGTCTCTTAGAGAACGCTTTAATACATGTAAAGCAGTAAACCAAATCAAATATAATTTATTTGCTTAAAAACATAGTAAATAAAAATGCTGCTCGTATTTTATGTTTCTCATGTTTTTGCCGTTTCAGGCATGCAAATAGTAGTCAAACCAATTTAAAAAAAATCACGCAAAAGAAGTTTGTATCCTTCCTCGAGTTGACGTCGTGAAACATTGCGTTACATTCAGTTAATGGAGATAGGACCCTCGGCGTGAGTAAAAAATGATTTCCATGTATCACTTACGAAACCTACGTTTTTATTCATGTTAGGGATGTGCCAGAACGCGTTATCGGATATTCTTAAATGTTAAAATAAATGAATATTTTTAAAATAAATAGAAAAAAGCCAGTATAGCTCATTTAGTGCAAGTATCTTAAACTCAAAGGGCGCGGGGTCATATCCTGGACACTATTGTTATAATTATCCGTGCAGAAACGGAGAAAGAATATAATTTCCTGCGGCCGGGCGGCCTGTTGTAAGAGGCGACAAAACCACCCACAGCCCAGTAGGGCATTTGCCCGACTGGATGGTTACCACTCCTGATCTAAAGTATGTCGCCATAACAACCTTCAGCAGTGTTCCGGCATTGGTCCAGGTTCCATTCTCCTTTAAGTGAGCAGCAGCGTATTCGTAGCACCTTTGTTGTTGCAAATGTCTATAGCCGATGGTAACCGCTTCCATCAAGTGAGCTGTTTGCCTAGCTGCTGAACGCCTGCAATAAAAAAAATCCAACAGTGAAGGAAAACACGGTGATTAATAATCAAAGTATACCGGGTCAGCTAGTAATTAATAAGACAAATACGAGGGCATTATAACCGCGTCACTATAATAATTATCAATATTCTTACTCCACGGAATCAAAGGGCATGTATACCAAAATCACTTCAAGTATGAACTCAGCCACCGGGCAAGCTCATGCATTTAATTGGGCGTATACTTGCACCCATATACATAGCAATGCGATTCCCATCGATCTACAAAACGATATGACTATTTGTACGGGTACTGGACGAATAAATCATATTTATTCGTACAGTTATTCAAATTTTTTTTTTAATTAACAATGAATTTGATGAATAGCTTGTTTATTAATTAGGTTAGGTTAGGTTTTTTTTAATGACATGTTATAAAGAATTATTGAAAACATGAAAATAAAAATAAATAAATAAATTCTAAAATGAGGGTGGGGTATAGATACACGGCACATTTATTTATTATGAACAAATCGGAACATTTTTAATATAGGTTCGTGGTTATTTTTTTTATAACCACCCAAAAATAATTTTCCGACACATACACGATTAGTCCCTATGTGTACTGGCGCTGTACATTACGGAACAAGATCTGCTTATATGTTACTACAAAGTATACGCGAGTATTTGCGTACTGCTCTTGTATGGATTGGAAGAACTTCGTAAAATACTTATTTTCCATCTTTAATTAGGTTTTTTTTTAATATCCTCTCTCCGGACGAACGAGGTTATCCGGGCTTAGTACCCGTATTAATAATTATAAATTGTTCGTACAGTACCCGTATTAATAGATAGCCTCTACAAAAAAGACTGAGCTTCTGTTGGGGCTGCCGCGGACGCGGGCCGATAAGGATGCGCATCTCTTTGTAATGATGGCCGCAAAGACGCATTGCAATGCCATGGCAGCCCCAACAACACCCTCAGCCCATTATTATACTGGACACGTAGGTCGCTGTATGCCCGCTGCGTATGAACTTACATACAAGTTTAGATGGACTGATAATATTGTTACGAGTCACGGGACTCGAATTTAAATGCCATTGGAATTACTATCGCATTTATTAGAACTATACAAACACGAATAACACAGTTACAAATATAACTGGACGCAACCAGTACAGACGTGATGCACGATTCAAAAATACGCGCAAAGTCCGTCACTATATCGCTTATCTAATGTACACACGTCTTGTCTCAATTGTGCCTATCGCTAGACTGCCTCATCTCTAAGCTATACAATACAATTTCGACCGCGTGGACAGAATTTTCCAAGAATCACTCTGGCTAACGACCACCATAAAGGATTACAATACACAATAGTCTGTCTTTCTAATTACAAATTTTAAACACAAAGCAAACAAAAGAAGTCCAAATGCCGAATAGGTAATAAGCTGCAGGTGTGATTTGGTCTTTGTCGGTCGTAACAATATCCTCGGAATAGCGTCTTCTTTACCTCCTCTTCTATAATCGACTGTGTCGGATATATCCGCAACTGGACATCCGTAACACGACGCGGCGCACTCAACCCTTGCTGTCACGTCACCATCGATCCCAGGATGATTGACGATCTTCTCACGAGACTATACGCTATCCGAAAACAATAATGTTTGCTCAACGGCTATTTTAATAATAAATTTTAACGCTGTAATAGTTTGAAAATGAGATAATATTGTTAGTAGTTGCATGACTCGAATTAAAACGCTGTTGGAATTATTATAGAGTTTATTAGAACTATACAAACACGTATAACACAGGTACAAATACAACTGAACACAACCAGTCCAAACGTAATACATAATTCATTATCCTTGCATTCGTTCTGGTTGTTTCTCTTTCAAACACCATCACCTTTGTTTTCTTCGCATTCAAACGTAAGCCTCTCGCCTGACAGTCATCTTTCATCATTGTGACTAGTTAAAAATAACGCCGTTACCAAATTTTTATTACTTTATAAACTCACGTTATCTGCTTTTGACTATTTTAAATAATTCCAATCAATAACTCTTTATTGTACACTGATACAAAAAAGAACTTACAGACTAAAACTTCGTCTCATTGTGTACAAACGGCGGTATTATAGCTAAAAAGCAATCTCTTCCAGATGTACCCAGGAATGAGTTGAGAATATAATGATGGTGGTATGGTATACATAATAAATAGATAGTACGATTTCTTAAATTCTAGTAATAAATATATAAATGCAGTATATATGGATGTTCTATATATTAAATAGATATATACTACATATAAATGATTATAATTAAATATATATGTACATACATTTAAATATCATTTTATTCCAAGAACAGGTAATATTTTTTGATCATCGTTTTAAATATCGGTAGCGATTTTGCTTGTCTGATAGCAATTTACCAAGCTTTATAGTCTTGACGGTAAAAGAATTTTATTGTTGTAGAAATTTGAACTAATTTTAATTTTGTTTTCAAAGTATTGTTAGGATTTGTAGGACTCGAATTAAAATGCCATATGAATTACTATAGAATTTATTAGAACTATACAAACACGTATTATACAGGTACAAATATAACTGAACACAACTAGTGCAAGCGTAATGCACGATTCAATAACACACACAAAGTCCGTCACTAAATAGATTACCGAATGTACAAAACTCTTGCTTCGCTAGTGGTTATAGCTTGACTACCTCATCTCTCCATTGGGGCATTGCTTTATACGATACGTACAAATGCAATATGTCTACTCGACCGAGTGCACTGAATTTCCTAGAATCACACCTAGCTAATGACTACCATAAATGATTACAATACACAATGGGCTGTTTTTCTAATCACAATTTTTAAAAATAAAGTAAACAAAAGAAAGACATGGCGGAAAGTAGGCTTGACTATTTAAACCTAATCTATAGAGATAAATTAAATTAAATTGTCTATTTATAATATTGTTACGAGTTCTGCAACTGCATTCGCTGAGATGGAACTAGTCCCAGTCTGGAGACGGCATCGCCGAGGCGCTACGACTACGCTTATATTTTCTTAATTTCTGTGTATATGCGAACGTTGGCAGTACCCTTATATCGTCTCACCGTTGACGTCCACTTCTCTGTAAAAACATTAAGGACCAAAAAAACGCGACTATTTTTTGGCTACATTCGTCTATATCATCATTCACCAGTTGAGTCGGAATACGAGCTTACCCTGCGTCAAGTTTTATTAAAATGCGTTCAATAGTTTTTAGGTGGGTAAATGATACATTTCTAAAAATTGTATGTTGGTCGTAGGTATATATATATATATATTGTATATATATAATATATATATCGTGACCTCGTATAATCTGCTGGTCAGAATTTCCGCTTGATTTGCTCCTAATTCAACTCATCTTCTTTACCGGTGGAGATTGTGTCTTTGTCTTACTGAGTATGTACTATTTGCTACAAGTCCATTAATTGTGTAGCATACATACATACATATATAACTTCACGCCAGGTCCCTTGCGGGGTGGGCACGAACAACAGAGCGCCACACAGGCCCATTCTTACACACCTCACTTGCTTCTTTGACATTCATAGCTCTTGTCATGCACGCTCTGTTCTTAAGGCTCCTAACATCACCTTCTGCTAACACATGATCAATTTGATAATGGAAGGTGTGTTGTGGCCTTCCGCGACTTCTGCATCCATCCACTTTTGCACTGTATATCTGTTTAGTCATTCTTTCATCATACATTCTTTCCACATGCCCGAACCACCGGAGCATTCCTTTCCTTACCTTCACCCCGACACTCTCTTTCAGACCAACTCTCTTTCTTACTTCGGTATTACGAACGCGGTCTGCGAGCGTCACTCCGCAGATTTTGCGCAGTGCTCGCATCTCTCATGCTCTCTATTCCATACCCAACTCTCGCTTCTATACGTGAGCGTAGGTACCAGCACCGCGTTGTGTATGGCAAACTGGGCCTTCTGGCTGAGGTTCTTAGCGCCTAGAAGTTTACCTAACGCTCCATTCACACTATTCCCCAAATTTACTCTTCTTTCTATGTCAGCGGTGTACCTTCCATCCCTGCTAAGAGCACATCCAAGATATACAAACTCATTCACTTGTTCCAGCATAACATCATCAACCATTATTATTTTAACATATTACTGTATAAAATTTGTTTAAAGTTTGAGTGAATCAATTTTTAGCTAGACGTGTTGCTGGGGAGTTTCTTGCCGCTTCTTCTCCTTAACAGCAATAACACGTTGCGAAGCGGTGTACATAGACTAGAAATAAATAATGCTTAATAGTTACCGACAAAAAAATGCGCATACCTGCCTGTAGTAAAGCGCAGTTTATTACCTCCCCGCATGTAGGAATTCTTTTGTTTACTTTGTGTTTAGAATTTGTAATTAAGGTCCTTGTTGTATTGTATTGAGTCGAAGCTTGCCAGTTATGGATCGGGGTAGTATAAGGCAATGGCCCAAGGCGGCGAGGGCAGTCAAGCGAGGATTAAGATACGAGGAAGACAGATTCGACAAGTGATATAGTGACGGACTTTGCGCGTGTTATTGAATCGTATACTGGCTGTGTCCAGCTTTATTTGTACCTGTTTTATACGTGTTTGAACAGTTCTAAGAAATTCTATAGTAGTTCAAACGGCATTTTAATTCGAGCCCTATGTAGCTAGTAACAATTAAATCAAATTTTATGACCTTGTATGACCTTCAAAAGCGTGTTCCCTAGTGGTCTTATTAGGAATAAAAACGTTTGAATTTTAATATTATTATATATTAGGTCATGCCCGCGACTTCGTTCGCGTGGAATAGTTAAATAAACCCCCCAATTTTGAAACATTTTTCATTAGTGCTCCAATACTATTGGTCTTGGCGTGATGATATATAATCTATAGCCTTCCTCAATAAATGTGCTATCTAACACTGAAAGAATTTTTCAAATTGGACCAGTAGTTCCTGAGATTAGCGCGTTCAAACAAACAAACTATTCAGCTTTATATATTAGTATAAGATATAGGTAAATAATGTCCTAAGTCCTAACTTTATGTTACCAAAGCCATCGACACGATAATTATACCCGCTGAACGGGTTCTTTTCGTTTGCAAGCGTTTCCTTTTTTACTTTGAAGTTACTTTTCAAAGGATAAAAACAGTAATCCTGATGGATTTTCTCTGTGAGTGGTCTTTAACAAAATATATTTGAAAGAAAGAAAAATATCTATTGACGTAAATAAAAGCACACTATGCACGAATAGGTAAAATTAATAGATGCGGTAAAGAAGCGGTTTACATTCGAAGAATTTATCCAATCCCGAAGAAAGAAATAATTTGTCGAAGTTATTACCATATATTTTAGATATAACTGACTGACCCGGCGAACTTCGTACCGCCTATTTTCTGAATTCCTAAAAGACTTTGTTCCATGACAGAAAAACAAAATCACCATAATCGGTCCAGGTGATAAGGAGGATTCTAGAACCCGATCTCAGCGCCACGTACCGGTTCTGATTGTGATTAATTAAATAATTAAAGATCATATAAGGTCTAGAAATAAAAATAGGCAACGGCAACCACTTCCCATCGGGTGGGCCGTCTGCATGTTTGCCTGCTTCAGGCAATAAAAAAAGTAGTAATGTTAGGTGATCACTTTCCATCAGTTAAACTGTCTGCTTCTCTGCTGTTATTATGAAAAAAAACTATAATGAATAACGCGATTTAGGATCTTAACTTCAATGAGAATTATAACAATATGCACATGACGAAGAAAGAAGACTTATATAAATAAAAATTACCCATGGACGCCTTGGCTATTGAGATAAATAATTGAAAAGAAAACAACGAAGTGAAAACAGAAATCAAACGAACAAATTGACTTAAGGAAAAAATGACAGAATAATGAGTTGATAAAGTAGATGGCGTGGTATTCATTGACCTACATTGGCCGCCGTTATCCGAGTAGAGCGAAATGTCGATGTCCGGTCAACCCTACGACCCAATAACCTCGCCCCTCTTATATTCATCCGCATTAGTGATGCTCCGTGTCGATCAATTGTTACGATATTTAAATTATCTGATATTAATTTCTTTTTTAGTGTAAAATATTAATATATTTTTAAGACATTTCTACTACTAATTCCATTCGGTTTATCTTTACATTTTGAGAAGTTCCACAACATTAAATTTTCATAAATAAATATCAGTCTTGACTGATTTTGATGACATTTTGTATGTTTGAGTGGGTCCCCAGATGCTTTAGTTTCACAATTGGAACCGGTAGGTGGCGGTGGGATTGGGTTTTAAATCTTCTAATCCCCTAGACTGATTTGATTATTTCTATATGTGTTTGAGTGGGTCCCCGGATGGTTTAGATTCACAATGGAATCGGTAGGAGGCACTTCAAACGGGTAATAGATTTTTGTTTTTACCGGACAGTACCACGTCCGCTGGAACCGCCAGTAAAGATTAACAATCAGGCATGTGTTATTTTTTTCCATCACATATATGATAAGCGTGTTGTTGAGTGTCTTTGCTTGCACGTGTGAGTGTATGTGTGTGTGTGTGTGTGTGTGTGTGTGTGTGTGTGTGTGTGTTTGTTTGTGATGGCGCGTGAGCTTTTGTATATACCCCGTATTACTTTTAGAGTATTGTACACAACCATCATTTAGTTCGTGGATAATGTATTTGGATAAGCACTGATTTTATACTATATACTGTTTTTTCGAATATAACTTTAGTAAACTGTTTATTATCGGTAATAAATGAAATAAAAAGTATGTCCTACTAGTTTACATTTATACACTTTAAATGAAAGCTAAATAAAACTATAATAAACTATATTTACCCGTAAATGTAATACAAATCACTATCGGTGAAGAGCGTTCTCTAAAAGTATTTAGAACCGAATGACCAAAAGGCTGGCCTACTGGCCTCGCGATGCTTTTTCAATCGACCACACTTACCACCACTTTTTTTGTAGCCCAGCTTTATTATCGATATCGATATTTTTACATCCTGTCACTAATTATGAAGCTTAGCACTAGTCTACGGCGATCTGTGTTCAGCAAGTGCCTCTTATCGGATATTCCATTGTTTTCGCCGCTAAAGCCTATTTAGGCCTATTCTATCCTACGTGCGTTGATGTGTGAAGGATGTACATCAAGATTCAATAGGATTTGGAGCGCTTAGGAGTGGATATTGTAAATCTGAATAGCGCCTTTGTTTTTTGGTTTGATATACGAATTACTAACAAGACTAAAAATATTGTTACGACCTGAGCGCCGCCAAAAGACAAATTCACACCTGCATACCTGAAGACCTTTGTGACATTTGGACTTCTTTTGTTTACTTTGTGTTTAAAATTGTGATTAGAAAAACAGCCCATTGTGTATTGTAATCATTTATGGTAGTCATTAGCTAGGTGTGATTCTAGGAAATTCAGTGCACTCGGTCGAGCAGACATATTGTATTAGTACAGTATAAAGCAATTCCCCAATCGAGAGATGAGGTAGTCAAGCTATAACCACTAGCGAAGCAAGACTTTTGAACATTCGGTAATCTATTTAGTGACGGACTTTGCGCGTGTTATTGAATCGTGCATTACGCTTGCACTAGTTGTGTTCAGTTATATTTGTATCTGTATAATACGTGTTTGTATAGTTCTAATAAATTCTATAGTAATTCAAATGGCATTTTAATTCGAGTCCTACAAATCCTAACAATACTTTGAAAACAAAATTAAAATTAGTTCAAATTTCTACAACAATTCTTTTACCGTCAAGACTATAAAGCTTGGTAAATTGCTATCAAACAAGCAAAATCGCTACCGATATTTAAAACGATGATCAAAAAATATTACCTGTTCTTGGAATAAAATGATATTTAAATGTATGTACATATATATTTAATTATAATCATTTATATGTAGTATATATCTATTTAATATATAGAACATCCATATATACTGCATTTATATATTTATTACTAGAATTTAAGAAATCGTACTATCTATTTATTATGTATACCATACCACCATCATTATATTCTCAACTCATTCCTGGGTACATCTGGAAGAGATTGCTTTTTAGCTATAATACCGCCGTTTGTACACAATGAGACGAAGTTTTAGTCTGTAAGTTCTTTTTTGTATCAGTGTACAATAAAGAGTTATTGATTGGAATTATTTAAAATAGTCAAAAGCAGATAACGTGAGTTTATAAAGTAATAAAAATTTGGTAACGGCGTTATTTTTAACTAGTCACAATGATGAAAGATGACTGTCAGGCGAGAGGCTTACGTTTGAATGCGAAGAAAACAAAGGTGATGGTGTTTGAAAGAGAAACAACCAGAACGAATGCAAGGATAATGGTCGATGATGTTATGCTGGAACAAGTGAATGAGTTTGTATATCTTGGATGTGCTTTTAGCAGGGATGGAAGGTACACCGCTGATATAGAAAGAAGAGTGAATTTGGGGAATAGTGTGAATGGAGCGTTAGGTAAACTTCTAGGCGCTAAGAACCTCAGCCAGAAGGCCCAGCTTGCCATACACAACGCGGTGCTGGTACCTACGCTCACGTATGGAAGCGAGAGTTGGGTATGGAATAGAGAGCATGAAAGTAGAGCAAACGCGGTCGAGATGCGAGCACTGCGCAAAATCTGCGGAGTGACACTCGCGGACCGCGTTCGTAATACCGAAGTAAGAAAGAGAGTTGGTCTGAAAGAGAGTGTCGGGGTGAAGGTAAGGAAAGGAATGCTCCGGTGGTTCGGGCATGTGGAAAGAATGTATGATGAAAGAATGACTAAACAGATATACAATGCAAAAGTGGATGGATGCAGAAGTCGCGGAAGGCCACGACACACCTTCCATGATCAAATTACTAGTACTAGCAGAAGGTGATGTCAGGAGCCTTAAGAACAGACGAGCGTGCATGACAAATAAATAAATAATAAATAAATAATCGGCAGACAAACACACACATTGTATATCCCCAAATTAAGCAAGTTACGCTTGTGTTATGGGTAATACACAACGGACCACTCTGGGGCCGATCCCAGACACCCAGACCATGGTAAATAGCGGAGAAAATACGTTTCCGAAATTTACTATACCGGGAATCGAACCCGGAGCCTCTGGGTTGCAGTGAGGTAGGCCGGCAAAGGCTTAGCCCGCTCAACCACAGAGGCCGTCAAGAAGACAAGAACTATGAATGTCAAAGAAGCAAGTGAGGTCTGTAAGAATAAGCCTAAATGGCGCTCTGTTGTTCGTGCCTACCCCGCAAGGGACCTGGCGTGAAGTTATGTATAACAACTACCACTAACATTATCCTAGATGGAGCAGGAACATGGCGTCACCAAAGTAGCGTGGCGTATTATAAACAAACAGCCATATTATCATATCTCCTCTTTATGCAGCACTTAACACAATGTTAACCCAATTCCGTGAAATCAAAGCGGAAAATTTAATGTCAAAAGATAATATTCAAGCGAAACATTTAATAATTGATACAAGCACACTTTAATATACAAACAAGCCGTACATCGTACGATTTAATTCACAAAGTCAGTGAAAATTTTACATTTCAAAGGTGAACACGGTTGGAGCGTCCTGCATACCGAAATAAGGCATAGAACACATTTGATAACATGATATAGTTATTTATCTAACATAGTGAACAGTCTGAGATACTTTTTATCATCTTACAAAATTTCGTAGGCTCATACATTTTGTACGAGCTTACAAAGTCATGACATTGACATGAAGAAGAAGCAAGGAAGGCATTATACCTCGCCACCAGTCCGCCACTACACTGCACTCGTCCTCCGGGGTTCATACATACACTAGGATATAGTTTATGAGCTTTAAATTCAGTTCTAATCGTTTATTTTTATTTATTGTGTTCCAACAACTTCCCGATACGTATATGGACTTTTCACGTGTTATTGGATCGTGCAGTTTATACTGGTTGTGTCCAGTTATATTTGTATCTGTATTATACGTGTTTGTTTAGTTGTAATAAATTGTATAGTTATTCCAACGGCATTTTAATTCGAGTCCTGTAACTCGTTAGGCGTCGTACAGACGAGCAGCACTTTGCTGTCGACAGAGGCAGCTGCAGCTGTCGGCTTTTGCCGTCGACACGTGGACAGCAAACACCGACCAATGGCGGCAGGTGCAATATGAGGCCAGCGCGGGCGCTACTTTGTCAGTCGACTTCAAATACGATGAAAAATTTCGTCTTTTTTACGTTTATGTCTATGGAGCAGAAGAAGCAACAGTGTTTCTTCCTTGAAATTCATTTTGTTACTGTATGTGTCTGTCTCCCAACTAAAATACGTTTCACGGCGCACGACAACAATGCTGTCGACAAGGTGGGCAGAAGTCGGCGTGTCAAATACTGCAGCAGTTGCTTTTGTCGACAGTAGCAGCTGCTTCTGTCGACAGCTGAAGTTGGTTCTGTTGACAGCAAAGTGCTGCTCGTCTGTTTTACGCCTAACACTATTATTAAAGATTTCAGAAGATATAAATGTAAGACTTAAGTCTCGCGTCAATGTAGTGGCGGCCAAAGTTAATTAATAATAAGATATAAAAAATATGAATGGAACCTAAGCTTAATACGTTACGTAGAGTTTGGAGTTAGCATATAGAGAGGCGTACTCGAACGGGGGCCATGTTTGAATACAAGTTTTGTTTTGCGATGTGATATTTGCGTTGCTCCCATAACTGTTTGCGTTGCCGAATTTCGCAAGGACATGGCGGAAAGTAGACTTGACTATTTAAACCTAATCTATAGAGATAAATTAAATTAAATTGTCTATTTATAATATTGTTACGAGTTGCAGAACTCGAATTAAAATGCCGTTAGAATTACTATATAATTTATTAGAACTATACAAACAGGTATAACACATGCAAAGTCCGTCACTAAACAGGTTACCGAATGCAGTACACACGTCATGCTTCGCTTGTGCTTATCGCTCGACTGCCCAACCTTCCATCGGGGCATTGCTTTATATTGCATAAATACAATATGTCTCTCGGCCGCTTGGACTGAATTTCTTAGAATCACACCTGGCTAATGACTACCATAAAAGATTAAAATAAACATTAGGCTGTTTTATTTTCAAATTACAAAATGTAAACACAAAGTAAACAAAAGAAGTCCAATTGCCGAAAAGTAATAAAATTTCTGCAGGTGTGCATTTGTTTTGTCAGCATTCAGGTCGTAACAATATATGAGAAAAATATGAATAAATCAAACAGGATTCAGACCAAGAGGTTACGAAAATGCATTTTTTTGAATTTTGAAGAGAAACTTCTTTGGAATCGTAAATTTTTTTGTGTGGTATTGTATTTTTTTTGACTAATTTTCCAATATTCTGTAAAATATAGCTGTAACATGAATTATTATTTTAATGGAAACTTAGTTGATGTGTATAAATGTATGTGTTTTATATTGTAGGAATTATAATTATTGTATGTTTCCCAAATAAATTAAATCAAAAAATAAATAAATAAAACCTGATGAAACGAAAAAGCGACACTAAAAGAAAGAAAAAAATCATTTGAAGTAATAGCAACGTCTTACTTCAAATCTTACTCTTACTTACCTCGCTGTTATGTATCTTAAAAATAAAAACATATGTGTGTATTACAAAATCTTAAAGAAGCCCAAAAACTTCCTCTAACTCATTATGCATAAGACTATTAATGATCACGTACGGGATAGAGATGTGTATTGTAACACTAAATACAATTAATATGGGCCCATTAGACAACGAAAGCCATTCCTCATATGAGCACATCAAAGCTCCTAATAGCCCATTTACTCGCACCGCCAACACACGACGTCAAATCATAACACATTTAACGTGAATTTATCTTATATTGTTTAAAAGCTACAAGGATCTATTATAAACACTCGATTTCATATGTAGAAAGTAAATAAAGTCCATTTCGATTGCTATGGTATATGGTGCAGTTATTTTTTGACGGTCTCTGTGCCAGGCTTTTTAATTTTATTACCTGCCCACTGACACTTCAGCTTTTGAAATCTGTAGCCATGACTGTGACTTTCGTTTCCTCAATCTTGAAATAAACAGCCAACATAGCTCATTCGGACAGTGTAAATAGAAAATAGTATTAGGAAAGGTGTTGTAATAGATAATTAGACTAGATATGCAAAAGCAAATTTGTAAAAGAAGTTATACATCTTAGTTATAATAGGAAAAAGCAAAAACTGTAATAGTATTAAGAGTTTCTAAATAAAGCTATACTAATATTATAAAGCTGAAGAGTTTGTTTGTTTGTTTGTTTGTTTGTTTGTTTGCACGCGCTAATCTCAGGAACCGCTGGTCCGATTGAAAAAAATCTTTTAGTGTTGGATAGTCCATTTATCAAGGAAGGCTATAAGGTATATATTATTACGCTATAACCAATAGGAGCGGAGCATCAATGAAGAATGTTTAAAAATCAGGAGGTTTTGAAATCAAATTCCACGCGGACAACGTCGCGGGCACAGCTATAAAGCATAAAATAGATAAAAGGAAAAATAAAAAAATCCGAAGGATCCTCGAAATTGAGTATCTCGGCCGGTAAGTCGGCGTTCGGTCGGCCGTCCCAAACATTGCTGAAAGTACAGAGTAGAGGCTGACCTGTCGGAGCTAGGAGCCAGTGGCAAGAAACCGCCCAGGACCGAGAAAAGTGCATGCTCTCGTTTCGGAGGCCAAGACCCACTTTGGATCGCTGAGCCAACGGAGGAACTAAGTAAAAAGAAAAATTATGAAAATACAAAAAACACAAAAGATAGAAAAGACCCTGACAAATCTAGTTCGGCAAGATGGAGAAGAGAATCTTAGCTCGATGTTTTGTCTATAAAACAATATAATATGTAGCCAATAAAACAATTACATATTTTTTATGTTCCTGAAATAATTTAAATATCTTTCGCTTGTTGTGTATAAACACTGTTGCTTTTATAGTAAGAAATTTGAAAAAATAATACAGTGTACACCCGGCACGCTTGTTCAAGGCGGCAGGTTTGACACATCGGTTAGCTCGATGTGCAGGTTTCATCAGGATGTCTTCCTTCACCGTTGTTAGCACGTGGTAATTGTAACAATGTTCACATTAGCTTAGAAAGCTGCCCAAGTGGTGCATGCGGAACTCGCGCCCTTTTAGTTTGAGATGCATGCCGTGACGGTACCACGACTTGCTCCTCTCCCTCTAAAATCACTTGTTATTTCATTTAAAGTTATTTCGATGGGTTCTCAATATTTTCAATCGAGTTTCTTAAGTAGGCTTTTTATATTCGCCTCTAAACAGCTCGTTAATTGTATAAACACAATCTTATCTCCTTTATACTGACATAATTAAAACATAACTAAATAAAGCTTGTTCTACGGGGTACTTATATTTTGATGTATTGAAATTTTCGCGGGATTCCCGGGATAAAATATATCACACATATTGTTTATCTAGTCCCGATAGCGTAATGGCTAGCGCACGCGTCCCAGACTGAAAGGGCGCGGGTTCGATCCTGACTGAACTTTCACGTTCAGTAGACAGGCAGACGGCCCACTTGATGGACAGCGGTTGCCATCGCCTATGGACATATGCAACAACAAAGGTGCTACGAATGCGCTGCTGCTCTCTTGAGGAAGACTGGAACCTGGTCACTAATGCCGGAACACAACTCAAGGTTGTTATGGCGACATACTTAAGACCAGGGGTGGTAGCCATCCAGTCGGGCAAATGCCCTACCACCTGGCTGTGGGTTGTTTTGTCGCCTCTTACGACATCCCGCCCGGCCGCAGGAAATTGTATTCTTTCTCCGTTCCAGCACAGATTATAATACAGATAATGCTATCCGGGTGTACTGTCCGTTCTTCCCTACAATAGGAGGCCCAAGCCCAGCAGTGGAATTGATATGGGCTGTTATTATTATTATTTATTATTGTTTATCTCCAAACGTGTTATTGAAGACTGTGTCGTAATAAACTAATTATTATGAACCGGAAACTACAAACCGCTCCCGGGAAAATTCTCACGGGATTCTTGGTATGAAGAATATCACACATTTTGTGGCATATAATTAGCTATCAGCGAAAATATCATTGGAATTTGATTTTTTTTTTACATCTAGCCGTCGTAAATTATTTGCAGAAATTTTTCGCGGGATTGTCTGAAAAAAAGTAATAAAAAAAAGTAAGTAATTTTCTGTCGATCAGCGGAAACTACATCGAATTCGGCTTAGTAATTTTTACGTGAATCCCTAACAATCAGACAAGAAATCTAAAATAACTATATCGTTCTTGTATGTAAATATATTCTATCCATGCAGGAACGAAGCAAGAATACAATTTCCTGCGGCGTTCTGTGCTAAGAGGCAACAAAACAACCCAAAGCCAGGTGGTAGGGATTTTTCCCTGGTCTGGAGTATGCCGCCATAACAACCTTGAATTGTGTTCGCCATTAGTGACCTGGTTCCAGTCTGTCTTAAGAGAGCAGCAGTGCATTTGTAGCACCTTTGCTGTTGCAAATATCCATAGGCGATGGTAACCGCTTTCCATCAAATGGGCCGTCTGCCTGTCTGCTGAACTCCTGCAATAAAAAAAGTGATACCTAATGCCTTATTCTTAAAAATACAAGCTGGAATTATCTCCGAAAACACAAGCTTTATATTCCAGATTCGACCCTTAACTGAATTGTCTGCCAAATGTGACAATGACGACCCATCCGAACTTACTGTTATCGCTGTACCCTCATAAAATGAAATCGCACACATTTTTGTTGGAACTAGTGGAAAGTACCCTACGTTTTGTAAGTAGTTTGAGTGAGGTTGTCTTGTTATAGTGCCTTGCATTTAAGAGCTGTTTACTATTTGTTATTCTTGTAAACATACGAAATGAAAATTATTTTTTTATTAAATCTGTACTAATATAAATAAAGATACATACATATATATAAAGACAAACTTGACTAAAACAATTATAAATTTTAGTCATAAGTTTATACGTTTATATGAACGATTTTCAGTATCGTTGTTATTATTTTTATGTATTACTAGCTTAGCCGGCAAACTTCGTACCGCCTCAGAATCATTCGATAAAAATCGTTGATTTCTGAACGACGGGACAAACATCAAATGTTAGTCAGGTAGGAATAGTTTCTATGGAAAAGCGAATTGTTGTTTTTACTATATTCCTATTTTTTTTTATATTTACTCACCTTTTAAACCTTCCGTAGACTCCTATAAATAATTCAAAACCAAAATTAGCCAAATCAATACAGCCGTTCGCGAGTTTTAGCGAGACTAAGGAATAGCAATTGATTTATTTATATATATATATATATATATATATATAGAGAGAGAGAGAGAGAGATAGATAGATATTGTATAGATTACAATCCAAAGTTTTTTTAAATTAATTGTCCCTTACAATTTTGTACTAACTGTAACTTGTTTTGTACATCAATAAATTTAAAAAAATGTAAAGAGGCAATTGCAGTGAGTTAGTTTGTAAGAAGTAATCACTTGAACTAAAGAAACGATTTTGAAAAAAGTTTTTCACCAATGCAACGTTATACCTGAGTGACATAGGGTATGTTTGATTGTGGTTAATGTTTTTTTTTAAATTTCTTAGCGACATACAGCGAAGTGGACTCGGGCAGGTCTACAATATAATAAATCTGTAGAGGGTTTGAGTTTGTACAGTGAATTAAAAAAATGAGAAATATAATCAGTGCGAAAAAATAATTTTTGTCTGTATGTCTCCTTCGAGTTGGAGACCGGAGCGAGGTTAAACCGTGGATGGCATCATAGTATGCTTCTTCGAATCGAGACAAAATGTTCCACTCTAATAACCTCCTGATAAATTCCTTTTGACTCGGACGAAGTCGCGAGTAAATTATAATAATCACTAACACTGAAGCAAAAACTACTACAGATTATCTTTAATTAATTATTCTAAAAGACCTGATAAAACTTTTATACGTATACAAAAAATCTGTTCAGCATCTATCTTAGTATCGCAAAAAAACAACAATCTTCCATTGGAGAAATTCTATGAAAAGCTTGCTATTATATTAAAAAAATATATCAACGTAATTAATGATGCTCCCACGCTAGCTAACAATATCGGGTATCCTTTTGATGGCCTTTAAATATTTATAGAGTATATTTATATTCTTTAGCTCTTTGCTAATTATAAAATCATTATAATCACATCGAAGAATATATCGTACAATTGTCTTTTTCAAGGATATTACATTTCCAATTTGTCATAATGGGTACATTGAAAAATACAGCTGTATATAAAAAGATGCCAGGTGGCTACCAGCCCTGGTCTAAAATATGTCGCCATAACAACCTTGGGTTGTATTCCGGCATTAGTGGCCAGGTTCCAGTCTCCCAGATTTAAGCGAGCAGCAGCGTATATGTAGCACCTTTGGTGTAGCAGAGGTCCATAGGCGATAGTACCGCTTTCCATCAAATGGGCCGTCTGCCTGCCTGCTGAGCCCCTGCAATAAAAAATAACAATCTGTTATAACCCACGCGTTGGCTCAGCTACCCAAAGTGAGTCTTGGCCTCCGAAACGAGAGCACGCCTCTTTCCTCTGTCCTGCGCAGTGTCTTATCTTGTAGTGCGGTCAGGTCAGCTTCCACTTTGTCTTTCCAGCGATACTAGGCATAACCAACCAGTCACCGAGCGACTGGTCCCCAAGTATGCTTTCTTCACTCCCCGATCCTCCTCCATCCGCTCTACATGACTGAACCAGCGGAGATGGTGAGATTTTACCTCCCCAATAATAATTAGTCGGTCATGAGGTCTCCTATTTCGGAGTTGTAGGTTCGGAAGCTCTAGCTGCCATCTCCTTATATGGGTTTTTTCTGAGAACCCTACTCTCTGTGATAGGCTGTATATAACAATCTATTATATACAGGCTATTATTTCAATTGTGGCTGAAGGCGCAATTCGTGCAATTGAAAATGACCCAAAAGAGTTTCGGGGTTGACGATGGCGATGAGAAAGCGAGTTTACTTTTTGCGCTTAGGCTTTATGAAAATAAATCCATAAAGAAATATTGAAATTCAACAATCGTCACCTCCCTCGTGTGTATCGATGAAGCCTCAAAATAACAAAACAACCCTGCGAGAAAAAGTTTATTATTTATTCAAGGTAAGGCATCTGCAAATTATGTTTTGAATGTGAACGCCACGTTTTCCCGGGAGCGTCGCCCCGCGCATGGAGGACTGACTTAATGATATTCTATATAGTGTTGCCATGCATATGGTTTTCTCAGAATTTTATAAGAAAATAGAGGGCATGCGATGTCATTTTTTATTTTTCTCCAAAAATAAAAATCAACTACTGAATTGAACTTTAAGAGATTTGAGCACGTTTTCCCGTAAGCACTACAAAAAGGTAAGGTAAAAGAATAGAATAGATAACACTTTATTGCTCACCAAATATACAATTTGAACATTGCACAATTACAATATTGTCATAGTAGAAACAATAGGTGGCCTTAGCGCTTAAAGCAATCTCTTCCAGACAACCTTATATTGAGGAATAATTTAACCTATAAATGTGGTGAAGATTATTACGTAAATCTTAAACAAACATACTTAAACTAAACATTTTATAAATTAAATACACATACTTAAAGAGATAGATAGATAGAAAATACTTTATTGTTCACAACATGCACATAAAGTAAATCATTTACAGTCATTTCGTATCAAGGCAGGAACAAAGAATTTAAAGTAGTTTTAAAATGCTTTACGTCTGTTTACGTATTACGTTTCATTCTATTGTTAACTATCGTTGATGATGTATATTATTTTCATTATTAATCTTCGGAATTATCCCGTTACATTCCTGGAACGCATCCTTTACGGGCAACATTTCTTCGTCTAAACCTTTTCTTCAGCCGGCGTAAAATTAGAGGGTGTTGCGCACACGCAGTGCCTTATTGGCTGGGCCAATTCCTTTAATGGCTGCCTATGTATCGTCACGACATCTCGCTTGCCGATAAATAATCCAAGCGGCGAGGCCGATCATGCCGGAATGGCTACAAAGGCGTCATGGCAACTTGACGTTCCGCCTGACGTAGGTCTACTCGGGGCACGGATGCTTCAGGAGGTATTTGTGTCAAATAAGGCGTGAACAAATGTCAGGGTGACACCACTGCGTCGGCGGCGACGAAGACACGGCGCTGCACATCCTCCAGGTGTGTCCAGCCTGGGACGAGTAGCGGCGTGATCTAATCGCGGCCATCGGGGCGGATTTGTCCCTCCCAGCCGTGGTGAAGTTCATGGTCGTGTATGACCATGGCTATGCATAGTTAACTATAATCATGTGGGTTTTATTAAAATTTGTTCCTACTGTAACTCGATATTTATATAAAGCAATGTCGTTTAGTTCCTCACACAGGCGTAACTTCCTTAATTTGAGGATATACAATATGTGTGTTTGTCTGTCGATTATTAAATAAAATGAGTGTGTGCAGTTCACACGCAGTAGCAGTGGATTGAGTTTAGCTGAAGACGAAGAAGAAGTGAAACAGAGTGTGACAAGGCATAGGAGAAATTCAAACTTGCGTGACATCACATTGCATATATCATATCGTTAAAGTATATTCACGCTTTAAAACATAAAATTTGAAGTATTAAGTAAAAACTTCAAAACATTTCTAACTCTATATGTATGATCACAGTTTTTAAAATGATTAATTATGTATTCTATCTCAATTTTATAGATTTATGTGTTTATCTCTTTTTAGAGTCGCTTTTTTGTTTCATCGAGTTTCAAATCACAACTATTCTAAAGAAATACCACTTCGAAAAAAGTTGCGGGTTATTTTGGATTTACAGTTTTTGAATTGTTTTTAAGAGCTGGCAACATTAACATGCCCCATGAATAAAGCATGATCGTGATCTCTGGAAGTTGGAAACTACAAATTGGGTTATGAAACGCTTGCGATAAAAGAATTCATCTGATCGCTGGGAGCTTTCCATTTTCACGTTACAAACGGCTTATGGGTGAGTTTGTATAGATCGAGATTTGATGAGCGGTTATGTGCTGACATGTTTCTGTCTCTTTCTTTTCGTTTATCTCCCTCATGTTTATCTTTAACTCCCTCGTTAGTCAGATATTGGGAAATTCACAAAGGCTTTTTCATTTACATCACCAGGGATATTCGCTGTCAAAATTGTAAACACTGTGTGTCTCCTTGTTGGAGCTTAACCGGTCAAGCTAGCTGCTAGGGAGGGGGAAACCTCCACACTGCAATCATACAGTCAGTCTGCCTAATACCATCATACAATAAACCATACGTTGTTTACCTTTGTCGTCTATAATACCTGTACCGCGATCGAAATAATGCTCATATAATCATAACAGTCTGTGGAGAGCACGTAGACTTCTTCGACTTTGACGTGAAGTAATACGATATTATAATAATGTTTATTACACAACGATACGGTAAGATGCCAGAGAGAATATAGAGTCCGTAAAAAGGAAAAAGACAAAAGAATGTCCACAGTGTCAAAATATAACAAGTAAAACTGTTACCGCCACAGTTAGCAGATAACATAAGGTTATTAATTAAATAAAAATGCTTGGGTTCGTTTGACTTGTGTAATGGCGGACAGCGAAGAAGAGAATTGAAAGTACATGAAATATTTATAGTACAATTTTTACTGCCCCTGACACAATGCATAGAGCAATAAGTGTGGTTTTAACCAATAATTTTGGATATAAGTTTTATAGGCGGCAACATCCTCCGGCACGCTGAAGGGTCCTTCTCCCTTCAGGACTCAGTGACAATGGGATGCAAAGGACATAGTTTGACCACCGGTCTTCTAATGCAGCCTCTCGTAGTATTCACATCGGCGACTCTCGATATTCCATCCGACCCAGGGAAAAGTCTTGCAATTCTGCCAAGACGCCAACACAGTGGGGGAGTATGATCTTCATGAATTATGACCAGATCGCCAATAGTTAGCTGCTGTCCATCTGACCTCTTCCATTTCTTTCTTTCTTGTAACTCGGCTATATATTCACGCTGCCAGCGGAACCAGAAGTGTTGAAACATTTTCTGAAGTCGATTGTAGCGTGTCAGCGAATTTTCAGGTCGATTTTCCAGTGATGGTGCCGGTAATGCTGTCAGCGGTCGCCCCACGAGAAAGTGCCCTGGAGAGAGAGGAAGGAAGTCGTCAGGAGAGTTGGATATAGGGCACAAGGGTCGGCTATTTAGAACAGCCTCGACTTGTGCAAATAACGTACAAATTTCCTCAAACGTAAGGTGGGCGTTTCCCATGACGCGCTTTATATGAAATTTGGCAGATTTTATACCGGCTTCCCAGATCCCAGCAAAATGACTCGCATATGGTGGGATAAAATTAAATTTTATACTTTCTTTGGATGCCCAGTCAGAGAAGGTTTCATGATGAAGTTTAAAGAAATTGCTAATATCCTTAGACGCTGCTAGAAAGTTTCGACCATTATCACTAAAAATTTCTGCTGGCCGTCCTCTACGCGATATAAAGCGACGAAGAGTCATCATGAATGCCTCTTTAGATAAGTCAGAAACGGCTTCTAGATGGATGCATTTATAACGTAGGCAAATAAACAAGCATAGGTAACACTTAACAAGCCTAGCGCCACGACCCTTCCTGTTCAAAATGTTGAATGGCCCGCCTATATCTATACCTACGGATATAAAAGGATAGTCAGCCGTCACGCGTTGTGCGGGGAGGTTTCCCATTTTTGGAATTATAGTCCTACCCTTAACACGTGTGCATCGAACACACTTACGTACGGTAAGTCGAGATAAACGTCTACCATTTATTGGCCAAATATATTCACGAACTATCCCTAATAATAATTGTGGGCCCGCATGTAAGTTACGTATATGCTGTTGTTCAAATATAAGCTTCGTTAAATGATGCCCAGAATCTAACAATATAGGATGTTTCTTCTCATATTCATAATCGGAGGCCTCAATACGCCCCCCTACTCTTATCACGTATTTATCTAGAAAAGGAGATAAAGACAGAATTTTAGAGTTTGCTCTCAAAGGTTTCTGCTGAGAAAGTGCGTTAAATTCGTCAGTAAACGACTGTTGTTGCGCTACTGAACAAAGGTAAATAAATGACTCATTTAATTCTTCAGATGTCAGTGGACCTCTGCGTAATTGATTTTTATTTTTTAAATTATAAATAAATCGTTTTAAATAGGCAATTATTCTTTGTAATTTATTTAAACAAGAATATTTATTAAAATCTATTACAGGCTTAGGCTGCAGTATCAAGGTGAGTACATTTATTTTTTTATTACCTTTTAAGTTTTGTTTAATTTTAGATTTGATTTGTTTAGGTTTAGAATTAGTCTGTAAGTTTTTAATTTCAGGTAAATCGGTAAACTTTTCAAACTGCGTAAGAACTGGCCACTCTGATTGACTATACAATAAAAATTTGGGCCCTGACCACCATAAATCAAGGTTTTCTAGTTGAGAGGGGTTAACTCCTCGTGATATATAATCGGCAGGGTTTGAATCGGTGGGCACATGACGCCAGTTTGACAAAGCTGTCAACTCGAGTATTGTATCCACGCGATTAGCTACAAAAGTTTTAAGTTTGGTAGCATCAGCATTTAGCCAACTTAGGACAATACTAGAATCGCACCAATGCGTAATTGAGTCTAGTTTAAATCGAATTGCATCAATTACGGCCCTACATAACTGCGCAGCTAACAATGCGCCACATAACTCTAAGCGGGGAATGGTAATTAACGGTTTCCGTTGTGCCACCTTTGATTTGGCGCATAGTAACCGAACAGATACGATGCCGTGCTTATCTATCGAGCGCATATATATAGCTGCCCCATAGGCGCGCTCGGATGCGTCACTAAATGCATGCAGTTCCACCAGAACCGGTTTCTTACAGATTGCGCGCCTCGAAACGCGCAAGCTAGATAAACAATTAATGTTTTGATAAAACTGTTGCCACTCTTTTGTTATTGATTGGGACAACGGTTGATCCCAGCCTATATCTTCATTGCATATATTTTGAAAGATAAGTTTAGGTATAATAACACATGGGCTTAGCAATCCTAGGGGATCATATATTTTAAACGATTCCGACAAAATGAATCGTTTGGTTATAGGTTTATTTAATATAGGCTTTGAAGGAAAAAATAAATTATCTTTAGAGTAATCCCATCCTAGCCCTAAGGTATTGGTGGAACCACTAAATATTAATTTTTGTTGTTCTTCTATAGGAGAATTTTGAAATACTGAACAATTACTTTTAAATTTTCTTAAATGCATGCCTGCGGACTCCAGTGCAGTGGAAACGGAATTTTTAATTGAAAGCAATGAGTCTTCTTCGTTGGCACCTGTAACTAAGTCGTCAACAAAGAAGTCTTTTTGGATGATTGTCTTTATTGTTTGGTCTTCGCATTCTTCTCCAATTTGCCAGAGACACCTTGTACTGAGATAGCTCGCGCTTGCGGTTCCGTAAGTGAGAGTATTTAGTTGCAAGGTTTTAATAGGTTGCGACTCTTCTTCTCTCCATAGAATTAATTGAAGATTACGATCACGTTCATCTACCTCTACTTGACGATACATTTTTTTCTATATCGCCGCATAGCAAATACTTGTATTGACGCGCTCTAATTAAAATGGAAAAAATGGAGTCTTGGATGTTAGGCCCAACCATGAGGATATCATTTAGAGAATAACCAGAACTTGTAGGGTTTGAGCCATCAAAAACCACGCGTAATTTTGTGGACTCACTATCATCCTTAAAAACTGCATGGTGGCATAGAAAATAATTAGAATCAGGTATAAGCACGGGAGAAACAGACAAATGGCCCAGTGCTTCGTACTCGTGTATAAACTGCGTATACTGTACCTTCAAGTCAGGGTTTTTCCTAAATCTTTTTTCTAAAGATAAGAAACGAGTTTTAGCTGCATGAAAAGAGTCCCCTAAAATATAGGGAGATTTTTTGAGAGGCAGTCTAACACTAAATCGTCCTGAACTGAGACGTACAGTATTTTGTAAAAAATGTTGTTCGCAAAGTTTATCGTTTTCACTCAAAATAGCTTTCTTAGGAACTTCTTCCAGTTCCCAGAACTTAGGTAAAAATGCATGAATTTCATTTTCCAAAGATGAAGTATAAATAGATGCATTATTGCATTGAATAGACAGTTTATTAGACTTAATAAAATTTAAATTTATTGAACCTGCAAGAATCCAACCAAATTGAGTGCTATGAAGTTTTGGCTTATTAGGACCTAGATTTCGTTGATTAGGTCTTAAAATATCCCAAAATAAATCCGCCCCAATGAGAACGTCGACAGGTATCGGCTGATCGAATGAAGGGTCAGCCAACTGTATGTCGGCAGGTAAACATAACTGTGACCAATCTATAGGTATACTTGGCATGTCGCCTGTCAAATTTTCTAAGACTAGGCATGAAAGAGTCACGTGATAAGGCCCATGTAAGGAACCCAACTGCGCAATACAACTTTCTTTAACCTGGTTGGCCGAACTATTGCCTATACCTATAATATCTATAGTATTTATACGTTTTGATGTAAGTAACAATTTTTCCTTTAAGGAATTACTAATGAATGTAGATTGGCTACCGCTGTCGAGCAACGCGCGCACCTTCTCGGACTTGTGGTTTACAGGGTTTGTAACAATGATAATTGCCGTTGACAACAAAACCTGTTTGCCACTAGTCCGATTGCAAAGGGCTGTGACGTGTTCAATATCAGTGGTGTTAGTAGTTGATTCCGTTTGAATATCTCTATGTAGCAACATATTATGCTTCTGCTTGCATATGCGACAGGGTGCCATTCTACATTTTTTAGTAGGATGTCCAGGTCGTAAGCAAATAGCACAGAGCTTGTGTATGGCTACTTGTGACAATTTATTTGTAATATCCATTGATCTAAATGTTGGACACTCATGAACTTTGTGATTATCTTTACAAATTAAACAATTTTTAATCGGCGTGATTGTTTCTTGTAGCGATACTAAACCTAGCTGACCCTTAGGAAACGGTTTAGCAACGTTTGACTTAAAAGATTGACTCATAGTATGGGGGCTAGAAGTAGACGGTTTGTTATTGACATGTTGACGATTCATGGCAGCCAATACGTTTGCGCGATCCGTTAAGAAATTATTAAATAACGCTAATGAGGGAATTTCATCTGGTGAGGAATTCCTTAATTCTTCCCATTTTAAAAGAGTACGTTGATCCAACTTCTTACTTAACGTGAATATGAGAAGAACATCCCACTTGTCTGTAGGCAACCCTAAACTTGAAAGAGCGCGTAAATTTTTATTAACATGATCGACTAAAAATCTAAGTGACCTCTCGGATTCACGTGACAACGGCTGAATATTGCATAACGAATTTAAATGCTGATCGATTAACAAACGCTTATTATTAAAACGATCATTTAATAATTTCCAAGCTACTTCATAATTTTCGGAACATATTTCTAAATTTGAGACAACCCTAGCAGCATCACCCTCCAAATAACTGCTTAAATAATAAAATTTTTGAATGGGACTAATAGCCCTATTTAAATGTACCATGCCTTCAAAAGTGTCTCTAAATTCTTGCCAATGAAAAAATGCACCATCAAATTTGGCAATTTCAATCTGAGGTAACTTTATACCAACGCCATGAATATCACAACTAGTCCGCTTATCAGTGTCATGAGTTTCTAAGTAATTTTTTACTGTAGCTATTATGGATATAATATCCCCTTCAAACATTTCTCTCTGTTCTAATTCAGAATCTAAACTATTGGGATTCAATACCTCAATTTCTGTCTGTAAATCATCAAACTTTAAAGAAATAGCCTCAAATTTTTTAAGTTTTAATTTCAATTCGGTAAGCTCAATATTAGACGGTTGGCTGGGCAATTTATCCACATAATTTTTAAATTTTGTGATTTGACCTTTGATTGAACTTCGTTTAATATTGGCTCTAAGTAAGTCCTCCGTAGATTTATCTCGACTGTCAGGCATTATTAATATTTAATATACTAATTTAAACAATAATACAAAGAAATAAGTTGTAAATAAATGAATTTAAGTATATAATTCTAACCTGAATTCACACTTTTTTTTGAGGTTATCTGTAGGTAGGTTGCACAATTAATCGGCTTATTCATTAAAAAACTTCACAAATTACTATTTATTATTATAAATAAATGTATCTAAACCCTTTAAGGATAATTTAGGTTAGAACATGGGTGTAATAAAGGAAAAAAAGGAAACACTTATCTCGTTTGACGAACCACGTAGACGCCGGCCGATGAATTTAATCCTGGCTGCTCCCAATGCTCGTCCAGACAAAGATTTGTATATTCTTCCTCTATTTAGCCCACCCGGGGGCGCCAATTTATGTTACCGCCACAGTTAGCAGATAACATAAGGTTATTAATTAAATAAAAATGCTTGGGTTCGTTTGACTTGTGTAATGGCGGACAGCGAAGAAGAGAATTGAAAGTACATGAAATATTTATAGTACAATTTTTACTGCCCCTGACACAATGCATAGAGCAATAAGTGTGGTTTTAACCAATAATTTTGGATATAAGTTTTATAGGCGGCAACAAAAACTGTTTAAAAAGGTCGTTTCCAACACAGTCCACTGTTTACTATAAGAAACCCACACACATCTAGGAGTCCAGACACTCCTTTAAACTATTAAGCTTGAAGGTGGAAAATTCTCATAAATGAGACCACAAAATTACATCAGTTTTGTTTACTGTTTAAATAATAATGAACGAGGAGTATGAAATTTGCCGAAGACCGCGCGAAGTGGAGTAGAAAAAGCAGGAAAGCGGACCCTGGGCGTCGGAGTGAACGCTCCGAACGCAACCGGGATTTAACGCTCGGATGATGATGATGTGGAGTATGAAATTTCGTACACTTATAGTTTATATAGAGAAGAACGGGCGAATCCCGTTTTTTTTTTTATTCATAAAAATACTTTAAATCAATAAAAAAACATTACACACACTATCATGTATTAGACACACACACGCATTATATACTGTTTTGTTTATTGTTCAAGTCAAATTAACAGGTCTTTGATAACGTAACCTTAGTAGAGTTCAAACTTATAATTTATATTAATTATTATGGTCGAATTTCGACCACAGGCAACTATTACATATTATTATTGTTTTGTATTGTATAGTAGATTAAACAAAATCCATTGAGACTACCTATACTTACGCGCTTATTATGATTTATGAGAAACGTAGCGACAAAATTCCAGCGCGTACTCAACAAGCGAAGGAGGTGGTGGAATGTAATTTTGCGTTGAAGACCTCCTTCGGGTATGCTCAGAAACGCCAACATCAAATTCAAGCAGATTCTTATGCTATATTAAACTTCAATGCTCGCTCTCTATACGCAAAATACTTAAATTACATACAAATAACTTTAATATCATATTGTTACACGTCGACAAAATTAAATGCACACCTGCAGTTTATTTCCTTTCGGCATTAGAACTTCTTTTGTTTACTTTGAGTTTAAAATTTGTAATTAGAAAACATCCTACTGTGTATTGTAATCGTTTATGATAGTCATTAAGCTGGTGTGATTCTTAGAAACTATTGTAATGTGGTCGAGTATTGTGTCGAAACATAACATATTGTATAGTTTAGTATAAAACCATGGCCGAACGGAGGGGTGAGGCAGTCAAAGCGATAACACGAGCGAGACAAGTCGTGTATACATTTAGGGAAGGACTTTGCGCGTGCAGTTTGTACTGGTTGTGTCCTACCTGTGAAATACGTGTTTGTATAGTTTCTATAAAGTCTATACTAATTCTGACGGCATTTTAATTCGAGTCCTGCAACTCGTATCAATATATATAAAACAGAGTCGTGTTTGTTACACAACTTATAACTCAACAACGGCTGTACCAATTTTTATGATTTTTATGTTTTTGGAATTGCCTTCGTTCGGAATATTATAATAAGTATTAAAATATAATATTCATCAATAAAAAATATCGTTATAAAACATCAATCTAGCCATTCATTTGTTATGATCTCTCCCGGCCGATTTCGGCAATGGTGACTGCATTTAAACTCATTTTCATTTGTCTGATTTAGGTAAAATATTTTTGTGTGTGCTCAAGTGGGTCCCGGGATGGTTTAGATTCACGATTACACCCGGTAGGTGGCGCCGCTGAACAACTCTTCAACCGCGGGACCGAATTTGATGACAATGTTTGTGTTTTTCGAGTAGATTCGAGAATGGTTTAGATTAAATATATATATTTAATTATTTTAAATATAAATAAATTGTAAAAAAAAATCTGCGACCAATTTGTAGCAGGCTAAATAAGAGATAACTTTAGTATTACACATTGACACTTGACATCTCTGACTTCCGTGATCGCGCTTACTGAAAAGTTGCCGAAAGGTCCAAATAAAAAATCGAATAAATCACGCGCTTAAAACCGATAAAACGTAGGTGTAATTATTCAGCAAACGCTCTTTCATCTTCGTTAAGCATAGATTAAAAACCAGGAGTATATAAATGTGAATAATGTATCGTTTTATATTCTTCAGCGGTACCTCAACGGAACTTAAGTAAGTTAGTTAGCTCAAGTTATTAAGAGCTGCCACTCTTAAGATTTTCACTTAATTAAAATTATGGCTGCGAACGACGCTGCTCGCCTTTTTATAGCGTTAAGGTCTAAGTTAAAAAGTATTAACACCAACAATTCTTCTACTTATTTTAGATGTTCATCTAAAATATGTAGAAGAATACAGTGCAGCGCAACCACAGGCCTTTTTCTAGGTGTGGTAGGTTTCTCACAATAATCTGGGCGGGTTTCATGTACGTAGTGATAAGGAAACGGACCATCAAGCCAAGTGAGATAATATTTATCATTTTATAAAACTTTTTTTTTTCCTACGGGCGAGCGGCCTGTCGTGAGAGGCGACAAAACAAGCCACAGCAAGGCTTTGCCCGACTGGATGGCTACCACCTCTAGTCTAAACTCTGTCGCCATAACAACCTTGAGTTATGTTCCGGCATTGTGACCAGGTTCCAGTCTCCCATAAGAGGGCAGCAGCGCATTTGTAGCCCCTTTGGTGTTGCAAATGTCCATAGGCGATGGTGACCTCTTTCCGTCAAGTAGGTGCCTATCTGCTCAACTCCTACAATAAAAACTAAATAAAAAAGTTTAGCACAACCTCAGGCCCTGTCCCAGAAGGTGTGGTGGGTTTTTCATGATAAGGGAATAAGGGAGCAGATAATCAAACCAAGATAATTGTCTTACAAAACTTCACATTATCTTCTCTATGTTTATATAAGTAAAACAAAATTGCTTTCCGCGTCTGTCTGTATCTCCGCTAACTCCTACCCTACGTGACAGATCTTTAAACGGTTTATCAGATAAACAGTTTTTCAGGGAAGAGGGATATTAGGGTGATTTTTTACGACTATTTCTTTTTCTCTGTGCCCACCCGATTTTTTTTTGTACATGTCGGGAAAATATCCCTGAAAGTTACAGCCCTATATATTGACTCGTGCTTACCCGTGGTGTTAGACCATAATAATTAATGTCAAAGACTATACTTCTACAATCTCAGATTTCACGAAGGCTACACTGTTAATTTGACTCGAACAATAAACAAAAGTCAAATACATAGTAGTGTGTGTAATGTACTTTTACATTCATAATTTAAAAAAAAAACATTCTGCACTCCTCTATATAAACTGTAAGTGTGCAAAATTTAATACTCCTCCATCTGCGCAATGTTGCGTAAAAAGGGGTACAAAGTTTTTACTGTGTTTTTACTTCACGTATTAATTTCTAGATCCCTTTGTACATGAACCGACACGGACTTAGCCCTTTTTTATTTGCCTTTCATGAAAGGAACGTCTAAAAAGAAACGATTTCAGTCAGCACATTAAACAAATTAAGTCGTAAACATTTTGTTTACTCGCGTTTTATCGCCCTGTCCAAAGATCGCGTGTTGCAAGCCATAAAATGTACTTATGACTAAGTTTTCGTACTATACTAACAAAGTATTGTACTAATTTACGACTGTATGACCTGAAAATATAATATTAATAATAATAAATAAAATATTAATAAACCCGCAGGGGGGCTTTGTGGCGAAGCCTTAGGTGAGTGGCGACACCTCGTACCTGACTCCGGAGGCCAAGACAAGGCCCCCGCTTCCGTGCTTGCCTTAGCCAGCCGGCACGGAGTGGAGATCGCTAGAGCTAAGACTCAAGCTCCAGGGGTGGAAGTGATAAATGGCCTAACGTCGGAAGTAGCTTCGGTGAACCTGCAGCCCACCTCTCTACACCCCTTAGCCACTCACAACCATGTTGCCCCTGCCTTTTATGGCATTTTTAGGGGCCCATGCAGGGAGTGGCGAGTCACCGTCTGCCCATTTTTCCATGTTCCCTGAACATTTCGACGGGCAGACGCCATAGTCCCCATATTCCCAGACCGCTAGTACCACTAACAGTTCACCCCAATAGCTCGGTACTTTTTGTCCTTATTTCCCACAATAGTCCTAGACTGGCTGGGGCTTGTCCTTGCGTGCATTATTATATGGTGTAGACAGGGATAATCGCCGGTAAGTGTCACGCCACATATTTACATTAAATTTGTCAAGGGGCCTCTATGTGTTGGCCTCCCCATGGCTCCACGCAAGCCCTCCAAAAGTCCGGGCCATTCTTATGGCCCGTGGTCTTGAAAGACATACATAGTACATAAAATATTCTTGTTAAATACGAAATATTACATATTTTTAACCGACTTCAAAAAAACGAGGAGGTTTTCAATTCGTCGGATCTTTTTTTGTGTTTTGTTATGTTCACCGATTACTTCGAGCTCTATGATCCGATTTACGTGATTCTTTTTTGTTCGAAGCGGAATAGCTGCCGATTGGTCCCCTATAAATTTGACATAGTTTGGCCGTAGTTTTCATTTTATGAACATTTTTTATGAAAAAAAATCCATTCCTCGCGGCACCTTTCGTAAGCGTATCCATAGCTAGACACAAAAAAATAACAAATAAATAAAAAACTTCCTTTATAAAAACCGACGTCAAAAGGTAAAAAATATAAAAATAACTTATTTCTAAAGCTATTAATACTATTAATATATATTGTCTAAAACATAATAAAACTACGTTTTAACGATTTTAAGCGCGGTAATTTATTTGATTTTGGTTTATCCGACGTTTCGGCCACTTTTCAGTGGCCGTGGTCACGGACGACAGAGATGACATTTGTCCAACGAGTATTGTCAAAGTTTTATTTAGCCTACCGCCAACTTGTTCATTTTAATTATTTAGTTTTAATTTTGTTTATGGATATTATTTACTCTATGAGAACCTAATCTAATTTACCACCGCTTCACAACATGATGTGGCTTGAAGAAAAGAAGCGACACAAGAAACTCTTCAGCAAACATGCCTAGTTCTAAAAAAAAATATAATATTAAAATGGATGGAAAGAAAAAATAAACCAAAAAAAATAACGTCGGGCAAACCAAAATCAAATAAATTACCGAGCTTAAAACCGTTAAAACGTAGTTTTATTATGTATACAAGTCGCGAAAACTTAAGAAAATATTATCTAAAACATCTTGAAATCGATGCAAAGTAAACGTAACAATTACTATATTTTGAAACTTACTAAACACCGACTTTAAGATGTTTAAGATAATATATATTACTAATAATAGCTTTAGAAATAAGTTACTTTATACTTTTTAGTTTGAAGTCGGTTTTTTAAACGAAGTTTTTTATCTGTGCAAAGGAGAAAGAATACAATTTCGGCCTATCGTAAGAGGCGACAAATCAACCCATAGCTAGGCGGTAGGGCATTTTCCCGACTGGATGGCTACCACCCCTGGTCTAAAGTATGACGCCATAACAACCTTGATTTGTGTTCCGGCATTAGTGACCAGGTTCCAGTCTCCTTAAGAGAGCAGCAGCACATTTGTAGCACCTTTGGTTTGCAAATGTCCATAGGTGACCGCTTTCCATCAAGTGGGCCGTCTGCCTGTCCACTGAACTCAAGCAAAACCCGCTTTTAAAGATCATAATGGAGATTATTACTATTACGGTCATAATATAATAACAACTTGAAATAGTCCACTGCTGGGCTCGGGCCTCCCACTGATTTTGAAATTGGTTCAATATTTTCTTCTTTAAAATATTAGTATAGATATCATGTTCCACATATTAAATATGGAAAACATAAGCATTAGAATTTCTTAAATACATTTTTATAAATACATTAACGGGAGGTGACCCGTCAATAACAGCTACAGCTTTGAGTAGCGGTGTTATAAAAAAAGTTCAATTTAACCCTTATTTCCATATCAAAGGCACCGCTTAAACGGTAAAAGTAACGCTTCGGTAAACAGATTTATAGATGACTAGCTATTTCTACTGCTTCGGTCGCGCAAGATTTGCACATTAATATGTTCCGAGTCTTGTAAGATATCAGAGTGAAACTTAAGGCTCCTGTTGCCTCAAAACTTCGAAAGCGGGAGTATTTATTGATTGATTAGTTCCCTAAAAAAAACATAAGTTTTCACGATTTGAGATATTTCTATATTTATTTTATTAGCGGTTACCATCACCTATAGACATTTGCAACACCAAAGGTGCTATAAATGCGCTGCTGCTCTCTTAAGACTCGAACTGCGTCATTAATGCCTGAACAAAAGTCAAGGTGTAATAAGAAAATACTCTTGACCAGAATGGTAGCCATTCAGACGCCCTGCCTGCTGAAGGAAATTCTATTCTTTCTCCGTTCATGCACGGATAAAATAACCGTGCAATACATGTGAACACATACGTAGTTCATCAAGGTTTTTCATTCAAATATTACTTGAAGACTATCTCAATCATATTCACCAAGCAATAGAAAATATGGTCTTCTCAAACAACGACGTGTCTATAGACTTAATACTTGAAGTAAATTAAAGATACTGTAATTGAGAGTAGAAATCCCTCCTTTTAATTTAGAGTAAGAATTCCTGAAACGAAACATTAATTTAGGTTATTACAACCAGTAGTGGGGCCAACGCTTGCACTCTCGGTCGAGACTAATTGCATTTCTCTACGATGCGCGACGCCAAGCCATTTTCGCGGAATTGAAGCTTTTAAAACGGCATGATATCAAATCTTCTAAATATTATACCAAAAGAAAACAGACTGACTTCACTACAACACAGTAGCTCTGGGTCCGATGCTGGCATGGTAAATTTCGTAAATGAAAAACAACTTTCCATTATTAACTATGGTCTGAGTGTCTGTGATTGGCCCCAAAGCGGTCGCCTGTATATTACAAAATTAGAAAGTTCAACTTAAGCCCGCTGAGGGGCTAGGTCTAGTACCCGTGGCCCTGGAATAAGGGGGAGGGCATAACACCGAGGGGTTTTAGTAGGTATTCTGATCGTGTTGTGGTATAACACTTCATACGTGAGGTCCTAGTACCACTCCGACCTGGCAAAACCCACACACTAGCCTCGATAGCCGCCCAGTAAAGATGCTATAGTATCGGAGAGAAGTAAGGCATTGGAACTTTCACTCATCGCACGAAACACTATTAATTAACCCAAGACTAACTGCTTCACGTTGATATTCTTTGAGAATGTAGTATCACACCGATCGGGCTGGCCCTAACAGCTATAACCATAATAACACCAGCAGGGCTTTACCGCGTCAAATTAATTAAAAAGTCACTTGAACCACTCGGTTATTATAATAACAATTTTGTTTTAGTCATTAACAAAGTAACCTTTGCAGTTTGATATTCATAAAAGCTTCAAGCCAGACGACTTGCAGCTAACGACGCGTAAATAATGCCTTCTTAAAAAACAAGACGAAAACAATTTAAGATAATAGATATTTTATATACTTATATTTAAAAGAACCTCCGTAACAAGCTAATACTAACGAACTAGAATAATTAATTTATGAAATTAAATACTTCAACCTTTTAATTATATTCTGTGTTAATTAGGGTTCAATTTATAAGGTCATGGTAGTGTAATGGCTCGTGCACGGGTCCCAAACTCAAAGGGCGCGGGTTCGATCCTGGCCGGTACGCATGCACCACTTAGTCGTTTTCTGATCTAATGTGCATATCGTTACAATTACCACGTGCTAACAACGGCGAAGAAAAACATCGTGATGCAACCTTGGCAGGTTTAACATCGAGATAACCGATGTGAAACCTGCCAAGCCGCCTTTTTTTTTTTGGCCAGGGGAAATCCGATTGAGGACTAAGCCGCGACAGGCACAGAAGCCTGGGGGATGCTCGCGACCCGGTGAGACAGTGTGGGATTCGCCAGATCGGGGGTGGCACTAGCGTGCCCGGTCAGAACCGGTGCCACGCTATTGCCACTCCCCACTTAGGGATACCCACTAAAACCCCTGGGTGTTACGTCCTGCGCCTTATGCCAGGGCTACGTGTATGCGGTTTTCCCAACTCCGCTGCCCTGGCAGGCGTGGGCCCCGCTCACTGGGCCTTTTCCAATGCCGGGGGAGCTACTCCCCCGGCAACGACTAGGTCTTTTCGGCGTGGGGCGGTTTGTAACGCGCCCCACGGGAAGAGAGATGAGCGCGCGCGGAACACTCGCGCTCTCATCTCGACGGCATGTGCGGGTGAGTGAGAATCTCTATACCCCTAGAGGCCCCACCCGCGCCGCCCGCTTACGGTGACCGAAGGTCTAAATCAGACCTCTGGCGCCGACGCGTCCTCCTTTGTCGGGAGCGGAGCAGGGAATTACGCTCACGCCTGCCAAGCCGCCTTGGACAAGCGTGGCGGGTATACCTTTCGTTCTGCTATACTGGGAGGCCCGAGCCCAGCAGTGGGACATTTATGGGCCGATATTATGCGTATATGATTGAACCTACTGTTGAATAAGAAGAAGCTTGTTACAATTACGAAACAGCTAAGTACATCATCATAGACATACGTGTGGATATGATCAGAGGTTCCATACTTACATGATAACTCTGGGCACCCCTATAATCTCCACTTTCAGGCAGGTAAATAATAAAGTTTCCTTTACCATACAGTGTAGTTATAATATTTAAAAAAATCCAGGTGCGTCATGTCGTTCCGTCAACTTGATCCCGACATTATGTTAATCTTCAACCTTCACGCATAGAAATGAGGTAAACTTTTTAAAGAAAGTTAACGCAACTTTGATAGATGTTTTTGGGTAAAAAAGATAGGGCAAGTAGAGTGATTTAAGGTTTGTAGCAACGCCGACGTCCTTGGGGACTTCCCGATGCTGATTTTTCTGGCGATAGCGAGGATTTCACACAGGCGCTCGTTTTTTAGATGCATTATTACTTTATCTTATACTAATATATAAAGCTGAAGAGTTTGCTTGAATGCGCTAATCTCAGGAACAACTGGTCTGATATGAAAAATTATTTCGCTGTTAGATAGACCATTTATCGAGGAAGGCTCTAGGTTATATACCATCAAGACCAATAGATCGGAGCATCAATGAAGAATGTTTCAAAATCAAGGCTTTTTTAAACTAATCCTCGTGGACGAAAAGCGGACTGAAGCTTGTAGTGAATAAAATAAAGTATTATTAAAAAAAAATATCTATCTTCCTTTTATGAAAAAGTACTTATATTTATCTTGTTTTGATAATAATTGAAAGAGAAAAATGCTTTCAAAAATTTGGAGGTCTTTTTGTGAATATTTTTTTCAACAAAATAACAATTGTAAAATTACGAAAAAACTACGTTACGTCCCATAATGTAAAGAAATATGTCATTTTTTTATTATAAATAATTAATGAGAAATAATTATTATTATTATCAATGAAAATTTGTTTCGTTTGGACCCCACTTTCATCCTTTAGCGGCAATAGGAGCCTTAAAATAAACGAATGAGTATAGGGCACATGTATTGGTATAACTCACTCGTGCCGATCCCAAGTTCGGACTCATTCACTCGTTCTCCAGACACATAGGTAAATATTTTTTATTTAAGGCTGACGGCCCAACTGTGATGGCAAGTGGCTCCCGTCACCTATGGACATTACCGATACTAGAGGTGCTGCCTGCCTTGAAGGAGAAACTGGAGCATGGTCACTGAACACAGCTCCAAAGTTGTTACGGCGGTTTACTTACTTCAATTGTTAAAATACACGCAGGTAAATATTCTTATCCGTGCAGGAACGGAGAAAGAATAGAATTTCATGCGGCCGGCCGGCCTGTCGTAAGAGGCGACAAAATAACCCACACCCAGGTGGTAGGGCATTTGCCCGACCAATTTTGACTTGTGTTCCGGCATTAGTGACCAGGTACCAGGCTCCCTGAAAAGAGCAGCAGCGCATTTGTCTGCTGAACTCCTGCAATAAAATAAAATAGGCTAAGCGATAACACAATATTATAATGAAATTTAAACCTGTCAAATATTTGCTCTTCGGATAAAAATTAAATGTCAAACGCCGAGAGTCTTTCATAGTCTTAAGATGGCAGACCTGACACATTTGGAGGGGCTCTAAAATGAGCTGAAGTGGCCTAAAGCGTTCTTAATGAAGGCTTTATAAATTATTGTCAGCGCTTCCTACAGTTTAAACGAACTGTAGGGCTCATCCTCACTGGATTTTTTCAATATTCTTTTAAGATTAATTTACAATTGTGGACACTCATGTGAGACAATATAAGTCATGTTTTAAAAGGTATTTTGAACTACAATATTCCCAAATGTTTATATATCATAAATTCCACAACTAATACTGCTGTATTTAATTCACCGGTTTATAAATAAATAAATATATAATACTTCTAAACTTGTAGCATATAAGTGCATTTGTAAAGGGTGAAGCGTACTGAGGAGAAGAGGGGCAGCTGCATTTCATGCCCGTTAATCAGGTACGTGCGTGCCCTTCTTTCCACAGCCCTTCAAAATTGTCCCAATCTCTTTTTTCCTTATCTTGAAACAGTTTGCTAATCACAAAACCCAGCGCCACCGCAACAGTAACAATGCACATTAGGTCAGAACACTGCCTAAGTGGTGCATTCCGGCCAGGATCAAACCTGGTATGGTAGACCTGCGACTAGTTTGCACGCCCCCTTAATTTTGTACGGTATTCTAGCAAAATAATTCACGTGTTTCCACCTATGTAAACATTATTCGCATGACAGGCGTGTTTTGTATCGAAATTGCTTTATGTCTTTAAATTATTGCATCTAAAATACTTTTCATTTAATTCTGTTCCGTTTTATCACGGTCAATTTTAGCTTTAGGAGTACCTAATTTACCTAGCCTATGGCCTCGGCTAAGCCTCAAGAAGACTAGTAAGTCTTCTTGAGGCTTAGCCGAGGCCATGTTGTGTACTAGCTCGGGCCTCGCCGCTATCGAAGCTGTGAGGTATGTCTTGCAGATTTGGATTGGACGAAGATACGGCACCCTGACGTTCCGGCTGACGCAGGTACTCTGGAGCATGACTGCTTCTTAAGCTGCCTATGTCAGAGTGCTGTCATTGTGAGACCGGCCACGAGGATACGGCGCTGCACACCCTCTAGGCGTGTCCAGCCTGGACAGAGCAGCGCGCAGACGTTTTCGCTGTTACTGTATATGACCTCTCGTTCCCAATCATGGTTCACACTATGGTTGGAAGCCGTAGTAGATGGGACGCCGTCTCTTCCCTCTGCGAATACGTTCTGCTTGCTAAGGAAAAGGCGGAGCAGGAGCATGAGTGCACGTCTTTACTCCGCTCCTGCCAAAAGAGGATGCGTTGGCACTGGAGGGCGTTACAGATCGGCCCAAACAATGCGAGTATGAAAATGCCGGAGGACACAAAGTGGTTTCCCGGATATGGATGAGGCCAGCCACCGCCGGCCAGAGTCAGCGGAGGGGCCCGTGGCGTTAAGGGCGAAGGACGAAATACCAAGGAGTTTCACTGCGTATTCCTTACTGTGCTGTGACAATAGTATCCGCGATTTTCCCCTACGCCCAACTGATGGCTCTCAATCTGATTTCCCTTCGTAATAAAAAGTCATGCTGCGAAGGATGTGGAGGATCTTCTCTATGTATTTGACGCGGATTTCCATAGGTAATAGAATGTACAATTATTGATCACCCATATTGCATATCCCTAAGCTAAAAAAGTAACGCTTGTGATGTTGACCGATTCCAGATACCCATTTCACAGTAAATAATGGGAAAAAATATTTTACGAAGTTTACCATGCCGGGAATCAAACCCGTATTTTCTGCGTTCCAGTGAGCTCTGCCGGGTAAGTCTTAAGCCGTTCAACCACAGAGACCGCCAGTATTACAGATGTTTAAAAATAAAATCTTACCACCAGATCGATATTTAAATATCTCCTTTCGTTCATCTGTCTCGTTTGTGTCTTTGTCTTATTATGTTTGCACTGTTTCCTACAGCCCCATACCTTCTTCCAAAGTAATTCTGTAGCATACTTCTGTATAAAACTTTTAAAAAGAAGAACTTGAGATATAAATAGAATAAGAAATATAAAGAAATACAATTTTTAGCTAGACGTGTTGCTGGGGAGTTTCTTGACGCTTCTTCTCCTTAATGTCAATAACACGCTGCGAAGCGGTCTACATAGAATAAGAAGTAAAATTAATTTTTAACTTATTTGTATGACCTTCAAAAATAAATAAATGATCTCCAATGGAAATTATATACAAAAACTAGTTGTCCCGCTAATTTTGGTTTTGAATTATTTGTGGAAGTCCAGGGAAAAGGTGAGTAAATATGAAAAAAATGCTTTGAATATAGTAGGTACAAACCACAATTTCGCTTTCTTTCTTTGATGTTCATCCCGTCGTTTATAAATCAATTAAATTTAAAAGTCGTTCAGAAATCAAATTAAATTTCAAAGTGAAGTTCTTTCTTCATTTTTTTGGCTTTGAATATCGAACGTTTGATGTTCGTCCCGTCGTTCAGAAATCAACGTTTTTTAATTAGTGATTCTGAGGCGGTACGAAATTTGCCGGGTCACCTAGTTTTGAATTACAATTCGCTTTCATAATAAAAACCTTCTGCGTAACCCTAAAACCTTGATATGAAAACATTCATAACACAGCCGTCCTTCTGATATAGGATATGAGCCTAACAAATCAGACCAATCCGCAGGCTTCTTAGATGAAATATACCGAGACCCCAATTTCCTGAATTTCGACTCCTTATGATGTGCTACATTTTTATGTGACCTTCTGACTTTGTGTATCAAAGGTCATGTTTTATGAACTTGCAAACGATTTCGCTGTATTATTATTTCCTTACCCAGATGGGAAAAATACAAATTTTAAAATAGAAAGCAAGAAAATACGTATGAGCTCAGTTATGCTACACAAAAGATGACGTAGCGGTAATTTTCAGTTCCAAATATTAACATAATGTTACAACCTAGGCGCTGACAAAGACAAATTCCACGTACAGATTTGTAGAAGCATATTTAATACCCGGCGGCATTAGAACTAATAACATTGAAACTATTCTTTTTTGATCGTCTTTTTTTGTGTACTTATTGATTGACATACGTTTCTAGAAAACAGCCCATTGTTTTATTGTACTCTTTTATGGCAGTTTGCGGCCAAGTAATTAGCCAGGTATGACGGATTAAGTTGACTACGATACGGGCGTATTGCATTTGTGCAGTACAAAACGATGAGCTGATTGAGGGAGAGGCAGTCAAGCTAGAACCACGATCAAAGCGAAACGTGTGCAGTACAACCGGGAATCTAATAGTGACGGACTTTGCGCGTTTTATTGAATTACGACTTTCTGCATTACGTTTGGACTTGTTGTGTTCGGTTATATTTGTACCTGTGTTATACGTGTTTGTATAGTTCTAATTAAGTCTATAATAATTGCTAGGGCATTTTAATTCGAGTCCCGCTCGTAACATTACATATGTACCGAATTTGAGCAAAATAGGTCTAATAGATTTTCCGTAAAAGCAAAACAAACAAAGAGACAAAAATATACATTTAATTTTAGACACGTATTCGACAGACGAATAAATACAGTTTACTAAAAACATAAGTCTGAAACATGGTCCTTCGAACCGTATATGGACCAACATATGTATTAAACAAATAGACATAGATGGACAAATTCCTAAAATAATTCGTCGCCTCCTAACGCCTTGGAAAAAATCTTATATTTTTCTTTGTTATAGAAAGTAACCGAGTAAAGGCCAGAGATTTGGACAGTAGGGAATGTGGTAAAGAATTTTGAGGGTGAATGAATAAAGCGTTGAAGGTAGTGATAACAAAAACTATTCCAATATAAACCGAGTGGCCGGCAGGGGTCGCCCCGTCCTGCGTCAATCTGTGGCAAATTGCATTGAGAATCACACAAGCCCCATTGGTCTCGAATCGTGCTGACCTACTTTTCCCACCACTATCTCGCCGCAGATTGAAATAAATTTTGACGTTGATCATGAGTGACGTCTGGATGGTCTTTTTGGCGTGTTGTGACGTAAAGGAAATCGTCAGGTCCTCCTCCTTAGCCACAGAATAAGTTTAGGTGGGTCAATGAACACTATGAGACAATAATTATTGAATCGGTTCCGTAACAGCCGGTGGACTTCCCTACAAAAAAGGTACACTGGCCTGTCGAAGCCTTTATTGCTCTTCAAGTCCAGATGTTCCACCGCTCTTGTTTTAGCTCGACTGGTGATTGTCCACGTCGGGTATGTGTTGACTTGGTTTTTTGGGGTTTTCCTAGGTAGGTAAGGGTAACTTCGGTCCCCAGCGGGAACACGTAGTTATTTAATTAACTTTAAAAGAAGTTTTTAACAGTGTGGAGTAATATTTATAATAGATTTTTAGCAGTCGCTATATTTGAAGTTCGAGCGAGTTTTTTTTTTTTTTAACCTCCGTCACAGTTTTTTTATTTGTCACTCTCTTGACAGTGACATTAATTGACATTGGCTATGTCTGGTATTTTTTTAAATGATGCAAGTGCAACGTTACAGTGTAAAAGAACTCTCCATTCAAAATAACAGCTATAGTCGTGATACCTTAGTGGCTAGCGAGCTCACAACCCAAAACTTAAATTTTATACTAATATATAAAGCTGAAGAGTTTGTTTGTTTGAATGCGTTAATCTCAGAAACTACTGGCCTGATCTGAAAAATTATTTCAGTGTTAGATAGCCTATTTATTGAGAAAGGTTATAGGCTATATACTTATACTAATATATAAAGCTGAATACTTTGTTTGTTTGCATGATTGTGCTTATCTCAGGAACTGTTGGCCTGATTTGAAAAATTCTTTCAGTGTTAGATAGCCTATTTATCGAGGAAGGCTATATGCTATATACTTATAGTAATATATAAAACTGAAGAGTTTGTTTGTTTGCTTGAACATGCTAATCTCAGGAACTACTCGCCTGAGCTTAAAAATTCTTTCAGTGTTAGAGAGCCCATTCATCGAGGAAGGTTATAGGCTATATATACATTTGCTATCGATCAGTAAAAAAATACATTGGAATTATTTTTATAATTTTGAAATAAATACATTCATTTTCATATAATACTAGCAGTCTCGGCAGACTTTGTCCTGCTCTGAAAAAATAAAAATGTAGGACCCGATCTCAGCGCCACCTACCGGTTCCAATTGTGGACTTAAACCATCCCATCCCATTGGGGACCCACTCAAAGACACAAAAACAAAATCACCAAAATAGGCCCAGGTGATTAGGAGGATTCTATATCCCGATCACAGCGCCACCTACCGGTTCCAATGGGAGAAAAATTGTCCTAGGTCCGTCTCCTGGTTCTGAGCTACCTCACCACCAATTTACAGCCAAATCGATACAGTCGTTCTTGAGTTATTAATAGTAACTAACACGACTTTCTTTTTTATATATAGATAATTTGTCACAGAGTCAAATAAGTTCTCGGCTACTAGGACTGCAAGAAAATTAAGGACTTGGTACTCCGATTTATATTTAAATTTAAATCTGACAAACACAGATGTTTTACACAAAGCTTGGTCCCGTAATCGACGTTTTCAGTACCTCGAATAATATTCCAGCCGACCTTTGTGATTCTCATTATAATTATTTAAAAATAACCTTTGATCAACGGGTTTAAGGTTAACTTTTGAATGAGGTATTTAAAAGGGATTTGATTAAAGCCTTCATTTTTAATCTTTGGTGTTTTCATGACAGTGAAATTATATTTTTAGGGTTATGTATCTATAAAATAGTTAACAAAATAACACACAGCTAGGTGGTAGGGTATTGATCCGTCTGGATGGCTACCACCCCTGGCTTAGAGTATGCCGCCATAATATTCTTAAATTGTGTTCCGGCATTATTGGCCAGTCCCCAGTCATATTTTAGAGAGCGGCAGCAAATTGGTACCATCTTTGTTCTGACAAATGTCCATAGGTGATGGTAACCTTTCCATCAGGTGCGACGTCTGCCTGTCTGCTGGACTCAGGCATTAAAAATAAAATAATAATAATATTCTTCTTTCCTCTTACTGCGCCTTTGTCATAAAGAAAGAAACGAAAAGTAAAAATAACACGTTGCGAAGCGGTGTACATAGAATAGGAACAAAAAATTATTTTTTAACTTATATGTTTGACTTCCAAAAAGTGTTTTTCAGCGGATTTATTTTTATTAAAAACTTTTAAATTTACATACATACATAACTTCACGATAGGTCCCTTGCGGGGTAGGCACGACCAACAACAATACAACAACAACAACTTTTAAATTTGATAATAAAAAAATATCATAGTGTGCAATAAAGCATCATTTATTTTCAGACAAAGACTAATAAATTGATAGTGAGACCATAGTTCCTTTTACTGTTACTAGTGGCCGCCCGTGGTCGAAATTCAACCATGATAATTAATTTAAATTATAAGTTTTAACATTATTAAGGTTCTGTTGTCAATGAGTTTAACTTCTACAGTCATAGATATAAAGGCTACATTGTTAATTTGACTTTAACAATAAACAAAAGAGCATACATGCGTGTATGTGTCAAATACATGGTAGCGTGTGTAATGATTTTATACTCTTAAATTTTATACTCTTTCGTCGGCGCAATATTTTGCTGTGTTTGTTTCATTGATTAATATATAGTTATAGATTACATGAATGACAAAATGACATGATGTCAATGACATGACAAAAAGTGGTAGCGTAATGGTTAGCGCACGCGCCCCTGAATTGAAGGGCGCGGGTTCGATCCTGACCGGAACGCATGCACCTCTTAGTCAGTTTACTGATCTAACGTGCATATTGTTACAATTACCACGTGCTAAGAATTGTGAAGGAAAACATCGTGATGCAACCTGCACATCGAGACAACCGGTGTGTCAAACCTGCCAAACCGCCTTGGACAAGCGTGGCGGGTATACTGTCCGATCCCCCTATAATGGGATGGCCGAGCCCAGCAGTGGGATATTTATGGGCTGACCTTATATAGATTACATGCCCATACTATGCTCAAAAGCATTCTTTTTAAAGCTAAAAGTTTAAATTACTGCATTCGCGTTTTATAACGTAATAAATAAAACTATGAATGAATGAATGAATGAATGAATGAATGTTCTTTATTGCATATATATACAAGTTACATATATGTATGTATATGTATGTACAATAGGAGGTCTTATCGCCGCCGGCGATATCTTCCAGACCACCTTTACACTGTTTGAAAATAATTTACTTATGATAGAACAAAAAAAAAATTGAATTAAATTAAATGTCAAAAAATAAAAAAGATTAAATTAAATGTCAAAAAAAAACAACTAATATTGATACGCTTGTTAGATATAATGATGTCAGTGCATTTATTATCCTAGTCAGAATTCTATTGGTATATATTTTAATCATTTATTGCTACTGTCAAAGAATTCATGTATTGAATAATATGTCTTGTCTGCTAAATATGTAAATAGCTTATATTTATATGTCTTAAATTCGCGGCATGTTTTTATGTCTAATGGTAATTTGTTATATATTTTTATGGACATCATAAATATGCTACGTGCAAACAAAACGCAACTATAGTAATATAATTCACGAAACGTTTATTAACATTGTAAGCCTGGCGTTTATACTACCATTAGTCACGAGTAAAGGATATAGTGTTAAGTTATTTTCCGGTTATAATAAGTTTAAACCGTTTATTAAATAGTGTTAAAACATTTACGGCTTCTGTGATTGACCGGGTTAAGACTTACCCGGCCGAATTCTCTGGAAAGCAGAGGTTCCGGGTTCGATACCTGGCATGGAAAATTTCGGAAACAAACTTTCTGTTATTAGAACGAAGTTCCTTATTTACTAAGGTTTGGGTGTCTGGGATCGGCCCCAGAGTGGTCCGTTGTATATTACCCATAACACAAGCGAAACTTGCTTAGAGGATATACAATGTGTGTTTATCTGCCGATTGTTATTATTGTGTCTCTAGAGATCACGGCCCATAAAAATGACCCGGACTTTTGGAGGGCTTGCGTAGCACCATGGAAAAGCCAATACGTAGGCCCCTTGACAAATTTAATGTAAATGTGACGTGAAATTGACCGGTGATTATTCCTGTCTACACCATATAATAATGCACCAAAAGTCCCGGCCAGTGAAGGACTATTATGGGAAATGAGATTAGAAAGTACCGGGTTACTAGGGTGAACTGCTAGTGGTACTAGGAGTCTGGGAATATGGGACTATGGTGACTGCCCTTCGCAATGTTCGGGGAATATGGAAAAATAGGCAGACGGTGACTCGTCACTCCTTATTACTATTATTATTTGTTATATGTAAATATTACAAGTGTGTGTCGTAAGAAAAGCTATTCACCTGCGTTACCAAAAAAAAGCGTTTGGATATGGCTACAAAAATTCAAACCAGTCACATAGAAGCTTGAGTGGTTCATTATTGTTTCATTCAACTACTTGAACTGGTAACTGAATTATTCAATGTTATTGAATACTACTGTTTTTTCAGTTGTATGCTTTTCTACCAGTAATATATAATAATAAGCCCATAAATGTCTCACTGCTGGGCCCGAGCCTGCCATTTCATAGGGAAACAGCAGTATACCCGACACGCATGTCCAAGGCGGATTGGCGGGTATGACACATCAGTTATCTCGACGTGCTGGTTTCATCTATCGGCACGTGATAATCATAACAATATCCATACAAGGTCCCAAAATGGCGTAAGCAGCGCATTTTTTCCAACCACAATTCGAACCCACGCCCTTTGAATTCGCGTCGTGTGCGCTGACCGCTAAGCTTTTACTGCTTTCTAATAATATTTTACTTGTAATTAATATTACCAACGCAATATTAAAACTTTAATTTAATCTACTAAAAAACCTCATGAAACCGAATGAAATTGATCGCCCCTGGAAGTAAAATATAACAACCTCCATTACTGAAGTTATTTCAAGCAATTAAGAGAATGGGTTGTTAACTTTTTAACGATTGAGACCGACTTTATTTTTACCGCTTTTTAGTAGAGTACAATTATTACCGACTCGTATAATTTTTTTATAATCTGCTTATGAAATTGCGTTGTAATAGGAACAAGTGTAATTACATCGAGTTGTAGCAGCAAGAAGTAGAGTTTAAACGATACTTGAGATGGCAGAGAATAGTTTTCACTGTCGAGTGCTGTTTTGAACTAATATATTTTGGAAACGGTAGCCGTAATTACAAATATTAACAAGTCGTATAGCTAGTACAGTATAGAGCACGATGTGTGAGTGGGACGGATGATGTGCAAGCGAGATAGAGCAACTATTAATATGGACACTCCCGCGTTGCGCTAGCTAGGCCGCCCTCCACGTCCCCGCGAGGGATGTCAGAAGAGAAAGCTCCCTCATATGATAGATTAGGCGTGTTGCTGGGAAGCTTCTTTCGCCGTTTCTTCTCTCCTAGCCATAACACGTTGCGAAATGGCAGTAATATAGCGTAGGCCGCCGCGAACCGCCGGTCCCAGTACGCCGGGATCCTTACCCTCCGGCTTTATATTACCCTTCGTCCGTTCTCAATTAGTTTATTGTGTCGCCCTATGGTGGGTATCATTAGATTCATCCCCCTCGGATGACAATAGTCCAGCCGAGGTAAAGCCTCCTAAGAAGCTGCCTCGAGCAAGTTGCGCCCCGGGCTTCGCGAAGTGAAGGCACTCGTCTCGAAAACCCCGGTAAAGTTGTAAAGGTCTTTGGACTAACAATATAAAGTCGAATCCAAGAAAAAAAAACGTTAGACAGTAGACCCTGTAGTTCGTTTTCCACCGCGATGACTAGACGTATGCAGCTCCCATAAAGTATCTTTATTGAGGTTATGAAAATATATTTGCAGATATTTATTTCAATGAATTAAAGTAATACAAAAGCAATATACGAATACTCGTATCTAGTCAATGTGTAGGCCGATGCTTTGATTCGACCATAGCCGCGTGTAATCCAATAAAAAGAAGTGGGGAAAGGTCACAACCCTCAGGAATGAAGAACACGACTCCAAGAGAAGGAGAGGGAGACAATGTGAATAAACATTATGATAAACTGTGATATTTGTACCCGCGGAAAATGGGACACTCATCAGAATATGGCCTCAGACTATAAACAAGTGATGTCGCTGGAAAAAGCTAGTATTTCATGTTCGGAAAATATCATTCAATTCAGTTCTATATATATATATAATGAGATGCAAAAAAATTGATTCAAAGTTCTGATAGAAAGCGGCACGAAATGAGTGTCGTGTAATTTCACGCTCTAGATATCGTAACTTCTACGTAGTTCCGTTGCGGGTACCGACACGCTCGCTTCCGGTGACTGACACGCCATCTTGTTCACGAGGTAAACGATTAGAGTAAGTTTAAATAATAAAGGACTATAACTATGATGTTAGAGATAAATAAAGTTTAGTGTTACTTTATTTCTTTGTTGTAGGGTTATAGCTTCAAGGCTATTAGCGTTCTTTTGCTAATGACACTGTATAGACTATATATATATATATATATATATATATATATATATATATATATATATATATATATATATATATATTACATGATCTATCTCGCGCCAATGTCGTTAAATAACTACTGGTGGGATTTGAAAAATTATTTCAGTGTTACATATCCCATTTATCAAGGAAGGCTGTGGCTGTATATCATAATGACTAATAATCTAAGACCAATAGGAGTGGAGCATCAACGAAAAATGTTTCAAAATCGGGGTTTTTTTTACTTCCTTTTTTTTATTAACTTTTCCACACGGAATATTGTGCGAAATTATATACTACTCCGTCCACGCGCAATCTTAAAGATATTACTGTAAATTATTTATATATCACTTGATTTTTAACCCAAGTTGACCGCAAAGGATAATGGTTGGATCGTTTTATACCAAATGCGTTTTTCCTGAGATCTTTCGTCAAAATATATCTTCCATGTGTTAGCAAAGATTCTTAATTGAAGTAAAAAAAAATGTAGACATTCACTAACGCGATATTTCTAACGCTGTAAGTCGCATTTGGACGGAGTCACTAATAGTAACACTGACAGTTAATCCAGGTGGAGTGGGGATTTTCGCTCCCCGCCGTGGTTCACAAAATAGTCGGGAGCCGCACTGGATCGGACGCCGTCTCCTCCTTCTGCGAGCACTTCATATTTGCGAAGGAGGAGGCGGAGTGGGAGCGTGAGCGTACGTCTTTGCTCCACTCCAGCCAAAGGAGGACGCGCCGACGCTGTAGGTCCGAACTCGACCTTCGGCCACCTTAAGTGGGCGGCGCTGGTGAGGCCACTTGGGGTATAGGGGTTCTCACTCACTCGCACATCCCGCGGAGATGAGAGCGCGAGTGTCCCGTGCGCGCTCAACTCTCCTCCCTTGGGGCGCGTTAGAGACTGCCCCACGCACGGTTTAGACCAAGTTTGGCCAGGGGGCTAGTCCCAGGGCACGCGGAGTCAGGCAGCCCATTACCCGTAGCCCTGGCAAAGGCGCAGGACGGAACACCCAGGGGTTTTAGTGGGTATCCCTAACTGGGGAGTGGCACCGGTCTGGCGAATCCATGGGTCACGAACATCCCCCCAGGCTCCTGTGCCAGTCGTGGCTTAGTCCTCAAACGGATTTCAACTGGCTAAAAAAATTGGATCGGGGGCAATGTACCAAAAATTCCTACAACAAAATATTAAACTTCTAAATATATTTCGGTTATTTTACCTGACTTTTTATCATTATTAAAAACTAATCTTTCAAGTGGTGTGACATGGGGTTGCCGGGCTCAGGCACAATAAATCAAAACTCACAGATTTGATGAATTCAAAAATCGGTCAATATAAACATCAGGAAAGTTATTTTGTATCATCGAATTCCGAAAATACAGATTTAGAATTTTTCATTTTCCTATCTGTTAGAGCATCACATGAAAATTATTGAACTAATTTAAATAAAACTCAACATAAAGGTCGCTTATTTTCCGGATTAACATTTTGGATTCTTCTTATTTTGATAAATAAAGTCGTTTCGCTGGACAGACAATCTTATATTATATAGAGTCGAAGAATTTGTTTGTTTGCTTAAACGCGTTAATCGCAGCAACTAATAGTCTGATTTGAAAAATAATAATTCTCTCTGTGTTAGATAGCCCATTTATTGAAGAATTGGGGAGTCTATATAACACCAATCTAAGACCAATAGGAGCGGAGCACCAATGAATAACCTTTAAAACAAATTCCACGACGATGTTGCCGGTATACCTAGTATATAATAATAAAAATAATAAAAACTTCGTTTAAAAAAACCGACTTCAAAAACTAAAAAACTAAAATGTATAAAATTACTTATTTCTAAAGCTATTATTATTAATATATATTATCTAAAACATCTTAAAGTCGATGCTTAGTAATTTTCAAAATATAGTAATTTTTATTATGTTTTACTTTGCACCGACTTCAAGATATTTTAGATCATATATATTAATAATAATAGCTTTAGAAATAAGTTATCATATACATTTTAGTTTTTGAAGTCGGTTTTTTTAAACGAATTTTTATTTTTTATTTGTTACTTTTTAGTGTCTAGCTATGTATGGGTGGACTTACGAATGGTGCCGCGCTTCTTAAAAAATATAGGTCCCAAGAAACGAGAACGAAAAAATGTTCGTAAAATGAAAACTATGTCAAACTTTTAGGGGAACACATGGCATCTATTCCGCGTCGAACAAAAAAAGAATCACGTAAATCATAAATCACGGAGTAATCGGCGAACATACATAAAAAAAGCAACAAAAAAAAGATCCCGACCAATTGAGAACCTCCTCCTTTTTTCGAAGTCCGTTAAAAAGTGTCTACGAGTGTAATTGAAGTTTTATTTAGCCTACCGCCAACTTGTTCATTTTAATTATTTAACTTTAATTTAGTTTATTGTTATTTTTTACTCTATGGGAGCATAATCTAATTTACCACCGCTTCGCAAGATGTTGAAGCTTGAAGAGAAAAGGGGCGCAAGTCTTCAGCAAACATGCCTAGGTCTAATAATTTTATATAATATTGAAATGGGTTGGTGGAAAAAGACAAATAAATTATCGATCAAGTTGATTTTTGTTCTGATGCACGCAAAAAGAACTCACAGTGTCTTGAGATCTGGCAGTTGGTTTGGCTGGGTTTGGGTCTTAATAGTTTTGATGGCCGGATACCCAAACAGGTTGCCTTTGCCAACCATCTTCTCTATTGAAATTTGGGTGTCTTGATTTCAATAGCTTCACGCATCATTAGGCATGAAACGATTCTCTTTCGCGTGGATTTGTGGGTTATCGAATCTGATGTAGTGGTTGGGTTTATTCAGCGTGTATTCACTGATCACAGATTTTGTGTCTTTCATGTCAGAAATATTTTCTTTTACTTGTGTTTTTAGGCTCCTAGTTTCTTATCACCAATCTACCGTAAGCTACAAATTTCTGAGCCCAATATTTTACCTTGCAACACTTATAAAGGGTTTCATCAATCAGTTTGTGTTCCGGAGGGTACACTTGTAACTTGACACGATAAGGGCATACATCCAATACACCCACACATAAAAGGTTGCCCTTTATTTTTAGTGTAGTACTTTGTGAGGGTATATTCTATGTGGTGCGTCGATGATGATACCCTGTTGGATGAAACGCACCACTGGCGAGAGCACATGTCTCCATCACCGCGGGCTTGGCTCAACCGCGGTAAGGGAGTTTAGAATAAGATGACGTGTTTTTTACTGTTTTTTTATTGCAGGAATTCAGCAGACAGGTAGATGGCCCATTTTTTGGTAAGCGGTTACCATCGCCTATGGACATTTGCCACAGTAAAGGTGCTACAAATGCACTTCTGCTTTCTTAAGGGAGACTGGAACTTGGTTATTAATGCCGAAACACAAGTCAAGGTTGTTATGGCGGCATACTCTTGACCAGGGGTGGTAGTCCTTTTAGGTAGATAACTTCTTATGGGAGGGTAAACCGCTTTGTTACGTAGCGCGTTACGGTGCCAGTCTGTCTTGCTTTCCATTCTCCGACGGTAGGCAGGCTCCTCCTCTCTCACTCTAACCCACGCGCTATATGCACAAAATTTAAATATTAATATTTCAACTTAGATTAGTTTAAGTTATCATTCTGTTGGGCGTCCCGAGACGCAGACGCCTGTTTAGATACTTATCATGTTCGTCATAAGAACCTACCAAAACAGCCGTTTCAGACCCTTAGATGGGTCCACGATTACTTTGCATATTTAAACTTCGTTTTCAATTTTAAACGGCTTAATTAGAGGATCGACCCTCAAATGAGGAAACGTACTCAATTTATTCCAGGCAAGATTAATTGGGGACAGGAAGGGATTCTCATTCAGATTTCCCTTCAAAGGTATTACATTAAGAATATAAAAGGAGTGCTTTGTTGAGAATTATACTTGAAATATACCTAGTTTTGCAGGGTTTAGTAGCCATTTCTATTTGACTTTCAAAGGATGGAGGTTCTCAATTCAAAGAAGTATATTTTTTTTGTATATGTGTTACGTAATTACTACTTTTACTTAATCCGTGCAGGAACGGAGAAAGAATACAATTTCCTGCGGCCCGGCGGCCTGTCGTAAGAGGCGACAAAACAACCCACAGCCAGGTGGTAGGGCATTTGCCCGACTGGATGGCTACCACCCCTGGTCTAGAGTATGTCGCCATAACAACCTTGTGTTGTGTTCCGGCATTAGTGACCGGGTTCCAGGCTCCCTAAAGAGAGCAGCAGCGCATTCGTAGCACCTTTGGTGTTGCAAATGTCCATAGGCGATGGTAACCGCTGTCCATCAAGTGGGTCGTCTGCCTGTCTGCTGATCTCCTGCAATAAAAAAAAAAAAAAAAAAAAAATACGTAATTGGTTGAAGACAAGTCTTCGAGCAGTGCGTCCTACCCATCTACTCTCTACCCTACCCTATCATGACATACGGTGTCGAGACATGGATATTGACAGTGGGACTGGTCCACAAATTCAAGGTCGCTCGACAGGCTATGGAGGGAACTATGTTAAGTTAATAAGATAAGCTTACTCTTGTGGATAAAATCAGAAATGAGGACATCCGTAAGAAATGAAAGGTAACCGACATAGCTCGTAAAATTGGCAAATTGAAATGGGCCGGTCAAGTCTGCCGCAGGACCAATGGCAGATGCAGGAAATCAGTCCTGGAGTGGAGACGAAATTTCGGCAAACGTGGCGTAGAATGCCCGCCACCCCGGTGGACTGATAATCTGCGCAATTCGCCGGCAGGGGCTGGTTGATGACAACGGGAGACCCGGATATGTGGCGCGTACTTGGGCAGGCCTACATCCAGTAGTGTACTGTAATATTTGAGCATTTGTATTGTCCATTGTAAGGGGGGTCAGCGCACAATAATTAAGTATTTGCACACGTGGCATAAATGTAGTATATAAGGCTAATTTTCAAGCAGTCAAGCTACACCTACGATACGGACGTGACGTGAATACATTCCGGAATCTAATAGTGAGACTTTGCGCGTTTAATGAATAACGACCTCCTGCATTACTTTTGGATTTGTTGTGTTCGGTTATATTTGTACCTAACGTGTTTGTATAGTTCTATTAAACTATAATAATTCCAACGGCATTTTAATTCGAGTTCCGCGACTCGTAACAATATGTATACACATTGGCGGCTATGCTTTTTCAAAAAGCTTTCAATCACCAAAAACCACATGTCAAAATACTTTCGATATTTTTTTTCAAATTCTTGTAACGTCTACTTTTTAAAGGTTACTTCGTCGCAGAAAAGGTATCATGGCGGGAAGCTTTGGTCTCATAAAGTGACTCAAACGTATTTACGGGCTATAATTTGAAATACAAAACACGTGTACATAGCTACGTAGCATCGTAGCTCCATTGTCAAAGGCATTGTATAGAGGACACCTCGCATTAGGAGGGCCTGAGCAGGGAGCGTGTGCCCTCCAGCCGCCACGCGCGAATAACCCCAACAACGCGTATTGTACAAATGAGGTCATATTTCGACAGGAGAGAAAATCTTGGCGTTATTCGAAATTCTGGAAATATACTACATATTGTTACAAGCTACACAGGACTCGAATTAAAATGCCGTTGGAATTACTATAGAGTTTATTAGAACTGTAAAAACACGTATAAAACAGACACAAATATGGACGCAGCCAGTAGAAACTGCACGATTCAATAACACGCTCAAAGTCCGTCACCATATCGCTAATCGAAAGTATTCCACACGTCTTGCTAGTATCGTAGTCGTCGCTTGACTTCCCACCCCTCCATTCGGGCATTGTTTTATACTAAACTGTATAATACCGACAAAGGGGCTGCGTTCACTGAGTTAATCCGCACACCTGGCAAGCTTCGACGCAAGGTTTAGTTCGACACTAATGACGGCCATAAAATAAATACGATAACAGTAGGATGTTTTTAAATTTTAAAGACGAAGTAAACAAAAGAACCGAATGCAATAAACAGAATTTTACGACAGCTAGGTGTGCGTTCTTTGTCGGTATGTAACAATATTTATTACCTATATACAGATGTGGTATGACAAGTGTCGCAACTTTTCAAATTGATTCATTTAAAGTTCCGCAAGCACATGTTACCTTTTCAAACTATGTCACTGTTCCACGGATAATTATCTTTAACTGTTTGACAATAAAGTTTAAAATTCTAAGATTTGTATGGCTATCACCCCTGATCTAGTGTATGCCGCCATAACAACCTTGTGTTCCGGCATTAGTGGCCGGGTTCCAGATTTCCTCAAGAGAGCAGCAGCGCATTTGTAACGCTTTTGCAAACGTCCATAGGCGACGGTAACTGTCTTCCATCAGGTGGGCCGTCTGCCTGTCTGCTATACTCCAGCTATAAAAAAATATCAAAACAATATTATAATCGTGCATTTTTGTTATTATTTAATTGGTGAACAATAATGTACTATCGCTATTTATTAGACCTTTGCTACCGTTATTGATGCAAATAAATAAATTATTATTTCAAGCCGCTTCACTTATAAAATGTCATGCGAATATTCTAATTTATGTACTCAAACATATATATTCTTTTCGCAATATAAATCAAAAACCATCTTCGTAAGGGACCTTAAGTCTAAAAGGGCAGAGATTATTACGCACCAATGAAACAACCAGCTGGACCAACCTTTTATATTCATACTCCAATAATTTTTTTCTTCATACAATATCTGTTATTTGTGCTCTAGTAAAAATCTCTCCTTAAGGACACTTGTTCATACCTCATTTTTATCTGGTATCTACTATAGCGTAGACGAATATATTAATGATAATACAATAAAATAAGATAATAATATTGACATTTTGAAGTTTAATATTTTCACTAATTTAAATTTTGTTTTTAAAATGTTTAACAATTCATTTTATGTTTTTGACATGTATATTTAATTAAATTAATTTGTAAACATTAGTTTAGGGTTATGCGAGTGTATTTGCACGTCATGTAAATGACAAAACATACTGGAAACTTTATATTATGTAACACCTATTCATGTACATATGTTTTTGCAAATAAAGACTGATTGATTGATTAATAAATATTACATAAGTGGAATTCGTTTTATTAATTATTATGTTAAAAAAATTGGGTCGTTTTAGTCCAAACACCAAAAGGAAGGCTTGCACTGAAAATCAGCGTTGTGTCGGATATAATTCCGGGACGGCAATATGCTTAGTGCAAACCTTGTTTGCTGTAAGTGCGGCGTATACATTCTCAAAATATGCTCTGTGTATAATAATGTACGTCGCTATTTCTTCAAATAAAGTTTTTGTTTCTTTCTTCATAGTACAAGCTGTTCGGTCATAGAACTTATGGGACTCGACATCAGGCAAGCTATTCTGTATCGTCGGTTAAACTGGTGGTAACTGAGCACTATTTGTACTCCCAGGAGGCTTAAAGAAGATTCGTATTACTATGATGTCAAGTAACATATTGAACCTGCACTCGAGAGGGAGCAGTCCGTCACGCTCCTCTCCCGTGAGAGCTGGCAGCGGCGATGGAGGGTCGTCCACGAAGATTTCCAGCCGCCGTAGACTACGGCCATGCAGGCGACCAGCGGGGAAACCGGACCCGTCCGCACATAAAGGCCATAGAGGAGGGATGCACCCCGATCCGCGCCCCCCTCTCACTTTCCGCTGTGTCCGAGGAAACCGGAGAGACCCAGATCTCCGGCTAATAAATAACGTGGCAACCCCGCAACGGGCCCGCCGTCGTCCATCCAGACTTGTGGTGAATGTGTGAGCGAGCCCACATACCGGACGAAGGATGCTCGAGGGTCGAACAGGGGTTTCAGTGGGTGTCCTAACCGCGGCGTGACAATAGCATCTCACATGTGGGGTGCTAGTGCCACCCCCACCTGGCGAATCCCACACCTCCCACTCCTGTATAAAAAAGGAAACTCCTCACAAAACGGGCCATGTTCAACAGAGCCACCTTCGGATACCAATCGAGAGCATTTCGAGATGACGGTCAAGGCTCTTCGCTATTAGTCCATTCGCTATTCATCCATACACTATTATTGGTACTATGATTGTAAGTCCAAGTACCACATGGCGATAACCTCGTGAGCAAAATCACTATACTTTATTTGTTTCTCTTTCGCGGTATTCACAAGGTTATCATCATGGAGAATCGTGTCATCTACAATTATAGCATATCTTGCAGATCAATCAACTATCACAATATAATCGATCATTATATGGAAGTAGGATCAAATAATGCAGAAGGTCGTAATTCAATAACACGCACAATGTCCGTCACTTCTTAGATTCCCGATTGTAGTACACACGTCTCGCTTCACTCGTGGTTCTCGCTCGACTGACTCCCTTTCCATCAGGTCATCGTTTTATATTGCATAAATGCAATATTCCCGTATCTAAGTCGACTTAATCCGCCGCACCTGGCTAATAACTTTAATAAAAGAGTACAATAAAACAATGGGCTGTTTTCTAATCACAAATTTTAAACACACAGTAAACAAAAGAAGACGATGATTGGTTTAAATGCTGGCAGGTAATAAAATTTGTTTTGTTTCAGATATGCAGTTGAATTTTGTTTTGTGTCGATGCCTGTGTCGTAACAATATGTTATTTTATGTTTCACATGTATTTGCCCTTAGGATAGTTTTCGGTTTACGAGAGCGTTGTTTGTATTAAATGGAATAACTTCAGCATCATATTGATTGAAAAATACGTCACAACATAAAACAAGTTGTAAAAATAATGTAAGACTACTGATAGCGAGTGATAAAATTATTAATAAAGGTTACCCGGCCTTAATGGATAGCACAGAACTAATCATGTACAAATATCTATTTTTTATTAGACCAGATTTTATGTTATTGATCCGAAGACCTCACACGGGGTTTTTGGTGTGAGCACTCAACTTGCTCGAGGGAGCTTCTTAGGGGACTTTACCTTGGCTGGACTGTTGCCATGAAATGGGGATGAGTCTAACGATGCTGACTAGAGGGCTATAAAATGTGTTAATTGAGAACGGGCGACGGTTATAAAAAGCTCGAGGGGAAGGATCTCTGCGGACCGGGATCGACGGTTCGCGGCGGCCTACACTATCTTACTGCTGTTTCGCAACGTGTTATGGCCGGGAGAGAGGAAACGCCAAAAGAAACTTCCCAGCAACACTCCTAGTCTACGGGGGGGGGGGAGGTGCTGTCTCCTGGCATCCCTCGCAGGGACGTGGAGGGATCGGGATTGGCAGCGTCATACATAACTAATCACCATTTCAAATGCATTTTGTACCCGCTCACAGTCGACGAAACGCAGCTACCAATCATAGAACATAATTGTCATACAGCGCTGTCGAAAGCATTATGTTATGTCGAGTGATGCCCAATGACTGATACCCGGTTCATTTATAATATCTTACTAATCTTTATTTTATTCCAAAAGTACAAGTTTTAGTTAACAAAATGATAGAGTATATATTGGTCTTACATACATACATTACATACATCACTTCACGCCAGGTCCCTTGCGGGGTAGGCACGAACAACAGAGCGCTATTCAGGCTTATTCTTACACACCTCACTTGCTTCTTTGACATTCATAGCTCTTGTCATGCACGCTCGTCTGTTCTTAAGGCTCCTGACATCACCTTCTGCTAGTACATGATCAATTTGATCATGGAAGGTGTGTCGTGGTCTTCCGCGACTTCTGCATATATCCACTTTTGCATTGTATATCTGTTTAGTAGTTATCACTATAAATATACAAAGACGAAATACTGAGAGTATGGTGAATAGCAGGGAGTAAAGTAGTGCGTATTAATGCCATGCCATGCAATATGAACCGAATGAGCATTTCCTTTTTTTTTAATTTGACTTGACTTTATGTTGTTGGTCCGAAGACTTCACAACTTTACCGGGGTTTTTGGGGCGAGCGCCTTCGCTCTGCGAAGGCGCTCGAGCCCGGGGGCAACTTGCTTGAGGGAGCTCCCTAGGGAGTTTTACCTCGGCAGGACTGTTGCCATGAGAGGGAGATGAATCTGATGATGTCCACCAATGGGCGACACAATAAGCTAATTGAGAACGGGCGACGGGTAATACAAAGCCCGAGAAGAAGGATCCCGGCGGACCGGGATCGGCGGTTCGCAGCGGCCTACGCTATCTTACTGCCGTTTCGCAACGTGTTATGGCTGGGAGAGAAGAAACGGCGAAAGAAACTTCCCAGCACCACGCCTAGTCTATCCTGTGGGGGGGCTATGTCTCCTGGCGTCCCTCGCGAGGACGTGGAGAGATCGTGATTGGCGTTCTCTGAGACGCCGCCGTCTATGTCTGTCTGTCGGTGCCTGCCAGCCTGCCGTCCTAACTGCGGGCGGGCTGATCCGGGCCAGCCGTTTTGTGATAGTGTCGACCTTGTCCGTAAGGACATTACGCGGTCGTCACACGAGAGCCTTTCGCCGAGGCTTCTAATCGGACGCGGACACGACGAGCGGATTTCGATGGTGCGGCGCGAGATCGAAATACTTACGCGAGAGTGACGTAATGTAGTTTTTGATAGAGGGAAGCTCCAGATCGCGGTGGAGGTCGACGTTACGCATATAGAGGGGAGCACCGACGGCTTGCGCATGAATTTATTCTGCAAGATTTGCAGTTTCTTTAAACGGGTAGGCTTGGCATGGCCGAATACCACACTCGCGTATGTCATGATCGGGCGGATGCATGTTTTGTATAGAGTAAGCTTGTGTCTGAGGGACATTTTGCTTCGGTTATCTATCATGGGTGCTAGACGACCCATCACAAATCGCGCTCTATTTCGGACTATAGTGATATGCTCGTTGAAGCGCAAGTTCTGATCTAGGGTGACACCCAGGTACTTGGTGTGCTTTGCCCAGGGAATTTCTTGGTCATAGAGCGAGATGGCTTTTAGGCGAAGGGAAGCGCGTTTGGAGGAGCGAAGCGTGCCCGGGGAAAAGAACATTGCTGCGCTCTTCTCCGGGTTCACCTCTATCCTCCATTTACGAAACCATGAGCATTTCCGGCCTCCAAGGCCATTTTTATATACCACGTTCCGTCCGACGTCTAGCTGCTAACTGTGCGAGCTATGGGCGTCGGCGGTATGCGGGGCGTTGAGGGGTATGCTGTAACATATACAATCCAATACTCTTTATTGCACATTAACATTACAGAGAAAACATAAACAATAAGCTTAAATACTAAAAGGTAGTACAATGGGCGGCCTTATTGCTTAGAGCAATCTCTTCTAGGCAACCTTTGGATGTACCAGATCTAATTGCAAATATCACGTCGGCATGCAGTTGAACTAGATACTAATAATAGGATAAAATAATGATTATACATGTATTATAGTACCCGCAGGGGAGCTTTGTGGCAAAGCTTCAGCTGAGTAGCGATTCCGGGGGCCAAGGCAAGGCGTCCGCCTTTAGCTTGCCTTAGCCGGTCGGCACGGAGTGGAGATCACTAGAGCTAAAATTCAAGCTCCAAGGGTGGAAGTGAGTAGCTTCGGTGAACCTGCAGCCACCTCTTAGCCCTGTTTTCAGAAACACATCTCATTTCCATAAACACACATTTAAAACATTTAGATTGAAAATTAATTCATTAAAACTAATTAATAGAGTATTTCACTAGCGTCTTTACTTAAAGATAATTACCCCCGAATCGAAACAATATATTATATACCAAATTCCTTTTATTAATTGACTCAGCCGTCGGGTCCGCGAGACAGCTACAAAACAAATAACCTCACTTCACACTTAATTGGATGTTGAGTTGCACTCATTTATGTCGCAGCGGCGAGTCTCATATTTCAATAATATAAAAATCACATATAATATAAACTCCATATAACGTCACTCGATTTAACGACAAACTCCCTTAAGCGCCGAAATCTCTTTGCTTTGGTTGGTTTAGCTAGTCTTTTATATTGGCTGGGCGTAACTCTGTTCTAAGTCTCAGCGTTTCCTACACAACAAAGCGCAGGGGCACAGGGAGGAGAGGGTTTTTAGTGAGTATTGGGGTTGCTGCCCGTGCAGCTTCCTCTGAGTCTTTCCACACTACCTGAGTCGATCGCGGGTGGATTACTGCTGAAAGCATACTATTGCTGCAATGATGCCGCCTCCGACCGACGTAGGTCTTCTCCATTGCAAGGACCCAGTTTGTGCGTAAATCGGTAGCATTTTCCCTCGCCTCAAAAAAAAAGCTAATCTTTTATACAATGACACACTCTATGTAGCATTACACCACTCTCAATAACGACTACAATTAAGTAGTAAAAAATACCTTTAAAATTGCCAAAATCAGTATTTACTCCGCCACTGTGTACGTTCTTTTATCGCTTTATTATGCTAGCCCGTCAAAAACTCGACTGTCGGCATCATGCATACCGTACTTTCTAAGTTTTTTTTACCATAAAGATGCATCAACATCGCAAGATATAAATAAAATAAGTACATAAATACAACAAAATTACTGGTGCAGCAAAAGACGTCAGAAAAAAATAACAGACTTCTCTCCATTTAACGACAACTCTATATAACGCCATAAATTGCACAGTCCCTTCATTGTCGTTATGTAATGTTTACATTGTATTCTAAAATACAATCAAAAAGCTCGATTCGAAAAAACAAAAACAATAATCGCAAACAGTCCCATCACTAGCACGAAGTACTTTGTCTGATTGTTTGGAAAATTGTTCTCGGAGTTTCGTACCTCAGCGCACACCGAATTATTCTCTATAAGCTCCTATACATCACTTTTGTATGAAACTGAAATATGAAACGCTATCCGCCTACAGTATTTCAAGGTACAAATTACAGATATATATTTTCTTTTGCTGAAAATATTATGCCTATAGAAAATTTGGTGACAATATATTTGCTGGTAAGCGTGGTAGCGTAACGGCTAGTGCACGCATTCCAAACTCTAAGGACACCGGTTTGAACCCTGCCCGGAACGCATGCACCACTTCCGCAGTTTTCTGACCGAATGTGCATATTGTTACAATTACCAGTTGTCGTTAGCACACAACATTGAAAGAAAAAGAAGAGAGCACTATGTATCTTAAATTATCCTTAGGTACTTACTTACTTACTCCTTTGGCTCAGCGACCCAAAGTGGGTCTTGGCCTCCGAAACGAGAGCATGCCACTTTCCTCGGTCCTGTGCGGTTTCTCGCCAATTACTGGCTCCTATCTCCGACAAGTCAGCCTCTACTCTGTCCTTCCAGCGATATTTAGGACGGCCGACCGGACGCCGACCAACCGGCCGTCCCAAATATGCTTTCCTCACGCTGCTCTCCCATCCGTTCTACGTGACCGAGCCAGCGGAGGCGGTGAGCTTTTATTTCTCCTATTATGTTAGGCTCAGCCACGAGATTCTCAATTTCGAGGTTACTTCGGACCCTCTAGCTACCATCCTCTCTTTTGGTTGGACCCAGAATCTTACGGAGAACCCTCCTTTCCGCTATTGAAAGCTGGTTATATGTCTATAGACATATCCTTAGGTATATATCTATATTTTACATTACATAATATGTATCTTAAGAATATATTGTACATATTTATTTAATCTGTTTATATTATACTAGCTCCTGCCCTCGAATACATCTGCGTGGAATAGTAAAAAAAAAGGAAGTTAAAAAACCCCCATTTTGAAACATTCTTCAAGGGTTCCGCTTCTATTGGTCTTAGCGTAATAATATATAGCCTTACTCGATAAATGGGCTATCTAACAATGAAAGGTTGTTTATTAATCAGACCAGTAGTTCTTGTGATTGGCGCATTCAAGCAAACAAACTCTTAAGCTTTATATATTAGTATAAAATTTAACATAGTTAAATCGCAAAATATTTTAGTGTGCACAATCCTGCATTTTTCTTCTCCCCCTTCTTGCTAGACTCATAGGATTTCTGGAAGAAAACACTTTTAGGGTTCGGCTCGCCTATGTACATTACCACTGTTATCTAACTTTTTGTTTACAATAAAGAAGGCAAACATTGATCGAAATAACCGATCTGTCAAACCCACCAAGCCGCCTTGGTCTAGTTTGACGGTTATAACGTCTGTTCCTAAAAGAGAAAAAAAGTTTTTGTAATATAAACCTCCAATGTTCACAAAACTAATTTTAAATTTAGATTTCAAACACGATCACTAACATTTATTTACACATAAATGAATGATTTTGAATTTTTCAAATTAAGCAAAATAACAAACGAAACAACTGTGGCGACATGTTGTGCAGTAAAATTAAATTTTTGATACCTATTGATTTCAATTTGTTGGAGTAAGATAATAAAATAAATTATGACTTACCCCTACTTTTGAGTCCAGATATGTTTAAGAATTTCATTATACCTGTGTGTTCATTATCAGTATTTACTTCTGTCCTTGGATGTATGTATAAGGATGTATGTACCTATGTTGAATGTATAAGGAATGTAAATACGTCTCTATTTCTTCAAATAAAATTTTTCTTTCTTTCTTTAGGTGTATGAATACCTGTGGGGGGGGGGGGGCAAGAAGAGATCGCTTTAAGCGATGAGGCCACTCTTGGTTCAAAATTTGCTGTACTTACTTTTAAGAAAACAATTCTAATTTTTGGTGAAAAGGTTTTTGTAGTGCAGTATAGATTTTTTTTTATTGCAGGAGATCAGCAGACAAGCAGACGGCCCACTTGATAGAAAGCGGCTACCATTGCCTATGGACACTTGCAACACCAAAGGTGCTACAAATGCGCTGCAGATAAAGAAAAAAACATTAGGTATGCATTGCTAGTGTAGTATATGTATGTATGTTATTTTACTTGTTTTTAATTTAATTATACCTAGACGTAAGTAGTTAATAAGTGTCCTCTCAGTCAGGTTGCCTGGAAGAGATCGCTTGAAGCGATAAGGCCGCCTTTTGTTTTGCCGTTGAATTATTATAATTGAAGAGGTAAGTGGATGAAGGTGATATGTCGCATATTCAGTTTTTTGCTTTTTTTTGCGTAGATGAATGTTATAAGTCGATACCAAATGACTACAGATCTTGGACTATAGATATAAGGCATATTTAAAAAATAAAAAGTTGAATAAGGTGTTAAGTTCAGTTCAGTTTCAAATGAAAGTAAAACTTTTATCTCAATTTACTCAGAACTGGAATTACGCAACTTATCACCTTCATCCACTCATGTCTTCAATTATTTGTTATGTAATTGCTTATTTTGGTGAACAATAAATTGTTTTCTATTCTATTCTATTCTGTTCTGTTCTGTTCTGTTCTGCTCTGCTCTGCTCTGCTCTGCTCTGCTCTGCTCTGCTCTGCTCTGCTCTGCTCTGCTCTGCTCTGCTCTGCTCTGCTCTGCTCTGCTCTGCTCTGCTCTGCTCTGCTCTGCTCTGCTGTGCTCTGCTCTGCTCTGCTCTGCTCTGCTCTGCTCTGCTCTGCTCTGCTCTGCTCTGCTCTGCTCTGCTCTGCTCTGCTCTGCTCTGCTCTGCTCTGCTCTGCTCTGCTCTGCTCTGCTCTGCTCTGCTCTGCTCTGCTCTGCTCTGCTCTGCTCTGCTCTGCTCTGCTCTGCTCTGCTCTGCTCTGCTCTGCTCTGCTCTGCTCTGCTCTGCTCTGCTCTGCTCTGCTCTGCTCTGCTCTGCTCTGCTCTGCTCTGCTCTGCTCTGCTCTGCTCTGCTCTGCTCTGCTCTGCTCTGCCTCTGCTCTGCTCTGCTCTGCTCTGCTCTGCCTCCTGCTCTGCTCTGCTCTGCTCTGCTCTGCTCTGCTCTGCTCTGCTCTGCTCTGCTCTGCTCTGCTCTGCTCTGCTCTGCTCTGCTCTGCTCTGCTCTGCTCTGCTCTGCTCTGCTCTGCTCTGCTCTGCTCTGCTCTGCTCTGTTCTGTTCTGTTCTGTTCTGTTCTGTTCTGTTCTATTCTATTCTATTCTATTCTATATGCAAGGGTACTTGCAAATATAAAATTGACTATAAATTACAGGCGACATTAAATACATCAACTATTGGTTGATCACCACCGCCAAGAACAAAAGTAAACACACAGATATATAGAAAAAAGACTTCTGTTAACCACTAAACTTTACTTAATTTAGAAGCGTAGTAGGAGCTCAAATGGCATCTTGAATAATATAAAATTCACTTTTTTTCATGTAAATCGAGTTAATTTCAACAATTTATGACAATAACTATGAAACTTTAATTAACTTTTAAACTTCAACAATTTTAATATCTAGTCTGGTAATATGAAAATCCATTGTAGCTATAATGCTTTTCAATTTCGAGAGACTTCAATTCGTTTCTCATTTAACCTCGTCTGGATGGTCTGAGGGTAAAGAAGCTGATAATAACTTGAAAGTTAAATATTAATAAGCTTTTTTGAAAAGGTTTTTAAATACAAGCTTTTGAGGTCCTTGATATCATTTAGCAAGAGTGCTACCCAAGACAAGAAAAATGAGCCAAAACATGATGAGTCTATCTTGTTTAGTACAGGAGTTCCTAGGGCCATCTTCCGACTCCATCATCAGATCAGCTCCATGGTACCATATTATTGCATTGTCACACGAAATACATATGCGTGCAAAATTTCTGGTTTGTCTTGGTTAGCACTCTGCTGCTACGTGATATCCAGGATCTCAAAAGCTTGTATTTAAAAATCTTTTTGAAAAACAAGTTACACATTAGTTATATTATCTTTGTTTATTAGCTGGAAGGTAGTTGAAGTTATAGACAACACAGAAAACAAACTTTTCTGTATTGTCTATAACTTTAGCTACCCTCCAGCTATCTCGCTAATCTTGTTAACTAAGTAAATATATAAACTGAATAAGCTACTAAAAATAAACAACAAGATTAGTTGTGTTTGTTAGTTTTACGCCGCTTTTATTTACTATACCATAAGTTTCAATGTCAGCATGAAAGTTGAATAACCAGTCGATGTGTACTAATCTCTAGAGGCTTAAACTGAGTATAAACAAGCAATAAATTAAAAGCAGGAGGTTAACATAAATCTTTTACCAAGTAAAGTTTGTTATAATTGTACAAACTAAAGGTAAAGAAGAGCAAAAAACCAGAAACATATTATCAACACGCGATACGTAAGGACGCATCGCGACACACGTCTCGCGACATAAGGATATCGCGAGACGCGTGTAAAGTGAAATCAAAATGTACTATGTTCCTATAAACCATATAAACTGCACTGGATGCTGGTTTATCCTTAGAATGGCATCTGTACACTGGGGGTTAGATAACTACATCTGTACCGACCTCACCTTTGCGGGCACATTATAAAGTTTAAACGGGGAGAAAATATTCACAATCTACCCGCTATATAAATATCCGATGCGGTAGAATGCTCTCAACACGCAATCCCCTTACTCCAAATCAGCGTGGTGATGATTTTTTTTTCATAAATTGACTGACGAACTCACATATTACATATCCCCAAATTAAGTTACGCTTGCGTTATGGGTAATGTGCAACGGACTGTTCTGGGGCCGATTACACACACGCAGACTATAGTCTAATATCGGAGAAAATGCGTTTTCGAAATTTAGCAGGAACCGAACCCGGAGCCTCTGCGCCTCAGTGAGGTAAACCGTCAAAGGTTCAGCCCACTCAACCAAAGAGGTCGTCAAATTATAGTCGTGCATCGCGGTGTGTTTAATGACAATAATCGTTACAACGCGTCAAGACAGTAAAACTGTTTATTAAAATCATCAAGTGATATTCTAGTTATGTAACTTTAAAAATTGCTATAGTGGCGTGGCCACGGATGTTGTTAATGCCTTGAGCGTCGTGTATTGAAACGTCCCGACCTGGTGCCGTGTTTGTAAATGTTTCCGCCTTTATTATGTTGCAATATTTTTTTATATTAACTAGTTCGATGATATTCTAAAATGGATGATATAGTAGAATTGCTAACTTATAGGCCGCCAAATCATACTAATAATAATATGTAGGAACGGAGAAATAATGAAAATTTCTGGGTTCAGACGTTTTGTCATAAGGGGCGACAAAACAACTACTATTATCGTATGCCGGTATAGCGATCCTGACTTGTGTTCCGGCATTAGTGGCCAGGTCGGCAGAATATTGATAGTACCCCTGGTGTTGAATGAAACAAATGAGCATGGGCAACGGTAACCGCCTTAGGTGGAGGAAAGAGATGGAGTTCTCCTTCGTCTGAAAGGAAGATCTTCCGCCGAGACTATTGTTATATCTCGCAGGCCTACCGGCTACTACTATTGGGAATATGTATATATTCTTTGTATGTCTCGGGAATAGTATGCGACTTAAATTATTGCGCAGCGTAATCTATGGGCTTGTAAGTGTTCCACTACACGATCTCCCAACAGGCTGTTAACTTGTCTGCAGTACTCCAATATACAGCAAGGATACGTAAGCGTGTGGGGTATTTTTAAGAGATCTTATAAAATAATAATGTTTGTTATTTTTTAATTTTTAGTCAACATGTGAGGAGACATCGCTATCGAAGGCATTAAAATTATGTTGCCCTCTAATTTTTCAGCTAAAATGTGGTAAATAAAAAAATCTGGACTACAAATTCTTGAATGGAGCATAAGCTGCTCTTATCCACTATGTTGGCACACAAATTGTACTCCGCGCGTCTACAACTGGTTTCCCATAAAACGCGCGGGATGCGCGTGCCGTCTCCATAGACGGTACGCGTATCTCCACAAGAAACACGCACGAACAGACTGAGCTCGACTTTGTGTTCGCACAAAAAGCATTACCAATTGGAGCGCTGAGTCCGAAGCGCCCACCGAACGTATTCTCCATGTGGAGTATCACTATGTGTGATTGTGAATATAGTGGACCCATCTTTAGAATCCGTTCCACTTCATGAACGGACAATATTATAATGATGAGCAATATACGATGTTTTGGTTTCTCTATTATAACTAACTGTCCTGGCAGACGTCATCCTGCCCGGTAAAGCTTCAAACGATATGCCGACAGCAGCGCCACCTACCGGGTCCAATTCAGGAGGCTCAAGCACAACAACTTTGCTGAACAAATGTATAGTTTACGCTTCTATAAAGGACATACAGACAAACATTCATTTTTATATAAGAGTTTCAAAATTTAGTTAAAATGTATATCACCACGAAAATTTACGGTGAATGAAATTAGTTTAGCATAAAATGCAAAAGCATTCTCAGAATGGTTGAACTATAGGAGATTACAAAAGTGAAACACAACACTTATAAAACACATTAATTTTATTAATTTCATTGTTAGAATAAATACACTCAATATGTTTTTACATATTTCACTTACGATGGCTACTGATAATGCTTCGAGCTTCTTATAATAGACATCGACTAATAATATATTAAATTATACACTTAACATTAATATACATTAAGTGACAAAGACAAGGAACTCAGAAATGCTTAAATACTGAGGGTTAGGAACTAAAATAATTAACGGAAACGAATATTTTAAGCTTAATTAGCACGTAAGTATAATAATATAAAGTTGATAAAATCTCTAATTTAATCTGTAAAATATAATAGTTACATACCACATACACACATATACATAATAAGTGTGTGTCTGTAAAGTCAGTAAACTATAACCGGACGAATTTCGACTTACTTTTGATACTTTTGATCACAACGGTGAAAAAATTAAATATTCTATCATATGCCATCAAAACAAAACAAATGTAAATGGCATTTTTACAGAATAATCAATACCGAATAATTATCATTTTGATGGTTTTAACAAGCCCATGTTCTTTTTTTTTTTTTTTTTATTGCATGAGTTCAGCAGACAGGCAGACGGCCCACTTGATGGATAGCGGCTACCATCGCCTATGGACATTTGTAACACCAAAGGTACTACTAATGCGCTGCTGCTCTCTTGAAGGAGACTGGAGCCTGGTCACTAATGCCGGAACACAACTAAGGGTTGTTATGGCGACATACTTTAGACCAGGGGTGGTAGCCATCCAGTCGGGCAAATGCCCTACCACCTGGCTGTGGGTTGTTTTGTCGCCTCTTACGACAGGCCGCCCGGCCGCAGGAATTTGTATTCTTTCTCCGTTCCTGCACGGATAATATTGTTAGTGTTCCCCTCACTAACAATATAAAAATAATTACGAAATTCGCTTTTACATTTCTCAATAATGAAATATTTCTTCCTTATGTTTTCATAATATAAAGAAAAAACACCAAAGAAAATAAAGTAACCAATAATCTAAAATGACGACAGGTGGTATTAACCGGTTGAAACATTAAGGGAAGGGCGCAAATGGCCGTCAAAGGCCTTAAAGGTGAAGGTCGCTGCAAATCACGATAACATACCCTCGTAAATATACTGTAGTCTATATGACATATTTTAATATATCAAGAAAAGCAATGATTTTCATAAAACGCTATTAAAATTAGATTCTCTATTACGAAGGCTAAAATGAAATGAAATAAAACTTTATTTATTTTCTCACACAACAATTTACAAGTGATATAGGTCCTGTTATGTGAGACTGGTGCCCATTGTGTATCTATGCAGATCTGTATTACGGGTCACCAGTGCTCCACTCCATGGCGAAAAACAAACTATATACTAATTATAAGATAACAAGTGAGTGAGTGTGAAAGCGTGAGTGAGTGCGTGTGTGCGTGTCTGAGTGCGTGTCTGAGTGCGTGGTAGTTGGCGTGCGTGCATGCATGTGTGTGTATGTAATAATTCTAATGGAGAAAGACATGTATAAATAGACGTATTAAATTGCTATAGGTAGCAGACTTTCCGTTTCATCATAATTCAGTGATTTTCACCATTTAGACAGTATTTGTTTACAAGTATCATTTAGTAGGGGATATACACACAGCGAACGATTTCTTTTGTTGTAAAGATACGCGCCTAGAAAATAATAAAATCTTTGAACAGGAGATAAATGACAGGTAGTTAAATTGCATACTGTGTCTTTTCTACGTTTATTAATAATGACATCAGAATTGAATAAAATCTCAGAATGTTCTTTAAAGATTGATTGCAAAATAAAAATCTGTCTAACAGTTAATAAATCCCAGTGTTTACAGAGATCATTTGTTAAAACAAAGAAAACACTGTTATTTATACGATGCCTATTTTTGTGTCTCAAATGTAAAATATGTAAGTACGAAATAGTTACGTATGTGCTTCATTTGAATATTTTGCAGACTTTAAAGGGTACAAATATAAAGTCAAAGATAATATTGTATCATGATACAGATACCACCGTGGACACGGTACGATTTTTATCTGAAAATTTGTAATTTCTGGCCAAAAATATGATATTAAACTGCTTTAAAATTAACCAGTTTTTATGTTGTTAATAGTTATTTAAATCTCCACCATCCGGTTTATTCTTATAGATGTATTTGCAAATAACAATGACTTAAACGTTGCTTCACTATACGGCTGCGTATGGAAACTGGGCAGCAGAAACTTTTTAAAACCGGTTTAATCAATAAAACCTACTTTAAGGAATTGATGTTGTTGAGACCATTTAATTACGGTTAAAAATAGAACAAAGCCAAAAACAAAAGTTCTCAAATATTAAGTGGGCGGAAAGTAATATTTTATTACAAGCATTTCTTTTTTATAAGTTATAATAACAATATTTAGTAACAACCTATTGTAATTTAGTGTAAATTATTTCAATTTCAGATTGATGTTGAGTAAAATATGTGGACATTGCAGTTTAGACACCATCCTTTTTATATTATTTTCCAAATAGATTTGTGTAGGACGAAAAAAAGTGATAATCAATAACAGGTTAATATCGTAGGTCAGACAATATTCTCACCCCAATTCGTTTTTATGCCTTTAACCGGTTCCAATTCTTATATCCGGTTTTCATACGTTTACAGCACGGGACAGCCCATCAGGTGAAAAGCGTTTACCACCGCCTATGTATTTTTTTTTTTTTTATTGCACGAGATTAGCAGACAGGCAGACGGCCCACTTGATGGACAGCGGTTACCATCGCCTATGGACATTTGCAACACCAAAGGTGCTACGAATGCGCTGCTGCTCTCTTTAGGGAGCCTGGAACCTGGTCACTAATGCCGGAACACAACACAAGGTTGTTATGGCGACATACTCTAGACCAGGGGTGGTAGCCATCCAGTCGGGCAAATGCCCTACCACCTGGCTGTGGGTTGTTTTGTCGCCTCTTACGACAGGCCGCCGGGCCGCAGGAAATTGTATTCTTTCTCCGTTCCTGCACGGATAGAATAGATTTATATTTGCAACACCAAATGTTAATGCTACCTCTCCTTAAAGGTAGGCTGGGACCTGGCCAATAATGCCGGAACACAACTCAAAGCCTCTATGGCTAGACCAGGGATGGTTGCCATCCAGACGGGCAAATACACTAGCACCTGGCTGTGGCCGCAGGAATTGTATTATCACTCCGTTCCTGCACGATTAAAAATGCAATCAATGCTCTGGTAATGATATGCAGATTAATTGAATTTGAAGACTATGGTCTGGGTGTTTAGGAGCGGTCAGAGTAGATAGTTGTATATTACCTATGATACAAGCGTATCTTGTTTAATTTGGAGACACAATATAAGTCTGCCGATTATTATATTATTATTATTGAATAATTTATTTTATTTGAGAATAGGTAATAGTGTAGTATTTTTCTAGTGGCCAAAGGTATTACCAAGTCAAAATGTGAAGTACCTTACTATGAATTATAGATTGCTTTTAGGAGATAAGTCAACCAGATTTTGTATTTATTTTAAGAATCTTTTTGCTCGCCACTGCTTCTGTTTCTTTAATGAAACTACTACTTACTCGTAAATAATTGCCTTTGAGAGTAAATACACACTATTTTATCTTAGTACATTTTTATGGCCGTTTGTGGTATTTCTAACAAAAATGTAGTATGTTTAATACATGAACATAATATTTAAAAGTTAGATTATTACTAGTAAAATACTTATGTAAAAGCGAATTGTCATACAAATTTTTATGTAAATTTTCGAAATTTTGACATTAATATATAGTGCCTCATATAGCCCGGTTTACACTGGCATTAGTTAAGTAATATTATTATAATTGGTTAGCTTCCAAAAATGATGATTTAAGTCGTTATCATCATCCGGGCAGTAATTTCCAGTTAAGTAAAATCCCTGGCAAGATTCTTGAGCAGTCATTTTTCCTATAAACAGTGAAATTTTGCTCGTTTTTCGAAGTATGAGATAATGTCCCTTTCGAATAAAAAGACAAAAATATAATGTTGTCAATACGTTGATAAATCTACATTAGCAACGACCAATGCATAAAGTGATCTCTACTGTTTCAGCGACTGCTCAAGATTTGTGCCGGGATCTATAATTAGCTATCGATTTAGTAGATAAGTAGTTATTAGGATGTTAACTATGTAACTAATGCAAGTGTAAATTAAGACTATATTTTAAATTATTTAATTTAAATTATGAACAAATTAAGAGTATATGTTATCGTAAATGTATTCACAAATAAAATCGTGTTGTTTCGTTATAGCCGATATTAATAAGTATTAGTTATGATTATTCATTCTTTTAATAAAGAATAATATTAAACACTAACACACTATGTGTTTGTTTATAGACTACTTCATAGATATGCAATTTTAAGATATAATTTTATTGTAAGTATAATAGAAGTTAATATAAATATTTCCTATAAAAATAACTACAAGTTCATCTATGATCCCAAATTCAGTAGCTGCTACAATCCTAAAAGATATATTAAGGGTAGTTCAATATAGTATTAAATATCTACTATTTTCTAAATTCTATTAAAATTCAATTCTACACGCATTGCTAGTTATTAGTAATATTATATTATAGTAAAAATAATAAAAAACAGCACCTTTGAAAATAATTTTAACCTCGTATTCATAACCAATGCTCAATCCTGAATTAAGATTTAATTTAATCAATTAATCAGCTGATTAAAGCTGGTGTGCACCGAAATTTAACCGACGGTTAACCAAAAAATAATCACTGTTTTTCCATACATTTTTGGTGATTATTTTATTTTAACCATCGAAAAGTCGGTGCACACCAGCCTAAAAGAGGCAATATTTAAAGACCATATTATCGCGGAGTGCATTAATTGTAAGCGTTATGACTAGATGGCGCTGTCTAATAATCGAAGACACTATTGTTTGCGATTCGTTAACATGTTTTGTACTTTTCTCATTATTCAGTTCAGTACAATAAACCAGTACATCAAGCTCATAAGTGATTTATTTAGTTTAGTACAATCTAGGTCAACTAGGACAGATATTTTAAAATAATGTGGTAGATAATTTCTGTCCCAAACATTGCTTTCATTACTTTGCTTCAGAATGTAAGGATCGTCTTAATAGAGTCAGCGGCATATGACTAGCAACGCTTTATCAACCGATGTTTTTTCAAGATCTGTGGATGTCTTTTAATTTCTTCTTTTTCAGACTATTAAAATTCCCACTGCTAGAGGTAGGCTTCCTGTCTGCGTCACATATCCCGGTCTACCTTCTTCTTCATCCAGCCCCTAGCCTACGCAGGTCGTCGGTCCACCGGACAGGAGGGCTACGTCAACGACTAAGACGCAGTGTCTACTCCTAGGACACGCTTACTCCATCGCCCGTCGGTACTGCGACAGATGGGACCGGCCCACTGCCACTTTCACTCTAATTTTGTGAGCTATGTCGGTTATCTTGATTTTTTAAAGGATATCAATATAGCTTGCTCTATAGTCTGCAGAGAGACTTTTTAGTGGACCCGTCGCACTGTTTGTATCGTTTCGTATAAGTTGTTTCATGTGAAAGGGTGACGGTAGACTTTTATTGTTTTCTAGTTAGTTAACTTAAATCTGTTTTACCCTGTTTGACGTGAAATACCCCATTAGCTATTTGGTCACAGAATTATAAAAAATAATGTATATTTGATAGTGAATTCAGTCCATCAAATTACGAAATAAACCACATAAAGCAAAATGACGAACATGTTAAACCTTAACTGAAGTCTCGATTTAAGATTGAGTATTGTTTAACTTAGAATATTATCCCTGATTGGTTTTTGGTTCAACTTAATAATATTGCCAAAATGCTTGTGTATATAGGGCTTTAAAATATAGTATACAAAGCATTTATCTCAAAAATTGGTCTACATAGGACGATCGGGCTTGGGACGAGTGGTCAAATTTACATCTACTGTTTATCTGATTATGATATAATGACACATTTACACTTTACAATTACAATATAAAATTTTGGTAGATACGTATTTTAGGTTATTCTCTTTCATTATATATTAAATGTTGTTGTAGATATTTTTTAGAAAATGTGTATGATTTTCGACAAGTCGACATTGCAATCGGAGTACGACATGGGTCGGCATGGCATTACACTCTTACAATTCCCACGTCCTCTTAGTTGCAAGTCACATACCGAAGAAACTCCATCCAGCGTAATAATATGTAATTTATATTGAAACTATATTCAAGTTCACCTTCCTTCACCTCAGTATTCTTAAAAGTGTTACGTTTAAGAATACTGAGGTGAAGCTAATTAAGAATTAGCCAGAAAAAGTATCACAAAATTGTAACAAAAGAAAAATATTCGTTAGAAATATCCTATCATTCAGACACTGAATAGTGCAGTTTGATAGATGGTGATAATTTCACTCTCTCTTGTGTATTAAAAAATACATCGATATCGACTACCTGCTAACAGACGGCACATCACTAGAAAATTGCCATCTCGACCCGTCACATAAATATGTAAAATGGAATATGATAAATGTGGTTACTTATATTAAGAAATAAACAATACGTTATTAGTTTTTGGAAGGTAATGTTGAAAATACACTTACGTAAATATTAAATAGTCGTACAGATGTTCTGCAGGTAGACTCACATCTTTCATTACAATACAATTGATATATGTATATTATTAATACTTACACCAATATTTCATTAATTTAAATCGATATATCGTTCTTGATATACTATGTATCGATATATCAATTTAAATTACCTTGTTTGATTGTTAAAACTAACTACTTATAAATTGTTACAACTTTGTTGCCCAGTAACCAGTTACTCTATGTTGTATAATACACAAAAGGAGATCATTTTTTGCTTAAAACATTAATATTATTACAAATTACATACTACAAACACATATTACAAACAAATTAATAATAAAAATTATTATTTCAGAATTCATTGAATTTTAATATTCGAGTGAATATCGCCATTTTGTTCATAAAAATGAATGTTTCGCGTTTGAAAATTTGAATTACAGATATTTTGTACTGATTTGACTCAGCTGCCTGCCACTGTTAGCCTTATTCTTATGAATTCAGTCACCAACACTACCTCACTATTGGTCTCTGGGCAATGAGGTGTGCATAAATTAGTTCCATTATAACAAAAATCTTTTAGGTATAAAACTGTAATATACAAAACTGACAATGTTTATTTTGATACTTATTTGTGGTTTTCATCATCATCATTGAGACCGTTAAGATTTCAGAAATTAGCACAGGCCCACATTTGAAAACAAAAGTCATGTGCAAACAAGCGTAAAAGATAATCCGTCTATTTTAGAAAGCACAGTAGAACCTCTTTAAGTCGAACCGCAATGACTCGAAAATATCGCAAAATCGAAAAAAAAAATGCGAAATCTGAAGCCTCTATAAGTCGAAATAATTAGTGAGTCCCTATAAGCAAATTCAGTACTTATTTTCCCTCTATAAATCGAAAAAATAAATTGGACCTCTGTACCTCGAGCATAGTAATATTTGATTTTATAACCTTTACAACTCGATTATTTGAATAAATTTTAACCTTTACAAGTCAAATGTTTGCCTCCATAAGTTATAAACTCTATAACTCGAATTTTTTGACGTCTCCCCTCAAGATCGCCTTACAGAGGTTTTACTGTACTTTCCAATTTACGCGTATAAAAACGTGTAAATTAAGAGATAGTAGTATTTCAGTCTACCTTTCTAAAATATGGACCGTATATAAGTAATTTTTATATTAAGAAATGAAAAAATATCTTTACCTAAAGAAGCTATAATATATAAGTATATACGACTAGTCTCTGACAAAATCCTAATTTCAAATATAATATATGAGATAACATCTAAAAGCACATCAAAATATTCATGTTTTCTTATTCAACTAATATCTTTCCTTGTACAAAAATATGTTATTATTTCCACACAAAGTTCTTTATTAAAGCCTGTTCCACGCAATTTTATAAGCATTCGGATTAAATTTGAAATATTAATTACAATTAAGTTTATTTTTTATTGTTATTTTCTGTTTGAAGCTACCATATTATATGTATATATTTAAAAATAATTTCTGTAAAACCAAAAATAGAATCAATTATATGGGGGGTAAAGGTAAGGAAAGGAATGCTCCGGTGGTTCGGACATGTGGAAAGAATGTATGATGAAAGAATGACTAAACAGATATACAATGCAAAAGTGGATGGATGCAGAAGTCGCGGAAGGCCACGACACACCTTCCATGATCAAATTGATCGTGTATTAGCAGAAGGTGATGTCAGGAGCCTTAAGAATAGATGAGCGTGCATGACAAGAGCTATGAATGTCAAAGAAGCAAGTGAGGTGTGTAAGAATAAGCCTGTATGGCACTCTGTTGTTCGTGCCTACACCGCAAGGGAGCTGGCGTGAAGTTATGTATGTATGTAATTATATATGCGAATTATTTTTTTGTAACTTACATAACACAATTTATAATTTAGTTATATAATGGTGGTCTTTGTTTATTTCAATATTTCAAACATCACTCCGAATGACACAATTATAATAAATCGAACGACAATTAATTACTTTATATATTGAGATTATTACATTAATTATATACTGTGCAAAGTTAGACGCAACCATATATTTCTCTTCAGGAAATAATTTAAGTAAATAATTTGAAAAATATTTAATTTTAAATTTATACAGCATTAAAATAAATTACTGTAAGTAATTACAATGTTATACTCTTCGTAACAATAAGATATGTGTTATATTATATGCATTGATTATTTTCTAAGTAATATTTACAATAAATACTAATTTCTAATAAATATTCGTTGTATTTTATACAAAGATATATATTAGAGATATATCAATTTAAATACCGATTCTATTTACTATTATATTTCTGTTTTAATTTAAATTCTTCTGTTATGTGTATTTTAGACACTTATCTAATAATCTGATATTTAAATCAGATATGCGTGTAAAAAAGCTGTAATAATAGGATATCACTAGTTGGCAACACTAATATGAAATATTCAGATTGGCATCACCGGTCGAATACTTTTAAACTCAACTTGCCCAATAAGTTACGGAAGTATAGATATTTTCACAATTTCCACTAAAGCAGAACTCAAGTTGCAGGAGTAGACTAATTAATTATTTTGTAACCACCTCTGAATCTAGAATACGTAAAGTGGAGTTAATATTTTCAAACACCTATTTCCATCTACTAAAAATTCTAAGGGATAACAGACGCGCACTAAAGTGTAACTCTTAAAAACTCCGCAATCCAGTTTGTTCATGTTTTTATAGAAAATCATAGCTAAAGCTCTCATTCAATGTCTTATGCTATTTTGAATTTAAATGTCATACTTTTCAATTTATTAGATTTAAATTTCAAAAATATGTTTAAAAAAACAATGATTGAAAGAAGATTCAATCATTGTCATATTTTTAAAACATATTTTTTGAATTTAAATGTTATGCATTGAAGTCATAAATTAAACTTGTTTCTGATGGAAAAAGTATATTACTCTAATAAAGATTATTTAAATGACGAAAAATACTTATTCTAATTTTAAGTAATAGACATGTACACAAAAATTCTTAATTATATTTGTCAAATAATTAAAGGTACTTATACCCTAAAAAGTCTATATAAATATATTTTATGTACATTATGCACTAAATAAATGAATTTGAAAGATTGACAAATTTCTATAAAAAAAAACCACATTACTAGTGACATCGAATGAGATTGCAGAGTGTGTTACGCTAAGTTCACACGGAGTGAAATATTGCCACATCGGATTTTTACCGTTTCGGCAAAATCGAATGCTTTGTTCACACGGCATTCAGTTTTGCCTTTCTGTATAAAACCGAACTAATTAATAAATTATTAAAAAATCTTATGTTCAATTTTGCCGGTTCGGTGATTGGTCAGAACACAAAACCGAAAACACGTGTAAACTCATGCATATAAATTACATTGTGAGCAAGCTGTATCCTGTAAAAATCAGATCCAGCTTAGAAATTGATGTCTCCGTGTAAACGTAGCGTTAGGAGTTAATTTTTTACTGGGCGATTGTCATCCCTTGGTATTTTTCTTTCATGCAGTTACTTGATGTTTTTTAATTTAGCCATAATATATATTCTATACCTTATCGAATACTTTAGATTAAATAATACTACGCACACTCAACATCGGCAAGTTAATATTTTCTCATTTTTATATATACTACAACTAAACCATACAAATCGCGTAGCGGCCTAGTCAGAAATAATAAATTTTATCAGTTGCCTCAAAATGGACATGCTTTTTGCCATGTGACGGCAAAACCACCAACAACCATCAGGCCGGATTACCTTTCTTACCATTCTTTATCATAACTTCAGTATTCTTCACATCACACCTAGTCTTAGCACTTTTAGCAATACTCTTAACACCTTTAACTAATTTAGCACTTTTGTCTTCACTAACGTATGCATGTTTTTCATCATCAACAGGTTCATTTATTTCAGGGATTTGTGTTTTCTTTGGTTCTACGTCACGTTCGGCCTGCGTGAGCACTTCTTGCACGTGAATTGTTAGTTCTGGCCTGACAACATGGGTGAAGGGAAGGAGGGCGCCTGCTACGTCCATCGTGTTGTTGATGTTCCTGTGCCATAATTCTAGCACCACGCTACGCCGTTGCTACTTGTAGCGGGGTGGTCCCAACCATCCGCAGCCGAACACCTAGATGATTATGAAATATTTGATTGAACAATAAAATTCTACATGCTACCTGATGGAAATCGAGATTCTACTATCGCTACTTCTAATTTCTTTTTAACGACCACCAGCACCAAAAAAAATTGTTGAGAAATCTTTTTTTATTAATAGATTAGGTACAGTAGACAAAACCACCGGCTCACCTAATGAAAAGCTGTTAATATCGCCTATCAATATTTGCTACACAACACATACAATTTGTGTATTGGTAGCAGAGATGCTGTTACCAACGTACTGCCAGCTTTATAGAGGGGACTAGAACCTAGCCATTCATCCCGGAAATCAACTTAACGTGAGTTTGGCGATATACTCTAGACCATTTGGGTAGCCATTTTGACAGCAAAATATCCTACCTAGCTGTAGGCTGTAGCTGTATTGTCACATCTTACGACAGCCTACCCAGCCGCAGGAAATAGTAGACCTTCTCAGTTCCTTCACCAATAGAGAGGTCTTAATAATAAGTTAACGCTACATAAATTTAACGAAGCGGGGAAATAAACCGCTCCACGACCATTTTTTTAAATTTTCATGAAAACTGTTAAAAAATTTCACTTACCTGGCAAATAACCAAAGCGATTAAGAGTAGCACTAGTAGTAGTATGACGCCCCACAGAACACCAAGTTGCGTCAACGCAAACACGTACAGCGTTTTGTGACACCACTGATTCGGCTCGAAGAGCGTCGGTGCGTAATCCGGCCACATTATGCCTAGCACCCAGTAATTTCCGAAGGCGAACCTATTGAGTAAAAATAAAACATGTCTTAAAAATAATAATATTTGACTGTGAAATAATTAAATAATGGTTCCTACCGTACCCTACCAAACAAAGCGGGTATTGTAGTATGGCATCTCATAACTATTACATATAAGGTAAATTATACCACTGTTAATTTATTCAAATTATTCTATTGAGAGCGTCGATGTTACCTGTAACTGTGGAAATCATCTTTTCAAGCCATTTCATTACAAAACTTCCTCAGCACACTAACAGATGTAAACTACGGTGTTTCTTGAACCTTTATTGATTTTTTATTAAAAACAAAAGAAATGGTGCGGACAGCAACACTGGAAAAAGTGTGGTGACAGTTATAGGTACAGTGTTGCTAATGGAAGAAGAGATCCAGTGTTGCAAATTTGTTCTTTAAAAGTTGCTCTGTAATTTTCAGTGGTAAAGATAGCGATGAGTTAAGGAGTAAGCTACGTGTAAAGTCTGTGTAACGAAATGTTAAGTACAATAATTATTATTGTGTTGCTTCAAAATAATGGTTTTTAAGAGTTCGTAATGCTTTTAATAAATTGACAGGATGCTAATCAAGGGAGGGCGATGCTAACCATGAAATTAAATTGTTCCCCCTTCATTTGTTTTAAATTTTCGTTAAGAAATAAACACTGGTCCTGTACGAAATAATTACATTTTTTGAGCTCTTTTTTATTAATAACCCTCCAGTTCTTAAACTATCTAAAAACTAAAATCTCCACTCAATGCCAAACTAGGAAAAAACTTTACTGACTTCATTGTCGTCGATACAAAAACCATTTCATCGAAATGAACAAAAATATCGGTTAAGCATAACTCATTCCTGCTTCCATTAATTTACAATGAATGGACATTTTCTGTTACACAAAAACCTTTTTCGCTTAAAAAATCATATTTTTAAATAAGGGATTAAAACGACAGAGAAAAATACGTATTCAATTTTTGGAGTAATCTGAAATACATTTGCATATGAATACAGAGTAATCTGTGCCTTTTGTGTATTTTTAGCAGATACTAATATATATTTTCGTTAAAATGTGTACGTGTAGGTATTTGATAGTAATACTAAAAAATAATAGCCATTTTTATTTAGAACGCTCTCCTGTAAAACTAGATTTTTTTTTGACGTTTAAAAGTGCCATATCGACCTATGTAGTTATAGGTCGACATGGCAATTTTCTAGTTACGTGACGTCACATCCCAAATGATCGATATCGATATTTTTTGGTACGCACTTACTAAACACTTTTTTGTTTAATATACAAACAATGCGCCATAAATATTGACTTCAAAGTTCTAAATCTAATAACTATTAACAAAAACTAAAATATCCTATAAGTAAACATAACTTAAATATATATATACAATAGTAAAAAAACCAAAATTAAAATACAAACCTGTATTAAAGCCCGTCGAGCCCCACCAGACCACTGTCGATGGGCATTGTACCTAGAAGGCTGGCAGCATTACCTCGCTGGATACAAAGGCTAATCCTTTGAGCGAGGTAAGCTACAGCCTTCCGGTCTCCTGTTTCGTCGACTAGGCGTTTCGTACGCACTTATTTGAGACTAAAATTATTATCGATTTTATATTTTAAGTGATATTTTCAAACACAACCTTATTCAGTATGATTGACAGGATATTTTTAATATTTTTCTGCCTAGTTATCGTTCTTAAAGAATTATTGGTTGTGTTAAGAGGCAACAAAGTAATTTTCAATACATAACTGTAATACGTGAGCGGAATCGAAATTTGTAAACGCGGTCGATGCGGGCTCGTGCAAAAGTAACTTTATGAAGGTGCGACGGTTATGCGAGTGAGCGGGGTCTCCCCCTCTTTACGATTCACCTCATACCCCCATTGCCATGTCAACCTCTTTCCAACTCTAGCGCCATCGATTTATTTGTGATTTTTTAATTTGTAAAATATACTATGATATGCCAGCGACTTTGTTGACTTAAAATTCTCGCTGGATTCCCGAGACACAAAGTGACGCTGCTATCGTTTTAGCAGAAACTGCATCAGAATGAGCTAATTTCTGTGCACCTGAACTATAAACCGTTCTCGGGAAAAATTCCGTAAAATTCCCGGTATAAAAAATATCACACACATTACAAGCTAAAATTTGATATCGGTCAGTAAAAAATCACATTGGAATTATTTTTTTTTTAAACTGGACGTTTTAAATCATTGCCAGAAATTTCCCGTGGAATTCCTAGGATAGAATGTAGCGCAGGTTTTAAGTCTAAGAATTTGCTCTCGATTAGGGAAAACCTCGATATACCCTTTTAAGTTATTCTCCAGTCATGTGACTTATTACCTCTTGGTATAAGTATATCAAATGTAGCTAAGTCTATTCTATGTAGATGTAACTTATGCCGAATTACTCCATAAAGAAAACAAGATCAATTGATCTAAGCGACATTAACCCCCATAAAACAACATGTAATCAAATAAACAAAACTGCCAATGAATGCTTTTACTCGTCTTGATTCTAGAGCTGTTTCCATTTTCACGATATGACAAGAAATAAAAATTTGTGTCCATTTTCTGAAATTTTCAACTTTAAACTTTTCTCATGAAAAGTTTAGTTTTTGTCGCCTAAACCCTACTACCTTTTAACCGTCTATATATACACTTATATTATATTTAGCGACGTGTTACATATTCAAATATTTTGAAAGAATGAAGGAAGTAATAGCGACGTATGTACTTTACTTACATTGCTGACATGTATCTTAAAAATAAAAACATATTTTGAAAATTTGTACGTCGCACTTTCAGTAAACAAGGTTTGCACTCAGTTTATTTCTGTGCCGGCATAATATCTGACACAACGCTGATTTTCAGTGCACACCTTCCTTTTGGCGTAATACTAAAACGACCCAAATATGTTATGAATTTAATTTAAAACTATTTCATTTGTAAATAATAATATATACCTACATAGAATAAACAGTATAAATATTATGTGAAGATCATGATTTAAATAAAAAATATAACTCATGCTTGTCTATTTTACTGACTTTAATTATAAACTTAAACAATACTTTGGCTTTCTTGGCTGATGTATACATCATAATCAGTCAAATCAAATGGCAAATATTTTTTTAAAGTTTATAACTGTGAATTGCTACCTTTTGTATACTTACCAACCCATCAAAAACATGGTGAGTGTGTAGGCTAGTACCCGTTCGGGAATGCTGGCTGAGGAGTTGGCGGTCCTGCTGGCCAGCTGCGCCCAGAGCAGCCAGCAAATACCGGCGCCGCCGGCTGCACCCCCTACCACCATGTAGACAGGAATGCGAGGCTGTGCTGGGCAGTCTCTGATGTATTGAACACCTAGAGAAAACGGAGCGTTAATAAAGAACGGCAAACTTAAATGGTAGCAGCCCAGTCTATGAGTAATTTTTGTTATTGTTGAAATACCGTCACTTTAAAAAACACTGATACGGGAATATTACCTCACAGTATAATAAATATTTAATTTTAATACTGTTAGGAGCTACAGGACTCGAATTAAAATGCCGTTGGAAGTCAATTCAATAACACGCGCAAAGTCTGACGCTAAATTGTACACATGTGGTGCCTCGCTTGTGTTATCGCTTTGACTGCTCCAAACCTCCGTTCGGGCATTGTTTTACTAAACTGTATAATACATACAAAGGGCCGCGTTCACTGAGTTAACCGGCACATCTGGCAAGCTTCGACGCAATCCAATAACAACAAAGATTAGTTCGACACTAATGACGGCCATAAAACAAGTATGATAAATAATAATTGTTATGTTTTTCTTAACCAATTAAGACTTCCAAAAGTTTTAAACGCCAAGTAAACAAAAGGACTCCGAATTCAAGACAGGTAATAAACTGCGTTTTACGACAGCCAGGTGTGCGCATTTCATTGTCGGTGTGTAAAGATACTTAATTGCATGTAAATTTACTTATTAGTCGTCTACAGACATTTGCAACCGTATAGATGCTATCACATCGGTCGCGAAGGGACAGGTGAGTTGGAATATCTGACCGCAAATGCTAGCCGGAACACAGCACAAGTTGTTATGGCGGAATACTCTAGATTTGACGTGGTAGCCATCCTGAGAGGTAAACATCCTACCACTTTGGTAGGGTGATAGGGTGTTAAACACCCTACAACTTTGCTATCAAATTGCGCACGTGGTGCCATTTTCATATTGTCTCTTCAAAGATTCTTGTGACTTTTCGACTGAATTTTTTTTCATGTTTGTTTCTTTACCTATTATACTGTTATCTTGCAAATGTTTAGAAAAACGTTGCATGACACATAGTTGTGTTTTTTAAACTCGTGACTATGGTGAGGTCTACATTTTTGTAAAAACCAATTTACCGCATTAGTATCGTAAATAACGATTCCCTGCCAATTTTACCGTCCAAAACACAAATTGTCACTTAAATGTACAAGGTGTTATAAGTAATGAGTTACCTATAAACATCTATATAGGCAAGTACATACATGCCAAAACATGTCTAGTAATAATTTAATTATTTAATTGACATGAGAAAATTACAAATGCTTGTATTTTGATGACATCATTAACTTCAAAGCTGTTAATAAATCAAGCTATATTCCTACACTGCTACATGAATATTAACACGCCAAGTTATCACAGTACGCGTGTACACGGTACCACCGCGCCGCTGCCGCGCTGATATTTTGCGTATATATTATTAATTTATGAAGTGATAACTTCTTATGGGAGGGTGAACCGCTTCGTTACGTAACGCGTTACGGCGCCATTCTGTCTGGCTTCCCTTTCTCTCGCGCAAGCCATCACTTCTGTCGGGCATCTTTAAATATGTTTTTTTAATAAAGAGGTTCGCGTTTGACCACGATGACGCTAAATGTCAAACGATGATGTGGTCAAAGATGGTATCGAAACAGTGACTCTAGTAGTGCATTCCACAGCTCTGTCGTACGCAGAAGGTCTGTATACGCGAAATATCATTCGCATAGTGTTTGACCGTTGTTAACACGTGCTGATTTTAACTATTACGTTATCATCACTACGATGTGTGTATAACGGTATATATTAGTTACATCACTGTATATACTGCGACATTTCCAACTATACAATCGATGTCCAGCAGCAGTGTTCGCTGTCGCGTGATTATGTCAATGTTTGAGTGCACTGGTCGCCTGTCATGGTGACAGCACAAACGTGATTCGTACGGGCTTCTAAGGACTTTGAACTGCGTACGAGAGCTGCTATTGATTTTGTATTTATGAAGGCAAACAGGTGAGCAGAATGGATAAATGGCTACCATCAGATTATCAGCAATATTAATAATTAAAAGTTTTTATATCATACTAGAATTCGCTGGATTCTTTTTTTCCACGTTGGACGGAAGCAAGCAAAGCAAGCTGTCTTGTCAAAGAAGCAAGTGAGGTGCGTAAAAATAAGCCTGAAAGGCGCTCTGTTGTTCGTGCCTACCCCGCAAGGGAACTGGCGTGAAGTTATGTATGTATGTATATAAGTTCTTCTGTGTTTTCTGTAATGGTGTACAATAAATCATATAAAGTGTTATCTATCTCTCTATCTATATTTATTCGATTTTTAACCGACTTCAAAAAAGAGGAGTTTCTCAATTTGTATGTGTTATATTTTTTTGTATGTTCGTTGCTCGATTTCTCCGTCATTTGTAAGTCAGTGTCACGCGTGTCTCGGACAGTACCGAGCTCAAACGATGTATTTTAATTACTACGTCGTGTACACACCCCCTAAGCCTGACAGCTATATTTTCGGTAGTTTATTTCAAATATAACCAGCATCCCCTACATTGTCTATATGAACCTACCTTATAATTGACATCTATTTATGGTAATATTTTCACAAAATACGAGTACAAAGCCGTGACGTTGAAGGTAATTTAATAAAGACCCCGATTCATATTTATGTCATAACGCATTTTTATTTCTGGCGCCTCCGTGTTTCGGCTTTCGCGGCTCGGCCGGTGATCGGCTAATCGTATTAGCCGGGGTCTACACAACACGAGCCACCCCTCCCAGCCCCTCAACCCCCTCGTGGATGACTTATCTGATTTGTGTCAAGACGGCTTAATAAGCCACGTCGTTACCCGAGTGCCTCACTTATGGAAATGCTGGCTTTATTTTTCTTAAGTCTTAGGTCGGTGACTGATGTTGATCGTGGCGTATGGAGTCAATCGAACTTGTAAGTTTAATGCGTGAGTCCGACTCGCACTTGCCTTTCTTTAAAAGGGAAATCCGATGGAGAACTATCCACCACTGAGGAAGCGTGGTGGGAATAGGATTCGCTACTTAACGTAGACTATACCACTAAATTCTTTAGTGTTCCGTCTATTGTCCTTATGAAAGGACCACGGGTACAATAACGTCGGGTGTTCTGAAATGCTCCCCACGTCATGAGAGGTGAGTGTGCGAGGTACACCCGCGACTTATCGACAGCATGAACTGCGGGTGGTAACCTTTCTCCAGGGAAAGCTTATAGAAGTCGAAGCTCTAATGACGTTATCCGGCTTCGACGTGACCTCCTTTGGTAAACGCAGATCGGGCTGGTGCGCGCGTGGTTTCGATTCGGATCCAACTCGCAGACACTCCATTTTTTTCAAATTCAACTACCACTATTTTTTTAATTTTTCGAGTAGGCCTTCAGGGCCAAATCCGAAAACTAAACTACGATGGATACTGAAAAACAGTCAAAGGAATCCCGAGTATTGCAGGCCGATACTAATACTTTGTATGTATATTATCCTTTGAATTTTAATGATCTATTGTTCGCGCAAATTCCTTTGTACATGCCGCCGTAAGACGTCATAAAACCTTCTCTCCTCTGTTGGTATTTCATGCGAATTCTTGTAAGCCATTAAGCTAACCATTTAACGATTTCAAGAGCCAGTGAGCAGCTAGGTGTGATGTCCTAGGAGGCCTTATCAAATTTGCAAATGAATGAGGGTTGGTCAATCGGGAAACGCGCCAGTGGTGTTCTGATTGCGAACGAGGCGTTGCCTAATGCATTTTCGGAGCGAGTATCTTAAAACGACGACCTTTGCGCGATTTATGTGATAACCATTTCGTGCCCTATGGTTTCGTTTCGTTGTATTCGGCTTGTAAGAACTATGAGCTATGTGTATGTATTCAGAGAACAAAAATGGAAACAAGAAGGCTAACAAACAAGGAGACAGCGTTACGGTCTCCTGATTAAACACAATATTGGTTCAAACACATTTTATATTAACCTTTTTTGGTATGTATTCGACGTACAGTTCAGTTCAATAAACCAGTGCACTAAGCGTTTTTATTTAGCAGTGCACAGCGCAGCTTAGATCTCCTAGGACACAAAGAGGTCTACGGACAGTTGGACATGGCTTTTTATATCGTTACATTTTTTTCTTAAAAGTAACTACGGTACCCCAAGGCCTATATCGCAGTGGTAACACGGAAGCTTTAGGAGTATTAAATGATGAAGCGGATTAAATGGAAAATAAGGGTAATCTTGATTGAAAGATTTATCTCAAATCTCAGCTTTGTTTTAAACTTCAAAACCAACTTATTAATTAAAAGTTTCGAATTAATTGGAAGGTTCACAAGGATCTCAGAAAGTTTATGCAACTTACTAAGACGCTTGGATGTGATTTAAATATACAGTTTGTTAAACTTCTTATGTAGTGTAGACGTCATTGCCACTAACGCACTTTTACTGCCAAGCGGGTATCAGCGGTGATAATGTTCGCATCTACACAGAAATTCGTAGAGCAGCACGCCGGTGGCGCCGCGGTAGTAACATGGTGGTGATGTGTTTGCGGTGCACTTAAGGTTCATGGTAGCGAGGATAAAAAAAAATATTGCAGGTGTTCGGCAGACAGGCAGATGGCCCACTTGATGGTAAGCGGTTACCATCGCTTATGAACATTTGCAACACCAAAGGTGTTACAAATACGCTGCTGCTCTTGAGGGAGACTGGAATCTGGTCAATAATGCCGGAACGCAAATTAAGTTTGTTATGGCGACATACTTCAGACCAGGGGTGGTAGTCATCCAGTCCTCATTATCATCATCAGTCCATCAGCCCTACTATCTGACTGTGGGTCGTTTCAGGGCCTGTTACGACAGGCCGCCTAGCCGCAAGAAACTGAAATCTTTCTCCGTTCCTGCACGGATAAATAAAATTAACAAAAACAAAACAGACTTCAAATTAAAAAGCAAAAATAAATATTTAACTTCTTTCTACAAAAACTTGTTTGACTATTAATGTATCAATTGCCTTTTTGCTCTTATCGCTTTGAGCGATAAGACCGCCTATTGTATTGCCTAGAAAATATTGTAATATTGGTCTGGTTTTGTAATTGTATATTTTGGTGTGTGCGTTTAAAGTGTTCTCTCTCTCTTTATCCCCCCCTTCCTCCCTCTCTCTGTTTCTCTCTCTCTCTCTAAATTGAAAACAATAATACAACCCTTTGTTACATGTATGAAGATCGTCTAAAACTTTGAGTTTAGGAAAGATACAGTTTGCAATATTACTACCTGTCATTTATTATCACTTTTTCAAAGATTTTATTATTTTCTAGGTGCGTTTCTTTACAACAAAATAACGCTGTCTATGTACCCCTACTAAAGATATATTGTAATAATATCAGCTCATAAATGTACCACTGCTCAGCTCAGGCCTCGCAGTATTGGGGTACGGACAGTATACCCGCCACGGGTGTCCAAGGCGGCTTGGCAGGTTTGACACATCACTTATCTCGATGTGCAGGTTGCATGAGCACGTGGTAATTGTAACAATATGCACATTAGATCAGATAAGTGACTAAGTGGTGCATGCGTTCCGGCCAGGATCGAATCCGCGCCCTTTGAGTTTCGGACGCGTGCGCTAACCATTACGCTACGACTTTAATGCGCTTAAACGCGTTTATATATAGCTCTAAAACTGTGTCTTAATCTATGAGTTAAAGATCTTTTTGATTTACATCCCTCCTCTGTACAGATTCATACCATAATTAAGTATGTAAAAGACTCACTTACCCATAATTAACATGATAACAGGCAACGTGGAGAGGCAGGCAAGGAAGACAGTCATCACAACTGGAACAAAATATTCACTTTATAATCATCACAACTAGGGCTTGTGGCAATTTTTTTTTTTTTTTTTTATTATTCCGACGATTTAAACACTTTTCAGTAGCCGTGATCACGGAAGACCATGATGTGAAGTGTCAATGAGTATTCTTAAAGTTCTATTTAGCCTACCACCAACTTGTTCATTTTAATTATTTAGTTTCAATTTTATTAATGGTTATTATTTACTTCATAGATGCTACAAATGCGCTGCTGCCCTCTCAAAGGAGACTGGAACCTGGTCCACTAATGCCGGAACACAACTCAAGGTTGTTATGGCGACATACTCTAGACCAGGGGTGGTAGCCATCCAGTCGGGCAAATGCCCTACCACCTGGCTGTGGGTTGTTTTGTCGCCTCTTACGACAGGCCGCCCGGCCGCAGGAAATTGTATTCTTTCTCCGTTCCTGCACGGAGAAAAAGAAAGAAAGAGTATTGCCAACCTATTAATACGTGAAAAAAGAAAACTGCAATGTTGACAACAGACACTGAAGTTAACAATAGTTTTAATAATCAGATACAAAGAGGATATAATCACTACGCTTATCATAAATAATAAAACCAATTGAAATTTAACTTAACAAAAAAATATTTACCTATAGAACATTTTTTTTTATTTTCACAAAACTTACTGAGTGTCTCACGTATTATACAAGCAGCGCGTTCCAAAGGAAACTAATTTTCACTGAAGATTTTTATTTTTTTAAAGAAAAACTGTCTTAGCCAAGTCTCTTTTGAAGGTTCCGTAGGAAAATTTTAAACAAAAGGAAGAATATATGGTAAATTCAAAAAAGTGTTATACTAATTTACTTAGAAACGTAAATTTTCGTCGAAGTCGATTTCTAAATATTGTCAATAATTTCTTTATAACGAGTAAAAGAATCATCCGATCAATTTGAGATAACAATGCTGTTAGTCAAATTACGAATTTACGTGGATTCATTCCATTTCGGATATTAAAGCCATTACTCTCACTGTATTATGTAAGTACCTAAAATAAATTAAATCTCCTTTAGGATAGCTTTCATTTTACATGTTTCGTTTGTACATATGTTTACTGTTATTCGAATAATCGATGAACGTACGTCGCGGCTCTAGCGGTATCGACGATACCAATTTTTGGGTTGTCTAGCACGTTCTTGTCCGTCAAAGTCGAGAGCTGCCGGCCAGTCGTTGGATACTACGAATCATACTATAATCCGCAAGAGTTAACTTGAGACCTGAGCGGAATGCGCGCTCCCCTCCCGACCCCCGCCTTCTTACCGCTCTCGCCATTGACGAGTCAGCACCTCGCGCTTACGTCATCCGAGCGAAGTCTCAAATTAACTCTTGCGCGCTGTACACGTGTGTGCAACTGAACGAGTAGTCCCGCTAAATGTAATAAAACAATATTACTATAATCTAGACGTGTTAGCAGCATACGGTAAGTACTTGCTTACATTTTTACTGCTAATCCTAGACTTCAAACATCGGTTGAGTCTGAAAAATATTTAGAAAACCAAAATCGACGTATCTTTCCAAAATATTACTACTGTACTTTTGGATGTGTATGCTGCAATACATAAATGTATATTTTTAATTGGAATATATGTAATTCGTTCTGGCAGATTGGCAACTTACAGATTCAAATTCAAAAAAACTTTTTTCAAAATAATTTTATTTTTTGGGTGATTTTAGCAGACAGGCAAACGGCCCACTATGCACCATACTCTAAAGTATGCTGCCATAACAACCTTGAGTTTTGTTCCATTATTAGTAGCAAGGTACCAGTTTCCTTTAGAGAGAAGCAGCACATAGGCATTGGTAGTGTCTAAGTAGGCAATGGTAAGCACTTTTCAACAGGAGGACCATCTGCCAGTCTGCTGAACTCCTGCAATAAAAATACTGATTCCAGCATAGGACAACCATATAATAATTTGAATGCAAAAGTTTCTAAATACTTACTAGTCCTATTGATGATCTGTGCGGCTCGGCAGACAAAGTCTACGGTGCCTGATGCCTCCATATTGGCGTCTTTTAGTTGGTATGCAACGGAGCCGTAGGTGGTGAGCCCGACTCCCAAGCCCATGCCACTCCGGTCGTTGTACTTGGCCTGTTCGCCGCATAGCCGACGTTGCTCATCACCTGACACCTGCGATAAATACTTTACCCTTAAAACATAAATGTGTTTTTATCCGTGATGAATCCTTAATATCGGGATAATCCATATTTCAAACACGCCAAGCCAAGATCCAAGAGTGGCGGATATGTTGTTTGTTAGCCTAAAGATTGGACGGCTCGAACCCAGCAGTAGGACGATTGTAAAGTATTATTCTTTATATGGATTTATTATTATGAATATGTGTAAAAATAATCTTAATACACCTGCAGGGGGTCTTTGTGGCGAAGCCTTAGGTGAGTAACGACACCTTGTACCCGACTCCGGGGACTAAGGCAAGGCCCCCACCTCCGTGCTTGCCTTAACCAGCTGGCACGGAGTGGAGATCACTAGAGCTAAGACTCAAGCTCCAGGGGTGGAAGTGATAAATGACATCACATCAGAAGTAGCCTCAGTGAACCTGCAGCTCACTTCTTTACACACCCCTTAACCACTCTAACCCATATTGCTCCTGTCTTATACGACATTTTTAGGGCCCATGCAGGGAGTGGCGAGTCACCGTCTGCCCATTTTTCCATGTCTCCCGAAGATTGCGACGGGCAGATGCGATAGTCCCCATATTTCCAGCCCCTAGTACCACTAACAGTCTACCCCAATAGCCTGGTACTTTTTGTTCTCATTTTCCACAAAACTCCTACTCTGGCCGGGGCTTGTCCTTCGATGCAATAGTATATATTGTAGACAGGGATAATCGCCGGTCAGTGTCACGCCATATTTACATTAAATTTATCAAGGGGTCTCTACGTGTTTTCCTTCAAATGGCCCCACGCAAGGGGGATTTCTTCTCCTTTCTCTTTCTGTATATATAGTCTTAAGTTTAATGTCTCATCTGTTTGTATTATTTTATACTCGCGGTCAATATAGCGGTCAAGCCTAGCTCCCGCGGCGATTGAACCATGGGCTCTAGCCACTGGTACATCACCCTATCCAACGTGGTAACATCATACACGCACCACACAACTTTTATATAATGTTATTTACCTGACTAACGGAGCTGGAAGCTCTTCGTGACCCGGTGTCGGAGAGAGCTGCTGTCCCAGTCTGCCTTCCCACTGCCGACGCTCTGTATGGAGAAACGCTTCTCCTAGTACCTAACATAAGAAAATCCATTATAACATACACTTTTTTTTTTAACTTTAATAGTTAATATATGGGATGTATTTGGTGACCAAAATACAGCTCATTGACACTAATTAAATTCAGGCTTTATTCAGAAAGCTCTTCGGAACTGTAGATATGCATACTTATTTTTTATTTTTTTTAAAGACCAATACCCCTCATCTCATACGGCATGACATCGATCCAGCATTACCAGCATTAACAATATTATTAGGGTTACCCTCATTTTATTTCACACATAACTAGGGGGTAGGTGGTATTGTTGAACACTTCTTTAAATATGAATTTGTTTGTGGTCTGTAGATATTTTAATTATTCAAGAAAACTGCACGTACGTAATATGTGACGAATTTATTAGCAATAGAGGGAAAAAATGTACAGATAAATCCAAAAACATCTACGTTCCAAATTCAAATATTTAGTTTTGGTGGCCAGTATTATGCCACACCAAAGTAATAAATACTTTTTGTTGGAGATTCCAACAGGTATTTTAAAGTCTGTATGATCTGATCTGAATGAAGGCAGTAGCAGAAAATAATTAAAATTTATGACCATTAGATACCTGCATGTAAAAGAACAAAATAGCTGTATTTTTCTGAAATAAGTATTTTGTAATCGTTTCTTAAGTTTTCTAAGTACAGTCTTTAAATTAACATAATTCACCTTTTAACGTTAAATGAATACTTTACACGTATACAAATTTAAGTTCGTATCAGGTCATCACTGACAAAAGATAATGAAAATTCTTAACTTTATGCATGACATATTTGAAAAATAAAAACCAATAATTGCTAATTGATTCATTAAGAGATAGTAGAAATGAAATCGTACATGTTAAATGAATGTTAGAGGAAATTCCTACTCAAAATACCTTGAAGCAAATTCGCTATTTCCCTCGAACGTATTCCAACGACCTGAAGAGTAGTCTCACGTTTCAAGACCTAGTTTCAGCGAACCATTTCAATTAGCTACAAGCTCGAACTTACGCTACTTGTACCATTTTCTATAATACATATATACTGAATATTGCGATCGTAGTTTCAACAGGGAATTTCCGCTTGGTTGGGCTGATTTCATATCGCTTGTAATCAAGGCTTGGAACCAGTTTAAAATTAACCGGCTTTATTCGTTCATAACCAGTTTTCGATTATTATTACGTTCGGAGTCTAAATCGTGAAGAAAGTGTTATATTTACATAAAAACGTGAATTAAGAGATTCAGGTGTTAGAAGAGGAAGTATCATATCATATCGTATATATATCTCTCAACATATTTTCTTAAGTTTTCGCGACCTGTATACATAATAAAGCTAAGTTTTAACGGTTTTAAGCGCGGTAATTTATTTATTTTGCTTATTGTCATTTTTGTCGACCGTGACCACATCCATCACCGTGACATTTATTTGAATAACCAAAATCAAACAAATCACCGCGCTTAAAACCATTAAAACGCATTTTATTAATAAAAACTTGCTGTACTAGATTGCTGCGATTTGAAGATGTGCGGCAAAAATTGTTCAAATCCGGTTTATTCAATAAAACGTATTAGGCGTACTTTTGTTCCCAAAAACCGGTTGATTGAGCTTAAAGTGAGAACAAAACCGAAAACTTCTTATGTACATTGTTAAAGAGACGCCTGCAAGGCTTGGAACTGGTTTAAAATAAACGGTTTAATCGGTTTTAGGCAACTATTTCTTTCGGAGTGGAAACCTTAAGGAGAGTGTTCTTTAAACCTAGCGTGCCCTTTTGAGTTGGGGACGCGTGCGCTAGCCATTACGCCACCAAAAATTGTTTTAACAACCGGTTTATTCAATAAAAGCTATTTAACGAAACCGGTTAATTAAGCTTAACGTGGGAAAAAACCAAAATAAAAGGTTCTTATCAACTTAGTTTGACGTTTTTGTGAGTTTCAAAGCCTTGCTTTTAATTAAAGGTTGCGTAATTTATTTTAGGTTAATAAATCAAATTTAATACACTCGAGCTCAGGGGTCATTTATATAAATCTGTCACACGACCATTCATGTTACATGGCTTCGTTATGCCACTCAGTGGAGAGGAAAATGATGAGGTCGATGTGTGGTGTTACAAGAATGGATAATGTGAAAAATAAGTACTTAACGAGGCTCTTTGAGAATTGAACCCGTGAATGAAAAGTTGAGAGGAAAAAACCTTAGTCTTATAATAATATAAGAAAGAATAAATGTAGCACGGCTAAAGTGGAGATAGGTTATCGGTATGACATGCTAATAATAATACAATGTCAGCTGAGATGAGAATGTTGAGATGCATGTGTGGTTTTAAAATAATGGAGAAGGTGAAAAACTAGTACTTAAGGGGTCAAGGGTAATCAGTACTCTTTCAGAATTGCACCCATAACTAAAAAAATGAGAAGAAGAAGACTAAGGTGGTATGTGCATGTTATGAGTAGGAATAAAAGTCACGTAACAAAATAACGTTAAACTGGAAGAAGGGGGGGGACTACTCCCCCCTTCGAGGCTGATAAAAGATTGGTAGCACCTTGAGTGTTGCAAATATTCATAGGTGGTGGTAACCAGTTTTCATCAGCTCTTCTGTCAGCTTGGCTGCTGAAGTCCAGCTACAAACAAAACCTTTATAATTTACTTCAATTAGTAAAGTTGTAAGCAATATTAAAATATATTTAATTGCTCTTTTAGGAAATTATTGTTTAAGTTATCTGATTACGGCAACAAGTCTGAATACAAAATAATGTGAAAACAATTCTTACCCGCAGTTTGACTATCCTCACTTGGTCGCCTCTCCCGAGAAACCAAAGGTTCTTGGAATGTTAATGTCAAACTTCCCCTTGGACTGATTCTTGCTGCTTCAGCTTCTGCGGCTACGAGACTACCCCTTGCACTCCTATCTGAAGGAACAATACTTCCCCTAGGACTCCTCTGGGAATCTTGAATTATTGAGCCTCTAGGACTCCTACCAATATCTGGTAAATCCTTTTTAGGAATTGTATCAGGAGCTATACTACCTCTTGGGCTAGTTCGGGGACTTGGTCCGATATCTTTTTGAGTCCTAGCAGGATCTATCTGTATGCTTGCTACTGAATGCCTCGGGCTCCTCCCTACATCTGGAACTAGGGAGTTTCTAGGCTGATTCCAAGCAGTTCCTTCAGGGATCAAACTTCTCCTTGGACTTCTTGCCGTAGCGTCAGGAGTTATACTGTTTCTTGGACTACGATTAAAGTCCTGAGGGTTTAAACTAAGCCTCGAACCGTAATTCATGTCAACTGCTAAGTTATTTCTTGATGGTGCTAAACTGTTTCGCATTTGCATTGCAGCATCGGGAGTAATAGAGTTTCGAGCTGATCGAGGTTCCGGCACTAACGAATGTCGTGGACTTCTGTGATAATCCAAAGCAGCTTCTGGAGCAAGACTAGCTCGTGGACTTCTTTGTGGCGTCGGTTCCATTTCCTCGTCGGTTTCTGTAGTTGCTAAGGATGCTCGTCTTGAAGGTTGCGCGGATGCTCTTGGGGACCTGGCCTGAGGCGATGTTGCCGCACTCCTGGAGGCACGTCGACGCCGCGACGACGATGACCGGTGGAGCATCATCGAGAAATATTAATTCAAACAAAACCCTGATTCCATTACCCAGTCCATATCATGTGATTTGATTTTCATCTGAAAAAAAAGAAAAATTTTATGGATAAAGAAAAAAGAATCGTTTTATATAGGAAAAATGCACACTTTAACGATACTGAGAATAATTAAGTCCTAAAATTACTAAAATATATTAGGGATCAATACTAAAACTCAATAATGTAAGCCAAGGTGTAAAAAAATAGGCATAAAAGTCTTTCACTGCGGAAAATATTGATGATAGAACAAAAAATGTTCTACAACAATAAATAACATTAATAAAACATTAATGTCAATTTCAAGTATTTCATTTTTACATTATTGACATTTTATTTTATATGGAATAACTCTGCACTTGACATATTATCTACAATTACTGTATAATTCTAGAAAAAAGTAAAATGTCTGTGAAGTGAGTGGGTTTATCTGCTATTTCTAATTAGTTGATTTCAACTTTTAAATACTATTTGTATGCGTGAAAGGGCAAAAATCTGTGAAACAAAACAACATATTGTCAAGCAATGTTTTTACTAACCATGCTTTTACGCAAATAAAAGATTTGATGTGATTTGATTTAAATGTCTACCATATTATATGTCCAACTATTATAGTTATGCCGCTTTAACTACTTTTATACATTCTATAAGCTGAGAGAAATTCCGACTAAAATCGGACGATGTTATCCATATCTTTGTATTAAACCTTAGCCAAATAAATACTTTCGTATTTAAGACTGTTTCTATACCCGTATATTACTTTTTGAATTATTCAAATAGGACATTCCATCCAAAATGCTGTGCTGTGCTGTAATCAGGTTCTACGATTTTGATGATTTTTTATGCGTTTGTGTGGGTGGGTCCTAGGGTGGTTTAGATTCATAATTTTGCAGTCGAAGACGTCCGATCACCACGGCGGTCTTTCGCAAATGATGGGCAACTTCGGAAAGCGCGCATTCCTCGTCAGCCCCCGTGATACACTCCGCGGACACCTCACCTCAGCACATGCAATCGCTCGAGTGCGCTTATTATTAATGAATCTGATATTTCGTTTAGCAGCTAAATGTGTGCTTCATTACAAAATATTAATCTGCATTTTTACAAAAGAAATATGCAATCCTGAACTGCAATTTAAAGACATACAACAGTTTATTTCTACCTGAAGACCTTCAAAGACCCTTAGGGTTCTAGATATTTTTTTCAAAGCAGGCCAATGTAATTAGGTAAGTATTTAAAACTCCTTCCCCTGTCAATGGGAGACCTGAGTCCAACTGTGACACGTTTGTGGGCTTAGAATTCTATAAAAAAATCTAGAAAATACTAAAAATATTCTAGTTATGCACCACCAAATTTTGTTTTCAAATTATATTTAAGAGAAAATCCGTATAATCGACCTCTAAGCACAAAGGCAAAGATTTTGAGGCAATTTAGTATTCAGTGCGCTCGGTAAGGCAATTTGTAAGGAAACTCTCTAATCTTTCAAAGCCCCAATTTGAAGTTCTTTGTTTTGCGTCACAGAATATGAAGCGTTACTTATGTTCTTGTTCTTTGAGAAAGAAATTCAAGGTTCATCGACTGTACTGGAATAAGTTGACAAAGATATTGTTACGCAAAACTCGAATTAAAATGCCATTGGAATTACTATAGAATTTGTTTGAACTGTACAAACACATTTAACATAGGTACAAATATAACTAGACACTACTAGTACAAACTGCACGATTCAATTACACGCGCAAAGTCTGTCACTATATCGCTCAACGAATCTACGTCTTATTCGTATCGTAAACCTTGCTTGACTGCCCCACCCCTCGGGTATTGTTTTATACTAACTATACAGTACAAAAATCGCCCACGTCGACTGGGGTTTCCGGTAAATCGTAATCTACACACCTGGTTAATTATTCCTGCGAACGGCCCACAAAGTCGAAAACAATAACAATAGGCTATTGTCTAATTGCAAATTTTAAACACGAAGTAAACAAAAGAACTCCGAATGCGGGAAGGGTTATAAACCAGGTGCGCATTTCTTTGTCGGTATGTAACAATATTATTGAATAGACGACTCTTTACGTTAGGATTTTTAAATTTACTTATAAGTAACAGAAGAGAGAGGAAATCGCTTATGGTATTACGCTTACATTAATACCAAAAAGAACAAAAGATTTTATTATATTCAGGACAAAAGAATGACAGAAACAAAATAATCTTAAATTGGACCCAATATCAGCATAATGCTGGGACTGAATTCAACAAGTGCCAGCGTTGTCACGATGATAATAATGTTACGAGTTGCGGGACTCAAATTGAAATGCCGTTGGAATTACTATAGAATTTGTCAGAACTATACAAACACGTATAACACAGGTACAAATATAACTTAACACAACCAGTACAAATATTCACGATTCAATAACACGCGCAAAGTCCGTCAGTATTGATAAGATATGAATGACTACTTAGCCGGGGCAAACCCTGATCTTTATTAGACCTGATGGGCCTCGCAAATCCTATTGAACCAAGCAGAACCAATGAATGCTTACCGTCACTGGAACTGTGTAAGGATAATGCAGAATTTCGGCCGGATTAACGCGTCCTGGTTTGACACAAATACTACACTAGATGTCCGGGATACAGTTGGCACGTTAGGGAGCGGTTTTATGGCATAATGCAGTAGTTTTCCGACGGTTTTTGACTATTTATCGGCTAGCGTGGCGTCGCGAAGATATTTAGGCAGCTATTGAAAGATGCGGCTCGGCCAATAGGGTGCATGTGTGTGTGCGCAGCGCCCTCTGGTACAAACCGGCCGAATGAAGGTGGAAGAGGACATATTCCCGGGTAAGGGATGCTTTCCGGAAATGTGACGGGATGTCGTAACAACTATATAGATTATCGAATGTACACACGTCTTGCCTCACTTGTGGTTATCGCATGGCTGCCGATCTCTCCGTTGGGGCATTGCTTCATACTGCACAAATACAATATGTCTCTCGGCAGCGTGTACTGAATTTCTTAGAATCACACCTAGCTAATGACTACCATAAAAGATTACAATACACAATGGGCTGTTTTTATAATTAGTTTTTTAAACACAAAGTAAACCAAAGAGGTCCAAATGCCGGAATGATAATAAAATGTCTAAAGGTACGCAGGTGTGAATTTGTCTTTTGTCGGCATTCAGGTGGTAACAATAATTTAAATTCATCTTTAAACAATATTTATTACGTTGTTTGAGTTGTTTATGACGTCATAACTTGCTATTCCCGTACAAAATGTAGGTAGCATCGATGTTAGGTAACATGATAATGAGTATCTCGTTTGCCTCGATTGTCAACTACCCTATAAACGGTTATTACCCAATTGACCTACAACGATGTAAAAACTTCAAGTAATATGAATGGCTGACAACGTAAGGTTTAATGAATGCGTTTAGAATTTCACTAGCCTTTGCTTTGTTTAAATAAGACTAAAGAAATATATTTTAAGCTATTGCATAGCTTTTATCGCGGGCTTTGAGCGCGGCGACCGAATCAAGAATTTCGTAACGAAAATAAAACCCAACACCCCCCACTCCGCCTACCATGTAGCTCGGCCGAGCGTTTGCTTAATGTGTATGTATATGGTGCGACTGTACGAAGCTCGCACGGATCGAGACGAGCTGCTCCGAAATCGGACGAATACGAAGCAGCTGTTTGTGAGAAAGTATATAGGTGTATAGGTATCTATCATATCTTTATAATGCCACACTTACCGCATGTACGCCCCGTAAGTATGCATGTAGGTGTATATGTATACTAGGGCGGGTCAAATTGTATGGAACGATTTTTTATTATAGCAAAAACGTAAACTATAGGTGATTCTGAGAAATTTTGCTCAAGAGACCATAGCTCTAAGTCGGATTTGGAGCCCCCCAAAATTTCAAAATAGAAATTTTTCCATATATTAGTATTAGTTAGTAAACGTCATTGTTTTGTAACGTCATTATTCAGTGTTACAAAGTTGTTCAGTTGAACAATGCTGTCATTGACGACTTATTCTACAGGTATCAATACAGATTCTGAAAGATGATAAAAATACCTTTCAAACAAGCCCAGATTGAGAAATCTACTATAACTGGGTTTTTGAAAAAAAAAATTATTGATTTTTTTATGTATTTTAAAACTTTATTATTAATAATATTGATATTTAATGCAAAAAACTTCAAAAAAAATTTTTTTTAATTAATTATGAACAATTAAAAATCGATGAAATTTAAATAAAAATCACGTGACTATAAGCGCGCCATGATTGGTCACCATAGTTGTGACGTCATAATGTTATAGCTATTTAATAGCAGTACAGCGTTTACGGCTATTACACGTGACTAGACAATAATATTAAAAATTTATTGCTAAAATACGAATTGTTAGTTGGTTCCGATTAGCTATGTGTGATAAAGGATTTATTAAGGCAAAGTCTGATAACATTCCTGATGTTGATATATTTATGATCACCGATTTTTAAAAAAATGACGTTCGGTTTAATTCTGCTGAAGTTCGAGGTGCCAAGGCATCAAGGTAAGTCTGTTAAAAAATAATATAATAAATGAAAATATTTAAGTATTTATTCTCCATTACATTAAATATAATTATTTATTTCATAAATTGTAGAGCATCGCGTGAGAGTTACGGCGACAAAGCTATAGGTTATGTTCAACTAAGTATAATATAATATAATATAAATATATCAAATTGAATCCCAATCATTAGATAAAGATACATAAATTTATTATTTAAGCACTTTAAATTATCAATAAAAAAAAAATTTAATGCTATGATTATAAAGGTTATGATTTGGAGTCCAGTTAAAAAAATTTATTTACTGAACTTTACTTAAATATATAATAATTATTTGATTTGTATACTTAGATAAATAATAATTAATAAAAATGGTATTAAGAAATACTTACATCGAAATGATCTTCACAACAAAAAAAAATCGATTTTGTTTGGGGATTATCACGGTGCACTGCTTGAAACCATTTATTTCGACGTTTGACATCTTGGGGAACATTTAAAAACGTTTTATCAGGAGTTGCCTTTGTAGTATTCGTACATAATGGTACAAAACAAGAACGATAACTTTTGAGGTTCGACATTTTTAATATGAATTTAAATATTTAATAATGACAACAAAATGAAATAGATCAAAACACTGTATTTATTATTTTTCTATCAACTGCAATGAGTGAAAACTAACATTATGACGTCACACGCGCTCGGGTTTGTTCGGGAGTTGTCGGCGTGTCTTCGGTACTGGATTCAAAAATTAATTTTTATTTTGAAATAACTTTTGAATTATTGCAAAAAAATAAAAAATAAATAAAGTTTTGTTATAAAACTAATATATAATCTTTCCATTTATCACAAAAAAAATGTTTTTTCAAAAACCCAATTCTATCCGATTTTATGACGAATTTGATTAAATTATTCTATGTATATATGGAAAAATGTCTAATTTGAAATTTTGGGGGGCTCCAAATCCAACTTAGAGCTATGGTCTCTTGAGCGAAATTTCTCAGAATCCCTATTAATATTATAAATGCGAAAGTAACTCTGTCTGTCTGTCTGTCTGTTCCGTTTTCACGTAAAAACTACTGGACCGATTTGGCTGAAACTCAGTATATATATATTTTTTCGATACCGAGGATAAACATAGGATACTTTTTATCTCGAAAAATGGGATAGTTTCCGGGAAAAATGATATTTGTCTGTTTGTTTGTTATGCTTTTACGGAAAAACTACTGGACCGATTTGGCTGAAATTCGTCACGTATGTAAATTACGTATGACTAAGGATGGACAAGGGATAATTTTCATTTTGGCCTTTTTGGTAATTTTGGCCTATTTGGTAATTTTGGCCTATTTGGTAATTTTTCCTTTTTGGTCATTTTGGCCTATTTGGTCATTTTGGCCTTTTTGGTCATTTTGGCCTTTTTGGTAATTTTGGTCTATTTGGTAATTTTGGCCTATTCCGTCATTTTAGCCATGTCGGTCACTGTGGTCTTTTGGTCATTTAGACCATTTTGGCCTTTTTGGTCAAGTTTTGTAATTTATTTTGTTGACAGATAGACGGGGGATAGTATATATAATTAGCGATATAAAATGAAGTGAATCTTCCGTGGGCAAATACATAAAAATATTGTAATATAATATAACCTGTAGCACTTGCTCTTTAAACAAGAGACACGCACTAGAGGTTAACCCGCGGCGCAGCCGCGGGGTAAACTCTAGTTAATTGTATAAATGCGAAAGTAACTACGTGTGTCTGTCTGTCTGTTCCGTTTTCAAGGAAAAACTACTAAAGCGATTTGGCTGAAACTCAGCATATATATATTTTCGATGCCGAGAATGAACATAGAATACCTTTTATCCCGAAAAATGGGATAGTTTCCGGGATAAAAATATGTTCGATGTGGTCGATGTGATCGATGTGGTCGATTTGGTCATAGGTACACTTATAGTTTTAATAGACAATTGGCATAGATACTTTTCAACGGCGTTTGGGGTGGAGACTTTGGGTCCCTGGAGTTCTAATGCTCTAAAACTTAATCTAGATGTCGCCGAACGCTTAGGAGACCTCCCACGCGACCTAAATGCTGGCGTCTATTTTGCTCAAAGGGTATGGCAATTCTATTCAGCGTTGCAACACTGCCGGCCTTTTGGGAACGTTTCCGGTAAGTAACAGTGGTTTGGGACCAATATTTTATCTATAAGTATGTTATGTTTTTTATTTGGTTTTAATTTTTAATTTTATGTTTCTTTTCTAAAGTAAAGTTTAATTTTTGAAATAATTTTAGTTTATTCTGTTTTTTTACTATCATTACATGTAAAAAGCCGAATTAAGTTTCGGTCTAACTAAAATAAACCTACTGCATAGGGTTCGACACGCGATGCAGCCGTGGGGCAAAACTCTAGTTAATGTATAAAGATATAGGTATTGCCTCATCCATCATACTCGGTCGAAGTTGCGCCGTCGGATTTCCGTCGAATGTAAGAAAACAACATTACTTCCCGGTCCTTGTAATGCAGTTAAAAACAAAGCCAGTTATAGGAAAGATAATTAAACTAGCGCTTAACAAAGTTATGGATTTCTACGTTATAAGTCTCGGAGGAGGGTGCCGGCTTAAAAATAAACAGACCTCTTGAAAGATTAACAAGATCTGTGTGCGCGGAGGGAGTTGTTTGCCCTCTCTACTTGATTAAGACGTATTTTGTCGGTTCCCGCTTGTCTGTTTACTTATTTTCTTAATGCAGTTGGATATAAACCTTATTTATCTTAGGATTTAATAAGAATAAATAAGGTAAGAAATACTGCTTCTCTCGTTTGACCTAGTTTATCTTAAGAGCAAGCATTTTATTGTACAGGATGCATTGCATTAATTTTTTGTTCTGGCGCATTTCCTCTCCTGAAAACGTGTGTATGCTTTCTCGGTGACTTCCTTTATAATAAAATCAATAATATATTAAACATATACCCTATAAAAATTACTTAACGTTAAATCATACTCGAAATCCGTGTGCATTACACATTAAAAATTTCGAGCATTAGCGGTCATTTTGTTGTAAGCGACATTTGTAACTAACCGTCGTTTTTTCTGCAAATGATATTTTAAATTATTATTATATTTATATATATTATTACTCGAGCGTCGCGGGGACCTCTTGGATTGTGAAGATTAGATGCTTAAAGGGAAAAAAGGTTATATGAAGGGCATACATATGGTTATACATATGCCCTTTCAGTGGTGGGTGAGCGTATACAGGGTTTCAGAAAAAAGAGTCACACAGAAATACTCAATCGTCAGAAAAGTCAAATCAGATATTCAAAAGAAATGTTAAGTAAACCCTAAAGGAAGTCGTATTCAAAAGACTGATCGATTTCAACGCGAACGAAAGCCATAACCGATTTTTGAAAATGCAAAAAGAAACATTGAAATACTCGAGCGCGTCAGATTAATATACAGACGGTTCAGCTTGATGCACTTGTCGTGTTGAAGAATGAATAATACCCCCTTTATATAAATAATATAAAGGATATATGGCGAGGATACATAATATGGTGCTAGGTTTCTCCCCTTATATTATTCTGCCACGCTCGAGTAAATCACGAAATCCCCGCTTGTCCTCCCCTATTATTATGTTTAAAGACTTACAGCTTTTGTTTCACAAGGGTCTAATGAACTAGAAATTGAGAATATCAAAACAAAATCTTAAGTTTTCACGCCTCGCTTAAGCAACAAATCGTCATGAAATTTTGCGTACAGCAAGCCATTATCGCCATTTTATCGTAAGGGACATTTGAACCTATATATATTTTTGTTTGTAAATTGTATTTTAAAATATTTTTTTAAGGTTAGTACCACCTTCGCTAGCTGCCTGGTCGTTGAAGCGGAGAAAGGCTGCGATGTGGAGAAATGAAGAAATAAATCAATAGGATTGACTGCTTGTCATTGACGCAATTTTTATGTAATCCTATTGGTTAAGGCATTTAATTTTTTTTAAATATTGCAGTCAAAATATACTCAGCTTTTTTTAACATTTGGTCGATTCGATTCCCAAATGAGGCAAGAAAGTGTTTAAAACAAATTTGAATGCAGTTTTACTTAATCTTCTTTATATATAAACATGAATGTTTGTATGTATGTCGTTTATAGAATCGTAAACTATACATGATCTTAAGCAAAGTTGTTGTGCTTGAGCCAATTAAGGTTTCTAAGTTGGTTCACAATTGGACCCGTCAGGTGGCGTTGCTGTCGGTATATCGATTGAAGCTTTTCCAGACGGGATGACGTCTGCCGGGACAGTTAGTTTTAATAATAAAAGAATATTACATTTGTATAAAATATCCTATGTACAATATATAAATAAAAAAACCCTAAATAAAACCTGATAACTAAAAAAGACCTAATATTTTTTATGTTATCCTTATCCGTGCAGGAACGGAGAAAGAATACAATTTCCTGCGGCCCGGCGGCCTGTCGTAAGAGACGACAAAACAACCCACAGCCAGGTGGTAGGGCATTTGCCCGACTGGATGGCGACCACCCCTGGTCTAGAGTATGCCGCCATAATAACCCTGTGTTGTGTTCCGGCATCAGTGACCAGGTTCCAGGCTCCCTAAAGAGAGCAGCAGCGCATTCGTAGCACCTTTGGTGTTGCAAATGTCCACAGGCGATGGTAACCGCTGTCCAACAAGTGGGCCGTCTGCCTGTCTGCTGATCTCCTGCAATAAAAAAAATAAAAAATAAAAATGTTAGTAAAATAAAGCTGACATATATATAACGAATAATCTATATCTCTTCTTTCAATAAAAATCCATCATGTAATCCATCACGGATTTTTCATTAATTTCTCTGACCTAGTTTCATGCTACGAATGTAAAACAATTCTAGTTTTTTAAATGGCAATCAATCGTCCCACTTGAAGTATTTGCTAAGTGTTGAGTGGCTCGTTTTTTATTCTCTCCCAATCAAGAGTTCAGTGTTGCCACACGATTAAAATTTACAAAACGGTAGAAAATTATAATGACTTAATATAATGTTATACTGGAATTGTAAGTGTATAGATTTAGATTTATTAATTGTAGATTATTATTATTTTTTAAATCCAATATGAACATACATTTAAATTATTATTTTATTGTACAGGCCTATGTTATTTTCTGCTTCACCTGTATCACTAGAGTAGTTAAGAATTTTTTAAGCTTAAAGAGATTGCTTTTAGCGATATGGCCGTCTGTTGTTTTGCCAAGAACTATTTTAATAACCTACATACTTGGGGTCTTAGGACATAATTATGGAGGAGGGCCCTGAAAACCAGTGCTGTGTCGGAACAACTTTCGGCACGCCGACATTGTATAAAAACCCAATAAATCTCAATGCCCAATAAATGTGGCACCAAAAACAACCCTCTTACCAGAAACTGCTATAACATGTGTATTCAAATCTATAATAAAATTCCAAAGCACATAAAAGAGTTTAGGATTAATAATTTTAAAATTCAGCTAAAGAAATGGCTCTTAAATAGAATTTTTTACTCGGTGGACGAATTCCTCAATTGTAAATAAATATTTTCCTTGATTTATGAATTTTATTATTATTATTACTGCTATTATTGTTATTACTACTATTATTTGTATGTCTTTAAAGACCACGGGCCATGAAAATGGCCCGGACTTTTGGAGGGCTTGCGTGGGGCCATGGGGAGGCCAACACGTAGAGGCCCCTTGACAAATTTAATGTAAATATGTGACGTGACACTGACCGGCGATTATCCCTGTCTACACCATACAAGGACAAGCCCCGGCCAGTGTAGGACTATTGTGGGAAATGAGGACAAAAAGTACCGGGCTATTGGGGTGAACTATTAGTGGTACTAGCGGTCTGGGAATATGGGGACTATGGCGTCTGCCCGTCGCAATGTTCGGGGAACATGGAAAAATGGGCAGACGGTGACTCGCCACTCCCTGCATGGGCCCCTAAAAATGCCATAGAAGGCAGGGGCAACATGGGTATGAGTGGATAAGGGGTGTAGAGAGGTGGGCTGCAGGTTCACCGAAGCTACTTCCGACATTAGGCCATTTATCACTTCCACCCCTGGAGCTTGAGTCTTAGCTCTAGCGATCTCCACTCCGTGCCGGCTGGTTAAGGCAAGCACGGAGGCGGGGGCCTTGTCTTGGCCCCCGGAGTCAGGTACGAGGTGTCGCCACTCACCTAAGGCTTTGCCACAAAGCCCCCCTGCGGGTTTACTACTATTATTATTATTACTATTATTTTTTGACATTTATCGGTTTTTTGTTTCATACGATTTTATTATTCATATGATTATGATTTAATTTTATATAATTTAATAACATTTATTATAAATATTTGTATTCTCCTATGGGAACGAAACATGTGTACACTGTGACATATATACCAACTGTTTAACTATGTTTTGGACAAATAAATTTGATTTGATTTGATCTCAAACCAAAAACTACATTGTTCGAGATAAAAAAAAGTAATTTAAGAAGTAAACCTGGCAACCCCATCAAGATTGCAATTACTCAACGCCCTTTTGAAATATTGACCTTTTTCAGTCTCTGTTTCGATTTAAAGCTGAAGGATTTCAAGTTGATTTATTGTCAATTTCTTCTTCAGCAATTCATCTTAAGACTATCTTATTAAGGCCGAGATCATATTGGAAAGACGATCGCGACGAGACTACATATTTATCATTGATGTAGTAAAACCCTAATTAATTCTAATCATCAATAATAATTTTTATTCCGAACTAAGTGATACATCCTATCTATACTAATATTATAAAGAGGCAATATTTCTATTTTGTTTGGTTTGTAACGAATAAACTCAAAAACTGCTGGACCTATTTCAATAATTCTTACATTATTAGAATGCTACATTATTCCAGATTAATATAGGCTATATTTATTAAAATATATAGACATGAAAATTAGAGATCCCAAATTAAACTTCAACAATGTATCCCAAAGTGTAAAAAAAATGTGTTTGAATGGTTCCAGGGATTTCAGATTCATAATTTGACTTAGACTTGGATTTTCAGGGCCGGAAAACGCCAGCCGGAACCGCTAGTATAATTTAAGTGAGGATAGCACTTATTGATTTGTTAGCCTTTAATAACATCGCAATATTAATGTTATATGAATTCGATGAACTTATTTTTAACTAAAATATGCCTGCGACTTTATCCACGCTAGACTTGAAATTCCGGCCGGATTCCCAGGAAACAAAGTACTGCAGCATTTAAAAAAGAATGTAATCTTTCGTTTAAGGGAAAACTGTATTGAAATCAGCTAATTTCAGTGTACCCGAACAATAAACTATAAAACACTCTCGAGAAAAATCCCGAGATAAAAAGTAGTGCAGATTTTAAGTCAATTAGCTGTTCAGGGAAAACTGTATCAGCCCAGTAGTTTTTACGTGAATCCCGAACAAACAAAAAAACGACGGACTCACAAGAACTGTATACAAAAGCGTCGTGTTCTCCATCGTTTATATAGACTATTTCAATTTTTTTTTTAATAGCTTCAATGTACCGATACGGCATGTTTAGAATTTTATAATATTATAGATATATCACAATCCTAGATAAATGTACCAAATGGCAATCGAATTGGAAAATATGGCCGCTTAATTTCTATCAATCGTTTGAAACCATAAACCATTAATAGCAGCACGAATTAAAAAAACCGCTGTCGCTTCACTACTGTAACTATGGCCTAAAACTATTTGATTTAATGCTACAAGTTAGACAATATTGCCTTTTCTGTATCATTAAAAAAGTTTAACTTGGAATAAATGTGCTTGAAAAATTATTAGAAACTCGTATAAGACCAAGCAGATATTTACGGGTATTGCGTGACTAGTAAATGATTAATGAAGCAATTTATCAACTTGTTTTAAAACAAACAAATACAGACATCTGTATTACTTGTTTATTTTATTCTACGTTGAGTTTATGAGTTTGAAATAAATTAATTTAGGAAGGCCAGATAGAGACATTCAAGAGACTTTTTTTGTTAAATTGCATAATGGGGTACCCGAATTAAAATTAAGTATTTTTTCACTTTCAAGTATCATTTTTGTAACTTATTGATGTTAGTGTGGTGAATATTTTTCTTCTAAAAGTACAATTCATAAAGATTTAGTTATGTAGTTGAACACTTAATACAACACTTACTTACACATAACAATTGGCAAGACACTACGCAGGACAGAGGGAAGTTGCGTGCTCTCGTTTCGGAGGCCAAGACCCACTTTGGGTCGCTGAGCCAACGGAGTTAGTTAGGAGTTAGTGGAACACTGATAAGCCAATAGATGGCGCTGAACAATAATTGAGGTCGCAAATGTTTCCCGAAACTTATAAAGAATTTATACAAAGGAGAAAGGAGAAGAAAAACCCCGGTAAAGTTAATGCACCTAGGCTAGGCCTCCGAGGAACAACAGTATCCTATATCGAGTTATCCCCAGAGATGCATAAAAAAAGTTCAAAAAATAAAATGAAAAAAGCCGTTGCGGTTGAAATTTACCAAAATACACTAAAAAATGAATAGCTCGAAAATTAAAAAAATGATAAAACATTCATGAGGGTAATTCCGGTAGCCCTTCACGTAAACTGTTATAGTCCAGTCATTTAAGCTTAAATTAGGTAAGAATCTCGGAATTCGAGATACCCAGCTGTAAGTCTGTAAATACTTGTATATTGACACCCTAAAAGTTGTCTCAAAACCTACATATGGTAGGGTGTGAGCAACTATTAAATTTCAAGGTCAAAGGTCACAAAAATCGGTTTTCTGCGCTTTCTTTGGAAATATCTCATTTCCTATGGGTTTTTTTGATATTTATATTTATTACCAATATTGTAGAATACAAAATTCTCTACAAATTTTGTTTAAAAAAATTTTTTATACGGTGAACCGTTTTCGAGATAGAGGGCGGAGAGCGCGCGGTCACAGCATCACTTCAGGTCAACCGGTGCCTCCGGTCGAAAATGCGCCATATATAGTTGATGAACTATTAGATAAATCAATGATTGATTATAAGTATTTGTCAATTTTTGTTAACTATTATGTTATTTTGTTTTTTTTTATTGCAGGAGATCAGCAGACAGGCAGACGGCCCACTTGATGGACAGCGGTTACCATCGCCTATGGACATTTGCAACACCAAAGGTGCTACGAATGCGCTGCTGCTCTCTTTAGGGAGCCTGGAACCTGGTCACTAATGCCGGAACACAACACAAGGTTGTTATGGCTACATACTCTAGACCAGGGGTGGCAGCCATCCAGTCGGGCAAATGCCCTACCACCTGGCTGTAAGCTCTGTGAAGTTGGCACCTCGAGTTGCGAATTTTTAAACCAACAATATCTCATTCGTTTGCCCATCGTTAGTCCACGTTTGCCCACGAAAAATTTTCGTTTGCCCACCCTTGGTTCAAAAGTTATTGAACAAAAACTTTTTTTGGAAAAATAAATTTTGGTTCTTCCCATATTTTCGCGAGGTTTAATGTTTATTACACTTAAATGGACTTTATCGTTAGCTGATCCAATGAACTCGATTGTCCAGGCAAAAGTTTCGTTTGCCCACCCTTGGTTCAAAAGTTATTGAACAAAAACTTTTTTGAAAAAGAAATTCCGGTTCTTCCCATATTTGCGCGAGGTTTAATGTTTATTACACTTGAATGGACTTTATCGTTAGCTGATCCAATGAACTCGATTGTCCAGGCAAAAGTTTCGTTTGCCCACCCTTGGTTCAAAAGATATTGAACAAAAACTTTTCTTGAAAAAGAAATTCCGGTTCTTCCCATATTTTCGCGAGGTTTAATGTATATTACACTTGAATGAACTTTATCGTTAGCTGATCCAATGAAGTCGATTGTCTAGGTAAAAGTTTCGTTTGCCCACCCTTGGGTCAAAAGTTATTGAACAAAAACTTTTTTTGGAAAAAGAAATTTTGGTTCTTCCCATATTTTCGCGAGGTTTAATGTTTATTACACTTAAATGGACTTTATCGTTAGCTGATCCAATGAACTCGATTGTCCAGGCAAAAGTTTCGTTTGCCCACCCTTGGTTCAAAAGTTATTGAACAAAAACTTTTTTGAAAAAGAAATTCCGGTTCTTCCCATATTTGCGCGAGGTTTAATGTTTATTACACTTGAATGGACTTTATCGTTAGCTGATCCAATGAACTCGATTGTCCAGGCAAAAGTTTCGTTTGCCCACCCTTGGTTCAAAAGATATTGAACAAAAACTTTTTTTGAAAAAGAAATTCCGGTTCTTCCCATATTTTCGCGAGGTTTAATGTATATTACACTTGAATGAACTTTATCGTTAGCTAATCCAATGAACTCGATTGTCCAGGCAAAAGTTTCGTTTGCCCACCCTTGGTTCAAAAGTTATTGAACAAAAACTTTTTTTGGAAAAAGAAATTCCGGTTCTTCCCATATTTTCGCGAGGTTTAATGTTCATGACACATGAATGGACTTTATCGTTAGCTAATCCAATGAACTCGATTGTCCAGGCAAATGTTTCGTTTGCCCACCCTCAGATCAAAAGTTATTATTAAACAAACCTTTTTTTTTAAAAAAGTAATTTTTGTTCTTTCCATATTTTCGCGAGGTTTAATATTCATGACACATGAATGGACTTTATCGTTAGCTAATCCAATGAACTCGATTGTCCAGGCAAAAGTTTCGTTTGCCCACCCTCAGATCAAAAGTTATTATTAAACAAACCTTTTTTTTAAAAAAGTAATTTTTGTTCTTTCCATATTTTCGCGAGGTTTAATATTCATGACACATGAATGGACTTTATCGTTAGCTAATCCAATGAACTCGATTGTCCAGGCAAAAGTTTCGTTTGCCCACCCTCAGATCAAAAGTTATTATTAAACAAACCTTTTTTAAAAAAAAAGTAATTTTTGTTCTTTCCATATTTTCGCGAGGTTTAATGTTCATGACACATGAATGGACTTTATCGTTAGCTAATCCAATGAACTCGATTGTCCAGGCAAAAGTTTCGTTTGCCCACCCTCAGATCAAAAGTTATTATTAAACAAACCTTTTTTAAAAAAAAAGTAATTTTTGTTCTTTCTATATTTTCGCGAGGTTTAATGTTCATGACACATGAATGGACTTTATCGTTAGCTAATCCAATGAACTCGATTGTCCAGGCAAAAGTTTCGTTTGCCCACCCTCAGATCAAAAGTTATTATTAAACAAACCTTTTTTAAAAAAAAAGTAATTTTTGTTCTTTCTATATTTTCGCGAGGTTTAATGTTCATGACACATGAATGGACTTTATCGTTAGCTAATCCAATGAACTCGATTGTCCAGGCAAATGTTTCGTTTGCCCACCCTCAGATCAAAAGTTATTATTAAACAAACCTTTTTAAAAAAAAAAGTAATTTTTGTTCTTTCCATATTTTCGCGAGGTTTAATGTTCATGACACATGAATGGACTTTATCGTTAGCTAATCCAATGAACTCGATTTTCCAGGCAAAAGTTTCGTTTGCCCACCGTCAGATCAAAAGTTATTATTAAACAAACCTTTTTTTAAAAAAAAGTAATTTTTGTTCTTTCCATATTTTCGCGAGGTTTAATGTTCATGACACATGAATGGACTTTATCGTTAGCTAATCCAATGAACTCGATTGTCCAGGCAAATGTTTCGTTTGCCCACCCTCAGATCAAAAGTTATTATTAAACAAACCTTTTTTTTAAAAAAGTAATTTTTGTTCTTTCCATATTTTCGCGAGGTTTAATATTCATGACACATGAATGGACTTTATCGTTAGCTAATCCAATGAACTCGATTGTCCAGGCAAAAGTTTCGTTTGCCCACCCTCAGATCAAAAGTTATTATTAAACAAACCTTTTTTAAAAAAAAGTAATTTTTGTTCTTTCTATATTTTCGCGAGGTTTAATGTTCATGACACATGAATGGACTTTATCGTTAGCTAATCCAATGAACTCGATTGTCCAGGCAAATGTTTCGTTTGCCCACCCTCAGATCAAAAGTTATTATTAAACAAACCTTTTTTTTTAAAAAAGTAATTTTTGTTCTTTCCATATTTTCGCGAGGTTTAATATTCATGACACATGAATGGACTTTATCGTTAGCTAATCCAATGAACTCGATTGTCCAGGCAAAAGTTTCGTTTGCCCACCCTCAGATCAAAAGTTATTATTAAACAAACCTTTTTTAAAAAAAAAAGTAATTTTTGTTCTTTCTATATTTTCGCGAGGTTTAATGTTCATGACACATGAATGGACTTTATCGTTAGCTAATCCAATGAACTCGATTGTCCAGGCAAATGTTTCGTTTGCCCACCCTTAGATCAAAAGTTATTATTAAACAAACCTTTTTTTTTTAAAAAGTAATTTTTGTTCTTTCCATATTTTCGCGAGGTTTAATATTCATGACACATGAATGGACTTTATCGTTAGCTAATCCAATGAACTCGATTGTCCAGGCAAAAGTTTCGTTTGCCCACCCTCAGATCAAAAGTTATTATTAAACAAACCTTTTTTAAAAAAAAAGTAATTTTTGTTCTTTCTATATTTTCGCGAGGTTTAATGTTCATGACACATGAATGGACTTTATCGTTAGCTAATCCAATGAACTCGATTGTCCAGGCAAATGTTTCGTTTGCCCACCCTCAGATCAAAAGTTATTATTAAACAAACCTTTTTAAAAAAAAAAGTAATTTTTGTTCTTTCCATATTTTCGCGAGGTTTAATGTTCATGACACATGAATGGACTTTATCGTTAGCTAATCCAATGAACTCGATTTTCCAGGCAAAAGTTTCGTTTGCCCACCCTCAGATCAAAAGTTATTATTAAACAAACCTTTTTAAAAAAAAAAGTAATTTTTGTTCTTTCCATATTTTCGCGAGGTTTAATGTTCATGACACATGAATGGACTTTATCGTTAGCTAATCCAATGAACTCGATTGTCCAGGCAAAAGTTTCGTTTGCCCACCCTCAGATCAAAAGTTATTATTAAACAAACCTTTTTTTAAAAAAAAGTAATTTTTGTTCTTTCCATATTTTCGCGAGGTTTAATGTTCATGACACATGAATGGACTTTATCGTTAGCTAATCCAATGAACTCGATTGTCCAGGCAAAAGTTTCCTTTGCCCACCCTCAGATCAAAAGTTATTATTAAACAAACCTTTTTTTAAAAAAAAGTAATTTTTGTTCTTTCTATATTTTCGCGAGGTTTAATGTTCATGACACATGAATGGACTTTATCGTTAGCTAATCCAATGAACTCGATTGTCCAGGCAAAAGTTTCGTTTGCCCACCCTTGGTTCAAAAGTTATTATTAAACAAACCTTTTTTTTAAAAAAAGTAATTTTTGTTCTTTCCATATTTTCGCGAGGTTTAATGTTCATGACACATGAATGGACTTTATCGTTAGCTAATCCAATGAACTCGATTGTCCAGGCAAAAGTTTCCTTTGCCCACCCTCAGATCAAAAGTTATTATTAAACAAACCTTTTTTTAAAAAAAAGTAATTTTTGTTCTTTCCATATTTTCGCGAGGTTTAATGTTCATGACACATGAATGGACTTTATCGTTAGCTAATCCAATGAACTCGATTGTCCAGGCAAAAGTTTCCTTTGCCCACCCTCAGATCAAAAGTTATTATTAAACAAACCTTTTTTTAAAAAAAAGTAATTTTTGTTCTTTCTATATTTTCGCGAGGTTTAATGTTCATGACACATGAATGGACTTTATCGTTAGCTAATCCAATGAACTCGATTGTCCAGGCAAAAGTTTCGTTTGCCCACCCTTGGTTCAAAAGTTATTATTAAACAAACCTTTTTTTAAAAAAAACTAATTTTTGTTCTTTCCATATTTTCGCGAGGTTTAATGTTCATGACACATGAATGGACTTTATCGTTAGCTAATCCAATGAACTCGATTGTCCAGGCAAAAGTTTCCTTTGCCCACCCTCAGATCAAAAGTTATTATTAAACAAACCTTTTTTTAAAAAAAAGTAATTTTTGTTCTTTCCATATTTTCGCGAGGTTTAATGTTCATGACACATGAATGGACTTTATCGTTACCTAATCCAATGAACTCGATTGTCCAGGCAAAAGTTTCGTTTGCCCACCCTCAGATCAAAAGTTATTATTAAACAAACCTTTTTTTAAAAAAAAGTAATTTTTGTTCTTTCCATATTTTCGCGAGGTTTAATGTTCATGACACATGAATGGACTTTATCGTTACCTAATCCAATGAACTCGATTGTCCAGGCAAAAGTTTCGTTTGCCCACCCTCAGATCAAAAGTTATTATTAAACAAACCTTTTTTTAAAAAAAAGTAATTTTTGTTCTTTCCATATTTTCGCGAGGTTTAATGTTCATGACACATGAATGGACTTTATCGTTAGCTAATCCAATGAACTCGATTGTCCAGGCAAAAGTTTCCTTTGCCCACCCTCAGATCAAAAGTTATTATTAAACAAACCTTTTTTTAAAAAAAAGTAATTTTTGTTCTTTCCATATTTTCGCGAGGTTTAATGTTCATGACACATGAATGGACTTTATCGTTACCTAATCCAATGAACTCGATTTTCCAGGCAAAAGTTTCGTTTGCCCACCCTCAGATCAAAAGTTATTATTAAACAAACCTTTTTTTAAAAAAAAGTAATTTTTGTTCTTTCCATATTTTCGCGAGGTTTAATGTTCATGACACATGAATGGACTTTATCGTTAGCTAATCCAATGAACTCGATTGTCCAGGCAAAAGTTTCCTTTGCCCACCCTCAGATCAAAAGTTATTATTAAACAAACCTTTTTTTAAAAAAAGTAATTTTTGTTCTTTCCATATTTTCGCGAGGTTTAATGTTCATGACACATGAATGGACTTTATCGTTAGCTAATCCAATGAACTCGATTGTCCAGGCAAAAGTTTCCTTTGCCCACCCTCAGATCAAAAGTTATTATTAAACAAACCTTTTTTTAAAAAAAAGTAATTTTTGTTCTTTCCATATTTTCGCGAGGTTTAATGTTCATGACACATGAATGGACTTTATCGTTAGCTAATCCAATGAACTCGATTTTCCAGGCAAAAGTTTCGTTTGCCCACCCTCAGATCAAAAGTTATTATTAAACAAACCTTTTTTTAAAAAAAAGTAATTTTTGTTCTTTCCATATTTTCGCGAGGTTTAATGTTCATGACACATGAATGGACTTTATCGTTACCTAATCCAATGAACTCGATTGTCCAGGCAAAAGTTTCCTTTGCCCACCCTCAGATCAAAAGTTATTATTAAACAAACCTTTTTTTAAAAAAAAGTAATTTTTGTTCTTTCCATATTTTCGCGAGGTTTAATGTTCATGACACATGAATGGACTTTATCGTTAGCTAATCCAATGAACTCGATTGTCCAGGCAAAAGTTTCGTTTGCCCACCCTCAGATCAAAAGTTATTATTAAACAAACCTTTTTTTAAAAAAAACTAATTTTTGTTCTTTCCATATTTTCGCGAGGTTTCATGTTCATGACACATGAATGGACTTTATCGTTAGCTAATCCAATGAACTCGATTGTCCAGGCAAAAGTTTCCTTTGCCCACCCTCAGATCAAAAGTTATTATTAAACAAACCTTTTAAAAAAAAAAGTAATTTTTGTTCTTTCCATATTTTTGCGAGGTTTAATGTTCATGACACATGAATGGACTTTATCGTTACCTAATCCAATGAACTCGATTGTCCAGGCAAAAGTTTCGTTTGCCCACCCTCAGATCAAAAGTTATTATTAAACAAACCTTTTTTCTTTTAAAAGTAATTTTTGTTCTTTCCATATTTTCGCGAGGTTTAATGTTCATGACACATGAATGGACTTTATCGTTAGCTAATCCAATGAACTCGATTGTTTAATACATTAAACCTCGCGAAAATATGGAAAGAACCAAAATTACTTTTTCCAGAACAAAGTTTTTGTTCAATAACTTTCGATCTGAGGGTGGGCAAACGAAACTTTTGCCTGGACAATCGAGTTCATTGGATCAGCTAACGATAAAGTCCGTTCATGTGTCATGAACATTAAACCTCGCGAAAATATGGAAAGAACAAAAATTACTTTTTTTTTAAAAAAGGTTTGTTTAATAATAACTTTTGATCTGAGGGTGGGAAAACGAAACTTTTGCCTGGACAATCGAGTTCATTGGATTAGCTAACGATAAAGTCCATTCATGTGTCAAGAACATTAAACCTCGCGAAAATATGGAAAGAACAAAAATTACTTTTTTTTTAAAAAAGGTTTGTTTAATAATTACTTTTGATCTGAGGGTGGGCAAACGAAACTTTTGCCTGGACAATCGAGTTCATTGGATCAGCTAACGATAAAGTCCATTCAAGTGTAATAAACATTAAACCTCGCGAAAATATGGGAAGAACCGGAATTTCTTTTTCAAAAAAAGTTTTTGTTCAATAACTTTTGAACCAAGGGTGGGCAAACGAAACTTTTGCCTGGACAATCGAGTTCATTGGATCAGCTAACGATAAAGTCCATTCAAGTGTAATAAACATTAAACCTCGCGAAAATATGGGAAGAACCGGAATTTCTTTTTCAAAAAAAGTTTTTGTTCAATAACTTTTGAACCAAGGGTGGGCAAACGAAACTTTTGCCTGGACAATCGAGTTCATTGGATCAGCTAACGATAAAGTCCATTTAAGTGTAATAAACATTAAACCTCGCGAAAATATGGGAAGAACCAAAATTTCTTTTTCCAAAAAAAGTTTTTGTTCAATAACTTTTGAACCAAGGGTGGGCAAACGAAAATTTTTCCTGGGCAAACGTGGACTAACGATGGGCAAACGAATGAGATATTGTTGGTTTAAAAATTCGCAACTCGAGGTGCCAACTTCACAGAGCTCTGGCTGTAGGTTGTTTTGTCGCCTCTTACGACAGGCCGCCGGGCCGCAGGAAATTGTAATCTTTCTCCGTTCCTGCACGGATGGATATTTTATCAATCCTTATGGAAGTCGGTTAAAAACAAATAAAGCCACAAACAACTGAGCTTTTAACTTTAATCTTCCCCAAAACAGGTCAAAGTCTCAGCTTTATCTCATAACTGAATCTGGCTAATGGGCAATCTCGTTTTGTTTTCGCCAAACTTGTAATGTGCTGGAGAAAATTTTCCGTTGTATGTAAAATGGCGGCTCCCACACATCCGCCTGGCACGATTACGAGGGAAACAAACCGGAAATTGCAATGCGCGCTCTCGGCGACGATTTTCTTGCGGCCCACACAATGTCTATATGCGTCGTCAATATGGCAATTCAGGGAAACTCGAGCTTATGAGGAAATGATTATAAGTTCTTGATTAGTTTTTTAATCGACTTCATGAAGGAAGAAGAGGTGCACAACTCCTCTATATATTGCTTTTTTATCGTGAAAGATGACCAATGATCTCAATGCATCATTAATCACCAAACGTTCGGCGGCAAGTAAGCATGAGACCGGTATGTAAATACATCGATGACACCAGCATATCGTAATGCTATCATCGTTTTAAGACTGTTTTTTATTCTTTATTTATTTTACATACATACATACATAACTTCACGCCAGGTCCCTTGCGGGGTAGGCACGTACAACAGAGCGCCATTTAGGCTTATTCTTACACACCTCACTTGCTTCTTTGACATACATAGTTCTTGTCATGCACGCTCGTCTGTTCTTAAGGCTCCTGACATCACCTTCTGCTAGTACACGATCAATTTGATCATGGAAGGTGTGTCGTGGCCTTCCGCGACTTCTGCATCCATCCACTTTTCCTTTATTTATTTTAATTATCAAATAATAATAATTTGTTTACGATGTCGTTAATTTATATAAATAAGAAAATTACGGCTGAACATATATAAAATTTTGTGTGTGTCTTCGTGTCACAATATAATATATGTATTATATTGTTACACGCCAACAAAAGTAAATGCACACCTGCAGTTTATTACCTTTCGGAATTTGGACTTCTTTTGTTTAGTTTGTGTTTAAAATTTGCAATTAGAAAGCATCCTATTGTGTATTGTAATCGTTTATGATAGTCATTAAGCTGGTGTGATTTTTAGAAACTATTGTTATGCGGTCGAGCATTGTGTCAAGAATGTGTCAATATTGTATTATTTAGTATAAAACAATGCCCGAACGGAGGCAGTCAAGCGAGGATTACGATACGAGCAAGACGTGTGTACATTCGATTATCTATATAGTGACGGACTTTGGGCGCGTTATTGAATCGTGCAGTTTGTGTACTGGTGGTGGCCAGTTATATTTGTAACTGTGTTATACCTGTTTGTATATTTCTAATAAATTCTATAGTAATTACAACGGCACTTTAATTCGAGTCCTGTAAATCGTAACAATACGTATTGTACTTGAACTTTATATTATACTAAATAACTAAGTATTTCTTTTTATTACCAGAATAATATAATTATTTATTAGTAATATAATATAATTATTTATTAGTAACATAGTCTGCCGTGACGTCGCTCTCGGTTCAAGCGGAAGATCAGCGTTGATCTAACAGATATAGACGATATTGCTGCTAAGCTTGATTCAATTTTTAGGATTTAATATGTATATCTTCTGATACTTTGTGGTTGTTTATTATGCTTTATTTCTTACTTTGACTGTGTTTAGTTTACTTGTATATGTCCTAAAAATAAACCTGTTTTCTTACTTTCTTCTTCTTTCTAATCGCGCTACAACTGCGCGTCTTGTGGCTTCCACAATGGAAAACGGGCAAAAAGGCAGTGACATGCAGAAGCTGCACTAGCGGCAGTATGAGTATCGTGTTAACATACTCACGATGCCTATTTTCCTCGCGAAATTGGGCGTACTGTAAATGACAGATTGTAAAGCTTAATTCTATTACAGATTATTAGATTAAAATACATCATCCAATTAAGACTAAAATTGTATCGTGTTACTTATTTAATTATTCAATCGAGTACAAAATATTGAATAAGGAAATACGTCTCATATTCAATTATGAACCCTGTTATTTGGAATTAGGGTTTAAAATTATTGCTGTGCGATCGTAAATACCAGGTTCAACAATACCGTATTACCAAGATCCTTTTATTTGAATAATAAATTTGTTTCTAAAGAATATTAAGTCGAAGCCGTATTTCGAATTTATCGAACTTTATAGACAACGGGAATTGTTTTTGGGGAACCAGTAATTTGTTTTTGAGAATACTTTTACTAAGTTTTCCTCGTTAAGATGATATTTGGGAGGTTCTAAAACTATTTTGTCGTCGTATGTTTTATAAACTCTTAATGGCTTTTTTTTTGGAGTACTTTTTTTTTGTTAGTCCCTACTAATATTATAAATGTGAATGTAAGGGAAACTAATTTTCAGAAGGGAGATAAAATAGTATATAAAACAAATAGAATGACTAAACAGATATACAATGCAAAAGTGGATGGATGCAGAAGTCGCGGAAGGCCACGACACACCTTCCATAATCAAATTGATCGTGTATTAGCAGAAGGTGATGTCAGGAGCCTTAAGAACAGACGAGCGTGCATGACAAGAGCTATGAATGTCAAAGAAGCAAGTGAGGTGTGCAATAATAAGCCTGTATGGCACTCTGTTGTTCGTGCCTACCCCGCAAGGGACCTGGCGTGAAATTATGTATGTATGTATGTATAAAACAAATAAAGAAAAATTATGGAAAAAGGGGAAAATCTTACGAAAATGTAAAGAACCTAGGTCATATTGGATAGATAGAGAGTTTTGTAATAAACCTTTAAGTAGAACTAGTTACCATTTGAGAAAGTCTTATAGTAAAAATAAAAACTTTAATTTTTCTAAATATGTACCAAGTTTTGATGATGATGATGATGATGATGATTGTATTATTGTAACTAATAACAATAGTGAGAATATTTCAGTGTCTCCTAAGGTAAAACAACCTTTTGTAACTAAAAGTGGTCGAATGGTCAGACCACCAAATAGGTTGCACAGTTTTTATTATTTTAATTTAAGTTTGTGTTTTATAATTTAGTATAAGTATCAAGTTTAGTTTCAAGTTAGTGTTTTTTTAAGTTTTCTAAATTTGTTTAAATATTGTCTAAGAGGGGAGGTGTTGTATCGATTATTGGTAAATTAGATTTAATGTGTGAAGTCTGTTTAAAATATAAATGTACGTCATTGTGACATATCATCAATAAAAGTCATTATACTGCAAAATGGTCTTTTCAATAAAACAGCCCCCCAAAATAATAATAAACTAAAGTAACTAAATTACTAATCTATGTTAAGTATAAACTAATTTGACACCATACATTTTACATAAAAAATCTACCCACCACACTACTACACGTTCCAGTCAGAGTCTACAGAAAATGTTTATGGAAGTATAATTTAGCTTTGAACCGAGTTAAAGCCACCGGATTAATTGGTTTACCACTAATTATAACCATCAGACAGGTTTAAACTTTCAGCCCGTAACGGCTGGTGTAATTAAAATGAAATTTGAAAACCAGTCATTATGAATTTGTGCTAAGAAAATATAATTGATGCTATTACCAACTACGCCAATTTAATGGATTTGTTTTCAAAACGCCTCGATTTCGAAACATTCTTCATTGGTGCTCCGCTACTGTTGGTCTTAGCATGATGATACAGTCCTACAGCCTTCCTCGATAAATGGACTATATAACACTGAAAGAATTTTTCAAATCAGACCAGTAGTACCTGAGATTAGCGCATTCTAGCAAACAAACAAACTCTTCTACTAAAACGCTTTATATATAAGACAAGTGTCCGAAATTTCACACTGCTCCGTCTGCACCATTTTCGTAAACAGGGGTACAAAGTTTTTACTTCACATATGAATATATAGAATATCTATTATTAAGAAGGATAACTTCAATAAGGAGTAAAGTTCAATAAGGAATAAACTCTAAAAACATGTGAGTAAACTTCAAAACAAAAAAGTTCCGTTTTAAGCTAAATGGTTACCGCGCCCTTAAAAAGAAAGTAATTTACCATCTACCCTTTTAAGTTGTACAAAATAAAGCGCCGAGGCGCCTAAGCGCTCTTGAGCTTTCTGCAGCAATTCATATCCGTAAAGTCGCGGAAGCCATTTTGGTTTTTGCAACGGAGAGCGTATCCGTGTTCAACGTCCCCGTTGCGTAATTAATAGAACTCCACTCGGAACCAGTTCAAGCTTTTATCTTGTTTCGTCTATAATTAAATAATGTGTTTGATGTATATATTAATACGTGAAGCAACAACTTTATACCCCTTTTTACGAGAATTGCGCTGGCGAAGGAGTATGAAATTTCACACACTTATTACTTACTTAGTAAACTTACTACAGTTTACCCCGCGGCTGTGAGTCAATCTCTAGTGTTGTTGTCCCAGAAGATCAATTACATTTTATATCACAAACTATTCCATCTTCCGGTTGAAAAGTATATATGCCAATTTTTGGTATTAAAACTACATATGTACACCTAAATAACCAAATCGACCACACCGACCACATTAACCACGCTGATCACTTCGACCACAACGATCACACCGACCGAATCGACCAAAAAGACCAAACTAACCAAAATGGTCAATCACAAATCAAAAATCTATCCTAGTTTCTGAGATAATGGACTAAGTTTGGGGATAAATTTATGTATACCATTCGATCACACTGACCACATAAACCACAACGATCACACCGACGGAATCGACTAAAATGACCAAACTAACCAAAATGGTCAATCACAAATCAAAAATCTATCCTACTTTCTGAGATAATGGACTAAGTTTGGGGATAAATTTATGTATAGACATAAATCTATCCCCAAACTTATCCCAACTCTGAGTGCCAACCTCGTGCGTCGAATAGCGGCATCTACAGATATATTTTATCTCGTCTATTTTATAAATTGTGTCGCGGTTGTTTTTCTTTTCCTTTCTAAAATACTAAAAGTGAGTTATTGTCTTGGATGCTTGTATAAGTGAGTCTCGTATAGTACTTGTAAGCCTAAGTCTCGAACTGTAAGGAGAAACATTTATTATCCGTCTTAAGCTAACCACTAACAGAGAATAATTTATATTGCGTTTAATTTGGGAGATATTTTTCTACTGTTTATTAAAGTGGGGATTTCTCGAAGCTTATCCCTCGTATATTTTATTACCTTATTTATTACACACAATTCTTACGTCCGGAGATAATAAGTCTTCAATTTCATGATTGGCGAAATGCCTTGTTCTGGTGTATTATTATACAGTTCTATTTATATATATATGTGTATTTAAAAATCGTTGAATTATAACGTTTTTTATTGTAGGAGTTCAGCAAAGAAAGCGGTTACCATCACCTATGGACATGCGCTTCACCAAAGTGCTACAAATGCGCTGCAGGTCTCTAAGGAAGACTGAACATAGCACAATATTATGATGGCGGCATACTTTAGACCAGGGGTGATCGCGATCCAGTCGAGCAAATACCCTACCACCTGGCTGTGGGTTGTTTTGTCGTATCTTCCAACAGGCCGCCCGGCCGCAGGAAATTGTATTCTTTCTCCGTTCCTGCACGGATAAACGTAAAGATTTTTGCTTCAAATTCTACTGGACACGTTATAAAAAATAATAACTATTTTACACATCCAAGATGAGCGTAAGTTAGTTTTGACATATCTACAGTTTGATATTTTTTTCAACCGCCTCTTAGCTCATGATTCTGGTCCTTAACATTATCCAATTGGTAATCAACTAAAGTATAAAACTTTATGGATTCTTAATTCAAACGATTTAAAAAACCGTCTTAATTTAAATTCAATTTGAGAACGGTTCGAATGATGTCTATGTCAAACGGTCGGCCAAAGCCAATCGAACGGCGCATTTAAATTACAATGGATCCGTTCCAATCACAATGTAGGTCTTTAAATAACATTCGATTAAGTTTTATTCCAGCTGCTGAAACTTTTACTTTTATTTGGCTTTACACGGTTTTTATATTTAATCAAAGTCAAATAATTGACAACCTCTGTGGTGTAGTGTCTTGTCTGTGAAATGGCAAAAAATGGAACTACCTTCATATATTATTACTATAATACTATCGTATTTTATACAAACTAGTGGTTATCAGTTCTAAAAAAATGTGTATTGATTAACCACATTATTTTTAACGCCATAAATTATAAAAAACACAAAGGGCGGTCTATCTCTTCCAGGCAACACCCTAAACTAAGGAAAATATTGAACCATGACAGTGGCGGTGTAGACAATAAATAATATAAAACATTCTAAACATATGAAATAAGTAAATAAAAATCTATACCTATGTATATATTTTTTATATATTTTAAAAACCTTTAAGGTCAACACTAGAATATGTCTATGTTTCTTTTTCCATACACATGAAATTATTCAAAGTATACACGAGAGATCTGATAAGCATTCCTAAATACTAATGCATATTCGTTTCACTTTAATGTTGGTCATAAAGCAGACCATAACTACATAATTATACGAAATGTGCTTCAAAATATCTCTCTGAATATAAATAGACGTCATCATTCACGTCATTAGGAAAATTATAAAATTCAATTGTACATCTCCAAAGTATAAGTAGGGTCGCCATAATAAGAAAAAGTTACGGAACATTTCGATAAAAAGTTGATTTAGGTATTTTTTGGGTGGTAATTAAGGGTGATGTTGTGGCAAGCCTTTCGTGTGAGATGCGGTCTGCGTAGAGACTTTGGCCGCATCCCATTAACAAAATACGTCTGGATTAGCCGGTTCGGCGGCGAAAACAGCTGAATCACTCAAGCGGCGCAAATATGCAACCCTCAGTGAGAGTTATATGTTTGTGCCGTTTGCTGTAGAGACGCTTGGACCGTGGGTCCTGAGGCGATAAGCCTCTACCAAAATTTATTAAGACGATTCATTGACTCTTCGGGTGATTTAGGCTCAGTATTCTACTTATAAAATACAAATAAATTAATTTCTCTTATATTGTATTCGATTTTTTATAAATTTCTTTTGTTGATTATTACTAAAAAATAAATAGTTTAAAAAATAAACAATAGTTGTAGGATATCGACAGTTTCTGAGTTATTATGTTTTTTGTAATAAATTTGAACTGTGTAGTCAAATGTGGCTTTCTGAGTTATAACTCAGTTCATTGACCTAAGTCATAGAATTCACAATTCGGCTGTGCTATACTGAAGACTTAACACATCAGACGAGGCTACATGGTCTTTGAAAATCCTTTACCTGTCTTTGTCTTGAATACTACTACTAAATATGGTAGGTAATATTCTTTGTCTATGTTTTTAGTTCACGCATGAAATAATATTTGTGTATTTTGCGAGTATTTTATTTTAGGTCTGAGTTTACCGTGTAGAACCATACGTATCTGTGCATAACCATGTGTACTGGGTGAATATACAAAACGTGTTTAGCCAAAATGGAATAGGAAAAAAACTGTAACGTAGATACCAGCTCAGTACACTATATTTTAAATAATATAGCTATATTTTCCAGTTGGAACTGTAAAATACAAGAAAGAAATGATTAAATCTATTTTGTGATTGTAATGATTTCCAATCAAATAAATTCTTTCTTACTTTAAATAAATTCGTTCTCTCTTTCTAATATAATTCACCATAATAGAAGTAAATGGTTCAGGCGAACCCCCCCATATGTAACAATTACATTTTGCGAGAAGTGTTTGAGCGTAATTGAAAAATTTGTAAGTCCTGATTATACGAGACGAATGGCAACCCTACGTCATTAGTCAAAGTTAGTCCCGAGGCACTTTGGAACTTCGTCAAATCACCTGAAACGCACCATTAGCCGTTCATTCATTCACTCAATACGCTCGAACGAGTGATGAATGAATGGATCGAACGATAAAAAATTTATACCGCTATAAAATAAATCGTAAGAATTTAAGTTTGTAATATTTTATGATTTGCATTATGCCGTGTATAGAGTGAGATAACGAACACCAGTGAAAGGAGTTCGTTGGAAGTATTTGGCCTAATGTGTACGCACCTTTATAAGGATCATTCGTGGATTTAAAAAAAAATGTTGTTATACAAAGAAATGAAACAGATGGCCTAGAATAAAGAAAACTCAAGGAGGCTCCACTAACGAGTGTTGAGCTCTGACCAGTCGTTTATCGGTGCCGACTTCCATAGTAGCAAACAGGAAAGTGGGCAGCGCAAGTATGCTACGTTCGACATAATATAATTTGTAAGTTGAGTGAGTTGTCATTCTTAATTTTTTTTTTAATGGAAGGTGGATGGTTTATCGTAGCTGCCCTTTTTGTCCAGATAATTAAAAAGAATGTAGTCGCTCGGTGTTGTTGAAGTAACAAAGTATTTTATTGTTGGTTTTATTAAAATTTATTTATTGTTTTACTAATTAAATATTTCATAAGTAGAATTAGTGTTATTAATAATAATTATTATTAAATTAATAAAATTGGGTCGTTTTGGTCTGACGCCAAAAGGAAGGAGTGCACTGAAAATCAGTGTTGTGTCGGATTTAATTCCGGCACGGCAATATGCCGAGTGCAAACCTTGTTTATTGAAAATGCGGCGTACAAATTCTCAAATTACGCTCTTTTTATACATAGCTTCACGCCAGGTCCCTTGCGGGGACATTATACGTTATTTATAATAATGTATAATGTAATAAGGTCACTATTTATTCAAAAAAAGTTTTTCTTTCTTTCTTTAAAATAAGAGTTACTCTCTATTTCCTTGAAATCCGTTCACCAGACCCTGACTTTGTGACTATGACATCACAGCGGGAGTATATACTTACGAGTAAGGAAAAAAAATCGGTTCACAATTGACAATGATATCTTGTAACAAAGTAGTCGGTTAACAAATTTCGCGGGTAATGGACAAATGGGAGTATATCCTTTCGATTAAAAGAAAAAATAAAAACCGGTTCACAATTGACGGAGAAATCGAGTAACGAACATAGAGACGAACTGAGAAATCTCCTTTTTAAAGTGTGTTAATATTATAATATACGTAGGCGTCCCTTTTTTGACGTCATACAATTAGGTATAAATTTTATCATTTTTATTAAACATGCCTTTTTGTAGCACGTCTGTCAGGAACAGTCACTTCTGTTGACATTTTTGACACGGGTCACCTGTTATTGTCAGGTGAATGTCCACGAAGTTTATTTCTTATTTGTCCCAGAGTTTATTTCGCTCTCCAATTTTGCAACTAAGTTTTTTGTGGAAAAGTTGAGATAAATTATTGATAAATAAATAGATAAAGCCATTACGTTCAAAGAGAAACTCGCCTACGTGTATCTCATACGATAATCCTAAGGTAATTAACACCAAGAGTTTTGTTTAAACACAATCGCAGTGTAATTCGCCTACGATTTTTTGACTTCTCGAAACTACAAGTCGTATGACATTTTTCTAGTGGAATCTTACAAGTTAAATTTGACCACCTTCCCGGTTACCGATTGAGCTGAAATTTTGCACGCATATGTATAACACGTGACAATGCAATAATATGGAACCATGGAGCTGATCTGATGATGGAGTCGGAAGCTGGCCATAGGAAATTCTGCACTAAACAAGGTGACCCGTCGTGTTTGAGATCGTATTACTTGTCTTGGCTCGCACTCTGCTGCTACGTGATATCCAGGACCTAAAAAGCTTGTATTTAAAAACCTTTTTAAAAACGCTTATTTGATATGTAAGTATATAGACGAAAAATTTTTAAATGTTCAAACGATGTGTACGCGTTGCAGTAGTTAGCAAAAGGTGCACCTTTTAAGATGACCACTATTGCGATGCTATTGACGTCGCACGCCGTCTCCTTTCTTCCGCTCGCAAAGCTATGTACAGGAGAGGGAAAAAAGATAGGAGGTGGTATTGCATGATTTAATTCGTTCTATTCCTTAACGAATTTTCAATGTAATTGACGCGCAACCAGAGATTGTCAATATTCAATGACCAGACGCTTATCGCCCTTCCACGTACGATATCGTATGTTTAGTTTACATAATAATATTTATTTCTTGTTTTCGACAATCGTATCTTTGTGGCAAGAAATTCTCCATGTAAATGGCCCTTTAGGGAGAACCGTATTGTACGGACAAGTTGTGAAAATGACCACCATTAAACAGCAAGTTGTTATTCGAAGACTCACCAAAATAGCGCTTGGCATAGCGAATGGGAATGATATAAATTTAACAGCAGTTATAAACAGAGTGAAGTGTGTTGAGTTAAAAGATTGAGTATCTTTAATGAAAAATTCATTACTTTTTTAAATACTAGGTTCGGCCTTCGACTTCGTCCAGCTGGAATAGTTAAAAAAAAGGAAGTTAAAAACACCCCCGATTTTGAAACATTATTCATTGGTGATCCACTCCTATTGATTTCAGCGTAATAATATATAACCCATAGCCTTTCTTGATAAATGGGTTATCTAACACTGAAATAACTTTTCAAATTAGACCAGTAGTTCCTGAGATTACCGCGTTCAAGCAAACAAACAAACAAACTCTTCAGCTTTATATATTAGTATAAGATTTTTTTCTATTTATTATTTACTCTAGAATTTATTAAAACTGTACAAACACGTATACAATATAACTGGGTACAACCAGTACAAACTACACAATGCAATAACACGCGCAAAGCCCGTCACTATATCGCTTATCGAATGTACTACACACGTCTTGCTTTTATTGTAATCCTCGCTTGACTGCCCCACCCCTCCGTTAGGGCATTGTTTTATACTAAACTGTATAATACAACAATACACTGCGTTCACTGAGTTAATCCGCTCACCTGGTTACTTATTCCTGCGAACGGCCAACAAAGTCGAAAATATAGTGATTTATTCAGGCACTACTGGGCATCTATATATGAAATTTTGTAAAAAGATTTAAACTAGTAGTAACTAGTTTGTCCTCTAGACCCCTCGTTTCGGGACTTTTATCGCCACCGATATCCTAGCATTAAATACTGGTTGCATTCAGAACGGCCACTTAAGAGCCCGGAGTCCGTTTTCCAATTTTTCAAAGGTTTCATTTAATATTTTTTGTTTATTATTTTAGGCTATAAAATTGTATTGGTAAGTCTCGGCAGCTATAAAAACAAACTGTGGGTCCAGTTTATTTTTATAGCGACTGTGAAATTGTATACTTGGGAAAAATATCCCGAAATCTCTACGGTATTGTTACTTAGTATAGCTCAAGTATTTTACGCCGTTCGGTGTTGATAAAGTGCTGGGTTACGTCGTTGCTTTAAGGCAATGAAGGAGGCCGACTAGTGCTGGGCGATTGTTTCATGCGGATATAATCTGTCAGGGCGGATATTTTATAATATGATAACATTTATGTGAAAATGTCTATGATACACGTGGTCTAGTAACTAAAGTGTAGTCAAAACTCGTATATTGTAGAATAGTTAATCATCAATATATTAATACGTGAAGCAAAAACTTTGTGCCCCTTTTTACGTAAATATCGCGGACGGAGAAGTGTGAAATTTCGCACACTTTTAGTTTATATAGAGAAGGAGTGCAGAATGCTATTTTTTTTTACTATACATTTAAAATACATTAAATCAATAAAAAAATTACACGCACTACCATGTATTTGAGACACACAGCATGTATACTCTTTTATTATTAAACTCAAATTAACAGTGTAGCTTTGGCGAAATCTGTGCTCATAGAAGTATTTAAGAACCGACCCTTAATAATTTTCAAACTTATAATTTAAATTAATTATGGTCGAATTTCAACCACGGGGTGACCATTAGTTTTATTTATGGCTTCAAAATTTGATGGAAGTATGCAACGTAAAGGGTATGTAACTTAATCCTTATCTTCTCTCCTGTTCGTTCATTTATATTTCCATCGACTATCAAAGTATTTTATTTATTTAAATGACATGCTAACAGTACAAACATTACTACGCCTTTTAACAAATAAAATGTTTGTACACACACACACACACACACACACACACACACACACACACACACACACACACACACACACTCGCTCACATACATATATATTTCTTTTTATTTTTAATTGAATGTAACTGTAATAAATAATTTCACAATCAGAAATGTACCAACTAGGAAAGTCCCTGAGTTACAGGTCGATCTAGTTTGGGGACCAATGAGTTTCACAAATTGTGAATAGTTATAGTTATACATAAAAATTAATGTTTGTCTGTGTGCTCTTTATAGAATCGTAACGTAATACATTTGATCATGCGACGATCCTTAGCAAAGTTGGTGTGCCAAAGAAGGTTTCTGAATTGGTTGACAATTGGACCCGGTAGGTGGCGTTACTGTCGTCATATCGATTGAAGCTTTTCCGGGCAAGACGACGTCTGCCGGGACAGCTATTCTTCTTCTATATAAAAATGAATGTTTGTATGTGCTTTATAGAATCGTAAGCTATACATTTAATCATGTGACGATCTTTAGCAAAGTTATTGTACTTGAGCCAGAAAAGATTTCTGAGTTAGTTCACAATTGGACCCGGTAGGTGGCGCTGCTGTCGGTATTGAAGCTTTTCCGGGCAATACGACGTCTGGCGGGACAGCTAGTAATTTTAAAAAATACTCAGCGTTTTCGGATACATTTATTGTCGCGGATATTTATGCCGTCACTATCTAAAAGCACGTCTCGTATATCATCAATCCAGACCCATAAATAACTATCAGTTCGGTTCACGGCAATCTGTTAGTGTATAAACAGTTCTTAGTTTGATATTTCACAATAAAGATTTATTTTCTTTATATACCTTTACTTTTTTGATTTTGTGGGTTTTTATGGTTTTGGATAGATAATTTCATTTCCATAGAATAGACGAATATGGGCTAAATGTATATAGATCGGACCAGGAAATTCCGAAAATGCAATTTTTAAAATTTTGTCTGTCTCTCCGGATGTTTCGGCTAATCTCTGAAACGGCTGGACCGATTTTCACGGGTCTTTCACTGGCAGATCTGATGTTATAAGGAGAAACATAGGCTACTTTTTTATATTTTTTGTGAAATCGCGGTCACAGCTTGTCGGTACATATATACATATACACATAAATAAAATTGAATTGCCCGTTTGTACTGTCAATTTTTTTTAATCAGGGGGATAAGACGGGCCAGGAGATTACAAAAATGCATTTTTTTACATTTTTCTCTGCCTGGAAGTTTCGGCTAATTCACGGGAATTCCACTGATGTTATAAGAAATAACTTAGACTAGTTTTTTAAGCTCTGCTAACCGCAGGCACTGCCAGTATTTAGTATATAATTTAACTAGTAACATAAGAAAAAAATCAAGTTATTTATATTTATATTAATTCAGTAACAAAAAACATTTGTGTCTGAGATATACATACATAGTCATAATTACAATTATAAAAAAAAACTAATTTACAATAAACATTCTTAACTTTACAAAAATATGTCACTTGAAAGGTAATTTATAATCATATTATTATATTATTATTATTTAAGCACAAAAATAATCGTCAACTGAATAGAAAGCTTGTTTAAGAAGGAATGCTTTAACATTACGCTTAAAAGATTGCATTTTATATATATTTAGCTTTAGGTCCGTAGGTAATTTGTTGAAAATTTCAATAGCCTGATACGTGATACTGTGCTTTACAACATTTAAAGATGGCTTTATTTTATTTTTTAAATCTTTCCTTCTTGTTGCTTCTCTAATTTCTCTTTCTTCTTTTGTCTCAAACTGTGTAATATTTTTTGCGAGATAAGTGAGGGCAACCAGTATATAAAGACATGGGACCGTAAGTATACCCAATTTTTTAAAATGTTCTCGACAAGATTCTGTCTGTGGTATACGAATCATAGTCCTTACACATCTTTTTTGTACAATAAAAGCTTTTTCACAATTATACTTGTAGCTATTTCCCCAACGCTGTATACTATATCTTAATTTAGATTCTACCAAAGCGTGGTATACCATTTTAAGGTAGTCCAATTTGACTTCATCACGTAAACTTCTTAGGGCATAACAGGCTGAGCTTATTGAATTAGTTATTGAAGTTAATTCCTCTTTCCAATTAAGACAAGAATCAATATACACTCCCAAAAATTTTGCAACGTCTACTACATTTACATTTTGACTATTTAATTTAACATTAAGTATATCATTTATTCGAGTGGTTGATTTGAATAATAGAATATATGTTTTTTGTATATAAATATTAAGTTTATTGTCAGTAAACCATGCTTGAAATAGTTTCATTAATGAGTTCAAATTTATATTTAATAATTCTATAGTTTTAGCACGTTTAGTTAGTTTAGTTAAAGTTGGTATACTATCTATAACAGTTTTAAGAAAATTTTGTATGCCAGAAAATAGCAAACCATGATCTCACCTTGTATCTATATTTCATATTTCTTTTCATTATTTAAAGTGGTTTTTACCTGGCATTTCTTTTGAAAAATCTGCTACATTATCACTTTTATTTCCTAGTAATATAACCCGGAATCCATCCGAGGTCAAACCCAAATCACTGATTTAGCAAAACATATCGCAGCACGAGCCGGTGAGACGGCTAAAAAAGTGCGTACCCTGAAAACTTTCCGCTATCTCGTCGGGAACAAATTAGTCGCGAACCAGTTCCGTCACGTACCAGAAGACAGTCGGCAACTATCCCTGGAATGGCGACGTGAATAAATGATGCCGGGGCCACGCAGGGCTGCCACCTGTGTACTAGAGTCCAAAAATAAATCAAAATCTCAATCCATCAATCTTTTTCCTTCCACCCATTTTAATATTATATGATTTTTTTTGAATTAGGCATGTTTGCTGAAGAGTTTCTTGCGCCGCTTCTTCTCTTCAAGCCACAACATGTTGTGAAGCGGTGGTAAATTAGATTAGGCTCCCATAGAGTAAATAATATCCATAAACAATTTTAAAACTAAATAATTAAAATGAAAAAGTTGGCGGTAGGCTAAATAAAACTTTAACAATACACGTTAGACAAATGTCATCTTTGTCGTTCGTCACCACGGCCACCGAAAAGCGGCTGAAACGTCGGATAAACTAAAATCAAATTAATAAATACCACGCTTAAAACCGTTAAAACGTAGTTTTATTATGTATACAAGTCGCGGAAATTTAAGAAAATATCAAAATTTCTAACTCAACATCAGACAAGCTAAATCCGTATACTCTTTTAAATTGGTGGTCACTAAATATCTTTGGTCCTCGCAAGTCTAAAACATGATGCTGATTCTATATCGACGGTTAAAAGGTAATAGGGGCATAAGCGACATTTTGGTCGAAAATGAGTTATGAATGCCATCCTACTTAAAATTTTTCGCTCTTTCGAATGCGCTCACTCCCATGGCTCTACGATGACTTTCGGGTCGTTTATGCCCAAGCAAAAAACTGCGTTTTTGAAGTGTCAATTCATTTAACCGACCGAATTTTGGGCCTTTTTTTACTCTAAAGGCGCTTGTACCTCTGTAAAAATGGCATCACTTTTGGGTTATAGTCGGTAATACATTTTTAATTTTTACTGCCGTAAAGGCTCCAGGCGTATACTACTGTTTACCATTAGTACCTGTTTTGAAAGCTGGAACTAATGCCTCTTTACCATTGTCGTCAAAGACATTAAGCGTCGGTTATACCCTACTACCATTTACAAGTTTAAGTTTACAAACATCCTACTGATTTTTTTTGTTAAACACTGTTTCTTATGCTCCATTACCTTTTGGTATAATAATGAGAATTACCACTTATACTTTTTACCCTTTTATGTTATTCTGCAGTCATGTGACTTATGCCCTATTACCTCTTGATATAAGGATGTCAAATGTAGCTAAGTCTACTCTACCCTTCGTTTTTTTTCAATGTAGATGTAACTTATGCCGAATTACTCCATAAAGAAAATAAGATCAATTGATTTAAGCGACATTAATCCACATAAAACAACGTGGAATCAAATAAATAAAACTACCATTTAATGGTTTTATTTTTTTTATTCTAGAGCTGTTTCCATTTTCACGATATGACAAGAAATGAAAAAGTTATCTCCATTTTTCTGAAATTTTAAACTTTAAACTGCTCTCCTGAACAATTTAGTTTTTGTCGCTTATACCCTATTACCTTTTAACCGTCGATATATAGTATGATATAGCTTATTTTTGTATAGTATATAAAGAATATTATACTTTATTTATTTACTTTTTACTTATCCTTGGAATGTTTCTTATTATTTATTGTCTTCACCGTCACTGTTGTCTTAATCATTTCCTTAGTTTAGGGGGTTGCCTGTAAGAGATCGCTTTAAGCGATAAGGTCGCCCTTTGTTCAGCATTTACCGTACTTATTTTTAAGAAAGTATTTTTGCTTAGCAATAATTCATCAAAAATGTGTTGTCAGTAAATTATTCAAAAATATTGTGTATAGACAAATGACGGCCTCTGTGGTTAAGCGGGCTAAACATTTATCGGCCTACCTGACTGCGACGCAGAGGCTCCGCGTTCGATTCCTGGTAACGTATTATCGGAAACGTATTTTCTCCGTTATTTACTTTGTTCTGGGTATCTGGAATCGGCCTCAGAGTAGTCCGTAGTATATTACCCATAACACATGCGTAACTTGATTAATTTGGGGTTGTACAGTATGTGTTTGTCTGCCGATTAAGAAAAAAGATTCCGCTCTAGGATTAGCCTGAATCACGATACAGCAAGTATGTGCGTGAGTAACTTAACAATTTTTATCTCTAAAATTCAATTATTTTGAAAAATAGATGTTCACTTGTTTGTGAGTGTGTATGTGTGTGTGTGTTTATATATAATAATATTCTGATATATATATATATATATTAGGGTGGTCGTTAAAAATTAAATTTCTTGCGACGCCTCCTAAAAAGCTTCCTTTTAATGAAAAAACACTGGGATTTTTTTTTTATAATTTTTTCAAGTCAAGACATCACGTGCCTCAAGACGATTCAAGTTAAAACTAAAAATATAAGAAAAATTGAAAGATAAGCTTGAATCACGAAGAATTTTGAACTTTTTCTGAAACTATAATTTGAAATTCATCACTGAGAATGATAATACGGAAGGTATTTCATTGTTAAAAATTTTCCAATCTTAAAATAATTATTACTTCTAAGTATGAAGAAGTTTCCTGAAAAAACATGATATTACCCAAAAATTAACTTGAATCGTCTTGAGGCACGTGTTGTCTTGACTTGTAAAAATTATAAAAAAAATCCCAGTGTTTTTTCATTAAAAGGAAGCTTTTTAGGGGGCGTCGCAAGAAATTTAATTTTTAACCCTAATATATATATACATATATATATAAATATACATAATCAGAGCTTCTGCTCTTCTGGATGTTTGCAACATCAGGAATAGAATGGAAACTAAGTCCCGTTATGAAAGGGCTAAGATGGCAACCCTGCAGGCAGTTTCTTTATGCGCCCGGAGTTGTTTGAATACTTAAGTTACGTGTAGAATTTACGTATGGCCCTAACTTTTGGTATATTGCCTCCGTAGTTTAGCATTGTGAGGGCAATATTTCGTCTGATACTGGAGAAATATGTTCAAAACTCTTTTATATATTAGTATTAAATGAAAATAAATATATGTACTGTAAGAAATAGACGCCTTTTTATTATCTTACATATAAATACATATTGAATCATGTTTAAGTTCTGAATTTCTTAATATATTGTATAATAATATAATAATAATAGAAGCTCATAAATATTCCACCGCTAGGCTCGGACCTCCTACTATAGGAGTAACGGACAGTATACCCACCACCCTTGTCCAAGGCGGCTTGGCAGGTTTGACACATCGATCATCTCGATTTTCAAGTTGCATCACAATATTTTGCTTCACTGTCGTTAGCACGTGGTAATTGTAACGATATGCACATTAGATCAGAAAACTGACTAAGTGGTGCATGTGTTCCGGCCAGTATCGAACCCGCACCCTTTGTGTTTGGGACGCATGCACTAGCCATTACACCACCACGACTTTTTAACCAAATATTCTCAAACTATAGACTCGATATTCGATCGACATAATATATCAATTCGGATATGAAGCCTCCGTTATAGATATCCGAGATATTGTATTTTCTACACATCTAAACATCGTAAGGAAGGAAAAAGAGGCTAAAGATAATCTTGTTTGTTATTAATGTATATACCCAGGAAACCGGGATTACGTGTGATACACATAAATGCTCCTGTGGTTTAATAAGGAATAATAACATTTATTTTCTTATATGTTATCATCAAAATATTATTATTGAGGTAGATTTATTTGTCATAAGTAGATAAAATAAGACGACGTTTTAACGGTTTTACATCTTTCTTTCGTTTTTATTTCATCTCCCACACATTTTAATATTATATCATAAAACTATTAGAGCTATGCAAGTTGCTCTAAGCTCATCTTTCTTGTGCTGCTTCTTTCTTCAAGCCACAACATGCGTAGCCGAGTTAAATTAGAATAGGATCCCATGGACTAAAAATAACAATAAACAAAATTAAAATGAACAAGTTGGCGGTAGGCTAAATAAAACTTGCTCTTTCCTTTATCCATTCTTTCTTTCATTAATAAAATACATACATACATACATAACTTCAGGCCAGGTCCCTTGCGGTGTAGGCACGAACAACAGAGCGCCATTCTTATTCTTACACACCTCACATGCTTCTTTGACATTCATAGCTCTTGTCATGCACGCTCGTCTGTTCTTAAGGCTTCTGACATCACCTTCTGCTAATACACGATCAGTTTGATCATGGAAGGTTTGTCGTGGCCTTCCGCTACTTCGACATCCATCCACTTTTGCATTGTATATCGGTTTAGTCATTCTTTCATCATACATTCGTTCCCCATGCTCGAACCACCGGAGCATTCCTTTCCTTACCTTCACCCCGACACTCTCTTTCTGTCACTCCGCAGATTTTGCGCAGTGCTCGCATCTCGACCGCGTTTACTCTACTTTCATGCTCTCTGTTCCATACCCAACTCTCGCTTCCATACGTGAGCGTAGGTACCAGCACCGCATTGTGTATGGCAAGCTGGGCCTTCTGGCTGAGCTTCTTCGCGCCTAGAAGTTTACCTAAAGCTCCATTCACACTATTCCCCAAATTCACTCTTCTTTCTATGTCAGCGGTGTATCTTCCATCCCTGCTAAAAGCACATCCAAGATATACATAAGTATATCCATTAATAAAATAATTAAATTTGATCATTTTTATTATGTATACAAGTCGCGAAAACTTAAGGATTATTAACCTTAGAACGATAATAATGTTTACCTTGTTCTTCTTATAATCACAAAAAGAAAGCAAATAAAATACTTTTATAGTAGTGAAGTCGAGAATGAAAAACAAGTTATTTTTAGTTTTAATAAAGGACGCGGGTAGTTGGTAAATAAGTCGAGGCGACAACGACCCGAGGGCTGCGTAATTACGTCGCAGCGTCTCAGATTGAAACGAAATGGTGTACTGACGAGCTTTTGTTACATGATGAAATGAGGAAAATGCAAGCGGCCGGATTCTGTGATTGCTATACTAAATAATATAAGATTTGTGTAGTAAGTATCCCAAAAATAGAAGAAATAAATAAGTCATACCTACCTGTCATAAAGCGCAGTTTATTACCTTCCAGCATTATGACTTCTTTTGTTTACTTTGTGTTTGTAAAATTTGTAATTGGGGGGAAAAACAGTCCATTGTGTATTGTCATCTTTTATGGCAGTCATTAGGCAGGTGTATTGAATTGATTCTAAGAAGTCCATGCGGGCTGGCAGCCATATTGTATCGGTGCAACAATGGCCCAATGGAGAGATCAGCAGTCTGGCGAGAACCACGATCAAAGCAAGACGTGTACATCCGATAAGCGATATAGTTACGGTCTTTGCGCGTGTTGTTGAATCGTGCAGTTTGTGCTGGTTGTATCCAGTTATATTTGTACCTGTGTTATACGTGTTAGTGTATTTCTAATAAATTCTATAGTGATTCTAACTGCATTTTAATTAGAGTCCTGCAGCTCGTTACATTATATATTAATTATATGTGTGGCCTACAAAGATCCATTGATTGGCTCATGTGCTGTTTTTATGTCTTTTCTAATATATAATGTAAAACTGTGTGATCATTGTTGTATAAGTAAATAAATATTCATTTCCAAATTTAAGTATATTTTGTTTATACTTATTTACAATGTCTAACTGCTGACATCAATGTTATATATAGTTTAAATTAATTATGTCCGAATTTCGACCAACGGGCGCCCACTGGTTCATATTATATAAATAAAATAACAACAGCCATGACTGTCTCACTGCTGGGCTAGAGTCTCCCGTTATAGGGGAATGGACAGTATACCCGCCAAGGCGGCTTGGCAGGTTTGACACATCGGTTATCTCAATGTGTTGGTTGCATCACGATGTTTTCCTTCACCGTTATTAGCACGTAATATGCATATTCAGAAACCTGACTAAGTGGTGCATGCGTTTCGGCCAGGATCGAACCCGCGTCCTTTGAGTTGGGGACGCGTGCGCTAGCCATTACGCTACCACGACTTCTATCTTCTACTAGTAGATAGAAATTCACGAATTAGCAGCGCGATAGCGACACGGTGGCGAGTCGGCCGTGCAATCTACACGAGAATTACGTCGTATCGGGTGGCGTCGATTGTTATGATGATATTTCCAGCTTAATTATTTCTATCCGCCCACTCCGCCCTCCAGCCTACGCACTCCGAACACGTTGGGTTCCCCCAAAGTGAAAAGTTAATTTATTATTCTGCAAAAGTATTTCATACGAACTCGTGAATCGAGTTCGTAGGTGATAATAACGCCGCAAATTTCATATTAAAGGTAATTAATTAAGTTATTAAACATTTTCACTTGAAAATACTTTTTCTTTATTGCATAAATTCAGCAGACATACGGCCTAGTTGAACGCCCATGGATATTTGCAACATCAAAGGTGCTACAAATGCCCTGCTGCTCTCTTAAGGGAGAGTGGAACCTGGTCACTAATGCGGGAACACAAATCAAGGTTGTTATGGCGGCATACTCTAGATCAAGGGTGGTAGCCATCCAATCGGGCAAACACCCGGTGGGTTGTTTTGTCGCCTCTTCCGACAAGCCGCCCGGCCGCAGGAAATTGTGTTCTTTCTCTATTAGCTTCGATCGTGACGAGTTTTGATCTTTTCTCGAGTCTTCAAACTGTTCTCACGAACCATCGAGAGTGCCATACATATTATATCTCAGATGAATAAAGTGGGTAGACCGAGTCCACCGTGCGTTACAAGAACTTAATAATAAACAATCGATTTAGTACGGGTAAAGGTGGAATGATTTCCAGTGGATACACTACTCAGAGGCAAATGACGGGTAAATTAATAAGTAGAGAAATTGTCAACATGGATGCGTTTTCAAGAAGGCTTTTTTTATTTTTTTTATTAATTTATTCATGACCATAGAATCAAAGTCTTTCAGTCGGAAACATGTTAATTAATAGGTCTTCGTATAGTAGCGCAGTTGTATTGCAGTCTACAACCGACGCCATTCAATGGAGTTCTTGTGAAAACTCGAAAGATCACATCCGACTATACAGTTCACATTTCTCACAAAAACACATAATTTCTACTCAAAAACTATCAATATCCTGCAACTATTGTTCATTTTAGAGTAATTATACACATTTTTAGAAAATAAAACTGCACAGCACAACGTCTCCTTTCAGTTCCCGCCAAAAACTCCTCAAGAAGGCTTCATTTGTTAGTGCTACCACTCTACGAAAAATAATTTGCGTGGCCCTTTTTAGTGTTACCAGTCTAAGAAACATAAATTGGACAACATTTTAATGTTGTCACTCTAAGAAGACAATAAATTGCACTGCCTTATGGTGGTTTAGTGCCATCTCGCGACACCTTTTCGTAGAAAAGATGCTTCACTTTATTTGATGATTTTGTTCACCTAGGCGCTGTCTAGATTTTTTATGATCTGAGAGATTTATACAGATAAATAAAATTTAGTTGTCTGTTGGTAATAAAAAAAAATCAGGGGGATAATTCAGATAAGGAAATTCTAATAATGACATTTTTAGAATCTTTATTTGTTTGTCTGTCTGGATGTTCTGGCTAATCTCTGAAGCAGCTAGAGAGATTTTGACGGGACTTTTACTGGCAAATAGCTGATGTTATAATAAGTAACTTGGGCTACTTTTAAAATAAGAAAACAAAATCCACAGGCACAGCTAATGCATAAATAAATTTCGTTTACATACTCGTGCTGCCTACTTCCCTGCTTACTGCCATAGAAGTAGACATAATGTAAACAAAGCATTATACTTCACAAACAGGAAAGAAACACGTTCTCCTGCAATAAATCGCTGAGAGTCGCGCAAGTAATTCGTTGAACACAGATGCAATTTAGATAATGGTCGGCGACGCCATTTTCCTTGAAAGTAATTGAAATTGCAAATTCGAGTGAGAATTTATCAGACGCACCTCGAATGGAAGGCTTCGTTATGATTTACAATCAGCCGCGCCTCCCACTAATATCTTGTAAATTACGCTGCGTTACAAAGTAAGAGATATTTTATTTAGGACAACAAGCAATTTTTTAAGTATTATTCTTCCACTTGAAGCTAGCAAATGCAATACAGCATAAACACCGCATTGAATTACACGCACACTTCACAAACAAACCAAGACAAACAAAGAGTCTAAAAATTAATAACCCAGACACAGAAAGGAAAAACAACACACATAGCACTATATAGGCCATAAAAATGGCCCGGGCTTTTGGAGAGCTATCGTGGGACCATAGGAAGGGCAATACGTATTGACTTGTACGACTTTGATGACAACTTGACGACACTGACTGGCGAATTTCTCTATTTATATAGATATTACATATAAAAATGCACCAAGGACAAGCCCCATCAGTGTAAGAATATTTTGGGCAATGAGAACAAAAGGTACAGGGCTCTTGAGCTGAACTGCTAGTGGAACTAGAGGTCTGGAACTATGTCGTCTGCCCGTCGCTATGTTTGGGGAAAATGTGTATGAATGGCTAACGAGCGTGGAGAGGTAGGCTGCAGCTTCAACGAAGTTACTTCCAACATTTGGCCATTATTATTATATTCTCATATTTAAAATAATCTAATAATAAAGATTCTATTAGTATAAATCAACGAGCAGGGAGCAGTATCCGTGCAGTAACGGAGAACGAATACACTTTTCTGCGGTTGGGCGGTCTGGTCGGGTATTTTCCAGACTGGATGGTTACCACCCATGGTCTAGACTATGCCGCCATAACAACCTTGTGTTGTGTTCCGGCATTAATGATCAGGTTCCAGTCTCCCTTAAGAGAGCAGCAGCGCATTTTAGCACCTTTGGTGTTGCAAATATCCAAAGGTGATGGTAGACGCTTTCTATCAATTGGGCCGTCTGCCTGTCTGCTTAGGTACTGCAATAAAAAAAAAATCAAAAGATAGTAGGCTAGAACAACCATAGCAACTTCCTAAAGCTATCAATAGAAGTGACTTCCGTGAATAAAGTTATAAGGTTGCGTGACTGATTCTAATTTGATATAACATAATTTATAGAAGGCGGGTAATTTGTTGGCTTCCAGGGAAAATTGCCTGGAAAATGTGCCAATATCATAACATATTATGCTAAAATTATAGTCTATAGAAGATTATTATATTGACCCAAAAACTATGACAGCAAAGATATGTAGAGCAGTTAAAGCTTTAAGGTCTATTCAAATCTGCAAACATTACTTATTAAGCCTAGAAAAAGTACTAATTTAGATAACACTAGCGGCCCGCCCCAGTTTCGCACGGGCATCTAAAAATATATTTCATCCGTACAGCAACGGGGAAAGAATACAATTTCCTTCGGCCGGGCGGCCAGTCGTAAGAGGCGACAAACCACCCACTAGGTGGTAGGGCATTTGCCCGACTCGATGGCTACCACCCATGGTCTAAAGTATGTCGCCATAACAAACTTGTGTTGTGTTCCAGCATAATTTGTAACCAGGTTCCAGTCGCCCTTAAGAGAACAGCAGCGCATATGTAGCACCTTTGGTGTTGAAATCAGATATAGCTCCGGCACAGCAATACGCTGATTGCAAACCTTGTTTGCTGATAATCCGAAGAACAAATTCTTAAAATATGCTCTGTGTATAATGAATGTAATTACGTTGCTATTTTTTCAAATAGTCTTTTTTTTCTGCATGTCTGCATAAATGAGAGAAGCTGCCTGGAAGAACCTACTGTGGAATAAATTTAAATAACATTATACGGTTTTAGTTAAACAACTATAGTTAGCTAGAGGAAAAGTTGAACCCAAACCTCCTAATACCTTTATGGCATTTATTATACAAGCGATACCCTTACCCTTTGATGGTAAATGCCGTGCTCTTTGGGGCCCCCTACTCTATACATTAGCATTTGGTTGTTTTTAGTAAATTGCATGATAACTCCAAAATTTACAACGACAAATAGTCATTATGGTGCGGCTTCAACTAAGACAATGTTACCGATATAATAGGCCTTTTCACGCAGATAACGCAATAAGTGTGATGCGGTATTTAAATGCGACATTGTTAACGGCGTTAAATGTCTCTTTTTTTCTTCCATATTCTCCCAATGACTGCCTCTGTGGTTGAGCGGGCTAAGCCTTTGCCGACCTGCCTCATTACTATGGTCTGGGTGTCTGGGATCAGTCCGAGAGCAGTCCGTTGTGTATTACTCGTAACATAAGCTTAATTTGGAGATATAACTAAACAATATGTGTGTTTGTCTGCCGATTATTAAATTATTATAAATTATTTGGGGTACAATATGTCTTTTACTTCCACACTCCTCCATTATGACATAAGTCCTATGTGACGCCACACTGGCAGACGGGTCCGCTTGATGGCAAGTGGCTATCGTCACCCATGGACATCTGCATCACCAAGGGAACCGATGCGTTGCCTACGTCGTTGAGACTTTAAAAATCCGTTTTGCGGCGGCGCTGGGTTTAGCGGGAAGCGAACTGGGCTGCGACTTAACAATCTGGTACACAAATGTTAAGTTGTTGGTGGGCGAAGTGAATAGGGGGAGGTATACTCACCCCTACGAGAACCCCTAAGGTCCGGAGGGTTTAAATTTTTTTTCGTTTATAATCATAAACTCACTTATTTATGTTGTAAAATTGTGCCACTTTTGATAATAAAAAACCGTGATTTGAGTTTATGAATGTACTCACGAATTGTTTATGAATGTACTCATGAATAACACATAACCGCCAGAACTTTTTATAACACTAAAACTGTTTTTAATGTAGAAATAAACTTTCAAATTTAATTGACGCATAAATACAAATAAATGCTAGAGTAGGTAATAGACATGTATAATAATCGACTGATTAAAAAGTGACAGTTTTTACTGTCACTTTTGTTTTTAATGGCTTGGCTAACAAGGTGTGATGATAAAAATAAATTAATCGATATGTCATTAATACTTATCGATTTGTAATTAAGAAATTCGAAATCATGTAGCTCACGATTTAGAATTATTTAATAATTTTCGGAAATCGATAAATATTTCTATGAAAAAAAATATTATTTTTTTACCACCTTTATTGCTGCCATTTTATTCCTTTTCTCTAGTAGTTGAGTGAATGTGTTTTCTTCTGTTAACTTTTTATTTTTCTACGACTTGTGCTGCGTTTTATAATAATTTTGATTCTTTTTACGTTGACTACTGGCTTTCTTTTAGACTTTTGTTTAGTTTTCCATAAAATACATTTATAAAGTTACTTAATTTATATAGACAGCATGTTCTATTTAAAGAGCCGAGGAAGCGTAGTCAGTGTGCCGCGGCAGCGGCCGGCGAGTGCCAGAACCGACTGGTAACCATTTACTATTTATTTTATACACAAACAGTCGGTTATGTTAGGTGATATTTAGACCAAAGCGCACGAGCCGAGCGAGCGAAGCGAGCGTGCCGCGGCAGCGGCCGGCGAGTGCCAGAACCGAGTGGTAACCATTTACCTTTTTTTGTACATACAGAGAGTTACGACACCTTGAAAGTCTCATATGAAACATTTGTTTTATTTATCAATTTAGTAAACGACTAGCAAGTTGGCTTTTAATATGATAATGAATCAATATATTAATGATATCGATTTTATTTCAATTTCAATACACTGCTGATTTTTTTTTTAAATATTGGTTAAATATAAATTAATGCGATTACGTAAAAAAAAAATATCGTCTTTATTGGTCGCCATTTTGAATGGTTACTCTTGTATTGTATACAAATGTGCTCTATTGTGTTTTTTCTTCATTTTTCTCCAATTAAGCTGGTTTTTGGGTTATTTTGGCTGTTTTTATGTTGATTACTGGCTTTTTTGGAACTTTGAAAGGATTTTTCGATTTCAGACCTATGATAGAAGTGCAAAATTAGCGAAAAAAATCAGCGAAAATAAGTGAGGTTATGTTTATTAAAAAAAGTTTATTTCAAGACCGCCGGCCCATAGGGGTTGTAGTAAAGGTAAGTATGCGTCTCCCCCTCCCCATTTCACCACCCCGCTACATAAAATTCGAATACTGGAAAGCTATACATTTACCGCGAACTGTGCCAATTTTGCTAAAGAAGTGCGGGACAATTTTGATGGTAATTCGAGAACGAGCACGCACTTACCTGGTTAATGGGAATGAAATGCGGCTCCTCTTATCCACTATGCACTTCACTTCACTTTATTGTACCTTTATATTTATAGTATTATATATTATATTTGTTTATTTTATTTTACAATTATGGAGCGGAGCGGGTTATTTATATAATATATATGTGGTGAGGGTGTGGTATATTTTAAGTTATGTATTTTTTATATTTACAATTGCGGAGCGATTTAATATTTTTTTAAATATTATATGACAATCACAGAGTACTTTATATATCCTGGTATAGAGTCAACAGTCATAATATATATACTAACGCACTCTAACGGTATTCGACGCAATACAACGGCAAAAACCGTCCAGGGCGTCTAGTATTATTTTGATTATTATATTAGACTTTTGGAAATTGCGGGAGTAAAAATTTAACTCCTGCAATTCCCAAAAGCCTTTTCAAAAAAGGTTTATTTGTTAGTAAATAAAACAACGATTTGGAGGTAGCGTGATTTATTATGTTTTCTTTTATTAAAATATTCAAAGACATACATTTTCATAACATCATTTGTATCCACATCTAATCTGGTGCCGTTAGAATGATTTACTTACAAGTTTTACCGCATCTGGGCACACAACAACCTCTTTCAGAAGAAGTCATAATCCAAATCACCAGAGAACAAATAGTTAGGTAAATCGGTGTTCAGGGTACATGCGTAAGTCCAATGTGATCACAGAACACTAGTAAACGTGATAAGCGAAGTCTTCGGAGTCCAGGAATCAAACAAAGTTGTCGAAAAATAATCAAAACACAAACAAAGTACATACGTTCACGAGTGTGACTCGTATCGATCGGAATGTCGTTTTGGCTTTGACATAATTGACATCTTTGAAATAAGTTTTTGGTAAATCGACAATTTATCAAAAATCCAGTAATTAAAGTTAAAAAGAGCTTTATAATTTGAAAAATGTGAGGAATAGAACTTACATAATTTAAAATATATTTATTAGGTGATATGGCTTGCAAAAACATAAAAAAATATCAAATATTTCTTAAACAAGTATTAAAACAACTGCGTATAACGGAACATATTATTTTCTTTCATTTGGTGTTTAATTCGAGAACAGTGACATCTACTGCAATACGTACCTACTAATAGTACGCAAAAAATCTCTAAGAAAAAATAATTGTACTGACTGTTATGACACTGATGACAATGAATGATTGAAGTGACGTGCGAAAAGGGAACGCGCTGTCACATTTCGAGGAAGAATTTAAATAGGTTAGGACAAAAGATCGTATAGGCCAAAAGAGGGTTACATGGCGGTACCAATCTGTTTACGCCCTTTTTGAAGAGCCCTATATTGTGGTGATTAATCAAATTAAATATCAAATAATAAAAACAAATCTTGCAATCACACTCATCCTTTTACAATCTGGGCCCAAGAATATATGAAAGGGTATCCGTCTCCTTTCCCATGCATTCCATAGTTTAAATTTCTAATCAGATAGAAAATATTCAAAGCGATAGCTAACGAAAACATTGACTTTCAAACAACCTTCTCTGAACGCCCAGAGTTAATACAGTACTGACCTGAAAGTTCAGTCGCGACCCAATTGGTGACTCGAAACTGACTGGATAGGAGCCCAATGGGAAATCCAAACACTAACACAGCTTGTTTTAAACTCAACATACGAGTTTGGGTCCATTTGAAAATATAGCAATCATTATGTCAGTACCTTCTAAGGTACTGCATCTTACTATGAGGTGGAGCAGCAAAAACCATGTTTCTCAAATTAGAGCCCAAAGGGCTGTGCTCAAAGTCATGATAGAAAAACCTATTAGATACCTCTCCATCCCCTTTTTACCATCGAACAACGAGACGCACCGGTTTCCGGCACCGTTACATGGTGGAAACACCACCAGTCAAAATCAAGCGTTTCGCTTCATCTCTTCTGGTGCGCACTGCCGAAGAGTGGAATATTTTTTTTTTATTTTTTTATTGCAGGAGTTCAGAAGACAGGCAGACGGCCCACTTGATGGATAGCGGTTACCATCGCCTATGGACATTTGTAACACCAAAGGTACTACTAATGCGCTGCTGCTCTCTTGAAGGAGACTGGAGCCTGGTCACTAATGCCGGAACACAACTAAGGGTTGTTATGGCGACATACTTTAGACCAGGGGTGGTAGCCATCCAGTCGGGCAAATGCCTTACCACCTGGCTGTGGGTTGTTTTGTCGCCTCTTACGACAGGCCGCCCGGCCGCAGGAATTTGTATTCTTTCTCCGTTCCTGCACGGATATAATTTGCCGGAATCTGTTTTTCCTGACAAATACAATCTCGAAGTCTTCAAGTCACGAGTGAATAGGTATCTTCTAGGTAAGCGTGCTCCATCCTAGACTGGGTCATCACTCAACATCAGGTGAGACAGTGGTCAAACGCAAACCTACACTTGTATAAAAAAAAACCCAACCCAACAATTGTTGGCAGAATGTGAGGTGCGCAGTATAGTAAACCAAATAGTATGTAATACTTGCAACAACTCAGAAGTGTTCATGGTAATAAAAAAACAGCAACTGGTCACATACTTATAATCAGAGACCTTAAGGTGCCATTCCAACCTCGGCTGCAAGCTGCGGATGCAGGCCGCACATGCGGCGGCTGCACGAAGCCGCCTGTGGCTGCACGACTCGTTTTCTATGTAGTAGTATAGATTTCTATGAAAAACATTCCGAACGCGGCTGCGGCTGCAAGTGCTGCTGCGACTTGCAGCCGCAGCCGATCGCAGACCGGTAGTGCTGCGGCTGCAAGCCGATCCGCGCGTAGTTACGTCACTCCAACCTTATTAAATCGACAATAATTGCTAAACTGATCGTCATCATACTTCAAGTGTTTCTTAATTTGTATTGAATAACTTCGATCAGTGGGTCTACATATTATATAAGGACGTGTGCTTACTCTTCTCTGGCTAGTTAACAATGACAACATTTCATCATCATCCTCTTCCTCTTCTAATAAAAGATATAAAATCAAACTATTCTCCCGACTATTCCTCACGTCCGACATTCTGAATTATTTGGAAGCGACTGGCCGCTACCTGCTGCCTGCCGCAGCACGTGCAGCCAGCCTCGGAATCATTCCCGGCTGCGAATGCAGGCAGCGGCTGCGTGTCGTGCGTGTACTACCTGCATCCGCAGCCTGCGTCCGCAGCTTGCAGCCGTGGTTGGAATGGCACCTTTCCGGTTTTAACACATTTATTACACTAAAGCCGAATTTACATTACGAAACTAGTTTCATGCATGATGAAACTAACTTCATGACACTACTTGCAGTACCTGTAGAATTAGTTTAATTAAAAATAATAGTGTCATGAAATCCTCAGTATGTCTGTGTTCATGGCTCCGCCAACATCAAAGCTTTATATTGCATTGCAAAATGTTGTCATGCAAATGTTATTGTATAAAATTAAGAGAAGGTTGTCTCGAAAGAAAAGACGTTGGTGGATTCGAGGGTGGCTAGCAAGAAAGCATCTGGGTGCGACACAGTTAGTTTCTGAATTAGCAGATGAAGATCCTGAAAGCTATATAAACTATTTTCGAATGAGTGAAAATAATTTTTCATCTCTATTTTTGTATTGAGGGTGTTTCGAATCCCAGAGACATTCATTTCGCTGGTATTCATTAATAAATGTTATATTTTTATAAGCTGTCCAACGTTGCTTTGACATTTTCCGCCCTTACCACGACTAAGCACACGTCCTATCAGCGCAGGCGCTTTGGCGATACTAGTTTCGCATCGCGTTTATACGACGACATCAGTTGCATGACCCTATAGTATAGGATCCCGCTATACAACGACCTTCACCGAGATGTTTATTTGATGAAACCTATTTTATATTTAATTTAATGTCTCAATAAATATATTGCATATGGGTTGCCTAACAAATTTCAGTCCAGTATATGATTAATTAATAATTTTTTTAAACATTTCACCGGTTTGTTTATTAAACAAATTCTATACCAACCGAAAGTATGAAGCCCATAGTATATGCAAATGTTAGGTTGTCTATTCTTTTCCGGTCACAACTCTCGGATAACCAGGTATAAACAGGTTAATGCATACTAGCATTTTGCACCGGTCTAATTATTGAATTAAAACTAAATGAAAATAAAGATTATTTCATTACGAACACAGTGGTATAGGGTTGCCTGCGAAAAATCAGTCCCGAATTCGGGTTGTCGAATTTTGAAAAGTGAAATATTGCTGCGAGAGAATATGTGTGGCTGGGAGGTCCCAACCAACCATATCCCATGCGATAGAAGAGGACACAGCATAGCAGCTGCTTGAAGTCCGTCCATTCAAAGAAAGAGAGTGCGCATGCTATTTCATCTTGAAAATGAAAAGGATAGCAATGGACTCGTATATACTGTGTATGAAAGAATTTTCAAAATCGGTTTAGTAGATCCAGAGATTACCCCCTGCGACCTCACAAACTCACAAACTTTACCTCTTTATAATATTAGTATAGACTACGTGGGTGTACAAATGTACATATTTAATGAAACATAATAACTTCGACCTTAAAATGTATATAAGTTCAAAATTAAACAAACACAATTTGGAAAGGTTCTCGATAATTATATTTACATTTCAGTAGTTAATTAATATTGATAAGAAATATGAAACAGTACTAAAGCAATCTATGGTTTCGTTTTATGAATAATTCAATCGTATCCATTGATATTAAGTTTCTTTGAAAATGTAGACGACATTGGTCTAACCGCCAATGTTCTGCCACACATTGATTATACGACCTCCGTAATTATTACAAGCTTTTATTTACCTTGCAATGGATGTATGTACGTATGTATTGTTACATGCCGGCAAAAGTGAAGGCACACCTGCCTGTCATAAAACGCAGTTTATTACCTTTGTCGCATTTGCAGTTCTCTTCTTTACTTTGTGTTTAAAATTTGCAATTAGACAATAGCCTATCGTTGTTGTTTTCGACTTTGTTAGCCGTTCGCCGGAAAAATTAACCAGGTGTGCAGATTACGTTTTATTGTAAAACCTCAGCCCACACAGTTGATTGTTGTATTATATAGTTTACTATAAAACAATGCCTGAATGAATGGGTGGGGCAGTCAAGCGAGGATTACGATACGAGCAAGACGTAGATTCGATGAGCGATATATTGACGGATTTTGCGCGTGCTATTGAATCGTGCAGTTTGTAATAGTAGTGTCTACTTATGTTATACGTGTTTGTTTAGTTCTAATGAATTCTATAACAATTCAAACGGCATCTTAATCGAGTCCTGCGTAACTCGTAACAGTATGTAAGTTCTGGTGAAATCTTGCAAGTTAAATTTGACCAGCTTCCCGGTTTCCGATTGCATATGTATATCGCGTAACAATGCATCAATGTGGAGCTGATGTGATGATGGAGTCGGAATGTGCCCATAGGAATTATTGTACTAAACAAGATAGACCCGTCGTGTTTGGGCTCATTTTACTTGTCTTGGCTTGCACTCTGCTGCTACATGATATCCAGAATCTCAAAAGCTTGTATTTAAAAACCTTTTTAAAAACAAGTTATGTCAAAATAGAATTTTTTTACTATATGCATATGAAATTATATAGGGTATGTTTGCTACTAACGCAACTTCTTCATAAAACCTCATTACATCAAAACATTATATTATTAAAATCACTCATGTCACTCGCCTTACATACGTCTAAACATCATCACAAATATTAATTGTATAAAATCTAAAACTACATATAAACCTGTAAAAACATTAAATATACATCCAAAATCACAACAAACGTTTCAATTTCATATATCAACAAAACAGGGTACTTGTAACAAAAATCACTGTTTAAAATTTTTGTTTTTCTGGATATTCCGCCTAATCTCTGAAACGGCTGGACCGATTTTGACGAGACTTGCATTGGCAGATAACTTATGTTATAAGGTGTAACTGAAGCTACTTTTTTAAAATTACACGATTAGAGGACCAGATGTGTATTTAAGATTCCGAATGAAATGTTAGATCTGCCTTTCACTAAACTAAAAACCAAATTAAAAAGTATCAAGCTAAAAAAGATATACTACATTATAAAAGAATACTTTTTCTTTTACATAGTAGCTCGCTCCGACCTCTTATACTATATTTTGTAGAACGTTTTTATCTTGCCAAGCTTGTAAGAAATTTATGGAGATATGCAGCATAAAATTTTAGTACATGTCATTATAACTATAATAATGTTTTTCTTTCCTTTTATTGTGTCTTTGTCTTATTGTTACACTGTTTACTACAACTCCATTAAGTCTTCAAAAAGTAATTCTGTAACATACTTCTGTGTACAACTAGAACTTGAGATATAAGTAGAATTAGAAATATTAAGAAATACAATATCTAGCTAGACGTGTTGCTAGGAAGTTTCTTGCCACTTCTTCTCCTTAACAGCCATAACACGTAGCGAAGCGGTGTACATAGAATAGGAAGTAAAATTAAATTTTAACAAATATGTATGTCAAACAGTGTTCTCCAGTGGAATCTATTTTGAATAAAAACTGAATTTGAATTTAAAAAACAATGGTCTAGATTTCACCAAAATTAGCACGGAAACCTATAAAAGAGATAATACAGTATTGGTCAGTTTTGCACTCCATAAACATAAATTTACATAGACGCTCTTCACCGACAATGTTGCTACGATAAACCTTGTAATCAAAGTAAAGCTCCCCAGTTATAAACTTCCAGCAGCAATATCATCTGGCGCATAAACTGTACTCAACCAAACTGTTTCCACGCGATAAAATATCCAAACGAAGTACTCTACTTTATATAAAAGTCAGCTTTACTGGGCTTAACGAACCACATGGTTTTGTTTAAAATACTGCGAAATTCAGATAATGCTTTTTGTTACATAGGCTTTTGTTTTACTCGCATTAACCAGCGCTAGTTCATTCGCGATGTCCTGACGACTATCTATGTATGAGTGGATTTCAACAACGGGGCCAGAAAACGCCATCACACCGACGCCTTTTTCTGTAAACTGGTAGTCGCCCGTGCAACCGTGAAAACGTCCTCGCCTCATTTGAAATGGTTCAGTACAAAATGTCATGTTACTCTTACAAACTCATTTTAAAATCATATACTGCCCAACACTACTCTCGAGATCGAGATCTATAAGACCTGAGTCTTAAAGCTGTTATTAGTTCCTTTCTGATCATGTGATGAAAGAAATTTCGAAGACACTAAGACTTCACCACTTATCAGGTCGATAGTGTAAAGAATAGAATATTATATCGGGTGTGGTCAGAACTTATCGATCGCTGACACAGTTATTGGGAGCGTACCTTACATTGTTGACATCTTCAATGTTGCTATGGTATGTAAAATACCTCAAGACAAGCCTAGGCCTCCACTCTATCTAAAGGGCAGTTTTAGTTGACAGTACACCTTTATATGTACTTCTGTATATGGATGTGATTGAACTCCTAAATGTATAAATAAGCAAAACAGTGAATAGGTTACCTACCACATAGTCTAAACTAAGAAATCATACTGGTCCTTATAGCACATTATATATAACATATATGTTACCTACTTATTTAAATTATTAAGAGGTACATTGTTTAAGCCGGGTGCATTAGCGGAAATCAATTTGAACATTCCAGCGTATTTTGTGATGAAACGTAGGCAGCCACCAATGATCGTAGAACCATACGACAGGACCAACTTGCTTAATAAGGCGCTGATGACACAAGCCTTGCGAACATTGAACAAGATATGTCAACAAATTGACATTTTTATCTGTACTGTGATTGAATTCACAAGAACTGCATACTATGTTATGACGATTGTATATGTATATATAATGTATTATGTGAACCACGATATCGTAGTGGTGACAACTGTAATGAAAGCGATGTTTGGAAGATAATAAATAAATGTTATATATCCAAGAAATGTGTGTAACAAATGCAACTATTTAGGAAATCATAATCAAAGATACATGATAAATTTAATAAATGTAAAAATTGACTCACTGATTGGACTAATATTGTCATTTTTTAGATTACAAAAAGTATTATCCTCTTTCTTGGGGGTTGCTTTACGCTTCTTCGATAAGATTCCAAATGAAATGTTACATCTGTCTTTCACTGAATTTAAAACCAAATGAAAAAGTATCTTGCTTAAAAAGGGATATTACACTATAGAAGAATATTTAAATATTAATACTTCATTTATAAAGAAGCTCGCTCCAGCCTCTTTTACAATCGTCTGTACAACGTTTTAATTTTGCCAAATATCTAAGGAATTTATGGAGATATGTTGCAGGCCAAACTCTTAGAAAGTCTCGACATTATTATAACTATAGTTATAATAATATTCTTATTTCCTCTTACTGTGTCTTTGTCTAACTAATCATGCACTGTTTACTACAGCTCCAATAATTCTTCGAAAAATAATTCCATAACACATACTTCTGTATAAAATATATATCAAAAACAACTTGAGAAATATAAAGAAAAACAATTGTAGTAAGACGTGTTACATACATGCATACATACATAACTTCACGCCAGGTCCCTTGCGGGGTAGGCACGAACAACAGAGCGCCATTTAGGCTTATTCTTACACACCTCACTTGCTTCATTGACATTCATAGGTGTTAAGGGGTATATATACCTACATTCATAAGACGTGTTGCTGGGGACTTTCTTGCCGGTTCTCCTTAATACCTATAACAAGTTGCGAAGCGGTGTGCATAGAATAGGAAGTAAAATTAAATTTTGGCTTATATGTGTGATCTTCAAAAAGTGTTCTGCAGTGGAACTTATTTTGAATAAACACTTTGAATTCTGAATAAATACAGGTTCGAATAGGATAGTGAAATGAGATATCTTATATATATGTATGATGTCATACATTGGTATATAAACAATAAATAAAGAACTTACAACCCACCCTACAAATCCCACCTTAGCATAACAAAGTGGACCTATCCAATAAGCAACCCAAATACCAGCTAACCCTAACCAATTTTCTAATCCTTACCTTAATGCACATAAACCTACCCAAACAAATCCCAACTTTCCCTATCAAAGCAAATCCTCCTAACCTAAATAGATATATGCATGAGAAATATGAGTACTGTACCGTTGCACTTGCATCATTGAAAAAGATTTACATAGCTAATGACAGTCCGAATGTCAAATTATGTCACTCTCAAGATAGTTGAAAAAAGCTGTGACGTAGGTTAACAGATCATAATTCTTTTATAAATATTATTCCATACGTTTCAAAATTTCCTTTTACATACATTAAGTTAAATAAGTCTTCCCGCTGGGGTCCAAGGCTACCCTTACTTTGCCTAAGAAAACCTATTCAGCCAAGCCAACATATATCAGACGTAGACAATTACCGCTAGAGCTAGTATAACAGCTGTGGAAGAACTTGACTCGAAGAGCTTTCAAGGCTTCGACAGGCCAGTGTATCCTTTTGTGCATAGAAGTCCACCGGTTGTTACGGAACAGAGTAAATGCATTATATACTAAATAATTATCTTGCGTGGTTCATTGACCCACCTAAACCTATTCTGTGGCTAAAGAAGAGGAACTAACTCTTCACCCCACGTCACAGAAGTACTAGATAGATAGATAGATAACACTTTATTGATCACCAAATACACAATCTCAAAATATACAATTACAATATTGTCATGGTAGAAACAAAAGGCGGCCTTATCGCTGTAAGCAATCTCTTCCAGGCAACCTAACTTAAGGAATAATTTAATCTAATCTGGCGATGTAGGTGGTGCAGATAATTAAATATCAAATATCATAAATAAACTAAATAATTTATAAATAAAAAAATACACATAATTAAACTACTTTATAAATTATATACATGGGATAGTTTACATGTATAATTGGACTTAAGAGGAGAGAGCATCATGTTATGGTTGACGCTATGTCCCCCCACCCCCCTCTCCCGGCAGTAGATGGCCAGTGGCCCATGGGGCACCCGCCTGCCAGGGCATGCTGGCATAAGGCAAATGAAGGAACGGTGGTTTTGGTAGGTATCCCCGACCCCGACTGTGACGCTGCAATAGCACTTCTTACTTGAATCTCACACTCCCAGCCACGTTTTCCCTCGCGGATAGTCCTCAAACGAATTTCTCCTCGTTAAGAAAAGATGTACAATTGGAGCCGGTAGGTGGCACAGCAATCAGGTTCTAGATTTTTAGTTTTTCAGAAAAAGAATAAAACGTGTTAAGCGATAGGGCTGCCTTTTTGTACTGAAGAGAAGAAAAAGGAAAAAAATAGTTTTACAGCACAAAAGTAAGAGTTGTCCAGCGAAAATCAAAAAAATTATGTAATTTTTTGTGTTTTTTTAATATTAATTTAATATCTGTAAGTATTGGAACCCTAAAAATGATTGTAAAGGTTGTCCCACTAACACAATATCCATGGCAACATCGATCGTACACGACGTGAACAGTCGCCACACCGGGCCGTATCAAGATATAGCTGTCATTCCACTCTGGACACATGTACATGCATTGAAGATGCCCGCATTCACTTTGTTGTACCACTCGTATTATTACGTTGGAATTCTTTATAATGTTTGCAGGATCGTTTACCACGTTCCTTCAGGTCCTATTAATTAATTTTTTATTCACATATATATTTTATTAAGTTTTAAAACATACATACATAACTTCACGCCAGGTCCCTTGCGGGGTAGGCACGAACAACAGAGCGCCACACAGGCCCATTCTTACACACCTCACTTGCTTCTTTGACATTCATAGCTCTTGTCATGCACGCTCGTCTGTTCTTAAGGCTCCTAACATCACCTTCTGCTAACACATGATCAATTTGATCATGGAAGGTGTGTCGTGGCCTTCCGCGACTTCTCTATCCATCCACTTTTGCATTGTATATCTGTTTAGTCATTCTTTCATCATACATTCTTTCCACATGCCCGAACCACCGGAACATTCCTTTCCTTACCTTCACCCCGACACTCTCTTTCAGACCAACTCTCTTTCTTACTTCGGTATTACGAACGCGGTCCGCGAGCGTCACTCCGCAGGTTTTGTGCAGTGCTCGCATCTCGACCACGTTTACTCTACTTTCATGCTCTCTATTTCATACCCAACTCTCGCTTCCATACGTGAGCGTAGGTACCAGAACCGCGTTGTGTATGGTAAGCTGGGCCTTCTGGCTGAGGTTCTTAGCGCCTAGAAGTTTACCTAACGCTCCATTCACGCTATTCCCCAGTTTTTTAAAACATTTCCTTAAAATAAATATCTATCTAAATATCTTTAAATGTGTGCATTAATTTATAAATGCAAAAATAATATAAATTAATGCACACATAAAACCTGCTCTCCGCCGGCAGTGGTGCCTAGGGTCCAGACTGTCTGTGGTTAAGACTGCAGACAGGAATCTCCTCACAATACGAGCGGTGTCCAACAGAGCTGCCTTCTGCATCCGACCCTTCACCCATATAGCAAGCGAGAGCGTTTCAAGGTGTCGGTCAAGTCTTTTCGTTATTAGTCCATTTACTGACACCACTATCGGTATTATGATTGTAAAGTCCAGATTCCATATGTCGGTACCTCCGTAAGCAAGATCAATATACTTTATTTGTTTATCTTTCTCGGCATTCACGAGGTTACCATCATGGAGAATTGCGACATCTACAACTATAGCACGTTTCGCAGACCTATCAACTATCACAATTGTTGACAGAGAGAGAATGATACTCACCGCCTCACCGGCCTGACAGCTTCAGATGTACTGCTGCAGTACAAACCTTGCAAATGTCCTCGCCTCATTAGAAATGGTACATTGTACTGGTTCATTATAAAATTTATGTTACTCTTTACAAATTAATTTTAAAATCATGTCCTACCCAACTCTAGCGCAAACTGACGGCCATCGTACGCGCACGTCAAAATGACGCGCTCGAAGTTTCCCAGATCCACCCAATTCAGTGTGTTCAAAATTATGCTTTATGTTTAAATACTTTGGTATAAATTTGAATACAACGGTAAGATGCCACCCCAGCGCCAGGCGTAATTTCCATGTGCTTTGGGCCTAAGAAAGAACAACAACATGAGAGATCATGTCTTGAACAAGCTTAACAAGTAAAACGATTGCTGAAACGTAAAAGTCCATAATACAACTGAGGATTTTTTAAGGACGGACACTTATAAAATATCTACAATCCCTATGTAATAAAAAATCTATAACTTTTCATAGTATACTTTCACCACTGTAATATCCTCAACAATAATCTCTTCGGTAAGGACAAATGTAGAGTCTATGACATTCCATATTTGTATAGAAGCGTCATTCACCAATATCACCAACAGTTGGTGTCACGTGTAATAAGGGTGAACTGAACACTTGATTTCATTTTAAACAGTAACATCAAAAAAATAAAGGTAGGTATATATTAAACTCGTATTAGAAAATGTTTGTCAGTTAAAACTAAACTAAAATTTAAATAAGTATATATACTAATAAACATTAAACTATAAAATCTAGTCCAAGACCACTGTCAGTTGGAAACGTGTATACTTCGGACAACTCTAATGCGTTGGCTAGTTTTTTGGGTACGTGAGACGTCTACCAGGCATTTCAGTCTCGATAAAGTTTGTGCGCCTCAGGCCCCCATGGTCCCAGAGTCTCGACCCCAAAAGCCGCAAATATGTAACCATTTCCGATGGCGGAATAATTACAGCATGTTTCGGCCTCCTGTTGTGCAGCAGCTGTACCAGCAGACGTGCTGGTGGCTGTAAGATGGAACGCCGCCAAAGTAACGACGCAAGACGCGACCCATACTAAAGGGCGATCCATCCTCCATGGCACCAAACCATTCCGTCGGGTCTCTTTCCATCGTCGCAGCACAAGCCGTTCGGTTCTAGAACGGCAGGTACCCCGACGGATTATGTCATTAAGTGCTGCATGACGCGGACACAAATGCTACAATAAAACTTTAACAATACTCATTAACACGACATCTTTATCTTCCGTGATCACAGCTATTGAAAAGTGGCCGAAACGTCGGAATAATAAAAATCTAATAAATTACCAGTTTTAAAACCGTTAAAACGTAGTTTACTTATGAATTTATTGTACTTAGCTTCTAAGAACGGAGCTTTAATTTTTGGTGAACAATAAAGTGTTATCATTTATTCACTTTGCTTGAATATCATGAAAATATGAGGCTCTAAAACGTATCTACGTGTATAAATATCATGGTTTAGAGACGTATATTATTTGCGGGTACCGAGGTCGGTCCCATGGGACATCCGACTGAGTCCAATACTAGTCTGTCTTCTCAGATTAGATTTGATCTGAAATGGGAATGTTCTATTGTAATCATATTATAGTTCCAAAGGGAACGAGTGGCTTTCATCTATACCACAAACATTTAGATGAAGTTTTCATCTTGGACGACTATCTTAAAAACTGTCTGTCCCACTTGGAAACTTATTTTTTGTCGCTTCTTCGAGGAAACTATCCTACGATCTGTAATTAAAATATCATCTGTTCATCAATACTTTTGTTAATATACTAACTAATAATATTGTTACGAGTTGCAGGACTCGAATTAAAATGCCGTTGGAATTATTAAAGAGTTTATTAGAACTATACAAACAAGTATAATGCAGGTACAAATATAACTGAACATAAGCAGTCCAAACGTAGTGCACAATTCAATAACACGCGCAAAGTACGTCACTAAATAGATTACCGAATGTCACATCTTGCTTCGCGTGTGGTTATCGATAGACTGCCTCGTCCATCAATCGAGGCATTGCGGATGCAATATGTCTGCTCGTCCGCGTAGACCGAATTTCCTAAAATCACACCTGGCTAATGACTGCCATAAATGATTACAATACACAATGGGCCGTTTTTCTAATCACAATTTTTAAACACAAAGTAAACAAAAGAAGTCCAAATGCCGAAAAGGTAATACAATTTGTTTCTACAGGGCTGCAGGTGTGAATTTGTCTTTAATGTAGGTCATAACAATATCATACACCAATGCGCACTACCACTCAATTGCATTACACGCGCACTTCACAAACAAACCAAGACACATAAAGAGCATAAAAATTATTAACCCAGACACAGAAACGAAAAAACAACACACATGGAGGTTAATATATATAGGTATAGACATAAGGCACACATTGCACATGCACTTTCTCACAACACCAGCATGCAACATTACATTATTATAAGTTTAATATTACTAATTTTAATATTAATAAATTGTTATAATAATATAAAACTGTAGAACCATATCTAGTCAATTGTAAACTAAGTATCTAATTTGCATGTTATTACGAATTTCAGTTGCCCTTACAATATCCGGCCAAATTCGTATTCCAGTAACATTGATATAATTATGAATTCAAGCCTGTGGCATTTGAAATTGAGGCAGAAATGATCCTAGATATCATAGGGCCGACGAACTTCGAAATTAATATTGTTGCGACCTAAGTGCCGACAAAGGCAAATTTACACCTGCAGCCTATATAAGCCTATAGAAACACATTTTATTACCTTTTCGGCATTTGGACTTCTTTTGTTTATTTTGTGTTTAGAAAAACAGCCCATTGTGTATTGTAATCTTTTATGGTAGTCATTAGCCAGGTGTGATTCTAGGAAATGCTGTCCACACTGCCGAGTAGACATATTGCATTTGTACAGTATAAAGCAATGCCCCAGTTGAGGGATGAGGCAGTCGAGCGATAATCACAAGCGAAGCAAGACATGTGTACATTAGGTAATCTATTTAGTGACGGACTTTGCGCGTGTTGTTGAATTGTGCATTACATTTGACCTGGTTGTGTTCAGTTATATTTGTACCTGTATTTTACGTGTTTGTATAATTCTAATAAGCTCTATAATAATTCCAACAGCATTTTAATTCGAGTTCTGCAAGTCGAAACAATATCTATAATATTTATTATAACATTCTTAACATACGGTGTCTGTAGATTGAAGCTTTTTTTATTCGTGCAGGAATGGAAAAATAATACAATTTCCTGCGGCCGGGCGGCCTGTCGTAAGAGGCGACAAAACAACTCACAACCATTAGGCACCCCTGGTCTAGAGTATGCTGCCATAGCAACCTTTGGTTGTGATCCGGCATTAGTGACCAGGTTCCAGTCTCCCTCAAGAGAGCAACAGCGCATTTGTAGCACCTTTGGTGTTGCAAATGTCCATAGGCGATGGTAACCGCTTTCCATCAAGTGGGCCGTGTTCCTGCCTCTCTGTTGAACTCCTGCGATATTTTTTTTATCTAGTATAGAAAATTCTCGTGTCACACTTTATTTTTATAGATATATAGATTTTTAGACAGAAACCCTTTCGGGCGTCCTCAGAACACTTAACCAAGGTATTGGTTTAGGGGCTAAACTTTAGAGATTGTGAGAAGGACAGGTTTCGATTCAAATTTGATCCAGGTAGATGGTGCCGCAATCAGGTAGCAAAATTTACCTAGGTAATGGCATTACCTTAGCCGTCTTCCTCACAATTTAGTTACCTAGTTTATATCTAACTAGCGACCCGCCCCGGCTTCGCACGGGTGCAATGCTGATACAAAATTAAATACACTACAGAAAAACTTGTATTATACATATAAACCTTCCTCTTGAATCACTCTATCTATTGGAAAAAACCACATCAAAATTCGTTGGGTAGTTTTAAAGATTTAAGCGCACATAGGGATATAGGGACAGAAAAGGCGACTTTGTTTTATACTATGTAGTGATGATGATAGTGATAGTGATAGTGATAGTGATAGTGATAGTGATGATGATAGTGATAGTGATGATGAAAAAGCTATTTGGTAAATCTATACACAATTATTAAACTAACATACGTTATACAACTAGCTGTGCCCACGACTTTGAATGCGTGGAATTGTTTTCGTTAGCCTAAACCACTCCTTGTAACGTCAGCTATCTGCTAGGGAAAGTCCCGTCAAAATCGGTCCAGCCGTTTCAGAGATAAGCCGGAACATACAGACAGACAAAAATTTTAACATTTGATTTTTTGATATAAGTACTGTATATACTTTCATATGCATTTAGTAAAAAGCTATTATTTTGACATTACAAACACACTTAAATTTTATTTATCTGAATAGATATATAGATAATACATTCTCAATACTTAAGCAACATTTACTTACATAATAATATTCGCCATACCTCTCTCTCCCATTTTCCATGCAATGACATTTTCACTTAAGTACATGCCCTAATTCCATTATCTTATATAACAAGATGCCATAAACCTTAAGTTGATATCATAACAGTTGCGCAACTTAAAGTGGGGTCAAAAAGGTCGAGGGGTCAAAGGTCAGGTATCCAACGGAGGTTACCTGACCTTTTGACCCCATTATACCCAATCCTTTATCATAATCTTAGTTCCTGCTATCCTAATACTAACTGGTACATCACGTGCTTGGAATAATGTAAGACTACATCAAAGCAGGGTTAGAACTGAGTAGGCAGTCCATGTTCGTCCAGAAATCTGTCAATCGAGGAAACAGAAAACCAGATTTGATATCAGATCAGACTAGAACAAAAGCTTTATTAATTTAAAAAAATAAATTGAGTAACTTATGTCTGGTTTCTGAGGTATGAGTTCAATAACAATCGATTCCATAAAGTTATGTAATAGATAAAGTTAGGTTAACTGTTAACCTACAACTTGTACCGAAACTCGCCTCTAGATGGATCTATTTAAGAAGGTATATCTAATATTTATTTACATCAAACAAAAATGTCATCAACAAAACGTCAACCCAAAGATATGGAATAGACAAACGCTTAATATTGGTCAGTTAAGTTGAACCTAGTTTAACTATCGTACGATGGTGTGTTTAAAAACGCAATGTTATAAGTTACTAGCGGCCCCAGCAGACGTTGTCCGGCTCTGAACGACCCACTTGATGGAAAGTGGTTACCATTGCCTATGGACATTTGCCACACCAAAGGTGTTACAAATGTGCTGCTGCTCTCTTAAGGGAGACTGGAACCTGGTCACTAATGCTGGAACACAACTCAAGGTTGTTATGGCAACATACTTTAAACCAGGGTTGGTAGTTATCCAGTCGGGCAAATGATGGTAACCTGGCTGTGGCTTTTTTGGTCGCCTCTTACGGCAGGCCGCCCGGCCGCAGGAGATTTTATTCTTTCTCCGTTCCTGCACGGATAAAAATATAAATATATACATATTGAACCGATAGCCTAATGAACAGATAAACTTCAATTAAAAGTACCTCAGAAACCCCTAAGCATAAGACAACCAGAATTTCCTCTTCAAACCAAAATTCCTAAATTGAAAATGTAGAATCGTAAAACTAGAAAAGCTCAATTAAGTATGAGCAATTTGGGGACCGGAATGATTAAAATCAAGCCCCAAACGTCGAAGGCAGCACCCGCCCTTGAGGAGGGCCTAATGAACAAGTATTTTCACTCGAAAACAACCATTCCGACGAGAATATTTTCCACGAAAAACATTAGTTGTCTTGAGATTTTAAGGTCAAACGAATATTTGCTTTAATAACAAGGCAAAAAGATCTATTTTTATTCATACCAATATGTGTTGTATATGTTACGAGCTACACAGGACTCAAATTACAATGCCGTTGGAATTATTATAAAGTTTTTTAGAACTATACAAACTTGTATAAAACAAGTACAAAAATGACTGGATACAACCAGTATCACTGTACAATTCAATAACACGCGCAAAGTCCGTCACTATATCGCTCTTCGAATGTACGTCTTGCCAGTATCGTAATTATCGCTTAACTGCCCCACCTCTCCGTTCTGGCATTGTTTTATACTAAACTGAATAATACAACAAAGGACCGCGTTCACTGATTTAATCCGCACACCTGGCAAGCTTCAACGCAATGCAATAAAAACAAGGATTAGTTCGACACTAATGACGGCCATAAAACAAGTACGATAAAAATAGGATGTTTTATAAATTGCAAGTTTTAAACACGAAGTAAACTAAAGAACTCCGAATACAGGAAAGGTAATGTCGAAAAACGCAGTCTGCGTTTTACGACAGGCAGGATGCGCATTTTTTTGACGGCATGTAACAATATATAAGAAAATAAGTTTCTATAGATGTCTGTACGTATATTTTTTAGAGCCGTTTAGGTACTTTTTTATTGCACGAGTTCAGCAGACAGGCAGACCGCCACCTGATGGAAAGCAGTTATAATCGCCTATGGACATTTGCAACACCAAAGGTTCTAAATCTGGGGGAGAGCTTAAGGTATATTTTTTTGCTTTTTTATTTTTTTAACTGAATGCATAATATCTCAAGAATATTGTGTAAACATTTCAAATCGATTGTAGCAAAATTGACGAAGGTATGAGTATTTTTATGCGTTGTGCAGTGCTAACATAGATTTTGATTAATTTCCCATTTATAGATGTTATACTATCCACAAACAAGTTAATCTTATCTTACCTATACTAATATTATAAAGCTGAAGAGTTTGTTTATTTGTTTGAACGCGCTAACTTCAGGAACCACTGATCTGATTTAAAAAATATTTCAGTGTTAGATAGCACATTTATCGAGGACGGCTAAAGGCTATATATCATTGCGCTAAGACCAATAGGAGCGGAGCACCAATGAAGAATGTCAAAATCGGGGAGGCTGTTTTAACTTACTTTTTTTACTACTCCACGCGGACGAAGTCGCGGGCAGAAGCTGGTTTTTCATAAACCTTGGAACCCACTCAAAAGTCTAACTTGGTTTCAAGTTAATTTCGCAAATGTAACATCTAATCTTAATCGAGGCTTCGTCTAGTTTGAGGGCGAAAGTGCTTTGAAATATCGGACTTGCGGGTGATTTGGTTCCACTCAGGGTAATGGGGTGCATGAGATAATGGCCCCAGGGCTGTTCCTCACTATAATGTCTTCGATAGGCAATAAAATATTGGCTGAGATAACGTAAATTCCCAAGGAAGTAATCGCAATTCAACCCTAAGCATGTAGGAAACGTAATTATGTAGTATTCACTACTAAAATAGCATAGAACAAAATCTATGTATTAATATGAAGGTAGTATGAAATTTCGCACATTTATAGCTTATATAGAGAAGGAGTCCAGGATACAATTTTTTTTTAAATCATGCATGCAATGCATTAAATAAATAAAAAAACATACACAAACACACACTACCATGTATTTGACTCACACGCATGTATCGCTTCTTTGCTTCAATAACGTGACATATCCCAATACTCACTTATTTCACTCACTCACTATGTTTTGATAAATTTATCATATTATCACAACTTTCTCAGTGTATTTCAAAAAGCTTAGTAAATTGACACTAAATTTAATTGTAAAAAATATTAAAAAATGTATAATATGTTTGGGTAAAATCTTTTTTGAAACTTTAAAAGTGGCGTACTGTAAATTTGGGTTTTTCAAGATACCACGTTATTGAAGCAAAGAAACGATATACTCTTTTGTTTATTGTTAAAGTCAAATTAACAGTGTAGCCTTTGCGAAATCTGTGATTATAGAAGTATAGTCTTTGACAATAGAATCTTAAAAATATTTAAACTTTCCTTGTAATTCTTCCTAACTCAAACTGCTTGCTACCCGTCTCCAAAACCAACTACGGACAAAATGAATATCTGCGTCGTAGTAAAAATACCTAGAACAAATATTTTAGTGACATAGACATTTTTAATTCTTAGAAACAAATATTTAAGTCATCGGATGTTAGTAAACTTAATAAGATTCAAAAGGAATTTAATGTTTTATTTAGACTTAATCATTTAGTTGTGTTTAGATTTCCCGTCAGAAGTTTCACAATATTAGATATATTGAATAATTAATTATTTTAGTGTAGTGTAACTTACTATTTGTTTCTATTCTTTTTGTTGGATACTTTTACATACATAATAAATAAAACTTATAAATTAATTATTATGGTTGAATTTCGACCATTGGGCGAACACTAGTATATGTAAATTTTGGAATGGCAAGTATAATAGACGTAGAAATAAGACAAAAATATAGATATTTATACATTTATAAATAATAATAATAATCATTATAATAATGTTTAGAATTACTTAAATATGGGAGAGATAAAGATACATCCTACTATACACAGTGTTAACATTTGGATAAAAACAAAGAACAAAGATAGAAACTGATTGTTGCCAAGTGGGTAGAGACGCCTCCAAAGCTTGGTACTGATTTAAAATAACCGGTTTCAGTCAACTTTTTCTTTCGGAGTGTAAACCTTAAGTAGAGTGTTCTTTAAACCTAGTTGAAGTAGAAGAGATTGATGATGGTGAGATTGTTTTTAGTAATAAGGCCGCCCATTGAACTACCTTTTAGTATTTAAGTTTATTGTGTATTTTTTCTCTGTAATGTTGGTGTCTAATAAATAATTTTCTTTTTGATTATGATCAGGATCCAGCTGAATAGCCGCAGTTGGCTGTTTCAGCCATACCGGACTTTGGGGGCTTCCCGACTCCGTGGGAGCGGATGCGTTCAGCCAGGAAGCAGCGCGCTCAAGGAGGCACCTCCTGGGAAGTTCGACTTCGGCTTGACAGGGAATGACTCTAAGTGACTCTAACGGATTAAACTGTGAGAAGCTGAATGGACTAAGCCAACAAGCTGAAGGATAATAATGGAGCTGATCCTTGTTTATCTTTACTACCGCTTCGCAACGTGTTATAGCTGAAGGAGAATAATTCTTTATTGTATTGTATTGTATTAACCGGTTTATTCAGCAAGAAGAGGAAGTATCATTCTATCTCTTTCAACATGGTTTTGTGTATTAATAACCTGCAGTACTAGATTGCTGCGCTTTGAACGTGTGCGGCAAAAACAGTCCCCGGTTTATTCAATAAAACCTATTAAACGAACCATTGTTACCGAAAACCGGTTGATTGAGCTTAAACTGAGAACAAAACCGTAAAGTTTTTATGATTTTTTTTATGTTATGGCATGAGTTCAACAGATAGGTAGACGGCCCGCCTGGTTGAAAGTGGTTACCATCACCAAAAAAATTAAGTTACAAAAAAAAAACAATTTTGAAACATTCTTCATTAGTGCTCCGCTCCTATTGGTCTTAGGGTGATGATATATAGCCTTCCTCGATAAATGGGCTATCTGCCACTGCAATAATTTTTCAAATCAGACCAGTAGTTCCTGAGATTAGCGCGTTCAAGTAAACAAATATACTCTTCAGTATTAGTATAAGATGTGAAAACGTTTTTGAATAATTGTTTGTTCCCATTTTTACAGTTTTGCAAATAAACCATACTTACCATACCATACATACTTTGTCTCGGAAAATGCGTAATTTTATGTTAGTTCAGTAAGTTGATACAACTGAACCCACATGAAATGCTTTAAAATATAAATAAATTAACATCCCAGAAATTTTAAACTAATAAAAAATTTACTGCTTTGTTAGTATTTTGAACTCTCTTCAAAAATGTCAGCAATATATTATAGAACATTATTGTATACCAAACCACGGTTTGGTGGCTTGAAGATTTTAAATGGAAATTCAAATAAATCTCAGCGTAGTGTAATTTAACCTTAAAGCTGCGTTGACACGATGCAAGTACACTTTGACCGAGTGTACTTGTACGGAATTACTTCACACATACTAGGCTAGCGATTAAGCGATCGTGTAAACAATAGTGCCACCGCACCGCCTGCTGTTGTGTATATTTCTATGATATTATATACCTACTAGCTGACCGGCAAACTTAGTACCGCCTCAGACTCAATAACTAAAAAAACGTTGATTTCTGAACGATGGGACGAATATCAAACGTTTGACATTCAAATCCAAAAAAAGAAAAAGAATCACTGTTCAATTTGATTTCTGAAAGACTATTAAATTTAATTTATTTCCTTAGATCATATAAACGTCAATATTAATTTCTAAACGACAGGACGAACGTCAAACGTTTGACAGGTAGGAATAGTTTCTAAGGGAATGCGGAATTGTTGTTTTACTATATTCCAAGTATTGTTTTCATATTTACTCACCTTTTAAACCTCTGGATTTCCACAAATAATTCAAAATCAAAATTAGCCATATCCGTCCAGCCGTTCTCTAGTTTTAGTGAGACTAACGAACAGCAATTGATTTTTATCTTTATATATATAATTCTTCTGTACGTGTGTTGAAAGTGAACTCCTAAACGGCTGGACCGATTTGAATGAATTTTTATGCGTATATTCAAATGGTTTGAATTCACAATTGGACCCGGTAGGTAGAATTGCAATCGGTTTCTAATTTTTTTTCAGGCAGAACGTCGTCTGCTGGAACCGCTCGTATGTAGATGTGAACGTTGTTCGCCCTCTTATTCCGCCGCCCCTGATGCACGTTCAACGGCGAAAGCAAACGGCGTTGTGGTCGTGTACACACACGCTTAGACTCATCTGATTTTATTCGTATCAATCTACTATTTTCAGGTTTAAAAATAGCAGTTAACACCACCTTTATTCTATAATATCATTGGAATAGACTCGTAAACGTTGAACATAGTCAATTTAGCGGTATCGAGGTTGCATTAAGTATTTGAATGTTTATATTTGATATAAAAATGTTTGTGTATCTATACTATAATACATCTATAAATAGATCGAGTTTGTAGTATGCGTTTAAAAATGTAAAACAATCAGGGGTCTAATTCGGACCAAAAGATTCTGAAAATACTATTTTTTAAATTTTTTGTCTGTCTGTCAATGTAAATAAAAAGATATATCGAACCAAAAAAATCAAGCATAGTCTGGTCAGACGTCGTTTTCCATTGTCACTTTTAATATTATATATTCAATCATTGTATTATTACTGGTTTTTAAAAAATACGAACAATACAAACCACGACAGTTTTTTACCAAAGGTAAATCAATAGATAAAATATATAAACCCGGTACAAATACACTCAGATTGCCAGTTACTACAATACGAGTTATTTTATTGCAGGAGTTCAGCGTACAGGCAGACAGCCTACTTGATGGAAAGCGGTTACCATCGCCTATGGACATTTGCCACACCAAAGGTGCTACAAATGCACTGCTCTCTTAAGGGAGACTGGAACCTGGTCACTAATACCGAAACACAACTCAAGGTTGTTATGGTGGCATACTCTAGACCAGTGGAGCCATCCATTCGGGCAAATGCCCTACCACCTGGCTGTGGGTTGTTTTATCGCCTCTTACGACAGGCCGCCCGGCTACAGGAAATTGTATCCTTCCTCCTTGACTTGACTTTTGACTATCGTGGACTCCGTCCAAACGTACTCGAATCGTGTAAACGCAGCTTAAGGCTTTCACAGAGTAACGGAAATGAATGAAAGGGCAAGGAAAAAACATTCATTCAGTTGATATTTTCGGTAATAAAACTTTTTTCCTTTAAAAAGAACTTCCATACGCTCGTTATACCTTATTTTCTGAGGAAAACATTTCAAAAGAAATGGAAGTTTTAATTTCTTCGACTCCCTTTTGTAACCACAGTCTGTAAGAAATACCAGCTAATAATTTTATATTTATAGTATGATTAATGTAAAACTTTAGTTGTTTTGGTGTTCTTCCTTGCCATTGGAGTAAAATACCAAGAAAGAAACAAGAAAGACATTACATGAAGAAATAGCGACGGAATTACATTCCCTATATATTATTCAGAGAATTCTAAGAATTTCTACACCGCATTTTCAGCAAACAAGAATAGAATAGTATACGCTTTCTTATTCACCACATACACGTGAAATAAACAATTTACAGTACTCACATTAAACAGTGAAAGTGGGTGGCCTTATCACTTTCGAGCGTTCTCTTCCCGACAACCCGGTCTATGGATTTTATGAACGGGAGATTCGCAAGTATGACGGTGGAGTGATAATTAAATACATATACATAAAATTAATAAATAAAATAGAGAATAAACAATGACACATATTTATGTTATATACATAGACTAGGAAGTAAAATAAAATTTTAACCTATATGTATGACCTTCAAAAAGTGTTCTCCAGTGGAACTTATTTTGAATAAAAACTTTTGAATTTGAATATATATTCTAATACCAGCTGATGCCCACGAGGTTGCGTAATTAAAGTTTTTTTTTAAACTGTCCCATGGGAAGTCTTTTATTTTTCGGGATACGGGATTTCGGGCGTCCTATATGTTGACCAGGGATATTAGCTTCCACCATGCAAAATTTCATTTAAATCGGTCCAGTCGTTTCGGAGACTAGTCCGTACAGACAAACAGAGAAACAAAAAATCTAATTGGAAATAAGTTCTGTTTCACTTCATACATCCCCTAACTCGGTTTTTAGCATTTTTTGCCTTGTACTGAAATTCGACCTGCATACATACATACATACATAGCTTCACGCCAGGTCCCTTGCGGGGTAGGCACGAACAACAGAGCGCCATTTAGGCTTATTCTTACACACCTCACTTGCTTCTTTGACAGCATTAAATTCGCCCTCTACAGTTTTATTATATGTATATAGATATACATCATTAATATGTGTATTGCAACAGGAATAACTATACAATATTAACAAGGTGTGCACTCAGCATATTGCTTTGCTGGAATTATATCCGACGTAACGCTGATTTCAGTTCAAACCTTCCTTTTGGCGTAAGACCAAAACAACCCAATTTTGTTAAACAAATTCTACTTGTGTAATATTTAATTAGTGAATAAGTAAATTTAAATAAAACCCACAAATAAAATACTTTGTTACTTTAAAATGAAAATAAATACATAATTATATAATTACTTAAATCTAATAGCACATCGTTGCGTGTATATCCGTGAAACAAGTTGTATCGAATCATCTCGTCGTTGTCAGCCATTCACAGTCCACTGCTGGACGTAGGCCTCCCCAAGACGGCGCCACTCATACCTATCCGCTGCATCTCGAATCATCTATTCGAATACAATTCGATAGAGCGATTGTCGAGTATGACCACATTATCGCTGCGTTCCATTAGAAACTCGCAACGACCACGTTCACGGGCGCGATTTTTCCCGCTCCACTTGCTTACCGGCGTTACAATCGTAAACGCCAGTGGAGCGGTAATTCGATTCACTCCTTGATATCCATTGTACTCGTGAGTGTTGTGTGATCGAAAATGATGACGACAACAACGATCGCAGTCGCCGTGTGGAACGGTTAACGGTGCATTTTGGGCGTTGGGAGCTAGTAACGGAACACGCTGAAGATGTGCGTAAATTCTTCCTAGCAGCCCTAAAAACCACAATAAGTAAAAATATTTTTTTGAAAAAGTTGAAATCTTGTATTACTAGATGGAATCACATGTCAATGTTGTCTCCTCACTTTCGAATTTTGTCATTTTTTTTATTTATTTATGGCTCACCAGTACATGCATTATTATAACACACTAGGATATCACCGCAACTTCATCCACGCTTGATTTGGAAGTGCCGCAGGATTTCTGCGATACAAAGTAACTCAGCGTTTAAAAAAGAATGTAAGGTATAGTTTTAGTGAAAACTGTGTCGGAATAAGCTAATTTTCATTAAGCAAATTCCCGCGGAATTCCCAAGCAAAAATAATTGTTTGTAAAATTGATTTAAAACACATTTTATTAAATACAATTTGCTAACGATAGATAAAAAAATTACATCGAATTTGCGGAATTATAATATGTTAACGGAAGTAGGCTAAGAGAATTAAATTTATATTGTTACAACCTAGACGCCGACAAAGACAAATTCCACATACAGATCTGTAGAAGCACACTTTATTACCTGTCGCCATTTGAACTAATTGTAATCTTCATATGATCCTCTTCTTTTGTTCACTTATTTATTGACATACGTTTCTAATTATTTTGGAGAATAGCCTATTGTCCTATTGTACTCGCTCATTAGCATCATTAGCAAGGTGTGCGGATTCTTTTGCATTTGAGAAGTATAAAACGACGCCCCGATGGAGAAAGGGAGGCAGTTGAGCGACGATTACGATACGGGCGTGACGTGTGTACATTTGGGAATCTAATAGTGACGGACTTTACTCTTTTTACTGAATTATGACCTTCTGCGTTACGTTGGATTGATTATGTTCAGATATATTTTTACCTATGTTATACATATAGTTCTAATAAACTCTATAATATTTCTAACGCCATTTTAATTCGAGTCTCGCGGCTCGTAACATTACCTTAAGGGATATTAGGCTAAGGGAATTATATTTAGATTAATAAAAGTTACAAAAGAATTATCTGTGTGTATGTCCTCTGAAATTTCAATTCTACTGCGTGTGAACTGCACACACAGACACACACATATATTTTATTTTAATAAAACGAAATATCACAACAATAATAACGTTGAGAAGAACGGAAATCCTTTCATCTGACAGCTAACGTGACTCAAGGCACGAGATAAACCCGGAGTCGAATTAATGAGCAGACGTGCGACTGAACTGCGCGTGGTTCAGATTAGGAGATGCTGCAAATGGCGCGACGATTATTAATGTGCCTGTTATCTTTGACCTATAAATGAAATGAAATTTATTTACATAGAGACTGCTATCCGTGCAGGAACGGAGCAAGATTACAATTTCCTGCGGCCGGGCAACCTGTCGTAAGAGGCGACAAAACAACCCAAAGTCAGGTGGTAGGGCATTTGCTCGACCGGATAGCGACCACCCCTGGGCTAGAGTATGTCGCCATAACAACCTCGGGTTGTGTTCCGGAATTAATGGCCAGGTTCCAGTTTCCCTTGAGAGATCAGCAACACACTTGTAGCACCTTTGGTGTTGCAAATCGTCCATAGGCGATGGTAACCGTTACCATCAAGTGGGCCGTCTGCCTGTCTGCTGAACTCATGCAATAAAAAGATAATTAAATAAATAACGTAAATAGTACAGAGAACATAAGATAATTAACAATACTGTTATGAGCTACACAGGACTCGAATTAAAATGCCGATGGAATTACTATAGAGTCTATTAGAACAGTACAAACACGTATAAAACAGGCACAAATATGACTGGACACAGTGGACACAGCGGAGTTCGCCTCCGTTTCGAAACTCTATTTCTGTCATTGTCTGGTATTATTAAAACTAAAAACAAATGAAAAGAAAAAAAACAACTATACAATAACTAGCTTCTGCCCGCGACGCCACGGGAATATTTTTATTTTTGGAGATCAAAACTATCCTATATTGACCAGGGATATACTCTAGCAATATACAAAATTTCATTTAAATCGGTCCAGTCGTTTCGGAGATTAGCCCGTACAAACAGAGAAATAAAAAAATTGTAAAAAATCTAAATTAGTTCTATTTTAGTTTTTACATCCCCTGACTCGGTTTTTAGCTTTATTTTTCACTGTACAGAAATTCGGCTTCTACAGTTTTAATATATGTATATTGCTTGGCTGCATTATTCAATTAGTAATAGTAAAAAAACTTTACAATTAAATTGAAATATGTTTAAATATATTCATCAAACTTCAAGCCGTATGAATAATGAAAGTTCAAGCAGAACGAATATTAAAAAAGTCCCAGAAGATTCATTAGCGCATTAACTTTTACGAGTTTTGAAGTAAAAATATACATACACACAAAAGCGAGAGAAATTTTAAAATGAAAATGAGAGCAACCTGACCTTTATTAATGGAGCAACTTTTAATTTTAAAATATTTCACAATAATTCTACAAACAACTAACCACCTAATAAATTTCTCTTTCATAATAATCTCATATAAGACATATTTAGATATGTCGAGATAGATCTTTGAAAATTGCACCCGTGACTGAAAAATTGAGAGGAAGAACACTAAGTTGGTATGGGCATATAATGAGGAGGGATGAAAGTCACGTGACAAAAAGAATGTTAATCTACCAGATGGATGGGTACAGACGTGAAGGCAGACCAAAAAAAGAAGCATGGACTGCGTGAAGGATGATATGCTGATTTGTAGTGTGGTACCGCCATGTAAACCTCCTTTCGACCTATTGATACTTTTCTTTAACATATTTAAATTCTTCTTAAATTGTGACGGCGCGTTCCCCTTTCGCACGTCACTTCAGTCACTCATTGTCATATCATAAAATAACTTAAATATACCGCGCCCGCACCATATAAATATATAACTCGCTCCGCACCGCAACTTTTATATATAATAAACATACTAAAAATAAATATACATAAAATTAAATACTATAAATATAAAAATACAATAAAGTGTGTGTGATAGTGGAGAAGAGGAGCCGCGTTTCATTCCCATTAACCAGGTAAGTGCGTGCTCGTTCCGATTCCCATTCCAAATTGTCCACACTTCTTTTCCCGCAAAGTTGACATAGTTCGCTTCCCGCTAAATCCAGCGCCGCCGCAACATAGTGTGACAGAAGATGTATGTCAGAATAGAGGAGTGTGGAAGGAAAAGGCATATTGTGCCGACCCCAATTAATTAGAGAATAACCTCTTTATATAAGTATGGCTAGGTTATATATGATTTTAGGCTAATTATGTCGCTAGATTTCATTATGGTTGTTGTATTTCGCTATGCTCTTCTCTCTTTTCTTTCGCCATATCTCAATTACTTGGCGTCAGCACAAAATGTCTTTTCCTTCCACACTCCTCTTCTCTGACATATACATCTTCTGTCACATAAAATCAACCTTCACACAATCCATCCATCTTTTTTTATCTATCTTGTAGCACTTATTTATATTTAATTAATGCTTGCACAGTCTCTTTTGTTACCCATTTTAGATTACGCTGACGCCTGCTATCTTGACTTAACCGTAGAACAGCTAAATAAACTTAAGAGACTTTCGAATTTTTGCATAAGGTTCATATTTGGCTTGCGAAAATGTGATCATGTTTCTGAATTTCGTGAAAAACTCAAATGGCTCCCTATTCGCCAGAATACTCACATTGTTATACTATTTTATAACATATTATTTATTCCTAGTAGTCCTCCTTACCTTAAGAAACGTTTTGAATTCCTTCGCCTTTCTACTTCTCACAATTTGCACACTCAGAAGTATCGTAAACTACACCTGCACACACTTCATTCTTTTATGATATTTCTCTTCCAATGCAGACTGTCAAATTTACAAAACAAACAAACCAGATGACTTGACAAATTTTAATTTATTTATCATATTTACGACATTTAAAGGTAATTAAATTACCGGTTATTATATATAATCACTATTAATACCGGTAAATATAATCAATGAAAATTTATCAAATTAACCGATTTGTTTACATAATTTCCAACAGGAATTATGCAAACAAATCGGATAATTTGACAAATTTTCATTTATTTACCTACCATATTTACCTAATTTACAGGTGAATGTAGTATGAATTATTATGTATAATCACCGAATTAATCACATTTACCGTAACATATACACTATTTAAAGTAAAGTAAATGATTAGCTATCATTAACGGCGTTATTTTTAACAATATAAATATAACGCATTTGGCCACAGTCGCTAAATCTAATGATATTCCATATAGAGCCAGGGGCATACAGACAAACAAAAAATCTAAAACTTTTATTTTAAAATCATTTTATATTTGTTCTACCTTCATCTTTTTTTTTATTTTATCGCACGAGTTCTGCGGACAGGTAGATGGCCCACTTGATGGAAAGCGGTTACCATCACCTATGGACCTGGGCAACACCAAAGGTGCTATAAATGCGCCGTTGCTCTCTTAAGGGAGACTGGAACCTGGTCACTAATGCCGGAACACAACTCAAGGTTGTTATGGCAACATACTTTAAATCAAGGGTAGTAGCCTTCCAGGCGGGTAAATGCCCTACCACCTGGCTGTGGGTTGTTTTGGCGCTTCAAAATGCAGTTAAGTGTGATAAGGGAACCTTATGGATCAAAATAAGATGTAATAACAAGAGTTGAAAACGGCATATTAAGTTGGTTTGGACATGTAGAGAGAATGGATAAAAGTAGATTTACAAAACAGGTGTATGACGGTATTGTGGATGATAGAGTTGTTGCCGGTTGTGTTTATAATAACCTTGATTTGTGTTCCGGCACACAAGTCAAGGTTGTTATGGCGCCATACTTTAGACCAGGGATGGTAACCTTCTTTATATCCACCTTGTAATCAAATAAGAAAATACATTTCAACCCTAAAACGCCTACTTTGAAAACACAATTAACTTTTTTTAAGTATCTCAAAACATAATGCCATAATAATTATTTTCAAAAACACTCCTCGACTTCTGGTTGAGACAACTTTTTTAATTAATAATTCTCGTTTAAATCTCGTCTCGGCTCGACAACGTTTCTAACATCAAAACTTCTCCCAATTGATGTAATATTATGCTCTTTTGTATAACTTTTACCCAAGCTTCTGAAGGAGATTGCTTAAATCAATCTTAATTTCCTTTAACTAGTTTAATTATATCATGAACCGTTTTGTAAACCGGAATCGAGCTGTACTTTTCAAAAATCATGTAACATTAATATTGTGTAGACAAATTTTTGTCTGTAAGTTCGTTTTTTATTTTAGTGTACAATAACATTGTTATTGATTTATTTATTTGATTAATAGTTTAATTGATTGCACAAAATATGTGTTCTGTACCAAAATTATTTTCTGTAAACACATACATACATATTATCGGACAGGGGGCGCCTGGTGGGACGTGTAAATGCGTGGAAGAGGTCGCTAGAGAACGACGGTTTGAAACTAAATGTGACGAATACTGAGTACTTGGCCTGCAACAGATCCCACATCCGTGCACATAGGCGAAGATACGGTCGAGCGCACGGACCAGTTTAAGTACTTGGGATCTGTCCTTAGTGCGTTCGGGATATCGACCTCGACGTCAAAGCCCGTATCACAGCAGCTTGGGCCAAGTGGCGTGAGGTGACAGGTGTCATTTGTGACCCCAGAATGCCGGTCAAATTAAAAGGACAGGTCTATAAATCCATCATTAGACCTGTCCTTTTGTATGGCATTGAAGCGTGGCCAGTACTTGAGCGACATAAGCAAGAGCTGCGTGTCACGGAGATGAATATGCTGCGATGGATGTGTGGAGTGACGCGGATAGACCGGGTCAGGAACTCCCGCATCCGAGGCAGTCTTCATGTCCGTAACATAGCAGACAAACTGCAAGAGTGTTTCTTACGCTGGTACGGCCACGTTTTACGCAGACCGGCTAATTGCGTGGGGAACAAATGTCTAGCCATGCCGCCTCCGCCAGGTCCCGGTCGAAGGGGAAGGCCCAAGAAATGCTGGCTTGACGTCGTGAAGGGTGACATGCGTGCCAATGTCCCATAAACGGGGAATGCTGAAGACCGCGCGAAGTAGAGTAGAAAAAGTAGGAAAGCGGACCCTGGGCGTTGGAGTGAACGCTCCGAATGCAACCGGGATTTAACGCTCGGATGATGATGATGACATACATACATAAATATTGTCAAGCCTTTTTCCCATGAGGTTAGGCAGAGATTACAGATCTTCATTTGCGACGATCTTGACAAAAAACTTTGGCTTCATCTACTTTCATTAACCTCTTCATACATGTACGTTTATTGGATAGCCTTTTTACCTGACCTCGTTTTAACACTTCTGTTATTTGATCATGGTGTGTACGTCGTGGTCTACCGTTACCAACTCCATTCACAATACTGTCAATACACAATACACTTGTTTTGTGATTCTATTTTCATCCATCCTCTCTACATGCCCAAACCACCTTAACATTCCTTTTTCAACTCTTGTTATTACATCTTCTTCCAATCCACAACGTTCCCTTATTACACTATTCCATATCATATCATTCATGCTTACCTCACATATATTTCTCAAAGCTCTCATTTCAACTGCATTCATTCTACTTTCATGCTTCTGCTGCCACACCCAACTTTCACTGCCGTACATTTGAGTACAGTATTAAAGTTTTCTGTAAATAAACCATGTAAGTATACAATATGGGTCTCAAATGAGACAACTATTGCTGTAAGCGTTCTCAAACCATTGTCTATATTCCCACCCTCTGCGTATGTTGTGCAAATACGTTGTCTAAGTTCTTTGACTATGTATCATAGCGTGCCAAACAATTCCTAAAAGCATTCATTGCTGGCGAAATAGCTGCAAAGTAACATGCAACTTGATGTTCGGGTTGAAAATTCGATTAAAAAGATAGAATACAAACAAAATAAGATTTTTTATTTTTCTAAAACAAAATGAGATTATGTTATTCAGGTGTAGAAGACTTAGGAGAAAATTAATGATCAAATAATATACAACACGAACTTATATAATATACAAATGTGTATACACATAAGCAGGCCATTTTGTCGCTTCTTATTTGAGGGCATGCTAATTTCTCGAATGTTGTAAGTCCATAATTCCCTTAGCTCACTTATCTCTTCAAGAGCTAAGTGAGCTTTAATTTTATCTTTTATTTTAATTTATATGAAATCAATAAAATTAATGAATAACTCTCACTGATTTCTCACAAACAAAGAAAGTCTTGATAATTCTGTTCATTTGATACTCGCCCTGCGGACTTCCCTTGTCACTCACTCTCTTGCTTGGTGCCGTGGAAGTGATGTTATTAAAGTAGTAGTAATTATTTCAATTATTATGTAGGTATATATAATGTGCAAACGAAGTGTAAAATAGAAGATATTGCGACTGAACTGTGGTTCGTTAAACTTTTTTCGCATGGACGTTAGTTAACTGTTGCCGAACATTTTACGTTGTCAAAAAGTTTAAATTAAATTTGCCGGTACAGTGATCGTTAAAGTGGAGTAACAAGAGCTTTATAACATTTTATTTCAGAAATTAAATTAGCCTCAACTTTTGCTAGCTTAGCAGTTTCTCCCTACCTAGAATGGCGAGACAGTATTAAGATCATGTTGTTACTGTTGGTAGGCATTTATTAATGTATAAATAGAATGCCGTTAGAATTACTATAATATTTATTAGAACTATACAAACACGTTTAACACAGGTACAAATATAACCGAACATAACGAGTCCAAACGTATTGCAGAAGGTCGTAATTGAATAAAATGCGCTAAATCCGTCTTATTAGATTCCCGATTGTAGTACACAGGTTTTGCTTTGCTCGTGGTTATCGTTCGACTACTTCTCCCTCAATTAGGACAATGCTTTATACTGCACAGATGCAATATGTCAGCCCAGCCCCGTGGACCGAATTTCCTAGAATCAGCTTGTCCTTTAAATGCATAACACCTGGCTAATCACATCACAATACTGTTGTATGCCAATAAGTAAACAAAAGAAGACGAGCATAAAAGAATTTAAATGTTTAGTTCAAATTCCGACGGGTAATAAATGTTCAGGTGGGTTTTGTGTTTATCGGAATCTGTTTTGTAACAATGTTCTGTGACATTTTTAGGGCCCATGCAGGGAGTGGCGAGTCACCGTCTGCCCATTTTTGCATGTTCCCCGAACATTACGGACAGACGCCATATCTCCATATTTCCAGACCCCTAATACCAGTAGCATTTCACCCAAATACCGCGGTACTTATTGTTCTCGTTTCTCACAATAGTCTTACACTAGCCGGGGTTTGTCTTTGGGTGCATTGTTCAATGATGTAGACAGGGATAATCACCGGTCAGTGTCACGCCACATTTAGATTAAATTTGTCGAGGGGCCTCTACGTGCTGGCGTTCCTATGGTCCCACGCAAACTCTCCAAACGTTCGGGGCATTTTTATGGCCTGTGGTCGCCACAGACATGCATTATAATTACAAGGACAATAGACATAAGAGCTAGACATGATACTGGGGACTTTGTTACCGCTTCTTCTTCTTAAAACAGCGATAACACGTTGCGAAGCGGCGAACATAGAACAGGAAGTAGATTCAAACTTTGACTTATATGACCTTCAGAAAGTGTTTTTCAGTGGAATTTATTGTTACAACTTAGGTTCCAAAAAAATTCCACTCCTAATCTCTAAACACACATTTTATTACCTGTCGGCATTATTCGGAACTAATTGTAATTATTTTATCATCATCTTTTTATTTTTACTTATTTATTGGCATAGGTTTCTAGTGAACCGCCTATTGTTCTATTGCACTCGTTCACGGCCACTTGCCGCTGAGTCATTAGCCAGGTGTTGCGGATCACGTCGACTACGATACGGGCACATTTGTATTTGCGGGGTATAAAACGACGGCCTGATGGAGAGAGGGAGCAATTGAGCGACGATCACGATTCGGGCGTGACGTGTGTACTATCGGGCATCTAATAGTGACTTTACGCGTTTTATTGAATTACGACTTTCGCATTACGTTTGGATTGGTTGTGTTTGGTTATATTTATACCTGTGTTATACATGTTTGTATAGTTCTACTAAACTCTATAATAATTCTAACGTCATTTTAATTCGAGTTTCGCAACTCACAACATTATTTTGAATAAACCTTCTGATTTTCGGAAAAACGGTTTTTGAGAACTGCTATGATACTGTTTTAAATTCCATCAAAATTGCTCCCATTTCTCTAAGACTGTTGTTCTCTATTACCTATTCCTAATTTCTAAACTATTTGAAAACTGGAGACTGAGTTAAAACATTTTTCTAAGAAATTTTCATTGCCATATGTAGTGGACGCTGGTTTTTTGAATCAATTAGTCACGCAAATGACTAACAATGATTCCACCTTCACACGTCCTGCAAAGAATAAAACTCATTTTGTTTATAAAAGTGTAAAAGGAAATACTCGTAATGTTTGTTTCAAGGGCGTGTGATTAATGAATATCTATAATATTCTAAACATGTAGTGTCTGTACATTGAAGCTATTCAAAATGAAATAACTGGAATATACTTTACAAAAGATGGAGTACATTGACTTAGATAACACGCAATAACTAGCGAGCTACGCTACATACCTCCTTCCTTTAACTGTCCACTAAACTTGTCACTAAATTCCCCACTTTACTCGTCACTGTCTTCTATTAAACTTTTCGTCCAACTTTTCCGTTTGAACTTGAACTGAGCTCAACTCTAAAGGCGCGCCTTATGCTACTTATATGCCCGGAAGAATTTTCTGGAACCCATAATTTCGTTATTCTTTTATTTACTATCTGTCCCATTCTAAACATCTATCAATCTCTGTCTTTTCCTTCCCGAGCCTTTTCTATTCGAGAACTTTCGTTTATACATCCATCGCTTTCTAACATCTATCTATGTAATAAATGTGTGATTTTTTATCTCGGGTATCCTGCGGGCATTATCCCAGCAGTTTGAAGTTTGAAGTTGTTCTGGTGCCAAAAAATTAGCTTACTCCGACACACGTTTACTAAAAGTACTGCTGTGGGTACTAAGTCAAGCGTGCACGAAATCGCGGGCATATCCTAGTGAACAAATTATTTATAAATACAATAAAATCTTTAGCATTTCAAATGTTCCTTTCATGATTTTTCAGTCTTTGTTAATTTTCCACTGAATGAAACCATTTACATCGATTCATATTAAAATCGTGGAAAATGTCCGTCCAAATCGACTTGCATTATAACAAAGGTATATAAGTTCAGGGTTCAATGAACGAACAGTTCTAGGTGGTTCTAAATAATGTGTAGTTAGTTCTTTGTTAGAGGTCGGTTGAGTTTCGTCAATTAAGATAGATAGATAGATAACACTTTATTATATTGTTTGTTACATAGCAACAAAGACCGCACACTTGTATATTGTATGTATTGTATATACTTGTACTTGTATGTTGTAAAAAAAAACGAATTCTGTTATTTACTTCGTGTTCAAACTTTAAAAACATCTATTGTTGTCGTACTTATTTTATGGCTGTCATTAGTGTCGAACGACTTAATCCTTGTTTTCATTACATTGCGTCAAAGCTTGCCAGATGTACGCGAACCTGTTGTCAGTATTATACAGTTTAGTTTAAAACAATGACCGAACAGAGGGGTGGGGCAGTCAAACGACGACCACGATACGATTAAGACGTGTTGTAGTACTTGCGATTAGCGACATAGTGACGGACTTTGCGCGTCTTGAATTGCACTGAATCGTGTAGTGTGAACTGGTTACATCCAGTTTTATTTGTACCTGATTTATACGTGTTTGTACAGTTCTAATAAACTCTATAGTAATTCTAAGGGGATTAATTTTAAATACTTTATTTTAATTTTTAATTTAAATTCGAGTCCTGTAGTCGTAACAGTATGTACACCAAAACATAGATTAACGGAAACAGAAATATACAAGAGATAGTACAACAGGCGGCCTAAGCGCTAGGAAGCGATCTCTTCCAGGCAACCCTTGGCGGGGATTTTTAATACTGACGGTGGTGTAGTTTATAAATAAAGATTAAGGATAAGTATATACAATACATACAAGTACAAAAAGAATATAAATATATATACATATGTATATACGTATACACACACGTATAGAATTTAAAAAAAAAAAAAAAACTTATTATTAGTAACAATCAAATATACCCTATGTCACGCAGGGATAATGTAGCTCTCTACTGGTGAAAGAATTTTCAAAATCGATTTTGTAGATCCAGAGATTATTCTCTACAACGTCACAAACTCATTTACGTACATACATGCATATTATCACGCCTTTTTCTCATGAAGCTAGGCAGAGACTATAGATCTCCACTTGCGACGATCTTGACAAAAAACTTTCGCTTCATCTACTTTCATTAACCTCTTCACACACACATTTATTTGATATGCTTTTTACCTGACCTCGTTTTAACTTTAAACTTCATCTCTTTATAATATATTAATATAGTATAGATGACAATACAAATTTACACACACACATACACACACACACACGCACACACGCGCACACGCGCGCACACATTCACACTCGCACACACACACACACACACACACACACACACACACACACACACACACACACACACACACACACACACATGTGTGTGTGTATAAAAATGTAAAATTCTCGTGTCGTGGTGTTCGTAACGGCTTGACCGATTCTCATGAAACTTTGTATGCATATTGGGTAGGTCTAAGAATCGGAAAACATCTATTTCTCATCCCCCTAAATGTTAAGGTTAGTCCACCCCCTTATAACTTTTTTTAATTTTTAGAATTATTTTTATTTTTTTATGATACAGGATTAATAAATACATACAACCCTAAATTTTCAACCCGCAACGATCAACCCCTATTTTTTATTTGTTAATTATAAACTTTAATGCTGTCGTTATATCGATTGAAGCTTTTCCGGACAGGACGAAGTCTGCCGGGACAGCTAGTATATGAATATATATTGCATTGTTAGGATTATTATACACAAGAGAGAAGTATTACTTCTGAACCTGACTTTTAAGACACTTAACATTTATCTTGTCTTATAGAAATAGGTAGCTTATATCAAAGACGCACAGCCTGGACGGTAAAAGAGTTATTGTTTAAAACAAGACGTATGTACCAGGAGTGTATATAATTATTTAGTTGAGGGGCGTAAATTGTGGGAGCTAGATACGAACACAAATTCGAAGAATTCCTTGAAATAAGGAGCACTAGTGGGTAGAAACAATTTACGTAAACCAATTATGAACCTTATACAAAAGTTTTCAAGGCGCTTAAGTTTATTTAGTTGTTCCTGAGCTATGTCTTATGGGGAGTATAGGGAGTTAATAGGGACTCCGCAAGATTGATTTTACTGGTAGTAAGAGTCAATGTAAGTTTATTTGTCAATTTTGTGGCATTGAATACATAGATACAATAAGCGCGTTCGTCTTGTAACTCACAACACTCAAAATGCTCCTTTAGCCGTACCACATAGCGACCGCGCTCATTATGGTCGCCGCGCACACGTCGCTAATAACGTCATGATTTGAGCAGCGCTCACAATGTCATGAGGTGGATTGAATACTCCGTTCCACTTGAGTTTACGACTGTAACGCCCACAAGCTCACAGGTCTTTGTGAGCGTCGCATGGTAGCCCATGAATATCAATGTTGATATTGTTACACGCCGACAAAAGTAAATGCACACCTGTAGTTTATTTAGACTTCTTTTGTTTGCTTTGTGTTTAAATTTTCTAATTAGATAAAAATCCTATTGTGTGTTGTAATCGTTAATGATAGTCATTAACCAGGTGTGATTCTTAGAAACTATTGCTATGCATTGTGTCGAGACATATTGTATAGTTTAGTATAAAACAATGTCCGAACGGAAGGGTCAGGCAGTCAAGCGACGATTACGATACGAGCAAGACGTGTATATTCGATAAGCTATATAGTGACAGAGTGCTATGAATGTCAAAGAAGTAAGTGAGGTGTGTAAGAATAAGCCTGTATGGCGCTCTGTTATTCGTGCCTACCCCGCAAGGGACCTGGCGTTAAGTTATGTATGTATGTATATAGTGACGGACTTTGCGCATGGTATCAAATCGCGCACTACGTTTGAACTGACTATAATAATTCCAACGGCATTTTAATTCAAGTCCCGCACTCGTAACAATATAAAAAAAATTTAAACGCAGACTACCTTTATATTTTCAATGTATTTCATATGCAAAAACAAAATTATTATGTCATTAAGAAACCATGTCTGTAACCTTTTCTGGTCTACCCCTACTATCAAGACATGATAGATGTAGCATGGACATTTGTTCCCCACATAAATAGCCGGTTTCCATTAACAATAAAACAAAGATTTGTCTTATATTTCTACTAAACGGGTAAAAGTTCTATCGATTTCGAACATGAAACAAACATTTCCTACACTTTGTCGGGGACTACAAACACAATAAACAGATATAACTTCAAAGGACGACTTTTCTGTATCTTTAATTTTTCTCGATGTCGCTTAAAAGTGAGACGAGCTCACATTTTGCGTCGCTGACTGTCTATATTTTTGGTAAGTAATAGAAAAAGTCAAAACATAAAAAAACATGATATTGAGTATGAAAGAAGGATAACACTGGCCCCCAAAAAAAGTGGCCTGTATTTTTGACTAAACCCAGATTCTAAAGTATTTCAGTGCGCTGGTAACCAACTCTGGGGTGGGACATAATTTTAAAATGAGTTGATAAGAGTAACATGACGTTTCGTACTGAACCAGTACAATGTACCGCTTCAAATGAGGCGAGGAGATGTGTATGGTTTGTACGGTGGCAGTGCATTTGAAGATGACGCCGGTGAGGCGGTGAGCGTCATTCCCTCATTTGTCCCGTACAAAACTTCTAGTTCGGGAATGTTAGTTAAGTATCGGATGTGATCGGTCTGGCTCACCTCATTTTCCTAGCAGTCGTACATGTCATGTTGTCCCTCTTTGTCATGTGAATATCCATAGAGGCGTTATTGTACTGTTATCATCATTTAATATTTAATTATTTTTTTTAATTTTTTTTTTATAGTATGAGTTTAGCGGACAGGCAGACGGCCCACTTCATAGAAAGCGGTAACCATCGCCTATGGACATTTGCAGCACTAAAGGTGGTACAAATGCGCTGCTGCTCTCTTAACAGAGACTGGAACCTAGTCACTAATGCCGCAACACCACTTAAGATTGTTACGGTGGCATATTCTAGACTAGGGGTGGTAGCCATCCTGACTCCTAAATACCCTACCACTTGGCCGTGGGTTGTTTTGTTGATGAACTTAAAAAAAATATTTAAGTTCATCAACAGAAAAATAAAATTTTGAATAAAAACTTTTAATAACTTTAAACTTTGAATAAAAACTTTTGAATTTGAAGGTCAAATTTGAAAAAAGTACACCGTGTACGATAATTTTTTTTTAAACTAATTCTTTAGTCAATTAGTTTAAATAAATATATAATAATTATTATATATTTAGATAAGATTTGATGAAGTAAAGACATAAATTGGTGAATTTATTTTACCACCAACTACTAAAATCCGCAAACGTCAGCGCGTAGTTTATGTAGCCTGTAATATTGGTAATTTACTTAGAATATGAAAGGAAATCGAACAAATAATATAATTTTACTCTTTAAAGGCATATATGTATTCAGGTCACGGAAACAACGTAGCGGCGTAGAACCAAGTACTTTTGGAGCGTGTTTCATACATCTGGATGGGGGCAATAACTGCTTGAATTATGCGGGATGTTGTTTTCCTAGAGCTCTAAGACCGCCGTGAATAGTCCAAAATTATAACATTATACAACATACTAATATTATAATTCTTATACAGTGCAGTATGTCAAACTTTGGAATATGCTGCCTCTTACTGTCACAGAGGCCAAATCCTTACCAATATTTAGAAATTTCCTCAGAAAACACTATTCTCTCACAAATACCTATATCTGACTAACACAATATACTCATGCTAATACATTTATTATAAATAACTTACGTATTTTGAAAAATGTTATTCTATAATCCGCTTTTCAGTTGCCGTGGTCACGGAAGACAAAGATGACATTTGTCAAACGTGTATTGTCAAAGTTTTTATTCAGCCTATCTATCGCCAACTTGTTTATTTTAATTATTTAGTTTTAATTTTGTTTATGGATATTATTTACTCTATGGGAGCCTAATCTAATTTACCACCGCTTCACAACATGTTGTGGCTTGAAGAGAAGAAGCGACGCAAGAAACTCAACTCAACTCATGCCTAGTTCTAAAAATGTTTTTTTAAATATAATATTAAAATGAGTGGAAGGAAAAAGAAAAGAAATTATCAGTCAAGTTGGTTTGTTTCGTTGCACAAAACAAACCAACCAACGTGCAACGGGCCGAAACGTCGGATAAACCTAAATAAAATAAATTACCGCGCTTCAAACCGTTAAAACGTAGTTTTATTATCTGTACAAGTCGCGAAAACTTAAGAAAATATTATATATATATATATATATATATATATATATAGAAACATTTAACAAATCATATAAAATTAAACTAAGAAATTCAAAAGTAGTTGTTAAAATGTAAACAAATAATATTGTGCGTTATAATTCCAAACGACAATCAATCCGATTCATGGCTTCCCCCCGACATATATATATAGTATTAGTAGTGATCTATTAATGCAATGACACATTGCAGCGGGTTGAATGAATATTCTTTAGGTTTTATAACTTGAGTATATACTATAAGTATTCGACTATTATACAACGGGGCAGCTCTAAAGCCGAATATCCATTAAATCCCAAGCAGCCGTGCACTCCCACTACGCTTCAAATCCAGACCCATTCAATACAACAACAGCGTTCACATACCGTATCGTTATTGAATGAGATTTTTCGAAAAACATCGCTCCATTGAACTAATCCATAATAAAATAAAATTTTAATACATGCCGTGTCTGTACATTAAAACTATTTAATAACAATTTTTAAGAAAGAAGAAAGAAAGAAATACGTATACAAAGGTTGTCTGGAAGAGATTACTTCTTAGCGATAAGACCGCCCATTTAGCACTTTGAAAATATTGTTAGGCTATAAGTTTTTCTCTGTTTTCTGTAATGGTGCACAATAAAGTGTCATCTTTCTGTCTCTTTCATATTTTATTTATGACAACAGTAATATAATAAAAACTAAATAAGTCCTAAAACTGGACCCAGTCTCAGTATATACTTATATACTGACCGATTAAGACCAGCGCTGTTCGTGCGCCTGGCACCAGCGCAAGTAAAGTCACGAAGGACAATACAACACACACAATAATACCTAACGTACAATGCAGTTAAATAATGATAAAAATAACGTATTGTTACGAATTACAGGATTCAAATTAAAATGCCGTTGGAATTACTTTAGAATTTATTAGAACTATACAAAAAGGCATAGTAACAAGTAACAACAGCCCATAACTGTCTCACTGCTGGGCTCGGGCCTCCAACACTAGGGGAATAGACGACGGGTCTGACACATCGGTTATCTCGATGTGCAGATTGCATCACGATGTTTTCCTTCACCGTTGTTAGCACGTGGTAATTGTAGCAATATGCACATTAGATCAGCAAACACCCTAAGTAGTGCATGCGTTCCGTCCAGGATCGAACCCGCGACCTTTGAGTTTAGGACGCGTGCGCTAGCCATTACGACTATTACGACTATATAATTTCTTAATTCGGTCGCCGCGCTCAAAGGCCGCGATAAAAGCTATGCAATAACTTAAAAAGGAAAGTATATAAAAAAAGTTTATGTGATTATTCTAAAAATTGTAAGTCATTGGATCATCAAATATTCGAAACAAATAGGCAAAGCCCCAAAGATACAATTTGAATATCCTAAAATATCGGTCGGCATCAAAGGCGAAAACATAAATATTTATCGTTATCAACCTTTTTACTTCTTTGAAAAAATATACTAGCCTTGCGCCGCGGTTGATCTCACATTGTATTGCAATAGATGTTCCAGAAACACTTCGTTCGCATTATCATGACGATAGCTTGTTTGATAGTTAATTGACACAGCATCAAAATAATGAGACCGCAGCACCTGTTCCGGCTGTTTTTCTGTTCCGAGGACAACCAAAACCAAATTAGATTTAGTTGTAAGATATAGAAAGATACTAGCTGTCCCGGAAGACGTCGTCCTGCCCGGAAAAGCTTCAATCGATATTTAACAAATAAAAAATAGGGGTTGAAAGTAGAGGGTTGAAAATTTAGGGTTGTACGTATGTTTTAATTCTGTATCATAAAAAAATTAAAAAAATATTTATCTAAAAATATAAAAAATGTAGGGATGGACTACCCTTAACATTTAGGGGGATGAAAAATACCAGACCTACCCTATATGCACACAAAAATTCATGAGAATCGATAAAACCGTTTCAAAGGAGTATGGATGATACTCCTCCACATGAGATATAATAATCATGCGTCTATTATTACTTCTGGTCGCCCAGTGGTCGAAATTCGACCATAATGAATTATAAGTTAGAACATTATTAAGGTTCTGTTGTCAAAGACTATACTTCTATAATCACAGATTTCGCCAAGGCTCGCAAGGCTGTTAATTTAACTTGAACAATAAACAAGAGTATATATGTGTGTATGTGTCAAATACATCGTAGTATGTGTAAGGTTTTTTTATAGATAAAATATTTTTTATTAGCATTCTGCCCTCCTCCTCAATATAAATTTTAAGTTGCGAAATTTCATACTCCTCCAGCCGCGCAATTTTCGTAAAAAGGGGTACAAAGTTTTTGCTTCACGTGTTAATATATAAATGTGTGTGAGCACTGAAATATAAAATAAATTAAAAAACAAATAAGCAAAGAGGATTTACACCTTAAACATAAAAGACATAATTATTTAATATACTTCGATCTTATGCATCTCTATGCATAGAGAGCTAGACTAAGTTTGAACGGTTCTTTCGGAGCCTTATTTACATTTATGGCTTGGCAGCTATGCCTTTAAAAACACCCTCATCGTAGGTCATTCCAAATCTATACGGTACGCAAGAGAAAAGTTCTTGAGAAGCGCTGCGTATACATGAACGAAGTGGCTCAAACAAGTAAGGATGAACACCCAGCCGTGCCAGCCTAGATTTTATGCAATGTGTTTGTCTGCTGATTTTATTTAAGTTTATGGCCTGGCAGCTGGGCCTTTAAGCCCAGATCTTAGTTTATAATATAGTTTCTGCATTTTCTTAAGCCTATGTGTAGCACAGCTGAACTGTAGGTAATCAGCTGGTGCCATTCAACGGAATTCTTGAGACAACTCAAAAGGCCACATTTGACTATACAGTTCACATTTCTCACAAAACAAATAATTACTATTCAAAAACTATCAATATCCTACAACTATTGTTCATTTTAGAGTAATTTAACACATTTTTCAGAAAATAAAACTGCACAGCACAACATCTACTTTCAGTTCCCCCCAAAAACTCGGTTCTTTAAGACTATAAAGAAGCGTTCTTACTCTAACTCCCTATTTTTTTATTTTTTTTTATTGCAGGAGTTCAGCAGACAGGCAGACGGCCCACTTGATGGATAGCGGTTACCATAGCCTATGGACATTTGTAACACCAAAGGTACTACTAATGCGCTGCTGCTCTCTTGAAGGAGACTGGAGCCTGGTCACTAATGCCGGAACACAACTAAGGGTTGTTATGGCGACGTACTTTAGACCAGGGGTGGAAGCCATCCAGTCGGGCAAATGCCCTACCAAGTGGCTGTGGGTTGTTTTGTCGCCTCTTACGACAGGCCGCCCGGCCGCAGGAATTTGTATTCTTTCTCCGTTCCTGCACGGATAAAAATCAATATGAACAAGAACATGAACAAGATCTATGAACAAGATCGTTAATATTTAGACAACATTTTTAAGGTACAGAGAACTAAAGTAGTTTTTGTAAACAATAATCGGCAGATAAACAGACACATTACATATCCCTAAATTAAGCAAGTGACACTTGTGTTATGGTTAATATACAACGGACTACTCTGGGGCCGATCGCAGACACCCAGACCATAGTAAATAATGGAATATTCATTTTCGAAATTAACCACGTCAGGAATGCAATCCGGAGCTACTGCGTTATAGTTAAGTAAGTCGGCAAAGGCTTAGCCCGCTCAAGCACAGATACCATCGAAATGACGGTATTCAATGGTAGTGAGATTGAAGCGTATATTTACATGGATCACTTTGGTTGATACATTCAAATTGAAAGATATAAATGAGTCTGCGTGTGAGAGTTTGTTGCGGAGCTTCTTTTCTTTTAACAGTTATTAAAATAGCTTTGGAAGTGGTTACTTTCAATAAGTTATTTGTAAGAGTGCATTTTGAGATCGTGGTGGTGGGTGAAAATGTGGTGGTAGCGTAATAGCTAGTGCACGCTTTCCATACTCAAAGGGCCCAGGTTAAAATCCTAGACAACACGCAGTTTTCTGACCGAATGTGCATTTTGTTACAATTACCACGTGCTAACAACGGTGAAGGAAAGCATCGTGATGCAACCTGTACATCGAGATAACCGATGTGTCAAAACCTGCCAAGTCGCTTTGAGCAAGCGTGGCGGGTATACTGTCCATTCATTCATTTTCGAAATGCCTAATCTCTTACCGAAAAAAGATTTTGCATGGAGTACTGTTCTCACCGTTGGGACGGCTCAGCCAAATACCATCTTGGAGTGCCAGAGTTAATTGAGAAAAAAGCCAAGAGATTGATTGGTAGCGACCAGCTGGTCAATACAAGGCTTCAAAGGCCTAGAGCATCGACGCCAGGTTGCTAGTCTATCGGTCTTTTATAGGATTTATTTCGGCGAGTGTGCGGTTGAACAATACTGTTACATGTCGTCAAAGAAATGCGCACAACTGCCTGTCGTAAAAACGCCTAAACGTCGTATTACCTTTCTTGCATTCGGACTCCTTTTGTTTACTTCGCGTTCGAAATTTGCAATTAAGAAAACATGCTATTGTTATCGTACTTGTTTTATGGCCGTCATTAGCGTCAAACTAACCTTTGTTGTTATTGCATTGCGTCGAAGCTTGCCAAGTGCGCGGATTAGCTCAGTGAACGCGGTCCTTTGATGTAATGTACAGTTTAGTATAAATAATGCCCGAACGGAGGGGTGGGGGCAGTCAAGCGACGATGCGAATAAGACGTACATTCGATGAGTCAAAAAATGTTATCAGACCTTTTTTGTACAGCGTTCAATTCTCTATAAAGATTGAAACAGCGATTTATCAGTCAACAAGTCGTTTGAACGGTACAAAAATCAGAAGCAAAAAAAAATTCCTGTGTTATTCTTATGGGAATTAAAAAAATGCGATGAGGACAATCTTAATATTAATATTAAGGGCTCATCTTTTCACAGACTTTTTACACCCAAAAGAAACTTTTGAGCCTGTTTGGAAAAAAAAATTAAAAAAATATTTTTGGATCACCCTAGTGCTCATCTTCGACCGCATCATCGTCCGGCATTGGACGTGATCGTGCCTTAACGCAAACCTATTTAATATTAAAAAAAAGTTTTCCAATGAGTTTTAGATATTCACATTCAGACATACAAAAAAAAACTATCATTTTTGTATAGTTATCTCTTAAAATATGACACGCAACATAGGACCTCGGGGGTTCCTTGAATTAGACCTCAAAGGTTCGGGGTAGATAAAACTGAATTTCTAACACGATATGAGGGTACCCAGCAAATTTGATTTTGCTCAACTGTCGGATTTTCAATTTAATTTGATTATTCTGGGCTTTGAACTTTGCGCGTGCTAGACAAAGGGCGGTTAATTGTACCTACAGACAGGTGCTGTCAAGCTTATGTCAAGCATATATTTATATTGAACAACTAGCTGTGCCTGCATCTTTGTCCGCGTATTTTATCCGTAAAACCCTATAAAAAAATAAGATAAGTTACTCTTGATAAGCTATCCGCCAATGAAAATCTCGTCAAAATCTCTCTAGTCGCTTCATAGATTAGCCGGAACATCCACACAGACAGCAGACAGGCAGACATTGTAAAAACTGGAATCTCCTGGTCCGAACAATCCCCCTGATTTATTTCACATTTATTTTTATATTATACTAACGTCTGCCCGCAACTTCATGGCGTCTATTTGGCTCAAAGATTAAGCATTACTATACCACTTGGAAACGCCGACAGCCTTCCGGGAACGTTCCCTGTAAGTTGTTTGGGATCAATAACTTATCTTTAAATATTTCCCCTTTTTTGGTTTTAGTTTTTACATAGTATAAGTAGTTTGTTGTTTATTTTTAGGTTTATAATTATTGTAGTTTTAAGCATATTAAAAAATATCAAAATAAATATATTTATTAACATTATAAATATAAAATGTTAATAAATATATTTATTATATTATAGTTGGTCTGATTTGAAAAATTCTTTCAGTGTTAAGTAGCCAATTTATCGAGGAAGGCTACAGGCTTATATATCACCACGCTTATACTAATAACAGCGGAGCACCAATGTAGAATGTTTCAAAATCGGGGTTAAAGTTAAAAACTTATTTTGTTTTAAACTATTCCATGCGGACGAAGTCGCGTACAGAAACTAGTTTACGTATATAGGAAATAATGTAAATAAATATATTTACTAACATTATAAATATGACAAGCATTGTAAATTAACATATATTACAATAGATAAACAAATCTCAGTGGAAGAGAGCAACTGTTCACTGCCATCCTCACGATCCTCAGTAGTGACAAAGCGAGAAGAATATCAGAATAGAACAGAGTGGAAGAAATAGAATATTGCGTAACCTCAAGACAGTTAGGAAAAGGTAACCGAAATTAATTATACAAATCAATCAAATAAATCACTTAATTGCGTTACTCCAGCCGCAAGAGCGAAAAACAGAATTAAACAGAACTCGCTTCACTTAAGTCTACTAATTAGATTTCGATGTTCAGCTGCCTCCGAACTTGCTTGTGACTGAGCACCACTTTTGTTTTGGCTTCGGATTATAAGGTATAACAATACTTTGTTGTGTTCCAATATATTTTTTTTATTTTTATTTATTGAAAATACTAGCTCACCCGTGCTCATTTCGATTGGGATGAGAAAAAAATTAAATAATATTCATTTTTAATCACAATAAAATTTACCCAATCTCACTCAGGAATAATGTAGCTCTCCGCTGGTGAAAGAATTTTCAACATCCGTTTTTAATAGATCCAGAGATTACCCCGTACAATGTCCCAAACTCACAAACTTTACCTTTTTATAATCTTTAATATTTTCATAAGTTTTCGCGACTCGTATACACAATAAAACTACTTTTATAATATAATCTTTCCTAGTTCAAAAAGCACATAGATAAAAATCGAATGCAATGTAACCTGTATTAAATAAACTGCCTGGGAGATATTTATGACTTATTAAATACATACAATATTAAGACCCTTTTCAGCCATTAAATTTATATCCATCGACCGACACTCAAAGGTGACAAGTTTGACAAGAACTCCAAACTACAATAGTTAAAATACCTATCAGCAATTCTGATGACACCAAAACACGGCTGAATTCATAGTGTACTGTTATTACGCTCGCCTTAGGGCTCCTTCACACATTAACTTACCGATAATTATTTCCGGATCGTATATATACTATAACCGTAACGAATCGTGAATATGTTCAATTACGAATACATATTTATGAATCGTTATGATAAAACGCCTTGCTGTCACCTATAATAAATAATAATAACAACCCATTAATATCTCATTGCTGAGCTCGGGCCTCCAATTAGTAGCAGAATGGACAGTATACTCGACACGCCTGTCCAAAGAGGATTGGTAGATTTGACAGAATCGATCGGATCGTTTTATTACGATACCTCTTTGTTTCGTGCGCATTGAAGAAGAAGCATATGAACGTAAACTCGTATTCTAGAAACAAGTTTTTAACGCACGTTACTTGATGGAAGGGGGCCTAGACGAGAATAAGTATAAAGGAAACGAAAATACTAACTGCTGTATATAGTTATACAATTTCGAAATTTAATGCAATCAAATCAGATTTAAAGAAGAGATAAACGCGAGAGAAAGATTTAAAATACATTATATATATGCTTTTAGCGATAAGGCCGCCTTTTGTTTTATCAAGTAACCATTGTCTTGTGCATTTTCTTGTAACTTTTGTATTAGTAAACAAAGTGTTGTCTATGTATATTATATTTAATATTTTGAGCACTATGCTGATACATATAGAGTTGGAAATATTTTGTAGGTTTTCGTTAATACTTTAAAATAAATGTTGTGTTTTATAACTTAAATATCTTTAAACGATTAATATATGAAATGTGACAACATTTGAAATCCCTCCCACCCCTTGTGACACAGTTTGTTTCACTTCCACTGCGCGCGAACTGCACACACACACTTTTTTTACAAATCACATGTCTCTCTCGATGTTCTTGGGAGTCTATATAGTCCTTATTAAATAATCAATAATTTTATATTGTCTTTGTTATTTACACGCTTATAATTAATTATTAAGTTGTAAATCCGTCTTGATAAAAAAATTTGATAAAAAGGTGTTTTATTTTATAAACCAAACTACCTTAAACTAATTTTTTTTTTAAACTATTATAAACATAAAAGATTTTTATCAGTATGTATATATTATGTTTTGGATTTATCATTAATAACTTGACTTTATTATATAATTCAGAGGCCTCAAAATTACATCCTGAAGCAAATTGCCAACTGTCCCTGGTTTATAAAAACCTCGGAGGTCCACGAACACCTGAACGTCAGAACAGTTACAGAAGAAATAAAGATTTGGTGTTCTAAATACAGGACAAGACTTTTTAACCATCCCAACCAGCTAGCGGTACAGCTCACAATCCCGGAGTCTTTAAGAAGACTCAAGAGGCGGCTAATCTAAGTCGTCGCCGCTGAATCGTGAAAAGGTCCTGATGGGGATCTTGCACCAAATGCAAAACAGCACACAACAAATCTGCTCATAGTCTAGCCGACTGATTGCAAGATGCAGCAAAAAAAAAACTTGACTTTATTTTTTTAGCAACTCTACGGACTCGAGTTCCGCACCCTTTTGCACAATTTAATTTCGAAGAAAGTTTTGTGTGTGACATTTATTCAGTGATATTTGTATTATAGTGCACCTTACGAATAACTTATTATATTAGTTCATTCTAATTTTAATGCTGAACTTATACTAATGTATGACTACATATATTTTACGTTTGCATGCTTTACGTCTTTCTGTTGCAATGTGCTTCTTATGTGTGTATGTCAGCGACGTGTTATTAATTTAATTAACCTTAAATATTTAAATACTATTATCTAATTAAATATAAATATAATTGTGCCGTCTCTATGCATTTTTAAAGAGTCGCGAATCGTTAATTAATTTATCACGAATCATTAATTAATCTTTTCTGTAGAATTTGGTTGAACGTATGATGTATATGATTACGCCTTTAGGTCCCCGTAAATAGGTCAATATAATTACGAGTGTTGTATTCCGCGAGGGGCAGCTCTCGTATCGTGTTTCGGTCCAATTATGGGGGGCGGGCCCTCCTCCACTCGCCTTTTGTTAGAAAAGGTCCTTCTGTGCGTTCAAGTCTTGAGGGTTTTCACGTTAGAAATACAATACGATACATACACCTTTATACTAATACATAGTATCAGTATTGTCGTCTTCTATAGGAGGATGCTTATGAAGCCAATAGTTTTTTTTTATTTGAAAGTACATTTCCAAGTTGAGAGAATTAAGCTTTCTTTATGTCTGTTACACCACGTACATGATAGGTACCCCATTGGAGAGGGTGATTGATGAGAGCCCATGGCTCCATCGCCGCGTGAGTTAGACTCGACCACTTGAGAGGTGAGTACAAAATAAGAAGATTGTTGTACTCTAGATGTAATATTTTGTTAAATAGCTTCAATGTACGGACACGGCATGTTTAGAATTTTGTTAATATTATAGATTGTGAATGACGTTTTATATTGACAGATAACGCATGTATATACCTATTCGTTAACGGTTTTATTTCTAACGCTGTGCAAGACGCATTTGGCCACAGTCAATAACTATAATATTGTTACATGCCGACAAAAAGTGGATGCACACCTGCCTGCCATAAACCTGGTTTATTGCTTTTCCTTTCATTTGGACTTCTTTTGTTTACTTCGTGTTTAAAATTGGCAATTAGACAATAACCTATTGTTATTGGAATTGTTTACCTGTCGCAGGTGTGCAGATTACGGTTTCTGGGAAACCTCAGTCCACGCGGTTCTTTGTTGTTGGTGGTGCCAGGGTAAAATTTCCAGGTCCTTCCCCACCTCCCCTATAGCACACCACGTGGCGGCGGTCGTACTTTTTATTGCCCTACCTCCTGGACTGGTGCGGCCTTCGATAATATAGCTCAAGAGCAGTGGACGGCAGGACAATCAGATCAATCGTTGCATCCGATTGATTATATGGGAAGGAAAATCATGCCACTAACCTTGACCTCCCGAAACTGCACTTCTCCCAAATCGGCAAGCCTGGAGACGTCTGGCAGCGGTCGTCGAGGTTCAAATTTGATTGCACACGCAGTAGAATATAATAAAGTCTTTTTTGTGGTGATACACACATTCACACAATGGCGGTTAAATATTAAATAGGTAGTTCATATGACTACGGCGCGGGTCGTTATACGCGCGCGGTCAGGTAGGCGACTTTCGACTTATTGCTGCGGTGGTGCGGATTTGTCCCTCCAGTCACATTACGTGACGACACAATGTCGTTGGCCAATGAGCCTCATTAGCAGGGCACAGATCGGAAGATGTTGGCGCGACTGACTTCATTCCGATCATATAATCAAGGAGATGAACCAATTGAAATAATTAGCCTAAACAGTTGTATTGTAAAGTCTAGTATAAAACGATGCCCAAACAGGGGGGGAGGCAGTCAAACGAGGATTACGATACGAGCAAGACGTGTGCATTCGATAAGCTATATAGTGACGGACTTTGCGCGTGTTGTTGACTCGTGCAGTTTGTACTAGTAGTGTCTAGTTATATTTGTACCTATGTTATACGTGTTTGTATAGTTCTAATAAATTCTATAGTAAAACCAAGGGCATTTTAATTCGAGTCCTGTAGCTCGTAACAATACTATCCCAGATGAATCCCGAGCATCAATGTTAATTTCTAGCTAAATACTATGTAAATAATAAGATCAATAATTACAATTTTCATTGCAGTCTCAAAGATTAAGTACTAAAATCGACTAGCTTTTTGAAATTATATTATAAATTCTTTTGCTACGTTTCTTTGAATATTATTCGAAGCAAGTCTTAGGTGCTAATAATAAGGTGGAGAGATACAATTTTTAATATCTTGCTACGTGTCTTTGACAAGTCGCTCGTTTCTGCGAAGATTGGATGTCTGAGGGGCCTGTTATAAAGTATAATTGGTTCTGTGTTTTTCCTATAAATATGCTTGTTAGTGACCTAGTAATACAGCGAATTACGTAAGATACCTTTGGATTTCTTATAGTATAGGATCCCGCTATACAACGACCTTCACCGAGATGCTAATTTGATGAAACCTATTTTATATATAATTAAAGGTGTCAATAAATATATTGCATATGGGTTGCCAATAAAATTTCAGTCCAGTATATGATTATTAATAATTTTAAAAAATACATATTTTTTTTACAATCGAAAGTATAACTCGGGACTACCTCGGGTAGCCAGGTGTAATCCTTTTCAATTTTCCAAGAGTTGTGACCGGAAAAGAATAAGTAACCTAGTATTTGCATGTTCTATAGGCTTCATACTTTCGATTGGTATAGAATTTGTTTAATAAACAAACCGGTGAAATGTTTTTTTTTTAATTATTAATTAATCATATACTGGACTGAATTGTTTTAGGCAATCCATATGCAATATCTTTATTGATACCTTTTTTAATAACAATTATATATAAAATAGGTTTCATCAAATTAGCACTCGGTGAAGGTCGTTATATAGCGGGATCTTAGCCTATTAGTAATTTGGCAAAAACCAAGCCAATATGAAACATTGGTCTCCTTTGGTAACAGGATCATCATAATCATCATTTGCCCGACTGGATGGCTACCACCCCTGGTCTAGAGTATGTCGCCATAACAACCTTGTGTTGTGTTCCGGCATTAGTGACCAGGTTCCAGGCTCCCTAAAGAGAGCAGCAGCGCATTCGTAGCACCTTTGGTGTTGCAAATGTCCATAGGCGATGGTAACCGCTGTCCATCAAGTGGGCCGTCTGCCTGTCTGCTGAACTCGTGCAATAAAAAAAAAAAAAATCAATAATATAATCATATAATCTGTATAGTCCTAAGGACAACAAACGGCTTGTAACCCAAACTACAAAAAGTTTGTATGCCTGTCAAGGCGAAACATGTAACTCAAGACTTAGCATAACATCTGCAAAATTGTCCATGTTTCAAACAAATAAATTACTTTGACTTTGACTTTGACTTTGTATAAAACTAGCAGCCCCGGCAGGCGTCCTCTAAAATAATAAAATTCTAGGATCCCAGCGCCACCTACCGGTTCTAATTGTGGACTTAAACCATCCGGGAACCCACTCAAACACACAAAAACAAAATCACCAAAATCGGTCCAGGTGGTTAGGAGGATTCTAGAACCCGATCTCAACGCCATCTACCGGTCCCAACGGAATAGAAAGTATCCTATGTCCGTCTCCTAGTTCTAAGCTACCTGCCCACCAATTTTCAGCCAAAACGGTACAGTAGTTCTTGAGTTATAAATAGTGAAACTAGCACGACTTTCTTTTATATTTATAATAGATAGATAATATCAGCTCATAAATGTCTCACTGCTGGGCCTTCCATTTTAGGGGGAACGGACAGTATTACCGCCACGCTTGTCCAAGGCGGTTTCGCAGGTTTGACATATCGGTTATCTCTATGTGCAGGTTGCATCACGATGTTTTCCTTCGCCGTTGTTAGCACATGGTAATTGTAACAACATGCACATTAGATCAGAAAACTGACTAAGTGGTCAGATCAGTGACCGGGACCGAACCCGCGCCCTTAAGTTCGGGACGCTTGCGCTAGCCATTACGCTACCACGACTTACTAAAATTCTCGGGCATATCCTAGTTAACAACAATATCAAATTAATCATTAATACCCATTGCTACATCTGCGTGAAACGGCCAATAGCTATTACATTGTCCCAGATGAAGAAGTAGCATAATAATAATAAAGTAAAACATGAGAAACAGAGCCTTGATTGCTTAGTGGTTAACGCACGCGTCCTAAACTCGGGTTTATGTCTTGACCGACAAATACAGGCAGTTAGGTAGTTTTCTGGCCTATAGATTTTTTTTTATTGCTGGAGTTCAGCAGAAAGGGAGATGGCCCACTTGATGGAAAGCGGTTACCATCGCCTATGGACATTTGCAACACTAAAGGTGCTACAAATGCGCTGCTGCTCTCTTAACAGAGACTGGAGACTCTCTTAACAGAGGTTGTTGTGGCGACATAACTTAGACCAGGGGTGGTAGCCATCCAGTCGGGCAAATACCCTACCACGTGGCTGTAGGTTGTTTTGTCGCCTCTTACGATAGGCCGCCCGGCCGCAGGAAATTGTATTCTTTCTCCGTTCCTGCACAGATAGATAGATAGATAACACTTTGTTGCTCACCAAATATACAAGCAAAGCAACTTAAGGAATAATATAGCCTAGTCTAACAATGTAGGTGGTGTAGATTATTAGGTAGTGTTGGCAATACCAACATACGATAATATTATTTTTAAACTTGCAACACTGTCGTTGCTTTTTACTTTTCTATTTCTGTTTATCTAATGCTTTGGTGTACAATAAAATGTTGTCTGTCTATGTGTCTACCTTAACCGCTGCAACTGCACAAAAATGGTCTTTTTTATAGCTTGAAACAGGGCAAACAATCAGACGGTCCACCTGATGAAAAGTGGTTAAGTGGTTGGTGGTGGTTTTAGGAGACTTTAAGTACATAATCGATTGTCAAATTTTTATCCCCATTTACAGATTATCAAAATAATGTATATAGTTAACAATAAAATGGCCACTTCACTCATTTTGGATGTCAATCGATTCTGTTTCAAATACTGATAACAGATAGAGAAAACTTCTATGGGACCAATCAAAATTGGACTACCTACTAAAATAGTCAAAAATGCAGTTTTCTCTCACTCCTTAGCGTGATATTAAGTCAATGCATGTAATGTCAAGTCATCCCGTTTGAATACATAATTATCCCGACGGAACTCTTGAATCCTATTTTTCCCCTATTTTTTTAAATTCCTGCGGCTTGCTGTAAGAGGCGACTAAACAACCTAGTATTTGCCCGTCTGGATGGCGACCACCCCTGGTCTAGCACATGCTGCCATAACAACCTTGAGTTGTGTTCCATTCCAGCATTACTGGCCAGGTTCCAGCATCCCTTAAGAGAGGATTAGCGCATTTGCAGCACCTTTGGTGTTGTAAATATCCATAGAAGATGGTAGCTATTTTTCATCAGGTGGGCCGTTAGCCAATCTACCATACTCCGCAATAAAACAAAAATTCTGATGAAAGATAAGGCCGTGACAACATATTAGACAAGCATACTGAAAAACAAACTTTCACATTTCTAAATCATCGTCACTCTCTCACAGTAATTTGCTTGTTACGGTGTCACTGAACAAAATTTTGCTTTTAGTTACTAATTAAACACTGTCTGATTTGACGAATAAATCGTTTGACTTAACTGTGACAAATTCTGCGTAAATGTTTAGTTATTTCAAAATATTATTAGCTTTCAAATAAAAATAACTAATTATTTTGAATTTTTTTAAACAGTTTTGAAACCTGCCCTCTATATACAAGAACAAACAATAGAAAATTTAATATCGATGTACCTACCTTCTGAGTTGATAATAAATTATTGCAATAATATACTCTCTTAGGAACGAATGAAAATTTGACATGTTATTATTAATCCTATATTAATATTTGTAATATACAGAACTATTAATAATATACTATAACTCACATTGTTAAAATACTCCAAGCTGGCCACCAATGACACCAATCGATAAAAAGTTCACACAAATAAATACAAGAAATAAAACATAACGACTTCTTTGTCTGTTCCGTTTAAAAATATATGCCAACAAACATTTGGACCAACAATTGTTCAAACAAAAGTGGAGAAAAAGACACAAGGAAATAAAACTACGCGCTATATCTTGTACATCGTAAACGTTCGTAGCGGCTGCGACGTAGACATCCGTAACGTTCGACGGCCGTTGTAGCACTGACACGTAGCGAGTGCTACGCTCGACCGCGTCGCGGTTTCTTGCATTATCGGGTCTTTTTATACACCAATTTTGTTATAAAGTCCCCTAAGCCAGAGATAATGCGGTACGTGCTTATTTTTAATAGAAATTATTTATAAAAATAAGAAAGGATTTTAAATATAAACAGTATAATTATGGTAAAAATCAATAATTAGAAAGGTAGCAGGAGTCTCGCTTGCACTTTTATCTGCGGCAACTTCAAATAACGGTATCTTAAATATACATACATACATACATAACTTTACGCCAGGTCCCTTGCGGGGTAGGCACGAACAACAGAGCGCCATACAGGCTTATTCTTACACACCTCACTTGCTTCTTTGACATTCATAGCTCTTGTCATTCACGCTCGTCTGTTCTTAAGGCTCCTGAAATCACCTTCTGCTAATACACGATCAATTTGATCATGGAAGGTGTGTCGTGGCCTTTCGCGACTTCTGCATCCAGCCACTTTTGCATTGTATATCTGTTTAGTCATTCTTTCATTATACATAATTTCCACATGCTCGAACCACCAGTGCATTCCTTTCCTTTTCCATCTTAAATATAAAATCTCATAATTCGTCGTGTATGTATTTTTTTATTATATGTTCATAAACTTTTATGTTTCTGAAATGATTTTGGTGGATTCAGTATAGATTCAAAATGGTTCCATGTAAATTTTATTATTATTGGATACAACACACGTTAACTTAAAAAATGTCACAAAAAGAAACTAAATTCAAGCGTAACTAAAAAGTACAAAATAAAGTCTAGTGTTTTTATAAGTTGTTTTATGTATTTACTTAGTTATAATGATTGATTATAAATAGATGATATACATACTCTGAAAGCTTTTGAGGTTAGTTGTTCAAGTGTTGGAGTAATTCACTACTACTCACGGGTTAAATTCTTAGTAGAGTAAATCTCGGAAAGGACCTTGCGGTTGTTTACTTTAGTTACCGGGATCGGCTCAAATCTGTCCTTCGTAAGTGTTCTTTTAAATGTGAATAATTTTATATTTTAATGTAAAATGTGTTACATTTATAATTTGCTTAAACATTTTTGTATGATTGTCTTACTTTATTGAGTATCCAACAGAAACGACGGCGTTTATTGAGGTAAAATATATCCTATGTTTTGACCCGGGTTAGGAGCTGGCTTCCTGTTGAGTATCGTTGAAATCCATCAAATGATTCTCTAACAGATAAACAGACAAAAAATCTAAAAGTCACATTTTCGAAACCTACTGGTCAGCATAAGCCCCTAACATTTTTCACATTTTAACCACATTCTACAAACTGGAACCCTTTATAGATTTATTATATTACTAGCTGTCCCAGCAGACGTCGCCCTGCCCGGAAAAGCTTCAAGCGATATGCCGACAGCAGCGCCACCTACCGAGTCCAATTGTGAACCAACTCTGAAACCATCTTTGGCTCATGCATAACAACTTTGCTAAAGATCATCACATGATCAAATGTATGTTCACGCTTCTATAAAGGACATACAGACAAACATTCGTTTTTATATATAAGAAGAAGCAAAAAGAAGATAGGTAGATTTAACAACCTTATAATTATTATTCATAATATATTTCCAATAACAACAATATTTTTGTCTGTCTATGTATGATTAGACTATGTCGACAATACAACCTTGAGGCATGTTCCGGCATTAGTGGCCAGGTTCCAGTCTCTCTTAAGAGTACAGCAGCGCATTTATAACGCCTTTGGTGTTGCAAATATCCAACGGCGATCGTAACTGCTTACCACCAAATGGGCCATCTGCCTATCTGCAGAAATCATACAATAAAATATAGTTATGTTGGTGGGGATGGGATGGGGCAAGACAAACAACACTTTACGAGTTTACAATTTGCAGTGATGATGATGATTTATTGTCGTAATTTTAATATTTGATATAATATTTTAAATAAAACGCAGAGCGTCTTTACGCGTCGTGCGTACGTCATCCATTTGTCGTCTATTCCCTTCTTTCATTCATCTCTGTCACACTATGGGCTCATTCGGAAACATCGTCTTACGTTCAACATACATCATTCTCACGTATTTTTAAAATCAATCAACTATTTTATAGATTACCTAAAACTATACTATTGCATACCTATACCATATAGAAAACCTACTTAGTTTAGGTAATATAAATAGGTTTTTTTTGTTCGCTACTACATCAAGTCAATTTTTGAATGTAGTAGTTATATGACTTGGGTAATTTACGTAGATAGTACATATGTATCGTTCGCGAACGAACGAATCAAACGACCCGGATCTCAAGACCCGCGCGAACGATAGGGTCACTTCGAAAAATATGAGTCGTTCACTAGATCGATTCGTTCAGATTCGTTTAAGAAAACCTACGAATCAGAAGGAGAGAACCATAGGAAAGTCATTCGGGTCATTTCGGGTTGCCGCGTCTCGGTTAGTCGTTCGTTGTCCCATGACGTATTTGAATTGTTTTGATTTAAAATAATATAATAATTGAAGACATGAGTGGATGGTGATAAGTCGCATAATTCCATTCCAAACCGAATATGCGACATATCACTTTCATCCACTCACGTCTTTAATTATTTAAAATAATTATCTTTTAACATTTCTAGGAACTTTTATTAATACAAATTTCAACTTTTTTGTGATTATTTTTCTATTACCCGCATAATATACACTGGCAGAAGCTATTAATATATTATTATATAAAACTATGGATAACCACATAAATATAAATATGACCCGCTTGGTTGTATGTACTTGAAAGGTACGCAACTAGCTCACGAACCAAGGAACCAAGCGGCTTGGTTCGTGAGCTTGAGCTAGTTTGCGTACTGAGACGACAATCGAGTGCCGAATCCTTTAGTGAAACAATCGTTCGATTGAACGGGTCGCACGATCCGGATCATTTTGTCAACAGGTCAGTATTGATCCGAATCTCTAAAATTGAACGAATGACACATATCTAATAGTAATTATCTCATTAAAATACGAGAAAAACATTTTTTACCAGAGACCATTGTGGAAATAACCGAAACAGCATTTCTATCTGATTGATAAAAAAAAATGAGTTAGGTTGAATGGAAGGCGGTTCTTGTCAGCGAAATAATATTGTCTTTCAATTACGTATAATACGGTGAACGTAGCAATTACTCCAAGAGGAATGAAGGTTCAAGACGATATTAATTGGTAGGTACAGTATTCCATTTATCAATTAGTATCTAGTCCTATAGTATTTTTGCAATATCTAGTATTTTATTATCTACTCCAGCGATTCTCAACCCACGTGTCGCGATACATTGGCGTGTCACAAGCACATGTCAAGTGTGTCAATGTCACATGACAAGTGTGTCAATGTCACATGACAAGTGTGTCAATATCACATGACAAGCGTGTCAATATCACATGACAAGTGTGTCAATGTCACATGACAAGTGTGTCAATATCACATGACAAGTGTGTCAATATCACATGTCAAGTGTGTCAATATCACATGTCTATCTACCATTTGAAGTATAATTTAACCTCCACCTAAAGCTGCTACAAACGAAAAATACTTAAAAGAGTTTCAAGCCCGACCCTGATGAAAACTAAATAGGAACCACTAGATTCGTGATAAATCAATTACACCAATCAGGAATCGAATCAGCTGCTTTAGACAAAAAAACTTAATGCAGTTTTACATAACACTCTGCTTAAGGTTTATAATGTATCAGCCCATAAATTTCTCACTGCTGGGCTCGGGCCTCGGGTTGGACAATATACCCACCACGCATGTCCAAGACCGCTTGGCAGGTTTGACACATAGGTTATCTCGATGTGTAGGTTGCATCACGATGTTTTCTTTCGCCGTTATTAGCACGGTTTAAGGTTTTTATTAAGGTTTATATACTCGAAGAAATAGTTGACTAAAATCCGTTATAACTGATTTTATTCAAATGCAAAAGTTTTTATTTAGTTATTTAGTCTACATTTAAATCTAATTCTTATTCTATATACATAACGTGACCATTTATATTTTTTGACAAAGCGGGACATCTGCGGCATTATATAATATTTTTTTTGTGTTTTATAAGTATTTTATTATATAAGTAAGATAGAATAACACAAAATAAATAATCAACGCACTAACCACAAAATAGTACACGGAGAAAAATGCAGGCTTAAATCTCACCAATTTTTATTATGCTGTTCACTAAACTTGAAACGCCCCACCCAGCGTAGAAAAAAATATTATGCTCATTTTGATAACTATTGTTTAAAGTTTGTTAAACAGAATCTGCTGAAATAAACGGTTTACAAAACAGAGACTATGTCGGCCTCGTTGTCCCAGCGGGACTATGTCGGCCTCGTTGTCCCAGCGGGACTATGTCGGCCTCGCCGGGGACGGCGGGACAGACTGCCTGAGAGCGGGACTGTCCCGCCCAAATCGGGACGTATGGTCACGTTATATATACACCGCTTCGCAACGTGTTATCGCTATTTTAAGAAGAAAAAACTAAAAAGATACGCTTTCATAGAAAATACAACTAAAAAATATAAAATAAATTTTAATAAATTTGAATTAAAAATAGTCTAAGAAAAAATGACTTTATTTAAAAAAAAGCGTGTAGCGCGTATATACAAAAATACATAAGTTATTATAATAAATGTATTAGCATGATTATATTGTGTTAATTAGACATAGTTATTTGTGGACAAATAGTGTTTTCTGAGCAAATTTCTAACAAAATATAAATAATAGTAAGTAGCCATCGGCAAACCTTCTGCGCGCGTATTATACAGATAATTCAATAAATCATGCTGCTTATGGTTACGTTTGTATTTTCTACATTGTTATGTTTCACTTATGTTAACGGTATTCAAAATAAAACATTCTTTTGAGCATTGAATAAGACGAAGATTTAACCCCATTCGAAATAAAATCCCTTTGATCGTAACAATCCTATTCATTCGAGAGCTTTTATAAAAATATTTTTGACCAACTAGATACACATAAGTACTAAACAGAACGCCTACACATGAGGCATGTCTAAACAAATATGGACATACATTGTTTATGTAGGATATCCAATTGACGTATTGACGTTGAGGTTTATTTTCAGAAATATCACAAATCTAAAATTCATGTGACTGTAATTCAATACAGGACCGGATTTAGACATTTGCCGCCTATAGGCTATTTAAATGTTGCCCCTACCAACCTCTTCAAATTGATACCCTAGTTCACAATCATATTTTTACGAGCAACAGGACTCGAATAAAAATGCCGTTGGAATTACTATAGAAGTATACAAACACGTATAACACAGGCACAAATATAAGTGAACGCAACCAGTAGAAACTGCACGATTCAGTAACACACGCAAAGTTCGTCACTATATAGCTAAACGAATGTACGTCTTGCTCGTATCGTAATCCTCGCTTGACAGCCCCACCTCTCCATTCGGGCATTGTTTTATAGTAAATGTAAAATACAACAATCGGCCGCGTGGACTGAATTTTTCCAAGAAAAAAATCTGCACACCTACTTAATTATTCCTTCGAACAGCCATAGACTAATACAATAACAATACGCTTTTTTTATTGCAGGAGTTCAGCAGACAGGCAGACGGCCCACTTGATGGATAGCGGTTACCATCGCCTATGGACATTTGTAACACCAAAGGTACTACTAATGCGCTGCTGCTCTCTTGAAGGAGACTGGAGCCTGGTCACTAATGCCGGAACACAACTAAGGGTTGTTATGGCGACATACTTTAGACCAGGGGTGGTAGCCATCCAGACGGGCAAATGCCCTACCACCTGGCTGTGGGTTGTTTTGTCAAATTCAAATTTTAAACACAAAGTAAACAAAATAAGTCCAAATCCGGGAAAGGTAATAAACCAGGTTGGTAACAGTATTAATTACATTTTTTTCAATGAAATTGTAACTAACGATTTGTGCACTATCGCCTTAACTATAAAGCCTTTTTTTGTTTGATAAAATATTTTTTAATTAAAAATGTATTCATTAAAATATACCTAACCTAACCAAATCATAATTTGCAGTAAATCTATTTTCATGAAATTAGTAAATTGTGAAGAAGAGGATCGATGGGTTTGTTTCTGTCTTAGCAAAAAGCGACTACTAAAGTTGTAGAAAAATTAATCTCAATGGTAAAACATATTATATGTTGCATTGTTTGTGTGAATTTAATAAAAACTATCTTTGTATTTCTAAGTAAGAAATCAAAAATATTGATTTCAAAGCTACTACCAAAATCTGCCGTCTATTGCTAAATCCGCCACTGATTCAATTTGTGTAATTAATTTTTCAGGTTGTCAGTATGGTTAAAATGCCGTTAGAATTATTATAGAGTTTATTAGAACTATACAAACACGTATAACACAGATACAAATATAACTGAACACAACCAGTACAAACGTAATGCACGCTTCAATAACACGCGCAAAGTCCGCCACTATATAGATTATCGAATATACACACGTCTTGCCTCGCTTGTAGCTATCGCTAGACTGCCTCACACCTTCGTTGGGGCATTTATTTATACTGTACAAATACAATATGTCTACTCGACCACGTGGACTGAATTTCCAAGAATCACACCTGGCTTAAGGACTACCATAAATATTACAATACACAATGGGCTGTTTCTAATCCCAAATTTTAAATACAAAGTAAACAAAAGTAGTCCAAATGCCGAAAAGATTACAAAATGTCTACAGGTATGTAGGTGTGGATTTGTCTTTTGTTGGTGTTCAGGTCGCAACTATATAATTCATAGTCATATATAAAATACCTTTAATATAAAATTTCACATACTTTAAAAAAATAGTAACAAATATAATGTTAAGATATGTTAGTAAGAAGGTCGCTATTAATAGAAAACGGGATATCCTTACTACCTTTGCGTCCCAAAGCGCATATTTGCTAAGATCGCCTCACAAACTCACACTCACAAAGAAAACCCTTTATGGGTGATTCGAGAATAAACCAATGGCTCCTACGTATAATGAGTCAACTGCAAAATTCTTATTTTAAAGGAGAGCCTTTTATAGATAATTTATCCATCTAAAACAGTTATACTTAACCGCGCGGTATGTGGCCTACAGATCTTTTGTAACTGACCCGTCGGACATGCTAATCGTTGTACAATTATATTAGTTTTCTTTGTATGGATAGAGGCTGAAACTGAAAATCAGCGCTGCGACAGCCCTTGTCGCAGCGTAATGCTGAGTTCCAGCCTCATTAGCGTGAATGTTATTTATACTTATGTGTTTTGTGTGTTTGGTTAACTACTTGTATATTTTTGATTTATATGTACAACTTCTTATTACGCGTATTATGTTTTCTGTGTGTACATACATTTACGACATTAAATCTTTTCTTTCTTTCTATTAGTAACGCGTCTACTGTTGCAAAAGTCAATAGATGACCGTTTCACTTTCCATTACGTAGGTCGCCTCTTTTATACTCTAGCAATAAAAAATATCTAAATAAATGTATATTGTGGCCCACTGCGCCTTATCTAATATATCTATGTGGCCCTTATAAGAAAAAGGTTGAGTATCGCTGATCTATAAAATTATAAAATTCTAAGCATGCCGTCTCTTTACATGAATGAAATGGAATATATGTAATATAAACGATTGAGTACAGGATACAATTTTTTTTAGATTTCTTGTCAGTTTGCCGTTATATCTGTTTGTTCAGGAGAGACTTAAAAACTACTAGGCCGATTTCGATGCGGTTTTCGTTGATCGAGAGTAAATTCGTAGGCTTAAGCTCTCCGCTACTTTTATCGCGCGGGTATTTTTCCAGGAGTGGTTTGACGTTGTTCAGATGCATAGAAATTAGTTTATTCTGATAGTTTCGATAGCTTACATTCTTTTTTAAAATAGTACGATACTTTGTGTGCCGGAAATCCTGAGGGAATTTTAAGTCAAACGTTAACGAACTCATATATACTATATGTATTAAGTTATTACTTTAGTGTGTTCAGCTGTGGTTCTTTTTTAAAACAAATGTGCAAACTGTCATTTTTACCATATTATAGTTTTAATTTTAGTGAATTATACTAAAATGTATGAAGATATTTACCCCATTTCAAATAACATGCGCTTTTGGATATTTTTGAGCGCCATATTCTGGTGTAACTTGGGTTTGTTCGCACTACGTAACCACAATCTTCCGACTTATACCGTGATACTGCAATTACCTTGGTATATGATGATTTTCAAAATTATTTGTGTTTTTTAATTTTTTGTGACGTAAGCTGATAAATTAATTCTTAATAATGAACACAACCATATCCTTTCCGGTCAACTTGGGTTTATAATCAAGTAATGAATAGATAATTTACTGTAATATGTTTTAGATTACGATCTGGACACATTCCACGGAAAAAAAATTGCACGTGATGAGATTAGCATCTATACCAAATTGTTCTTCATGTGGGATAGATGATGTCTTTCATGTATTACTAGAACGTGTCTAAACTAACAGCTTAAGAAATGCTATAAATTTTAATTGATACAGGCTGGTGCAACAGCATTTTGACTCTTATCAGACTGCCAGAAAAAAAAAATATCTTGCACACGTCAGCTAATTTAAATATATTGTTACGACCGGCAGAAACAAATTCACACCTGCATTCTATTACCTTTCGGTATTTGGACTTCTTTTGTTTATTTTATGTTTGAAATTTGTGTTTAAAAAAACAGCCCATTGTGTATTGTAATCTTTTACGGCCTATTGTTGTATTGATCACTGCGAAGTGTCTCGGATTTAAAATACTCGGATATAAAAGATTCTAAGAAATTCGAACCATGCGGCCGGGCAGACATGTTGCATTTATGCAGTATAAATCAATGTCCCAATTGAAAGATGGGGCAGCCGAGCGAAAACCACAAGCGAAGCAAAACGTTTGTACATTCGATAATCTATCTAGTGACGGACATTGCGCGTGTTATTGAATTGTGCATTACGTTTGCACTGGTTTTGTTCAGTTTTATTTTTACCTGTGTTATACGTGTTTGTATAATTCTAATAAACTATAATAATACCAACAGCATTTTAATTAGTCCTGCAACTGGTAACAATATGTTGAATGTTAATTATTAAGGCGACATAGGCAAGTTGTGGCTAAGCCTTTAGGAAGAATAAAAAATAATGACCAAATCCATTAAAATAATTTTTTTATCAGTTGACATATTATACGTAGGGGCCATCGAAAGTAGAGTGGTAGATAAAATAGGCTATACGTTTTGGTGATAAATTTCGCAATACGCTTAGGTTTTCACATAGGAACAACTTGTGTGTGTTTCTAACTTTTATCTGTGCTTTCTTGAACTAGTTTCGAGTTCTACTAACTGACTGTTGAAGATATATGAAGGTGAACGTGTCTTTTACCTTATTCTTTTATCTTTTTCCAGTCATTTAAAGTACGTATATTATTTTTGGTTGCCTGGAAGAGATCGTTTAAAGCCATAAGGCCGATGGCCAGCATAGATGAGATCGAGATAGATGAGATCTGTCGGATCTAGTGGTACTTCACACTACAAATAAATAGATAACACTTTATTGTACACCAATACAAACGTGAACTTAAAGACTAAAATTATATCTAGTTATGTACAAAGCGCGGTCTTATCGCTAAAAAGCGATCTCCTCCAGACAACCCCAAATCATCATCATTTGAGTACAGAGCAATGTAACGTGAATCGATACGCGTTGTGCAAACGTCATTTGTCAAATGAACGATACGCGACAGGAATCAACCTGTCGAATTTCTTGGACGCGTTAGACGCAGTACATACGTATTTGATTTAAAATAAATATTTTGTACTATTGATAGTTTTAATAAACCATAAACTACTATTTTTTCTACATCCACTTCCGCCTCCGCCTCCGTTAACCTCCGCATCCGCGGAGGTGAAGCCCGTCCCTTCCGCCTCCGCTAAGAAGGCCTCCGTTACAACCCTAAAATATACATAAAATTTAAGTAGTAACCTAAGCTTTTCTCAATTTAAACAATTTCAATATTAAATAGTTCAACTTAGATTAGTTAAATTAAACTCATTAAAATATTCGGGTCGGGTTTTAGTATTAAAATCGGCGTTGAGTCGGATATTATGCTGACACATCAATAAGCTGTTTGCAAACCTTGTTTGGGTCCGAAGTAACCTCGAAATTGAGAATCTCGTGGCTGAGCCTAACATAATAGGAGAAATAAAAGCTCGCCGCCTCCGCTGGCTCGCTCACGTAGAACGGATAGGAGAAGATCGAAGCGTGAGGAAAGCATATATGGGACGACCGGTAAGCCGGCGTCCAGTCGGCCGTCCCAAATATCGCTGGAAGGACAGAGTAGAGCCTGACCAGTCGGAGCTAGAAACCAATAATTGACAAGAAACCGCACAGGACCGAGAAAAGTGGCATGCTCTCGTATCGGAGGCCAAGGCCCACTTTCGGTCGCTCAGCTAACGGAGTAAGTAAGTAAACCGTTTGCGGCGAAATGCGGCGTAAAAATTCTCAAAATGTGTTTTTATTTTTAAGATACATGTTAGCAATGTAAGTCGTTATTTCTTCAAATATTTTTTTTCTTTCTATGCCACCCTTTCCATAATGCATCTATCTGTTTTTGTCTACATTTACTTTTCCACTTTAACTATACTACACTATGTGTGCTCCACACGGTACTACAACACCTTACCAAATTTCATCTACATGAGTGCAGTAGACCGTGAGCAGTGGACAGATGGCAACATGGCGCTTTGATATTGGTTTAGCTTCGAAAGCTTTGACCTTTTTAAAGATTAAAGCCAAGTAGCAATACTTTAGTTTCAGTGTCTCCGAACACGAAATGCCATTGGCGATGCAAAATTTAAGACAAACGCTTTGTTCGATGTTTTCGTCCATTATCACATTCGCAATACAAACTAGATATGACCTAACTAAAACAGTACTGTATTTAATCTAAATGTCCGATGCACCTCAAACTCCGCGGCAAAATCAAAAACAGTTGAGCCAATCTAACAATAAAACAAAATTGAAACCATAAACAAATTATCCGTTCCCGATACTATTTTGACAGAATTTACATACATAGCAAGCTCCTCTCATTCTTTTGGTTTGACGGTGCATGCAGACTTTGATATAAAACGCCAAATTGAATTGCAACAGATTAATATATTACTAACTAGCTATCCCGATAGACGTCGTCTTACCCAGAAAAGCTTCAATCGATATGCCGACAGCATTAAGGTGTATTATTAACAACAACAAAAATAGGGGTTGATCGTAGAGGAATAAAAATTTAGGGTTGTATGTATTTTTAAATGCTGTATCCTAATAAAAAAATATAATAATTAAAAAAAATTGGGGTGAACTACCCTTAACATTTAGGGGGATGAAAAATAGATGTTGTCCGATTCTCAGACCAACCCAATATACACACAAAATTTCATGAGAATCGGTCAGGCCGTTTCGGAGGAGTTTAACTACAAACAACGCGACACGACAATTTTATATATAAGATTTAATCTTGTAATTTCGTTTGGTTGTAATTTGTTTTGTGCAATAATAAATTTTTAATAAATGAAAAAGAGAGATATATGCTCTCCTATAATATATGTATAACACCAGGAGGACCATTTACCGAAATGGCTAGAAAACTCTAAAAAGTGTGTGTTTGTGTGCAGTTCACACACAGTAGTAGTGAAACTTTAGAGAATATACTCACAGGAAATACTTCAGAGAATATAATTCTCTTTCTTATATTAATATAAAACAAATATATTCCCTTTGGCCTATATCCATCAACATATTATAATTCAAAATATACTAGTTTTAATCTAAAAAATATTATTAACAGTCCTATGTCGGTCCAACTCGGACCTATGTTTAATCATCGCTATTATTGACTCTCTCTAATCTTTAATGCACAAAGTAAAACTAGTATGTCATTCTCTTTGCAGGCTTAGTACTAAAGATTCATCTGTTTATCTTTTTTAGTGTCGTTTTTTCGTTTCATCAAGTTTCAAATCACGATTCTAAAGATGTTTAAATTCGAAAAACTTCGTAAACAACATAAAGAAAACTAATGCCCAGTAGAATTTCATCATTGTACACAATTGCTTCCTTTCATTACGCTTGGGATATAGTTGAGAAAGTCTAGACTTCTAAATGGACTGCCCTGGCCGCTAGATGGATGAAATTTTTATTCGACGACGGACATTCTGATAAACGACCGGCTGAAACACTAGGAAAACTTTATCTCTTACTTTAAAGGGAACATTTTTCTTAGGGAACAAAAAATAACGGCTGGATTTTGTTAAGATTTACCATAATTTACGATGTGTGAACCAATAACACTATTGGTTTAATTTTATTATTTAACCAATCTTAAAATAAACCAAACCACTCTTAAAATTCTCTCAATATGATTTATTTTTTTAAATACTCGAAACGCTACATTAATGAAAATATTGAAATAAATAATATAACACCCCGACATACGCTACCCCAACTTACGCTACCACGATTTACGCTACTCCGACTAACGCTGACCCGACTTACCCTCCTCCAACTTACGCTACTCCGACTTACGCTGCCCCAACCTACCCTCCTCCAACTTACGCTACTCCGACTTACGCTGTCCCGACTTACGCTCCTCCAACTTACGCTACTCCGACTTTCGCTGCCCCGACTTACCCTCCTCCCACTTACGCTACTCCGACTTACGCTGTCCCGACTTACGCTCCTCCAACTTACGCTACTCTGACTTTCGGTACCCCGAATTACGCCACTCTTACTTACGTTACTCCACTTACGGTACCCCAACTTATGCTGCCCTAAGGAGTGTTTAGAGTTTCGCCATTTTCAAATCTTGTCATTCGTCTTTAGTATGAATGTCATATCTCAATAATTTACTCCTCCCCTGCACTTATAATGTACCCCTATGTAAAATTGGTGTTTTAGTTTATATATACAAAACAAAATGTTTCGTGTGACAGAAGTATCAAACAAAAGAAAATGAAATATTTAAATTAAAGGATAACATAAAAAAGGTTTAGGTCTAAATAGATTTGGTCACCCCGACATACGCGATTTGGACTTAAGCAGTTACCTAGGAGGTAACTGCTTAAGTCCCACCTATCGCGTAAGTTCGGGGTGTTATTTTACTTCTTTTTAAAACTTGATAATATAGTCATGCTTTTAAGTATGATTGAACATTTGATACTCCTGCTGCCTACTTACCCCGCCATTTGCTCGTATGCTGCCGAGAAAATTGGTATAAATTATCCGTGCAGAATCCGATAAAGAATGTAATCTCCTACGGCCGGGGGGCCTGTCATAAGAGGCATCCAAACAACCTAAAACCAGGTGGTAAGGTATTTACCCGTCTGGTGACCTTGAGTTGTGCTCCGGCATTAGTGGCCAGATTTGCGTTCCCGTTGAAAGAGCGGCAGCAGATTTGTAGCTATAGTGTTGCAATTTTATTTTTATTACTTGAGTTCAGCAGACAAGCAGACGGCCCACCTGATGGAAAGTGGTTACCATCGCCTATGGACATTTGCAACACCAAAGAGTCTAAATGCGCTGCTACTCTCTTAAGGGATGCTAGTAATGTCGGAACACAACTCAAGGTTGCTATGGCGGCATACTCTAGACCAGGGGTGATCACCCTATCACCTGGCTGTGGGTTGTTTTTTCGCCTCTCACGACAGGCCGCTCAGTCGCAGGAAATTGTATACTTTCTCCTTTCTGCACGGATAAACATGCATGATCCAAATGTCCATAGGCGACGGTAGTCTCTTTCCATTATGTGCGCCGTGGGGCTATCTATAGAACTAACAACAAAGAAAACGAGGGGTTTGTTAGTAAAACTCTACATATGGCTCAATACAGGAACAGCCTTTTTAAAATCAAATATTGAATTTCCAGTTGGAAACGAATTTTCACCGAATTGAATACGTGGAAAACCTTTCCTCTGTACCTTATGTATTTTGCACTGAGTCTTACTACAGAATACGAAAGTGCTCGGGGTTCATTCAACTCAAAGTTTACTACGAAAATATTCAGTAAGCTTTTAAGTTAAATTGTATTATGATGGTATGAGTTCAGCAGACAGGCAGACAACCCACCTGATGGAAAGACTTTCATAATAATGTATTTATTTATTTAACAAACGTCAAACGGTTTTTTTTCGCAATACATTAATAAATGATTCATTTCAAACAGCGCATAAGCGAAAAATTCAAATAAATCAAACAATTATGGTTAACAACAAAAGAAAAAAACAATTGGAAAAGTGAAATTATCTCGAGAAGGTTGTCTGGACGAAATCACTGTTAGTAAGACCGCCGATTGTACTAGTTAAATGATTGTTAACTTATGTATATTTGTATTATATAAGGAATTTAACTTGCCCTCACAGAAATTGTCGCAAAATTATTTTTAACACGCTTTTATTAGCTTCACCTGTATGTATGTATATATGTATGTATGTATATATGTATGTATGTATGTATATATGTATGAATGTATATATGTATGTATGTATATATGTATGTATGTATGTTTGTAACCGACCCCTTTGAGCTCGATTTTGTCCTACTTTGAACGATCAGATTTAATTCAAACTTTGCACACCTGTCAAAGGTCGATGACAATGCAAATATAATATAGTACCATGGAGCTGATCTGATGATGGAGTCGGAAGGTGGCCATAGGAACTCCTGTACTAAACAAGATAGACCCGTCGTGTTTGGGCTCGTTTTACTTGTCTTGGCTAGCACTCTGCTGCTACATGATATGCAGGATCTCAAAAACTTGTTTTTTTAGTTTTTTTTTATTATTTAAGTTATCACATTAAACCAAATTGAAACATTGAAAAAACACATTTTAATAAGTTCCAACATAACATGTCAAATCCCCAACAACCCGGAACGCAATCTAGCAAAGAAAAATGTGAAACATACCATGAGAGCAACACGTTGAAATTGTTGCTGTTATATCATTATCGTTGTCGATTGGTGATGTGTTTGAGATTAAACTGCAACGGTGGCGCCGTTAAAACTCTATATATACCTATTATTGTACAGACAGTTAACTAAGCCGATAAAGGATCCCTCAGACGGGCTATAATGTCCGATTTCACGCGTATTACTGCGCCCTATTCCGAATGCCAATGAATATGTGAGAGGTAATAAAATTGTGGGTCAGACGATCATATACTTACCTTAACCCTTTTGTAAAGGTGCCCTGAATTGTAAATATTTATTTAAATGGTTTTCCGTGATCACAGCTAACACCCAATTCTACTATTACTATCTCTTCAAAATCGTCGGACAATGCCGTCTCAAACGTAGTGCCGGAATTCGGTATTCATTTAAATATTTATAAGAAAATACTCACGAAGAGGAAGGCCCAAGAACAATTAGCCTGACGGTATGAAGGATGACATGCGTACCAATGGTCTCAAAACGTTGGATGCTGAAGACCGCGCGAAGTGCAGTAGAAAATGTAGGAAAGCGGACCTTGGGCATCGGAGTGAACGCTCCGAACGCAGCCGGGATTTAACGCTCGGATGATGATGATGATGGTGACTCACGAAATAAATTTGAAGTGAAATTTGTTTGGAATCGTCGTGATTTCAAACCCGATGAAACGAAAAAGCGAAAAAAATAAGAGATAAACACACAAATCTATAGGACTAAGCCTGCTGATGCAGAGGCTCCGGGTTCGATTCTTGGCATGGTAAATTTCTTTTATTTTCTACGCTCTATTCTTTTATTTCTAGGTATATGAGATTGGCCCCAGAGTGGTCCGTTGTATATCATTCATAACACAAGCGTAACTTACTTGGCTCGGGGGCATACAATGTTTGCATTCCTCTGCCGATTATTATTATTATATTGTTACGTGAGAGCGGGGGTACGCACTTAAGTTTGGAAGAAAACACCAGTTTTTAACTTAACGCATTTATTGACTTACACACGTAATACCTCTCCGCACGGTTACCCCTATACGCACAACTAACGATGCACTGTCCCGACGATAAGTTGTCTCTCTCACAATAACGTTACCGATATTGCGTAGACCACCTCCTGCTACTGCAGTATTCACCTCCGATATTACCGCGTATAGCTCGCATTTGGTTGTTCTCCCGAACTAAGACACACAACTCCTTCACTTAACTGTCCACTAAACTCGTCACTAAATTCACCACGTAACTCGTCACTATCTTTTATTAAATTTCTCTTCCAACTCTTCCGTATCGTACTTGTCGCTTCGCTGTCTTGAATTGAGCTCAATTCTAAAAGCTGCCCGGTAGGCGCGCCTTACGCTGCTTATATACCGGAAAGAATCTTCTGGAACCCATAATATTGATCTTCTTTTATTTACTATCTGTACCTTTCTAAACATCTATCTCCGTCTTTTCCTTCCCGAACTTTCTATTCTAGAACTTTCATTCATCGTCTATCCCTTTCTAAAATATATCCGACCTTGTCTTTTCCTTCCAGAATTTTCTAGCTTTTTCTAAAAGTTCTTAAACTAACTAGATGGGTCCACCAACACTCGCCACAATATCATTAATATTTTTCTCTATTTGAATGTGATCACAAGTCAGTCAGCTGGACTGTATTTTATTGAACAGCACTATGTTTAAATTGTGTTTGTATACCAGCAATGCCTTCGGTAAGTGGATTTAAACATGGCAATGTCTCGTATGTTTGTGACACACCCACTTAACATTTAACCCCTTTAGGTTATGTATACAAATTATTATTTTCTTTGTAGATATGGTAAGGTTATTTTAAAAGTAAAAAGTTACCACTCCAAAAAATACGGACAACATTATATTATTAGTCATTTCTGAGAGCCATTATGCAGCCGGCTTCCGCGGGCGTTTTCGATACAGGATCAAGGAGCTGGCATAATATTCCACCACCATTAGAAATTTCCAATATGAACTATAAACTTTACAAAATCGGAGCAATTAAGCAAAAGCTGGGTAGATTCCAATAAAATATATCTCGACAAAAGATATTAGCTGCTGGTCGACTCTCAACTTCAAATAAGAATGCCTACATATTATAGTGTTTTATAAATAGGTAAATTTTAACCAAAACAGTTGTTTAGTTGGAAGCTATTAGCTAAACCCGATATAAGTTTAAACCTAACATCTTTTTTTTTTTATAAAGTAGAAGCCTTACTGATAAAAATGCCGCTGGGCAGGAGTTTTTAAGTTATATAGAGGCTGAGATACAAATATTAGAAAATTGGTGAAAAATCGACTATTTTAAAATTCAAAATTCTTCACTGGCCGGACTTGCACATGTCGGGCTCAAATTTTCAGGATCGTCTCCTTTTTAGTGTTTTCGAGAAAAAAAACAGCATCCAAACTGCCGACCCAAATGCGCACACTTTCATCGGAAATTAAGGGATCTGCCCATATATATATATATATATATATATATATATATATATATATATATATATATATATATATATATATATATATATATACATTCATATATATATATATATATATATATATATATATATATATATATATATATGTATATATCGTCATGCGAAAATCGTTTCCAAGGAACGAAAAATACTGTTTTCATTGATCACAGATCAGTTAACTCCAAGAGTACTGTCAGTTTCTGTCAAACGAACATTTTATTTCAGTGGAACATGGCGTGAATGCAGAGGTCTAAAATTTAATTTTGTACACGGCAATGGCGCGAGAATGAAATACATTCTATCAATTTGATTACCAAACCTACAACATATTGGCTATAAGTAATAGCCCGTTTTATGGCAGCAATAGTCCGTTTACGTGCGGAACATAAATCCAGCCAGTTAACCCACTTGCACTGATCTTTACGTCCAAACATCCAGCCGTCTGTATCTATCTAAGTATATCACCTACTCGTTGTGTACCATTTTTAACGGATTAAGGTTGTGGTGAAATTTGTTTGTTTTCCATTTACAGCGAAAATTCGATTAACCGGACTGATTGTTAAGGCACGTTGATATTGAAAACCCAGGTATTTTAATAGAATTATAAGCTATTTATTTTTGATTATTAATTCCAAAAACATAACTTCTATATGTGCAGGAACGGAGAAAGAAAATCATTTCCTAGCATCGGGCAAATGCCAGGAAATTGTTTTCTTTCTCCATATTTTTGCTCCCTCAAGAATTGAAGATAGGCTATGAATAGATATAGGAACCGACCACAAGATAATCAATTCGTCAGCTGGGCTATGAAAAGGAGGTAAACGTTGTAATTTTCTGGTTTTTTTAAATTAAACATGAAGACCGTCCATTTATCCGTGCAGGGTCGGAGAAAGAATACGATTTCCTGCCGCCGGGCGGCCTCTCGGAAGAGGCGACAAAACAACCCACAGCCCGGTGGCAAGGTATTTGCGCGTTTGGATGGCTAGCACCCTTGGTCTAGAGTGTGCCTCCATAGCAACCTTGAGTTGTGTTCCAGCATTAGTGGCCAGCTTCCAGTCTCCCTTAAGAGGGCGGCAGCGCATTTGTAGCACCTTTGGTGTTGCAAATATCCATACGCGATGGTGAAGGCTTTCCATTAAGCGGGCTGTCTACCTATCTGATAAACTCACGCAATAAAAAAAAAGTGTAACTCTGGTAATATTTTAATCTTCAAATCGGTACACCAATGGGCACTGCGGAGTACCGCCGGACTGACTCTATACAAAGAAATGGACGGGAAATGGGAAAGATGCACACCACTCGATACAGTTATGTAAGTGTTATACTTACTTAACTGTATGGGTATATATGTGTCCCTACAGAAAAAGGAAGTAAATTTTGTCAATGAAAAAAAATTACACTCCAGACATGTACGACAATTTTTCGAAATCCTGCGAGTATCGTTCAAATCAGTTTGAACGGATTTGATGACGAGACGTCAGTGTTCAATGACCAGGGGATTATCGCCCTTCCACGTACGATATCGTATGTTTAGTTTATATAATAATGTTACGAGTTGCAGGACTCGAATTAAAATGCCATTGGAATCATTATAGAGTTTATTACAATAGTTGTAAGTAGTAGTTGTTTCTATAGTAGAAACACGTATAGCACAGGTACAAAATAAATATAACCGAACGCAATAAGTCCAAACGTGATTATTGTCATTCAAATACACGCGCTAAGTCTGTCACTAAACAGATTACCGAATGTACACAAGTCTTGCTTCACTTGTAATTATCGCTCGACTGCCTCATCTCTCCATTGGGGGGCCTTGCTTGCTGCAATATGTCTGCCCGGTCGCGTGGAACGAATTTCCTAGAATCAGTTTGTTCTTTAATCCAAGACACCTGGCAGTAATGATACTACAACAATAGGCCCTAAAAGATTACAATACACAATGCGCTGTTATTTAATCACAATTTTTAAACGCAAAGTAAACCAAAAACTTCCAAATTCCGAACGGTAATAAAATTTGTTTCTGCAGGTGTGAATTTGTATTTGTCGACATCTGGACGCTACAATAATATTTGAAGACGTGAGTGGATGAAGGTGATATGTCGCATATTCGGTTTTTTGTTTTTTTTTTGCGTAGATGAATGTTATAAGTCGATACCAAATGACTACAGACCTTAGACTATAGATATAAGGCATATTTAAACAATAAAAAGTTGCCAAAGGTGTTAAGTTCAGTTCAGTTTCAAATAAAAGTAAAACTTTTATCTCGATTTACTCAGAATTGGAATTATGCGACTTATCACCTTCATCCACTCATGTCTTCATTTTTTTCTTGCTTTCGACAATCGTATCTAGCGAGGCAAGAAACTCTCTCCATGTAAGTGGCCTTTAAATACTTCGCTGCGTTCCGAATCACGCACAATTATTTTTTTGTTAATTAAGTTATCGGATATAATATCATCGGCATATCGACCTCAATAGACCGTGAAATATAAGGTCACAAGTCTATTAGGGTTGTGGGTATGCCCATCGTGCCCGCCGCGTTGGATCCGCGCTCGTCGGCTTAACAAAGTAATTTGTATAATTAATTGGTATTGATTTGATGAGCATTATAGAATAGAATATAATATTTTTATTACAAGAAAATAACACACATGAGTTAAAAATCTGTTACGACATTAATGCCAACATCAGAAACAAGCACGTAAGCGCGCAGCTAATATTAATCTGTAGCAAGTAAAACAGTGCGCCGTTTTGTGACAGCGCGGGGCTCGCAACGTTCGCGCCGACTCTCTTTGCGCGTAAACAACATTTCAACGAAAACCGAACCAATTCGGGATATTTCGGCACCAGTCCGACACAAGCCTTCAGCGCGGACACATGACACTCATGCTCGTACACAGAAGTCAATTTTCGCGCTTGTTGCTTGCCTTCAGCTAAATCCTTCTGAACTATTTAGGCAACATGAGAGTGTGTGATTAAAAGTGTAAGACGAGAGTTATCTTTTATTAACCCTTACACCGCTCAACGGCCGCAACCAACAATCATACATCAGCACATCCCTCAAATCATTTAACTAGTACAATCGGCGGTGAATTTTTGGCGGGACCTAAAAGGAGATGTTGTGCTGTGCAGTTTTATTTTCTAAAAAAGTGTTGTAGTGTTTTCTATAGATACTTTATGAACAATACAACGCTCCGATCTACATTGTACATATATATTACGCACAAACCCAGTAGTAGCAGTATGTTCTGTATATAAAAGAACACAAACAGTATCTAAAGCCTGTGTCGCAACAAGATTTACTAACGGACCCAGGGGTAACCTGCGCTGAATACGTAATTTCAAGAAGGACGATTTCAGGAATTTACTGCACAATTATTTAATGTAAACAGGTATCAATACAAACATGATCATATATACTATAGAAAATATGCACATTATAAAACAAACTTTGCGACTTTGTTTTATACTGATACAATTTGGGCCACCTGCAAACAAAACACGTTTATAACCCGCCGGCGTCGTTTGAGCTAATAGCATTGAAGCACTTTTATGTCGGTCTTCTTTTGTTTACCTTGTGTTTCAAATTTATAATTATAAAAATATCCCATTGTGTATTGTAATCCTTTATGGTCTGGTATAGTCATTAGCCAGGTGTGATTCTTGGAAACTCAGTCCACGCGGTCGAGTAGGCAATTGTATTTGTACAGTATAAAGCAATGCCCCAACGGAGGAATGAGGCAGTCAAGCGATAATCGCAAGCGAGGCAAGACATGTGTACTACATTTGACAATCTATATAGTGACGAAGTTTGCGCTTGTTATTGAATCGTGCATAACGGCTGTGTTCAGTTTTATTCGTACCTATGTTATGCGTGTTTATATAATTCTAATAAATTCTAGATTAATTCCAACGGCATTTTAATTCGAGTCCTGCAACTCGTAACAATACTATGCAAAGAAAAGTTATGTGTAAACTTTAGCAATCTTTCTGGACTGCCTACCGCACAGGGCCTAAACAATACTAAACAATAATATAATACAATACCTGAGCGTTATTCAACTATGCAAGATCAGTACGTTGCGGACGCAAAAAAAAATCTCAAACAACGCGTCGCAACCACAAAAATGGAATATTTCGAGCCACTGACACAAACAAGTGCTAAAAATTATAACATTACTATATTGGAAGGACACGATCCTGCACACAACTTGACGTTTGTTTCAAATTTGAAACCATTCCGATACGCACACCCATTCATTACGATCAGTCACTCACGCATATACGCACTAGTACCCATCGGTATACATTGTCTAGGCACCCCACCTACCTAAACTGTTTAGAGCAGCGTGAGACTCATCCAATTAGAGGCCCAAATATCCACTAAAACTTCTTGCTGTACCTTCCACCACCCTTTGCAAGTCATGGGTAAGTAAATGGTTTTGTTAATACTTCGAATCTTGGCAGACGGCGGTCGACAAGCCTCGCTCATGGGTGCTTGGGAAGTTACCTACCTGTTTTCGAATCCAAATCGCTGAAATCGAAGCTTATACGTAATTATCAATCTACCATAACACTGACGATAACATAATTATAATCTAAAATAGTAATTAATGTTAAAGATCACATTGACCGAGATTAATTGCTCTAAAAACATTAACCTTGGTAAAAAGAGGTATTTTTATCCGTGCAGGAACGGAGAAAGAATACAATTTCCTGCGGCCCGGCGGCCTGCCGTAAGAGGCGACAAAACAACCCACAGCCAGGTGGTAGGGCATTTGCCCGACTGGATGGCTACCACCCCTGGTCTAGAGTATGTCGCCATAACAACCTTGAGTTGTGTTCCGGCATTAGTGACCAGGTTCCAGGCTCCCTAAAGAGAGCAGCAGCGCATTCGTAGCACCTTTGGTGTTGCAAATGTCCATAGGCGATGGTAACCGCTGTCCATCAAGTGGGCCGTCTGCCTGTCTGCTGATCTCCTGCAATAAAAAAAAAAAAGAGATTAACCTAATTTAAAAGGTGTCGTATAAACAAAAGTATTCACGCAACTAATTCTCGAAAATAATTTTGTTTGTTTGCACAAAAACAACTCATTACACTCGTAGCTTTATTTCAGCCGAAACACTCTGTAAGTAATCTTTTTGTTAAAAGTTTTTAGAATTTTAATTTCGGATTAAAAGGGCAAGTTTTGCGCATATTATTGTTTCTGTTTTTGAGTTTTTTGTTCAACTTTAGCTAAAGTCAGATTTAAGGTACGCTAATACATATACAATATTTATACATACCGAGAAAGAACCCACAGCTGCATATTGTAAAAATGAATTCTTTGAATTTACTTGTGTTTAAACATTAAAAATTTGAACGATTTATCAAGTGGATTATTGAGTAGAAAAAACAAAACAACAGTTCCAATATGTAATTCGTTTGATAAAAACTGATTTATTTTTTGTACCTAAACATGTTTTTATTCCCCTTCTGTTGATTCCTACAACAATACCAAAATTCCTTTCATCTCCTTGAACGACCGCTAAGTAACAACAAAAGCTTATCATGTATAGACCTCCAAACAGTTCGAAACTTGTAAGACATCTTGCTTCACACAAACTTTCCTTGTTTTCGGCTTAACAAGTATTAACCTACCTGTTTAATAGGAGATTAATTTATTACTTTGTAATATAACAAAGTAAACAAACACAGGGTAGCTCCGTCGAATAAAATATGAAGAACGAGCCTGAAGCTTTCAAAATTAAGCCAACTAAAAGAAGCTACAACCCGAAAGACTTTACTTGAGACTTCGCTGGGATTACGTAAGCGCGAGGTACTGACGCGTCGATGGCGAGGGCGTAAAGGCGGGGGTCCCCCTCCCGACAATTCCAGGTCTCAAGTTAACTCTTGCAGATAGTGATGGTCCCACACGAGGCAAAATTATATATATATATATATATATATATTCTAATAAAAGTGGGACTAATTGGACTAATAAAATGTTTTAACATCGATATTGAAACCAAAACATCGACGATACATCGTTGTTTAAGAACGATATTTTATGAACGATGTTTTATCTTACATAGTCATCTTGCGCTCTATCTGTGATCTACATAGATATCCATTATATCATTTTTTCAAAATATTTCTTATTGCCAATAATAACTTATAATGTAAAAGTTGATTATTATACTTAATTCTTTCATTTCTAATAAAAATGTCAATTTTTCTTAGATGTAGTATATTTATTTGAAATGGTGATAAGGATGTGTTAGTGTGTGCCCACGCTGTTGAATAGTAAGTACGGTAGTTAATGTTGGGTAAGGCAAAAGACATATAAATAGAATAAACATAGTATTGAGTAGGAATTAGAGCATTGAGAAGTAAGTGTGGTATTTCTTTGAAAGATGGACTGACAGTGGTGTAAAAGGATGATGTTAGTGAAAGCAAGAATTAAGAAAGGTTTGCTAAACTGGTTTGGGCGTTGCATCGATGTTAAAAAAAACGACGATTCATTTGCATCGCAGGAACAAACGTCAAAAGTTTATGTAAACAGTGATAAAAAAACATCGTTCATAAACATCGATATATCGTTCATAAACGTCGATATTTTTAACATCGATGTTTCACTTTTGAAAACATCGATATCCTAACATCGATGTTTTTTATGAGCGATGTTGCATCCCTAGTTCCAATCGCAACCAACTCGATTTTTTATTTATATAAACACGAGCGAGTATTTATTCCACAACAAAGATAATATTTTTAAATTAGGAAGCCGATCGCGTCGCAGCCGTAGTGCATTATGAGAATTTTGTATTGATAAACGAATTAGTAAGGATAAAGGCGCAATGATTTTCGGTGTTTTTGAAGTTTGCTTAATGGCAAACTGACAAACGGTCCACGTCGTGGTAGGTGACTACCGTCGTTCATGGACATCTGCAACACTAATGGAGCCGATGCATTGCCTACCTCATTGAGACTTTAAGTATCTGTTCACGCCCTTTTTGAAGAGCCCCACATTGTAGCGCAAACACAAACCACATACATACATACATACTACACAAGTTTACGAATACTGGTTTTTAATTAATGCGTCACTTATTTACATTTTTGTAGTGTTTATATTTTCCTTTGTCTGAGCAGTGTAGGAAATCGTGTATTATCATCAGAACGAAGACCTAAAGCCGCAGAAGGCCAACAAAAATGAACAATAGTTGTAGGATATTGATAGTTTTTGAATAGTAATTATGTGTTTTTGTGAGAAATGTGAACAGTATGATCGAATGTGGCCTTTCGAGTTGTCACAAGAACTCCGTTGGATGGCTTCAGTTCAGCTGAGCTATACACAGGCTTAAAAAAATGAAGAAACTATATTGGAATCTAACATCTGGCTTATAAGCCTAGCTGCCAAGCCGTAATCCAAAAAAAAGAAATAAAATACAGACATATTTCTGGTATCTTTTATTATCTAAAAATAATAACATAATATCTTTTCTAGTTCACAACTTAAGATTTACTATTTACAATAAATACATCGAGCAGTCTTACAAGACTTCTTCGAAAATATCCATATAGCCTGAGAGCTATAAGACATTTGTTTATAGGTAGTTGATGCGTTATGAGAATTTTTACAATACTTCTTTTAGGATATATGACTAAAGTGAAATAAATACATTTTAATACAAAATTTGTTAAAATTTTTACAAAAATGAACTTCAACTTGTTCTGATGAAATGAGATCATGAAACGAAATCATTGAGCATAGAAAACTTATAATAATCACAAAATAATAGGCCCGATTTTTTATAAAGAGAAATCGATTAAAAATTATACGACTTTGTGATTGTTTTATTTATTTTAAATTAATTACTTTTTGTGTCACATAAATACCTCACAAAATCGAGATGGAGCGCAAAAGTTTTGTCTCACATCGCCTTTCACCACCACAATAATTAATCGATTGAAATGTTTATGATTTCACACGTATAATATCATTTCTTTGCTTCAATAACGTGGTATCTTGAAAAACCCAAATTTAATGTACACCACTTTTAAAGTTTCAAAAAAAGATTTTACCCAAACATATTATATAATTTACTTATTTACTTTATTTTTAATATACATTTTTTAATATTTTTTACAATTAAATTTAGTGTCAATTTACTAAGCTTTTTGAAATACATGAGAAAGTTGTAATAATATGATAAATTTAGCAAAATATAGTGAGTGAGTGAAATAAGTGAGTGTTGGTATATGTCACGTTATTGAAGCAAAGAAGCGGTTTTTGTTTTCAATGCATATATCGAGGGCTTCATAGCAAATGGGCGTACAGACAAAAGTGCAGTTTTACACAGGGACAACATTATGAATAAAACAAAACTAGTTGATTTTATAAGGTTTGGAATGCCCCTCTTTTTAGGCACATTTGCATACTGGTAAGACTATAAATTGTAACATACATAGATAGCAAACAACAACAAAAAATGGCATTTTTGCATATACGCCCATTTGTTATGAAGCCCTCAATATGTATAATTATCTAGTATTGTTTACGAATAAATATGTATACAGGTTAATTCCTTAATCGAATTGAGTTAATGACATGCAACATCGCTTTGGTAGCAACACTAAAATTAAAAATACGACATTACAGAGTTAATAAAAAAAATCATGTTATTCTTTATTTGGAAATACGTTTTATAAGAATTTATAAAGCACGAGTAAAAAATTATGAATTTTATCAACTAAAGAAATTACTTGGCATTGCCTTTCAGTTTTATTGATTTCATTCAGTTACGTTCTATTGAAATTCTGAAGTGTCAAATCGGGCTTTTTATTACATAATAATTTTTTTGTCTGTATTTACTGAAGGTAAAATAGAGGATCTTTATAATAATATGCGAAATATTAAGCAAACATTTATAAGAACCAACTAAAAATGTCATTATTGTGATCAATACCAAAGATGGACATTTTATTTTCATCTTACTTCCTGCTTTGAGATTTAAACATATATTTTTAACTAGTGATGAGTAGTACATTTATGTCTCGTAGAAAACATTTGTACTGATACGTCTCCAAATTTCAAAATGTTTGTTACGCATTTTCACACCTCAAATGTAGCGAAGGACGGAACGAGGCTTACGCTACAACAGTACAGTAACGCCTCTCACACGACAAAGAGGGACAACATGACATGTCATGGTACGACTGTTAGTAGAATGAGGTGACCGAGGCCGATCATTTCCGATTCTTAACGGACATTTCCGAACTAGAAGTTTTGAATGTACTGGCTCGAACCGTACAAACTCCTCGCCTCACACAGTTCAGTACAAAATGTCATATTAATCTTACAAACTCATTTTTTAATCATGTCCTACCCAACACTATTTTGAACTTACCGTATATTTTTAATTGCAAAGACCAAAATGACACTGTCAATTAATGCGTTCCTTTAGTATTTAACACCCAACATGCTCCGACTGCCGTTCCGCATGGAGATCTCGGTCGTTATGGTCGTGTAGAAAACGTCACTAATGACGTCATCATTTTCGCTCACAACGACCGTTGTCAAAAGGTGGATCGAATAACCGTTCCACACTTGAGTTTACGATTATGACGCTGGCAAGCAAGTGAAACCGGAAAAATCAATCATACACGTGGTTGTTGTGATTCTCTAGTGGAACGTACCCATAAATTATGTGATTTAAAAAAGTGTATTTGTTTTGTGTATTGGTTTTAGTACAAAACAATGTATCTCCCGTTTTTTTATTCGATTTATAAGCAATATTATTTGTAAATTTTAGTAATATATTAGGTAACTTGTATTTTCAAATAATGCTTAAAATTAAATGTTTTAATTAATTTATGATTTTTATATTTAAATAATAAATCTCTTTCAAATTATCTATTACTCCTTACTTAAAATATATAACTAAACAATTTAAACGATATTTACAGGTATAAATAATATTATTAATGCGATTTCATAAAGGTTAATAATAAGAGGGGGAAAAATGCAATTTGGGTAATATTTAGACAGATTTACACTTGCATTAGTCAAGTAGTTGGTTCACTACTTAAATAATCAACAACAAACGCTTCAAATATTTCATATCACATGTGAACAAACTGAACTCTCTCTTTCACTTCTAAATCTTCTACTACTCTTTGTAATTAAAGTATGACACCGAGTGCCTAAATAGGTAGTATCAAGTATCAACGTAAAGTGGAACTTTATGCTATGTCTTACACCATCACCTGCCACCGATATATCTACGTGTAAATTTCACTAAGCGATTCTCAGAAATCAACCGATTTAGGCACTGTAAGTGTTCCCAACAAAAACTAGATTTGTTCTCTTCTTTTAGAAATAACGAATATATTGTCTTTAGTCCGAATTGATTTCCTCTGCGACCTGCTGCCACTTCGCCACCAGATTCGACACCGATTTGTGTTTCAAGCCAATCGACGTTGATATTTTCACCTGGAAATATTATTGTTATTACTAAGTTATATTAATAATAAAACTCCGTTTTAACGTTTCCACGGCCACTCAAAAGTGGCCATGATCACGGAAGAGAAAGATGGCAATTGTCAACGAGTTTTGCTTATTGAGCCAACTTACGGTACCAACTTGTTCATTTTAATTATTTAGTTTTAATTTTCTGTATGGATATTATTTACTAATCTAATTCACCACCGCTTAACAACATGTTATGGCTTGAAGAGAAGAAGCGGCGCAAGAAACTCTTCAGCAAACATGACTAGCTCTAATTTTTTTTATATAATATTAAAATGGGTGGAAGGAAAAAATAAAAGAAATTATCAGTCAAGTTGGTTTGTGGTCCGTTGCACGCAGAAAGATCTCAGTGTCCAGACACTGACAATCAACTGCCTGACCTTCAGAGGTCAGGCAGTTGATTTTGGCTGAGTTTGGGTCTTAATAGTTTTGATGAAAAGTGGCCGAAACGTCGGAATAACCAAAATCAAATAAATTACCGCGATTAAAACCGCCAAAACGCAGTTTTAATGTGTACTTATATACAAGCCGCGAAAACTTAAGAAAATATTATAAGTTACTAGCTGTCCCGACAGACGTCGTCCTGCCCGGTAAAAATAAAAATAAAAATTTAGGGGTGGACTACCCCTAACATTTAGGGGGATGAAAAATAGATGTTGGCCGATTCTCATAGATACCGGATAAGCACAAAAAATTTCATCAAAATCGGTCAAGCCGTTTCGGAGGAGTATGGCAACGAAAACTGTGACACGAGAATTTTATATATTAGATATTGTTATTACTCTAATTTCTGATATTATTTAATGTCATAACTATCTTGGATTGAGTTCCGGCATCAGTAGCCGGGTTCCAGTCCCCCTTCGAGGATAGCAGTATATTGGTACTGTTTTATAAAAGTGCAGATTGGTTTCCGAAATGTAAACAATCTAACTTTACTCGACAGAGGGACTAGCAGTGTTGCTTGATACGCATTTTTAACTCTGTACCGCTTACACGATTCGTACACTATCGCGCGTTACTAAATTGGTCTACTGCCCAGGTACAACAGGGAATTGTTAGTTATGTAAAACTATTTATTACTAATATTATTTAAATTATAATATGAATTCAAATTAACGCTAAATGAATTATGAAAGATTAGCTGCACTCGCGGTTTCATATAATAGAAAATCGTTATATTTTGGATAATTTGTTATCTAATATATAAAATTCTCGTGTCACAGTTTTCGTTGCCATACTCCATCGAAACGGCTAGACCGATTTTGATGAAATTTTTTGTGCTTATCCGGTATCTATGAGAATCGGCCAACATCTATTTTTCATCCCCCTAAATGTTAGGGGTAGTCCAACCCTAAATTTTTATTTTTATTTTTACCGGGCAGGACGACGTCTGCCGGGACAGCTAGTATTTTATAAAATCGTTATATTTTGGATATTAATTAACACTGTATATTTATAAAGTATAACCTAGTTCTTGCTGGCTAGCATTATGCTGAGGCTGGGTCCCATTTAGGACTTATTTTGTTTCTTTCTCTATTTATATTAACTTAGTTTTTTTTGTTCTAAATATTCTCTTTCTTTCTTTTCCTATGTATTCTTATGTGTAAGATATATTACTGTAAAGTTTCATCAAAATCCATTCAGTAGTTTTTGCGTAAGAGTATCAAACATACATTCTTAGAAAGTTTCGCGTTTACAATATGTATAGGAATAGGATTGCCGATAGACCGACCTTTGTCTTCTTCTTGACTCTATCCCTGTCCTTCTCCCTCTCCTTCTCTCTGTCCTTCTCCTTCGGCCTCTCCTTCGGCCTCTCGTTCGCGTCGCCCGCGGCGGGCGGCGGAGGCCGTTCGGGCGAATTGGAGGCCGTGTGCGGCGCGGACGTCTGCTTCTCTATTTCCGCCAAATCGCTGTAGAAGGAGGCCAATTCATCGCCAATCCCTTGTTTTGGATCCTGAAAGTTTATTTATTTATGGAGAAAACCAACAACGAACACACAAATCCATACATATAATAAAACTCTAGAGGTCGAATTTCTGTACGATGAAAGAAAATCTAAAAACCCGAGTCAGGAGGATGTGAGAAGTGAAACAGAACTAATTTATAGTAGAATTATTTTGTCCGTGCAGTTTGGGTCATAAATAATCGGAGCGGTGAAGCGAGTATTTCGCTTTCTCTTCCACTCACGGGCCTTATGGGCGGGCATAGTGATGCGCATTATTGTTGTCGATAAGCGTTATCGATGGTGTATTTAATTTTGTCATTTTGTGGGTTAGTGATAAAAATTAAAGAAAAAAAATAGATAAAACAACGTATTTATCAAAATAAGATTAATAATTATTTAAAACAAATTATTAATTAGGTATCTATGTATTGAAAAACTATATGTACAAAAGTTTAGAATGTAACAAGTTATATTAAAAATAAATACTTCTATCTCAAGTTTAAAATTATCAGCAAAATGAATACTTATTATTTTTATACGAACGATAATTTTTCTTTGATAAGAATGAATTTTTATCGATAATGGCGTTGCGCCCGCGCAAGATGCTCACCGCTTTAGCCGGGCTGAGGCCGAGCTATGATTTATGACCCAAACTGCACGGACAAAATAATTCTACTATAGATGTTTTTCAATTTTTTGTTTCTCTGTTTGTACGGGCTAATCTCAAAAAATTCCCTATTTAAACTGCAATCTAGTAACAATTCAACAAAGTATTAGTTCATTCAAAATAACAACTATTTTTTTTATTTTTAACTTCTTTCATGGTTTAAGAAAGAGGAAACTATGGATCTAGAATAATTTTCCTGATAATATGCAATAATTTAGAATAATCTGTTCTCTAATTTTTTCTTGTTTTTTTGTGCCTTTTTGTGAAATGTGTTATCTAAGTACTTACGTTAGTTGGCAACGGAGGTGCATCGTCGCAGCCGGGCGGCGGGGGGTCGTCCCAGACGGGGGGCGGCGGGGTGTGCGCCTGCGGCCACACCACAGGCGGTGGCGGGGGCGGGGGCGGCGACAGCGGCAGCGGCGGCGGAGGCGGAGTCGCCTGTCAAAACACAGGAGCAGCATTATGAAAACTTTCTTTAATTATCTATATAAAGAAGGAGTCATAAAAATGAAGAAGTATGTTTCACCGTCCTGTATAGGACTTAGGGCGCGTTCCCACTACGTCGTGACGACAGATAATCGTGTGGTTTTAAGTGTCGTGGCTTATATGTTTAAATGGAGGTGTTCACATATAGAACGACACGACTTACTGTCGTCTAAGACATCATCTGCAATCACGACAAATTGTCATGACAGTGGGAACGGCTAGCACGACAGTCGTAAAACGATAAAAGATCGTTACGACTAAATCGTGACGGCAAATCTATCGTAGCCACGTCGTCGCGCTCCAACAGGAACAGCTAGATACGATAGTCGTTAAACGATAAAACAATTTTGACGACAAACAATCGTTACAATGGAAACAGCTAGAGACGACAGTCGTTCAACGATAAATTAACCGTTACGACATAGTGGGAACCCACCCTTATTATAATATTATTAAAGTTATCATTATTACAACAGCAATTTCTTTATCTTATACTAATACATAAAGCTGAAAAGTTTGCTTTTTTTTTTAGCTTGAACATGCTAATCTCAGGAAAATTTGTTCCTGAGATTAGCATGTTCAAAAATTTTTCAAATGGTCTTATTTGAAAAATTCTTTCAATGTTAGATCAAGGAAGGCTATAGCCTTCCTACATTAGGCTATATATAATCACGCTAAGACCAATAGGAGCGGAGCACCAATGATGAAGGTTCCAAAATCAGTTTTTTTTTAACTTAGGTACTTTTTTATTTTGGCTATTCTACGAGGACGAAGTCGCGGGGAGAAGCTAGTCTCTTTATAACGCTTTGAAGGAAAAACCACATGTAATTTACATAGAATTTTTATTCAAGCTATGAACACTTATGGCCTTACTTATAATCGTTTGTTAAATGTTAAGAAACTGCTTAGCAACTGGTTAACGAAAATCTTACCCATAAACTCCTCGTAAAGGATAAGAGGTGGTAGTAAAATAACTCATAAATAACTGTCAAAAATAATCAACATCGAGAGGTAGTTTCAGTGATTGTTAAGAGGTAGGATGGCAAGTTTCATTTGAAACAGCCATTGATTAGAAGCTTAAGAGTCTCTTATTTAAGAGATGGCTAATGCTTCCTTAACGAGAATATTATAAGTAAGAAAGGATTAGCCATCTCTGAAATAAGAGACTTTTAGGCCCCTAATCAAAGGCTGTTTCAAATAAAACTCGCCATCTTGCCTCTTAACAGCCACTTAAACTACCTCTCGATGTTGGTTACTTTTGACAGTTATTTACGAGTTACTTTACCAGCACCTCTTATCATTAAGAAGAGCTTATGGGTAAGATTTTCGTTAATCAGTTGCTGAGCAGTTTCTTAAAATTTAACAAACAATTATAAGGAAGGTTATTAGTTGCACGTTTAGAATTTTATTTTAAAAAACCAGAGAGGTGTCAAGGGACACCCGGATGGACCGAAGTTCCATTCGATTAATTAGTGAAGCAATTGTAATAAATAAAAAAAATTATAATAATATAATAGAAAGACGAAACGAATATAACTGGTTTGGTTTGTATGAGAGATAGAGAGACAGAGAGAGAAACACTCGCACGCCGCACGGCTTACAACTGAAAAAGTACAAAAAGTACTTACAAAAGTACTTAAAGTACTTACAAAAAGTGTCGTTACAACTTTTGGTCTTAATTTTTTCCGTCTAGCCCCCTTTCGCAACACGCGATAAGGAACTTCATTCCAATATAAATAGATGAGAGAGTATGAAAGTATGGATGGCCACACTTACGTCTCCGTCGACGCCCGGATGCGGCGGTGTGGTGCTGATGTCCATGTCCATGTTGGCTGTCGCAGGGTACTCCCACTGGGTGAGCCCGTCACAGTCTCGCGAGTACCGGTACCGACCTTCGGACCTGGAGACCATAGGGCACGGTTCAAACACAAATCGTGGAGTTCCTGGGGAGGCCCGCTATCCTCGGATCGTTATGTCGTCACTTAAGTTCAAACATTATCGTTTTTTATCATTATATTCATAACTGGCTGATACCCGTCCGCTTCGCGTGCCTAAAAATCCGTTCTTAGCTGACCTCTACTTGGCGAAAAGCATGTCAAATTTCAAGTCTATAAGTATAAATATAAAAGCGATAAAGCCGCCTATTGTTTCTACCAAGACAATATTGTATTTGTGTGTTTTTGAAATTGTATATTTAGTGAGCAATAAATTATTAACTATCTGTCTATCTCTAATTGAGTGCCTATAAACAATATAAGGATTAGGGTGGTGCAAAAAACCCACATTTTTTTTTGAGTCTCGAGTGGACAATTGTTAGTTTTTGATGTTTTAAGACATCCCTCCAGAGATCAGCTCAATTTTTTTTAAGCGTGTTGATTTTTACTAGTGCGTTACTCGCTCGAAAATATGTATTACTTTACATATTTTACTAACTTAAAAAAATTATTTATTTAAGAAAATTATGAGCGACCTTTTAAAATTCAAATTGTGAACCAAAAACTTTCAGCAATTTACTATGTTTTTGGTCTATAAAATTATAAAGTAATGAGAGAAAAAAATATAAAAAAAATCCTTTTTTGGCGATTTTTGAATTGTTAAAATATTTGGAGCGACCTCTGAAATATTTTTTTTTTGAGCTGTCCTTTGGAAGGAGTTCTTAAAACATCAAACATTATCATTTTTCTCTTGAGTCTTAAAAACAAATAGTCAGTTTTTTGCACCACCTTAATAAGGTTATTCACAATTACAACACCAGGCATAGTGACAGAATAATATTGCCTTTTTTTAGATTGCATAAACTATTATTCTCTTTCTTGGGGCTGGTATACGGTTCTTCAATAAGATTCCGAATGAAATGTTAGATTTGCCTTTCACTAAATTTAAAACCAAATCATAAAGTATCTTGCTTAGTAAGGGATATTACACTATTGAAGATTACTTAAATGACAAAACTTCATTTATATAGCAGCTCGCTCCGACGTCTTATATTATATTTTGTATAATGTATTTATTTTGCCAAGCTTGTAAGGAATTTATGGACATATATTGCAGCATAAAATTTTACGGCCTTACTTATAATAATTTCGTTAAGAAACGATTAGGCATCTCTTAAGTAAGAGAATCATAATCAGTCCCTAATCAATGAATATCTCTTTTTTTCACTTATAAACGTGTATTACCTGCTGTGTACCTATCAGGAGCACAGATAAACGAAATTTGAATTAATAACGTAGGTTGTACGCAAAACATTCGACTAAAGAGGAGTTTATGGGTGAGATTTTCATTAATCAGTTGCTGAGCAGTTTCTTTAAATTGAAGAAATGATTATAAGTAAGGCCCCTAGTGTTATGCCATTATTATAACTATAATAATATTTTTCTTTTCTTTTATTGGGTATTTGTCTTACTGAGTATTCACTGTTTGTTACAACTCCATTAATTCTTCGAAAAGTAATTGTGTAACATATTTGTGTACTTTCTTTTTTTTTACTTTTAGTTAATCAATTTTTAGCTAGATGTGTTGCTTAGGGAGTTTCTGGCCGTTTCTTCTCTTTAACAGCAATAACACGTTGCGAAGCGGTGTACATAGACTAGATAGTAAAATTAAACTTTAACTTTTATGTATGACGTTAAAAACACGTAAAAAAAATACTTTCTTTAAGAAACCAATTCACAATCTTGTATATAATATCCTAATAATTTATATGTCTTTGACAACATATACACTTCATTGGGCGTTTACAATTTTTAGAATGTGTTATTTAGAAAAATGAAGTTATTACTTGTAAACATTCAAGAACAGATCATCATTTAACGATTTAGAAGCTAATTATTATTTATTTCGTTGATTTCGCTACATTATTTTTTTATCATAATCCACAACACTGAGCTCAAATTGACCACATAACCATTTAAGGACGCAGGCAAACTTACAACTAAACGACGAAAACTGTATTTTTCATACATAACCGTTCTTATATCGGCCATTCGCTACATATATATTCAAACGTTGGACACAATTTCGCTTTTCCACGCGCACACGCGTGTAAGCCGGCGTGTAAATGCGTGGCGTGTAAGGCCCCCTGGAAAAGACCAAAGTGTTTTATCACGAATTAAAACAAATAAAACGGTTAATAATTATATTCTCTCACCAAATCCACGGTGTTGCCGCCGCTGGTCCAGACGAACACGCTCCAATCGATCTTGCTGCACTTCTTACAAGCTAAATTTCTGATTGATTTTGACTTTAAATTATTATACAAAAATGCTTTAACAGTTTTTATATTACGCACTTTGATGTGCTATGTGCAAAACAACAAAAATGTCTAATGAATTATTTGCATATTTGACTCACAAATAAAACAAACTTTTCATATAGAAAAAAAAATAAAAAGCTTAAGATCGAATTTACAAAAAAAGAGTCTAATTCAATTAAATGTCATTTATTTCTTTCATTAAATGTAAAAATATAATCACAGATAATATCACAGTTTGTCAATAATACTGTCAAGTTCTAAGAGCCATTGAATACTTACGCGACTTCTAATAAATAATGTCAATGAAGTTAGGCACAAAAACGTATATGAATGAAACAAAAAAGGTATATCGCTCTCTTACGCAATTTTCTGATATCGCGTAAGTGAACGATAGCTCCTATACTACTTCCGAGCGTTTATTTCACTTTTAATGATTGCACGTCTATCAAGTTACATATTTGTTGACAGTAAAGCCCACATGAAATAAATGACATCATTATCGTACTTTATTGCTGTGGGTGACGAATAGTGATGTTCTTTGAGTCATGTAACTAACAGACTATTAAACCATCGGTACTACGTAAATAAATCGAAGGTAATCGATTTGGGAATAAAAAATGTTCTTTATTACATTTTTTATAGTTCATTACAAAAATGGCTTATTTAATAAATACATACATACATAACTTCACGCCAGGTCCCTTGCGGGGGTAGGCACGAACAACAGAGCGCCATTTAGGCTTATTCTTACAGACCTCACTTGCTTCTTTGACATTCATAGTTCTTGTCATGTTATTTAATAAATGCGTTTAGAAAAAATATATAAATACGTAAAATTGATTGAAAACTTATTTATGAATGTCGAACAAATCGAATCTGTAATACATTTAGGATATTAATAATAGATCCGTCATCGAGCTGTCAAAAGTAGAATAAATGCTTGGAAAGGGCATAGTATATACATTAATAGCATAAACAATAAAAAAATACTCTAAATCATAATGTATAAATAACCATGCTTTAAAATTCGAATAAGTTGCTTATACATCGTAATTATCTACCAAGATTGTATTCTTATTTCAAAATTGTTGTTCATAAAAGTCCATTCTCAATTTAAATTTCATTCGAATTTGGAATCAATCGCACTTTCACTTACGTCACTGTTCATTCTGTCCGCAGATTAAAAAAATGTCAGTTAGCAGACACAAGTGTCAAATGTTCATAAAAAAATGGAACCATTTTCTAAATCGAAACACTACGTCCAGATTATCTATTTGTCCAAATATAATTCAAATGAAGAATCAATATAGTTCTATTTCACAGTGGACTATGCCATAGAGGATTGTTCGTGTGACAGACGTGGAGGTCTATCTCGTCCGTTGGTATTGGGGGTTCGTCGGGTAGTAGTGGAGTGAGTACCTCTGGAAGGAGCAGGTCCAGCCGGGGGGCGCGGCCAGGGCCTCGTGGCGGAGCAGCGCGTCGGCCGCTGAGCCGGTCCACTTGCGCCAGTACGTGGGGGAGAGGGCACCGGCTCGGAATGCCGATACCAGGGTCTGAACAGAACAAACAGAGCGACATTTAATTTTCATTTTAATTCACAGAAAGTAAAATTGAACTAGAGATATTAAAAAATAATCGATAATCGGTCCACAATTGACAAAGAAATCAAGTATCATAAACTTAAGAGACTATTATATCAAAATCGGTCTAAATAATCACTCTAAATCGAAATATCAAAAAGTAAGGTTAAGACACTTTTAATACTAAAAACATATTATACAGTAAACAATTATCTAGGACATAAATAACTATACTATAATTAATGACCATTTACATAATGTATAACAGTATTATTTTGAAATTGATTGACTGACAAAAAAAAATTCTATAGTAATGTGACATTGTATTGTGCTTTTATAAAGATATTTTTTTTATATTAATTTAAATAGGTAATTTATGTATTTATTAAATAATGTAATAATGGCTAGACACCATTACAATTGCTTATATTATATGTCTGTAAGGACAAACTGTCGTTTCAACAATGCCCTCCAATACCTTAGTAATTTTATGTTTGTGACAGTTTATGCCAAAATGTGTATTCTATTCTGACATACCAATAAAAAAACCTACAGTCAAATTGAGAACCCCATCCCATTTCTAAGTTGGTTAAAAACTTAATAAACAGTGTACCAAAGATATTAAATATACAAGTCATAGTCATATAGGTCATATAGAGAAATGATCATCAAAGAGATTTAAAATGTTTGCAATGAGTAAATATAAAGATAATGATATCAGTCCAATCTTTGACAAGGGAACCTCAATGATGTTTTAACTTAGAAATTTAATGAATCACAGTGGACTTTCGACTTGAATCAATAAATTTACAGCCTCACTAAACTTTATGATCACTGAGTAATAAGCAATATTAAATGTCTAAGTTTCAACAAATCTTACCTGCATTTGTATTAACATTTCCTGCACTGGTGTAATAATACAGGGTTGCAACTGGTTCAAATACTTCAACTTTAACTCAACCAATTCTGTCAAATCTTCTAAATCATCCTCTTTCTTCTCTTCGTTCAAAGTTTCGCCTTTTGTAAACATTAAACCATTGCCATAGGAAATAGTGTTCTTTGGACTTGGTACTTCATCTTCCTTAGTGAAGCCAAGACCTGTCCTTTCACTTGAGAATCCTTCAATAAATTCTGCATACTTGGTAGTGTATGCTGGAGTTTCAGTCTTCTTCTTTTCTGGTAACACCGAATTGGATATGCGTAATTTCTTTTTACTAACATTTTCTAGCTCCTTCGTTTCTGAGAGATACACATTCGTTGTTTTCTTCTCTGAAACATCATTTTCATCTGTTTCTTCAGCTTTAGGTTTAGTTATTGCAATGGTTTCTGTTTCATTTATATTCTTGATACTTGGAAATAGGGGTGTCGCTTCCACTGGAGGAGTACCATCACAACTTTTTGGTGAATTTTTAGGACTGTCTACCGTTTCTTTACTAGTTCCATCATCGAAAATATCTATTTTCTTATTTTTAACGACTTTTGGCAGTTCTTTTTTTTCAATTTCATCTAATAAATCATCTATATTATTTGATATTTCTACACTTTTTGGAGAACTTAACGATTTTGTTTCATCTTCTATAATTTTTTGCAGTTCTGATGGTATTTCCCCACCCAAATTTTCTAGTATTTTCGCTTTACTTTTTAATTTTATCAAAAGTTCATTCTCATCTTGACTATCCTCATTTTCGGTTTTTATTGACTTTTTGTCCTAAAAATGAAAACATAAATATTATCTCAATATTTAGTTGCAACATACAATTTACAAACCAATGGAGTATCAGATTGAAAACTTTATTAACCCATCACTGAGCTTTGACAACAAACCCTATTGCATTGGAAACCTATTTGATAAAACATAATAATAAGTTATAAGCTTCTAGCCATGTGAAATCAAATCATTTATAAATAAATGATATTATTTCAAATGGTTGTACAATTCAAAGGACATGAATTTTAGAAATGGTTAAAGAAAGATTTCCAAAACAAAAGTGATTGTTGCACTTTATGCTAGATTCAGAGCGCTTTTGTCATCATAGTATTTTTAATTGTTTGCAGCCACCTATTGCTGTGATCATTTACCAAGTGTTACAGATTTTAAATTTCAAGCTGACTAGGAAATTCGGTCCATGTTGCCGGGCAGAAATATTGCATTTGTGCAGTATAAAACAATGGCCCGATCGAGCAAAATGCACGATTACGGCGAGACGTGTGTACATTCGGTAATCTATTACTGGCGGACTTCGCGCGTTTCATTGAATTACAAACTTCTGCATTACGTTTGGATTTGTTGTGTTCGGTTATATTTGTACCTGTGTTATACGTCTTTGTACAGTTCTAATAAACTCTATAATAATTCCAACGGCACTCTAATTCGAGTCCCGCAACTCGTAACAATACAAATTGATTTTGTGCAAAAACATTTTACCTCCTCCTTAATATGATTTTGCAGTTTCTGCGGCTCTTCAGGTGTACTGCTCAGCAATTCAGGAGGCATCTCAGGCCCTATGGGTGCCGTGTAGTTCTGGTTCGGTGGCAAAGTGGGTCCATATTCAAAAATCGGCTGGGGTTTCATTTTTGGTTTCTTATGAGGGTTCTTGGGTTTTTCCACCGCTTTCGGGGGAGGTTGGGTTTTTACCGGTGTTTCCGGTTCAGATTCAGAGTCCGAATTGTGATATGATGTTATGAGTTCAATTTTTCTGAAATGAATTTTTGTATTAATTATAAATTTTTAGTGATCATGACAAAAAACTATGAACTATGAATGTCAAAGAAGCAAGTGAGGTGTGTAAGAATAAGCCTAAATGGCGCTCTGTTGTTCGTGCCTACCCCGCAAGGGACCTGGCGTGAAGTTATGTTTGTATGTATGTATGTATGACAAAAAACCAAATTCTTTTGTATTTCTTTTTTTAAATTAAAATTTTAATTTGAAGTTAAAATTTTGTTGCGATTTATTTTGTCACTTGTCAGTTGAAGTTTTTCCACTTGTAAGTTGTGATTCGTTTTTCAACATAATATTATAATACAAAAATGACATTATTTAACACTGTTACAATGTAGTTTAACTATAAAATGTGTACTATTTGGCTAAATAGTACACAGTATTCGATCCAATACCAAATAGCAACTGAATATTCATTGCATCTCCAATATTAAGTATGTATACAGATGTACAGCAATCTTATCCTCTAATAATTATATTGACCAAAAAATGACTACTCACTCAACCTCATCATCACTCAAACTCCTCTTAAGTTTGTTGGTTTTACTCTTATTTGTGTTGGCAGCCTTTTCAGTCTTTTTGGGGGGTTTACTAACGATAGGGGTTTTAGCAATCACTTTATTTTGTGCATTCTGCTTCTCAGCTAACGCCTGTTGGTACAACTGCCATTCTTCTGCTGAAACTTCTGTAGAACCTGCAATGTAATATAATAATAAGAGCAGAATAATTAGAATGAATAACTTCACTGCACATAGATTAAAGCAAAATCTCCTCCAGACTACCCTATACAATTATTATTGACACCACTACATTATTTACCGACTTAATAATTATTAAATGGAAGATTACACAGTATTCATTTATTTGCATATGCCATAATTGTGTATGTTGTGGAGGCCACGGGCCATAAAAATGGCCCAGACTTTTGGAGGGGGCTTGCGTTAGCCATGGGAACGCCAACACATATAACCCCTTGACAAAGGGTACAGCAGGGTTTCTAATACAAACTGCCCTCGGGCCGATTTCTACATTTACTATAGGGATTATTTTGTTATCAAATAAAAAAAATCAGCTTTTTATCTTAAGTATTTTATGAGTTTTTTTGAGAAACCTATTTTCCGTTTTTATTATTTTTTCAATAGTAAAATTACAAATTTAGTTATGGCATTTTTTTAACTATACTTGGAAGCAAGAGGCATGAAGCAATATTATTATTGTTGAAAAGTTGATTTTTTTTAAATTAAATAAAACTAAAATATTATTTATCTCGAGTTCTTGAAACTTATTTATCACATTTTTTTTCAGAACATGTGTTTTACAATCCTTTCTACTCATGAATTTCAACAATTTTTTTGAAGTCCTGGTTACCATTTCAGCAAAAAATTAAAAAGCCTAACTACTACTTACTTATAGCCTACTATATACCGTAACATTAAAATAGACAATTTAAAAGTAGTTTTAAAAATAGTGTATAACCTATTACAAACAAGTGAAATACTATTTAATGGATTTTTAATTTGGTAAACATAAGTATATATGTTTCTATTATCAGTGTCATAGTTTTCATTGATTGTGCATATAATTAATTATAGAAGGAATTAAATAAATATTACTGTTATTAAAATTTTTAAAAACTTTAGATCACAGGCCACAGTAGTATTCCAGATTCTTGGAAGATTTGCACAGAGAGATAGGATGACTAATATATAAAAGCTCTTTCTATAATTTAATCCATAAGTGTTGCAACACTTAATGAGGAACCATGGACCAAAGTGGTGTTGAACCACCCATAAGGCCTGATAAAAGCTTTCACTAACAATGTAATGACACACACACTAGTAAAACATCAGTTTAAAGAGGTAGGGTTTTATTGTTAACTGCTTTGAGTTTAACAAGGAGGCAAAGACCACACGAAGAACACGAAAGCAGAATACAAAATAAAAATGGCCACCAATTGACAAAGTGCAAATTTCATGTAAGCACAAGTAATTGTTTCCTTTAATTTAAATATTTCAGAAACATCTGATTGGTGTATTTGAAATTTGAGAGCTGTTCAAAGCACTGATTAAGTAGGAATTCGGTTGACTGAACATTGTTATGATGTTATTTAGTTTTCTATTTACCTGCAGAGTGCAATTGTTGCTGGGCCAGCCTGAGCGCCAGGAGATACTCTGGAGGTGCATCCCATGTAACAGCATTTGTTTGTTGATTCCAGTAGTAAGTGAAACCACTGCTCTCATCATAACAGGCTGACCAAGCTGAAAATAATTGTAAGTTATGTATAACAGAAGCAGATTTTAAACATACAAGCAATATAATAGACATATAATTCGTTACAAAATAATATTTGTTATAGCATTAAATTATACATTGACTTAATTGATAAATGTTATGTTGACTAAATTATATCATAGATTTATAAATATCTTATGACGTATATGTAATTAAATGTACTTAAACAATGATGAAAACTGAAAAAGTTGACCGAGATGATGAGGTAGATGAAAACACTTGGTGTGTGGATGTCTACCCTCTGACATGATCTTAATTAATCCTAAATCTGCATAAAAGTCAGACACAACCTTAAATCCATCTATGATTCAGCACAATCACAGTATGGGAGTACAAATAGACACTGCTTAGCCCTAGCAGTAGAAGATTACAAAAGTGGATCATAAAATTTTGTCCACTCTGGACAAAATTTTAGGACAGAGGCCATCAACAATAGGCACAATATATAAGATAACAATGGTAATAGAAGCATAAAGCACAACATGTGAACAACAATTTGACAATTTGAGGACATTGTAAATCATGTAACATATATTAAGTACAATATCAGACTATAGGAATAATCAAGATTTTTTAAGTTTGCTTATAGCAAAGTCTACCTTATAGTAAGTGGTTAGTATCGCACATGAACAACTACAATATTCAGGAATTAGATGTCTTGCCCACCTAGTGAAGACTTAATGTCTGTTTAAGGATGTTCAGTATCCAACTGCACATTTCCTTGTTGTCAGCACTTTTATTAAAAGTACATTATTTCAAACATTACAACAACACAGTTCACAAATGCACTCCAATGTGCAATCACATCTCTGAGCCCAATGAACTATAATTTCATCAATTTGTGTGTTTACCTTTTAACAACCAAACTACAACAGCAGAGTGGGACCCATACAACACCCTTTTTTATTTATCCAGCTCAATGAAAGTAACTTTGAAAATGCAAAATGTATATATTATTATATATTAAACATGATAATATATTTAACTAGTTTACTTACTAACCGAAATTCACCGGTAGATCTAGGTACTTATCAAAATGTAAATCACCATATTAGTGTAGTGAATTGAGACTTACGACAATGTGCAATTGGTGCGGGATGTATGCCAGGTGGCTGGTCCGGCAATGGCGGTGCATGACCCACCATCAAACTAGTTCTCGTTTGAAATTCACCAGGATGCATCACACCGCCAGCACTAGGTATTCCATCGTCGGATTCTTCATCGGAATCGTCATAGTTGCCAATCAATCCAGCTAAAGGATTCAGTTTACTCATTTCTGCACCTAAACTAGATAAAGCCTTCCTAATTCAATTTGCAGTTAGCACGAATCAACAACTGTAGCCAATTATTAATTATATTTAGTATAAGTAATGAAATTATAATAGATTTTTTAACAAATAAAAAACCCACAAGCATAAGACCTGTGATTTCCGAGTAAATATAGTGACATAACTGACATAAGATATTACATTACTGTCAGACTGTCAATATGTCATTTGTACAAATCACCAACACGCAGGCAAAGGCACATAGTTCACACATAGTCTTCTGACTCGAAAGACACGCTTGACTACAGAGTTCACATTTTTCATAAAACCATGTCTACCCAAAAAAATATCAATAACCTACCTCTATTGTTCATTTTTTTTGAGTAATTATCACACATTTTTATAAAGTAAAACTATACAGTACAACGTTTCTTTTCAGATCCCGATAAATAATTTTTATTTTAATTGGTTTTTATAAACTAAGATCTGACTTAAAGTCCTAGCTGCCAAGTCATAACAGTCAGTACAATTATTTTTTCTTAGAGATTTTTTGCGTTCTATTAGTAGGTACGTATTGCAGTAGATGTCACTGTTCTCAAATTAAACACCAAATGAATGAAAATAATATGTTTTGTTATACGCAGTTTTAATACTTGTTTAAGTAATATTTTATATGTTTTTATGTTTTTGCAAGCCATATCGGCTAATAAATATATTTTAAAGTATGTAAGCTCTATTCCTCACATTTTTCAAATTACAAAGCTCTTTTTAACTTTAATTACTGGATTTTTGATGAATTGTCGATTAACCAAAAACTTATTTCAAAGATGTCAATTATGTCAAAACCAAAACGACATTCCGATCGATACGAGTTATACTCGTGAACGTTTGTACTTTGTTTGTGTTTTGATTATTTTTCGACAACTTTGTTTGATCCCTGGACTCCGAAGAGTTCGCTTATCACGTTTACTAGTGTTGTGTAGTCACGTTGGATTTACGAACGTACCCTGAACACCGATATGCCTAACGATTTGTTGTTCTCTGTTGACTTGGATTATGGCTTCTTCTGAAAGAGGTTGTTGTGTGCCCAGATTTGGTAAAACTTGTAAGTAAATCATCCTAACGGCACCAGATTAGATGTGGATACTAACGATGTTATGAAAATGTATGACTTTGAATATTTTAATAAAAGGAAACATAATAAATCACGCTACCGCTAAATTGTTGTTTTATTTACTAACAAATAAACATTTTTTGAAAAGGCTTTTGGGAATTGCAGGAGTTAAATTATTAACTCCCGCAATTTCCAAAAGTTTAATATAAAAATCAAAATAATACTAGACGCCCTGGACGGTTTTTGCCGTTGTATTGTGTCGTATACCGATAGAATGCGTTAGTATATATATTTTATGACTGTTGACTCTATACCCGTATATATAAAGTACTCTGTGTCATAAACCTAAATAAACAATAATAATTTATTTTTTAAATTGATAAATTCTAATTTACATACATTATCAAAGAGTATATTTATTTATTAATAATTATAATTAATTAATTAGTATGTCACAAAGAGTACATTGAATAATCTAGTATAGGTATCTCACTATGTTTCAAGGAAGCAGTTTCAATGGTAAGCAAATCGACGAGTAATCAACTCATTAAATTGCGTGCTTTTAAGCTATGCGGCTTACACGACTTGTATTATCACAATTATGAGTAAAACCTACATTTTGAACAACTACCTACTTGTCAACCAAGTAATTTCCTATAGCCAGACGATAGCTTCTAACTTTATACATATAAAAGTATTATCCATAGTAGTTTGTGATAAAATCTCGTCTGCTTTTCACGTCCAATCCAACGACCTTTCGTCAAACTGCATTTGCCGAAACACAATCTTTACTCCCGTACTAAACTCTATGTACTAAATCAGCATCAATGATGTAATATTCAGTTATTGAAAGACCCATACAATAAGATATAAAAATGAATACAGGTTGAACATTTTCATTTTTAATGTCTATCCATTTTCTTACTAAAAGTCTTTTCTTTCTAGATACCTCTTCTAACATTGCCACTAACTCTTCAGATAGCAGATAGGGAAATTTTCTTAACAAATAATTCTTATGTATCTAATTTTGGTTTTCAAGAATTTACATATATTAATTTGTACATACTGACTTGATTAATGTGGGTACATCAATTAATTACCAAGATGGGTGGGATAAAGTTATAGGGCACATTTATATATTATGAACAGATCTGAACTTTTTCGATATAGGTCAGAAGGCTAAGGTGGGTGCAAATCCAAGCGGAGCACCTGCCTTAGACTTCGTGATATATATTTTTACAACCACCCAAAGTTAACTTTATATCTCAAATAAGAAATAAATGTGCCATATATCTATACCACACCCACCAAGATTACTGACTGCATGTAAACAGTGTGAGTGAGTCTTTGGTACTACTGATGCCAATTACTGACCTAATGTAAAGACAGCCAAGTGATTGATAGTCTACAAATAATGAATAATAATAATCGGCAGACAAACACAAATATTTTATATCCCTAAATTAAGCAAGTTATGCTTGTGTTATGGGTAATATACAATGGACTGCTCTGGGGCCGACCCCAGCCACCCAAACCACAGTAAATAACAGAGAAAATATGTTTCCGAAATTGACTATAACAGGAATCAAACCCAGAGCCTCTGTGTTGTAGACAGGCAAAGGCTTAGCCCGCTCAACCACAGAGGCCATCAGTATAATGCCTACTGACTTCTTAGTTATTTTTTTCTTAAACTCTAGACATCTTTTATGCATAACCGAGCCACAGGTGCCTTGATCTTTTGTTTCACCAGATTAGGCTCAGAACAAAATTTTTATGAATATTTTTAAATGTCTATTATATTAATTTTTACCTTTTCAGATCAATCAACACTATGTCATATATGCAACACTGCAGTACCAAAACCATTTATACTCAATCATATGAAAAGTTCTTTCCATATTAACAATTACCATCTAATAGACAATTTTTCAGGAAGATTCAAAGGCTATACTAAAGTTGACGATAATAATGAAATTAACTCTGATGCTAAACAGACACATGATGAATTCTGTGATGTTTGTAGTATAAGCCATAGCTCTGTGCAAAAATTAAACCATATAAACTCTGATCAACATAGGAAGCTAGTAGTATATACCAAAATATTGCCAAAACTATGTATTCTTTTTAAAGATGTTGTAAATAACTTAGATGTAATAGATGAAATCAGAGAAATATTAAATGAAAGAGAAGAAACAATAAGTATTGGAAGTAATGAAGATAAAAATACCTCTATTAATGCAAGTAAAGAAATATATCAAAACCCTAAAGAATCATATAGTGATGAAAATAATGTTGATAGTGATGAATATGATATAAAAGATACAACAATTAATGAAGCAAGTAATGCGAGTAGACCAACACAAGAATATAGTGTAACTGGTTCAAAGCCTAATAAAGAAATAGAAGAAATACCTTTGACTACAACCAAACATGTACTCATTCAAAAAATTAGTGAAATTGTTAATGAATTGAACAAAACAAATCTGAATCGGAGAACAGTTACTAACAGACCTTTTGATATGATATATTGTGATATCTGTAATGTTCATAAAACTTTTAAAGGGTTTAATGGTCATTTGCGTGGAAAAACTCATAGGAAGAAGAGCAAGGAGTTAAATATACCAGAACAGTTTCCAAAATCCAAAAATGTTAGAGTGCAGAAAACGTATTGTGATGTATGTGATGTTTATAAATGTATGGAAATGCATTGTGAAACTTTGAAACATAAAAAGAAAGTTTGTAAGAAATTATTAGCTAATAATCATTATGACACATATATTATAGATACATGTGATGATGGTGTTAAATATTGCAGAGTGTGTAAGGTTGTTTTTAATGTTATGAAAACTATAAATCACATAGAAAACACAGATCATTTAGAGAAGTATAAGAAAATCCTAAGAAATTTTAACATAACAAAAGTTGGCAATGATTATTTCTGTCCTACGTGTGACATTTTTGAACATGATATTGTGAAACATGTTAGAGAGAAACACAAAACTCCAATTCTGTTTCCATATGAGACATTCTGTGAAGTATGTAGAATAAAGGTTCCAAAACGCAATGTAGAATTGCATAACCAAGGGAAACTTCACGCTGATAATATGAAGGGTAAAGAAGAAAAACATTTTAAATACATAGATATAGTTGTAGAAGACGTGGCTAGTATCAAGGAAGTGATTAGAGTTGAAAATTGCACATTGAAATGTAAAGTTTGTGATGCTTTATTTTCTGATGCACCACAGCTTATGAGACATGTTAAGAGTGAAGTACACAATAATTCTTTAAAAAAAATCTTTATGAATAATGGTATTGAAACTCTGTCAGATAATGAATATGGGTGTAACTATTGTCAAAAAATAATTAAAAAATATAATGTTTTTGAACATATTAATGTTAAAGAGCATAAGAAAAAGGTAGAAGATGAGCTGACTTTGAATAGCGAGCCAACTATTGATATTGGTGAGAAAGCATGTAGCTCGTAAGAATTAGTCTGTTTATGTTTGTATCTAATGTAATCTATTTCAGTAAAGATGTCCATTTATTGAAGGTGTTTCACATACTCAGGTTTGCATTATTAATCATCATATACAGCAGAACCTCTTTAGTCGAACTTGAAGGGAGACACCAAAAAGTTCGAGTTATAGACTTTTCAAATTAATTAAATTTTATACGGAAACATTCAACTTGTAGAGGTTAAGATTTATTCAAATAATAGAGGTGAAAAGGTTGTAAAATCAAATATTGCTATGTTTGAGATACAGAGGTCCAATTTATTGTTTCGAGTTATAGAGGGAAAATAAGTACTGAATTTATTTATAGGGAGTCACTAATTATATCGACTTATAGAGGGTTTAGATTTTGACCAAAGGAGGTTTTGGGGTTATAAGAAAGGGTACATAATTTTTCTCGAGTTTCGGAGGTTTTCGATTTATCGAGGTTCTACTGTACATATATAATTTTGTGTATGTCTCTGAAGTGATCCCAGACACCCATACCATAGTAAATAACTGAAAATTCGTTTACGATATTTACAATACCAGGAATCAAATCCCGAGCGTCTGTGTTCCATTGAGATCGGCCAACAAGACGCTTAGCTCACTCGACCACAGAGGCCGCCAGTGATGCTGTATGGTTTTGATTTACAATTGGACCCGGTAGGTAGTGCTGCAAGAGGGTTCTAAATTTTTTAGGGCAGTACAACATTCTGTAATTATTTCTAGAAAAGAAAACAAGTGGCTATGTTTAATATTTTATTAAATTTAACTTAAATAATAGGCACATGTACAAAATAATAAAAAACTGATTAATAAAATAATTAAAACTTAACGTTAATAGATGGCTAAGTAAAAACTTGATTACAGAAAAGAAGGATTTTAATTAATAAATATACCTTATCAAATTAGTAAGACCCGTGTCTGAGCAGTTAAAAATCAGAACCAAGCAAGTGATCTTAAGAAATTTTACTACAGCAAAAAAATTAAGTCACAAACTTTAATTACATGCCATTTCAAAATGATAGTGTTGCTATGCTTTTATACAATTTTTACATGTTTTGACAAACTCAAAACATCGCTAAGGCCTAGAAAGACAATCAACGCAGAAGCACTCATAAACCGCAAGAGTTAACTTGAGACTTCGCTCGGATGACGTAAACGCGAGGTACTAACGCGTCAACGGCGAGAGCGGTAAAGAGGCGGGGGTCGGGAGGGGAGCGCGCATTCCGCTCAGGTCTCAAGTTAACTCTTGCGGATAGTATTAAAAAATATGATTTTCTAGGTTTTGACTATCAGAAAGACGGAATGCTTATAAGTATTACGCAAACATTATTGACATGATAATGCACTAAGCAGAAAAATTAAATTATATCACAATATTTTAATTAAAAAAAACAATTCTCAAAATTCAGGCCTACCTTTCTGAACAGGTGTTAGTGCTGAAATTGCATCGAAGGTTAACTTACATAATTTTACATAGTAAAATATGTGACAAAGTACAGAAACCTATAATTTCAACATGAGCTAACAAAAGAATTATTATGTACGTAAATGCTTTGTATTCAATGACGTCTATATAAATCTAAATTCATAGTCAATAACTTAGGTGACCTCCATTCAAAGATTAAAAGGAAATAGAGTTACTGGTGTAAACAACGTAATACCTAACTGGGTAGGTAAACTTTTATAATTACTGAATTTCTTGTAATAGAAGGGACAATGGCAGAATATTTAAGTGTGTTTAAAACGATTTTATAGAATGAAAATTGTAAAAAATCTGGACGAGACTTCAAAAGTTTTATTAAAAAAAAACCTAATGAAATATATATTTTTATTACAAGCCCATGGATTAGAATATTAATTAACAATATTGAAAGTTACGTTTTATCTGTAGGCTTACTTTAAGAAAAGATTTAAAGCCAATAATTATAAAAGGGAATTTAATTGAATTATGGGGGTTCGCCATTGTCTTTTATGTAGAAAATCCTTATAACAAACTAATCTATCCTTAAATTAGAGTCCATCGAATTATTACCGCTTCACAATACATGGTTCGCAAGTACCAGGCTCTAGATATGCTGGATGGCACTGAGGGCATTTAGGATTCTCGCCATAACTTGCCCTCCCTGGCCTTGAAACCTCAACTTGGAATGAGGTCTGGGCGTCATCTTTTTCATAACCTGGATGCGGACTATCAAGAGGAAAGACGTAATCCGGTATAAAGTACGAGCTGATGTTGTACTCCACGTTCCGAGGCATCGGAGTCGCATCTTCGTCTGCTATCGTCGATCTAGTTACGTCACTGAAAGGACTTTTACCTATCGATCTTGTGGTCACAGTTGATATATTATAGGAATCATTCCCTTGCTTCGGTGGTTCTAATCCAAAAGCAGGTACCGCCCATTTCCACTCATAATAAATTGGGGGTCCCATTGTTGTTGAAGGTGATTGAGGCTTAGTAATTTCATCGTCTGTTTTTGGGGGTAATAATATTCTTTCCGGTGCAGCAATATCACTTGAGGTCTTTTCTGGTACTGATGATTGTTGAGTAATGGGTTTTGTGTTTACAGAGTCGAAACGCGTTCCTTCAGAGAACGATTTGTCATTGTCTTTCCCAACATTGTTTAATGTGTTTCCGGAATGCTTTTGCTTTCTAGGAGTACGATCTTCTTCAGAGCTAACTTGCTCTTCGGGTAGATGTTTGTTTAAGTTAATTATTTCAGATTTAGATATAGCTGTCTTTAACGAATCCGGAGAATTTGGGTCGAAACGCTTGATGAATTTAAATACAGCGTCTTCCGAGGCTGTTGTAAGTTCTTCAGTTGTAGGACTTTCCGTAATTGGCTGAACTGGGGGTTCTAGTTCTAGGTTTGGCTTAGCAATTTTTTTACTATTTTTAACGTTAATTAGATCTGGTTTGAACTTCTCGCTATCTCTTAGTGGGCGGATCGTAGGGCTTGGCTCATGGGAAGCTGCTCCATCAAGATTGTCGACTGGCTCAATGGGTCTAAATTTAGATTTTGAACGTGTTGACCAAGATGATGGTGGTCGATAGTTCCGCTTCAAACTGTCTAAGCCGTTGTTATCCTTTGAGATAGAGTCCGCAATGCCCACTATATTGTTGTCAGGGTGAATCGGGAACTGAAAATTATAAAACAAAGCATCAATACACAATATTTGCATTTTACAAGTTGCATATGATGAAAATGGAAATAGCAGAGTTTACCCCGCGGCTCAGTCTCTTCCCTTCTTGTTTAAATAGCAGGCGTTAATACAGGGTTACATTGTACTAAATTTTTATGTTAGTGCTATTTGCATCCGGAAAATTAACTTAATTCTGACGAAGAACAAGACTGTCTGCCTTTGGAACTCTTTACCCGTAGATGTCAGAAAAGCTAAATTCATAATAAAATGTATATTTTTCTATTCTTAACTTTGCTGTTTGCTGTCCACATTCTACTGTTCTTCCCTTTTTTTTTACTTTTTAATTTAATTATACCTAGACATAAATGGTTAAAAGTATCATCTCAGTCGGGATGCCTGGAAGAGATCACTTTAAGCGATAAGGCCATCTTTTGTTTTGCCGTTAAATTATTGCCATTATTAATTCCGTGATTGTTTATTTAGGTGAACAATGAAGTGTTTTCTATTCTAAGCTATTTTACATCTTTCTGCTGTCCTTTAGAAAGATTTCGTGTTTCCTAATTAGATGCATTATCTATTTCTCAAAGATGTGCGCTGCATTACCGTTACCTGCAATGGGCAATTGACTCACCGGGTGCGGTAACATGTTAACTATAACCACTCAACATTTCGTGATCTTTCCATTTATTGTAATAAGCCGTCCATTTCGTACAACCTTATTATGATTATCATCAATAATGACATAAGTGTTGGCATAACGAGGATTACCTTGGATTCGGCCTCTCGCAGGCCGTCGTAGTAGTTACTGCTCGGTGGCACAGACAGTATGTCCGGCCGGGGTGTGCGCAGGCGCATCTCTTCGTCTGACACGAATGGCTTGTCACGTTGACCTGAAACGTTTTATAATAGAGACTATGTTAATAAATATATATTTCTTAGTAAGTTCGAATGGCTACCTTTTCGTCTTCGCTGAATAAGAGAAACACCCAACATAGCTCGCTCCATAGCCCTTTGAGTGACTTGGAACTTGTGGACCAATCCTGCCGTCAGTGTCCACGTTTCGGCCACGTAGGTCAGGACGGGGAGGACGCACAAAGATGACTATCTTTAATAAAACTACGTTTTAACGGTTTTAAGCGTAGTTTTATTATGTGTACAAGTCGCGAAAACTTAAGAAAATATTATGACTATCTTTTGTAAACAATAATTTATGTATGTGTATGTAACTTTATAATAATACATATAATACAATTGTAGAGGTCAAATTTCATTATATAAGCGATAAGATCGCGGATAGTAGTAGGTACTATAATGGTTGATGATTCTTAATTCTGATGTGTACTATTTTCTTGTGTGCAATAAATAATGTTCTATACTATTCTATAATTACTTAATCAGCAGACAAATGGAGTTTTTGGCGGGAACTGAAAGGAGATGTTGTGCTGTGCAGTTTTATTTTCTAGAAATGTGTAAAATTAATCTAAAATGAACAATAGTTGTAGGATATTGATAGTTTTTGAGTAGTAATTATGTGTTTTGTGAGAAATGTGATCTGTATAGACAAATGTGGCATTTTGAGTTTGTCACAAGAACTTCGTTGAATTGCACCAGCTGATAACCTACAAGTTCAGCTGCGCTACATATAGGCTTAAGATAGCGAAGAGAACTTAACGTAAACTAAGATCTGGGCTTAAAGGCCCAGCTGCCAGGCCATAAACTTAAATAAAATCAGCAGACAAACACATTGCATAAAATCTAGGCTGGCACGGCTGGGTGTTCATCCTTACTTGTTTGAGCCACTTCGTTCATGTACGCAGCGCTTCTCAATAACTTTTCTCTTGCGTACCGTATAGATTAGGAATGACCTACGATGAGGGTGTTTAAAAAGGGTGTCATGAAATTTCTTCGAGGCCGGCAGGACGTTGGTGATATCTCTGGTTTTAGCTACGTCCATAGGCGACGGTAACCGTTTTACAACAGGTGGGCCGTCTGCCTGCGTGCTTTACTCCAGCTGCAAAAAAAGCTAAGCAAGTTAAGTTTGTGTTTTAATGATTAAACAAAGTAATGAATAACAGAAAGAACGTATTTACGAAATTTACCAGGCTAGAAATCAAACCCAGAAAAAAACTGGCAACCCAACTGTAATCCTTGCGTTGTTTCTCTGTTAAAGATGGATGATGGTATCTTTCTCTGAATTTTAGCTGCGCTGGGCAAAGGTTACTTCCTGGAGCATTATTTACAAAGCTCGCTAGCTTGATATGCATTGTTTATTATCCTACAAAACAGTTCTTAGGGACGCAAATATTCCCTTAGGGCTTAGACGCTTATATTATAATATTCATTTTAATCATCAATCAATCGTTAATGGCTAATAATGATACAAATTGACTAAGCTCACTCCCCACTCTCAATAGTGGGGGTAAGCTTTTCAAAAATTAATACAATTTCTTCAGCAGACAGGCGTCTGAATACGGCAACGAGATATAAGAAAAAGTCGTACCAATAAAATCGAATGAAGCAAAGTATAGCGGGTTTCATTTTTAAACAGTGCCATCTATCGAAATCAATGGAGTTACAAAGCACTGAAAGATATTCACATTACAAAAACAATTTTAGAATTACAATTTAAAAATTAGAATCTTCTTCTGTCTTATATATAAAAATATTTTTTGTCTGTATGTCCTTTATAGGATCGTAAACTATACATCCGATGTTGATGAAATTTTGTGTGCGTGTTTGAGTGGGACCCGGGATGGTTTACAGCCACAATTGGCACCGGTAGGTAGCGCTGAGATCGGCTTCTAGAATCCTCCCAATCACCGGGAGCGATTTTGGAAATTTTGTTTTTGTGTTTGAGTGGGTTCCTGGATGGTGAGGATGGATGAGGATCAGTGTATTCGGAATGTTTGTGACTGCACGCACGGATGGCTTTGACGCCATCTGGCGAAAGAAAACGCCTCCCTGCTTAGCAGAGTGTGTGGGCGCAGCAACAGCATCCTGAACGTAATAGCCAACAAACAAAATAGTCCTCTGATCTTTGCACTCGTGCAGAGGACCAAATCGTTGTTTCCCACATTATTTCGAAAGCTTGTTTCGGCGATTAATTTGATTTACGTGGATTTTTAGGTTAGATAAATGTCAACATCGATGCGTTTTCAAAGAAGACTATTATATATTCGGAGTTACCACTCTATGAAAATATAAATTAGACAATTTGTTAGTGTTGCCATTTGAATAATTGTTTAGAGACATCTCACGACACCTTGTCATAGACACATTATTGACTGTAAATTACTAACACATGTTTAAGCTCTACTAAGTATAATATTTGGATCTAGTTGTCTGCAGATTTTAAATAAATTAAAAATATTTTTAAACATGATGTACACGAGCTAGGAAGTATTATTTCAATCTCCGATAATTAAACTATAACACGCATTACATACACACACACGAAGAATTATTTTAAACACCTGCCAATTAAATCTTCTTCAAATTACTTAGGAAATGAACGCACGTGTCTAGTCATATCCAAGGTTCTATATAATTTCAATTCCACATGGAAGAACAACTGTACTTAAAACTTTACCAAATACTTGAATCTTATTTAAAAGCATTAAATTTCAATGTTAAGCCAAGTAGACATTTTGTTGTATATATGTATTAACATACTTACAGTAAGGTTTGTATGTATTGTATATAGTTATCATTATATATAAATTGCACGAAGACTGCCAAGAGTTTTTTTTTTAAATGGCTTGGTTTTTAGCGATAAGGCCACCCATTGTACAACGACTCATGTTTCTTTTTCATGTGTGTAGGTACTTTGGTGTATGTATAATAAAGAGTTATATTCTGTCGTAAGAGACGACAAAACAACACACAACCATTAGACAATCTTGGTCTAGAGTTTGAGTTGCGTTCTGGCATTAGTGATCAGGTTCCGTCGCCCTTAATAGAGCAGCAGCGGATTTGTAGCACCTTTGGTGTTGCAAATGTTCATAGGCGATGGTAACCGTTTTCCATCAAGTGGACCGTCTGTTTGCTGAACTCCCGCAATAAAAAAATTTCAAATATCTTTAACAAATTCAGATCAAGAAAAGCTTAATAATATTTTTTGATCTGATAATAAAATGTATTGTTTCAGTTTAAGGATCTGGATTATTAATACAATATGCTACACTTGGTTGGGTCTATGACATATTATAGATATTAATTAATCAAAGTCAAATTTTCTTATATGCAATGGATGTTTAAGTAATCCATACTAATAGCACAATAAAAATATTTTGGATGACCGGTCGGCTGGCCAAACTATCGCTGGAAAGACAGAGGAGGCTGTGTGAGCTTCAGGCCGTCACTGGCCCACAAAAAAGTGGTCCGTACTTTGATCAGACCTGTCTATTCCTATGTATTTCGATACGATTGAGGGTGTATGGACCAAACTAACCCCAGTTTCGGTCTTTTGATAAATAAATAATTATTTATTTATTTACTTCCCATAAAAGAAAAAGAAAATTCATTGAGTACAAAAATTTTTAGAAACTTAATAAAATGAGAAGGACACGAGCACAAACTAGGTAACCCTGTATGAAGGTACTCCTGGCCCTCGCCTCACCAAAGAGCACTACAATAAAATAAAAAAATAGAAGGGATGTGTATCGTATGTGTTTACGCAGGTGCGTGCGTGTGTGTGAGGGTGAGAGTAATTATGGTTACAAGCGTGCCTGGGTGTTGGAGTATCAATCAAGTTATGTATGTTGTTGTAGGTTTTGAGAGTTAAGGATCTGTACACCCTCAAAATCCTGAGGGTGTATGGACCAAACTGACTCCAGATTCAGCGCATCGATATACATAAGAATAGATGGGTCTGGTCAAAAAAACATACCACTGTTTTGTGGGCCGGTGTAATCGGCAGGAAATTGCGTATATGCCCATCAATATCCCACTGTTGGACATGGACCTCCCATTTATAAGGAGGGAAACGGACAATATACCCGCCGGTTTAATACTCTAATCTCGATGTGTATGTTTCATCACGATGACTTCCTTCACTGTTAGCATGTGGTAATTGTAACAATATGCACATTAGGTCAGAAAATTGCCTGTGCATGCGTTCCGGCCAGAATACTTACCCGCGCCCTTTGAGTATCGGACGCGTGCGCTAGCCACTAAGGATATAAAAAGTGGCGTGTGCCCGTTTGGCAGGTCAAGGGGCATTCTGGGTCACTGTGTCAAGGCCGTAAGTAATATCATAATACGAAAGTATTCTGTCAGCTTTTCACCATTACACGGCTGAATGGATTTTAATGAAATTTTGCATGGAGGTATTGTATTATAGCGAAAAAAATAGTGCATAAATTTTTCTCAAAAGTAGTTTTCCATCAAGAGGGTCGTCAGTCTGTCTGCTGTAAGTACCTACTTCTATCTATACTGAATTTTCTAAATTGTTCGAGTTTGTATGTGTTAACATTTTGAACATTGAGTTCAAAAATGTGAAAAAAAGACCTGATTCCGAAAACGCAATATTTAGAATTTTTGTCTGTCTATATTTCTGTTACAGTATCACGTAAAAACGACTGAACGGATATAAGTGAAATTCGAAACGGAGCTAACATATACCGGGGCGTAATTTAGGATACTATTTCAGTCTTCATGTCCGTGACATAGCAGACAAACTGCAAGAGTGTCGTTTACGTTGGTACGGCCACGTTTTACGGAGACCGGCTAATTATGTGGAGAACAAATGTCTAGCCATGCCACCTCCGCCAGGTCCCGGTCGAAGGGGAAAGCCCAAGAAATGTTGGCTTGACGTCTTGAAGGATGACATGCGTGCCAATGGTCTCAAAACGGGGGATGCCGAAGACCGCGCGAAGTGCAGTACAAAAAGTAGGAAAGCGGAACCTGGGCTTCGGAGTGAACGCTCCGAACGCAACCGGGATTTAACGCTCGGATGATGATGATGAATTTAGGATACTATTTATACCGGTAAATGACGACGGGATAGATGCAATATTAAAAAAGATAACGCTGCGATCGCATTTTTTTTTTAAACTACTGAACGTATATGAATGAAACTACACAGAGCTTATATCCCGAATCGACACTATGATTCTTTTTATCTACGTTGTCATAGGAATCAAGTCATTCATTGTATTACTTCAAATCAGGTTGGTTTCGACTCTTCTCTATGCTTTTTGGGCAGTTGTTTAGACTATATGGACTTGGTTTCCTTGTTATTGTAGTGAATTGAACAAGATACAGTAGTTCTAGGTTTAATATATATTGTGTAAGAAAATTTTATATATATTAAATACTAGTGGTGCGCGAATATCGTTCGAATCGAATGTCAATTTTCGATTCGAAATTCGACGAATAAGTCAAATAATTCGAACAATTCGCGAGTTATCGAAATATGACTGGAATTTCTATTGTTTCCAAATTCAATTCCATTACATCGTGTATCAAAATATTCCACTTACGAATAATATACATTTTGATTAAAACTTACCCGGAGAAATTGATTACTCAATTTCAACATAATTGTGTTCGTTTCTGCATCTAATCCTTTCTCAACGAGATTTTTATAAGTAAGGCCGCTACATCTAATATTGGCAAGAGATCATTTCTTGAAATACTTGAAAATTTGCGGATAGTACCTATAATTCGCGAATAATTCGGGAAAAATCTAATAATTCGAAAATGAGGTTTGAATCGAATATTTATGTTCGATTTGCAACGAATAATTCGTAAGTTCGCATTATTCACACACCCCTAGTAAATACCATATTTAGTTTTTATGCAAGTAACATAGAGCTACTGCCTAGGATTTGACGGCCTCGTGACTGAGCGGGCTAAGCCTTTGCCGGCCTAGCAACAAATTTTCTTCGTTATTTACTATGGTCTGGGTGTTTGGGATCGGCCCCAGAGTAGTGCGCTGTGTATCACCCATATAAATTGGGATATACAATATGTGTGTTGGTCTGTCGATTATTTATTTATTGATTTTTCCCGCGGCACAGTCGCGGGGAAAACGCTTTTACGCAATAAAAATACCACTGTTTGAAAGACATAATATTTACTTATACTTTATACAATATATGTCATACATACATACATACATAACTTCACGCCAGGTCCCTTGCGGGGTAGGCACGAACAACAGAGCGCCATTTAGGCTTATTCTTACACACCTCACTTGCTTCTTTGACATTCATATTTCTTGTCATACACGCTCGTCTGTTCTTAAGGCTCCTGACATCACCTTCTGCTAGTACACGATCAATTTGATCATGGAAGGTGTGTCGTGGCCTTCCGCGACTTCTGTATCCATCCACTTTTGCATTGTATATCTGTTTAGTCATTCTTTCATCATACATTCTTTCCACATGCCCGAACCACCGGAGCATTCCTTTCCTTACCTTCACCCCGACACTCTCTTTCAGACCAACTCTCTTTCTTACTTCGGTATTACGAACGCGGTCCGCGAGCGTCACTCCGCAGATTTTGCGCAGTGCTCGCATCTCGACCGCGTTTACTCTACTTTCGTGCTCTCTATTCCATACCCAACTCTCGCTTCCATACGTGAGCGTAGGTACCAGCACCGCGTTGTGTATGGCAAGCTGGGCCTTCTGGCTGAGGTTCTTAGCGCCTAGAAGTTTACCTAACGCTCCATTCACACTATTCCCCAAATTCACTCTTCTTTCTATATCAGCGGTGTACCTTCCATCCCTGCTAAAAGCACATCCGAGATATACAAACTCATTCACTTGTTCCAGCATAACATCATCGACCATTATCCTTGCATTCGTTCTGGTTGTTTCTCTTTCAAACACCATCACCTTTGTTTTCTTCGCAGTCAAACGTAAGCCTCTCGCCTGACAGTCATCTTTCATCATTGTGACTAGTGTTTGCAGTTCTGATGGCGATTCGGCTAAAAGCACGGCATCATCTGCATAAAGCAAGCTGCTAACAACTAGATCACCCATCCGCACCCCAACATCCATCAATCTTAATCTCTGGAGACAATTGTCCAGATATAGGACAAACAGCAAAGCCGACAGCACGCAGCCCTGCCGGACGCCAATATTGACGTCAAACCAGGGCGACAGGCTGCCGTCCACCCGCACGCATGCCATACAGTCCTCGTAAGTGGACTGTACAGCACGCAGCAAATGGCCATCAATCCCATATCCCAGAGGTCCTTCCGCACAACCCTGTCAAATGCTTTCTCTAAATCCACAAAACCGCAGAAAACCTTCCGGCCCGTAGCCAGCTGCTTCTCCACGATATTGCGGAGCGAGAAAACTTGATCCATACATCCCCTTCCATTTCTGAAGCCTCCTGGTGCATCCCACAGTAATCCAGCGGATAACACTCTCATTCTCCTTTCAACAATTTTCGCATACACTTTAGATGCTGTGCTGATCAAACTGATGGCCCTGTAGCTGGCGCACTCCATACGTGACCCCTTGCCTTTATACAAGGGCACGATGACAGCGCGCCTCCAGTCGTTGGGAACCTTTCCTGTCCTCCAGCACAAGTTGCATAAGGACAGGAAAGTGTCCCGGACGCAGGTGCCACCATATTTGATCATCTCAGCAGACACACTATCGATTCCTGCTGCCTTTCCATTTTTCAGACTTCTTATCGACCATTCGATCTCTTCCAAAGTGATCTCGGATGCTGACTCCTCGAAGTCAGTCACAGACTCCGTCGTGGTGCCAGCATCCGGGATAGTATCATACATTTCTCTAAAATATTCACTCCATCGCGCTAAAACCTCTTGTGGGTTAGCAAGAATGTCCCCTGCTTTAGATTTAATTCTTTCCATTCTGGAAGCTGACGAACATCCCCGAGACTTCTTAACCTCTCTCCAAAAGAGTTTGGTATTTGCCTCGAAGTTCTCCGTCAGCTTCTCTTCTTCTTTCAATTTTATTCTTTCACGCTTCTCTTTCACTAAAGCTTTGGTTTCATTCTTGCAGAGGCGATACATTTTTTTCTTCATCTCTTTCATGCTGTCATTCTGATGCAAAGATGCAATATAATCCAGCCAGGCTTTTCTCTTTCTCTCTACGCTAGATTTAACATCCGCGTCCCACCATTCGTCACCTTTCGTTGTTATATGCCTCTTTGCGCATCCACATGCTTCTTTTGCGCTTTCCACTATACTTTCTTTCATACTATCCCAGTCATTATCCACATCTAAGTCGGAGAAGTCCGCTTTTGCAAGCCTTTCTTCGACTAGGCGCGCATACATACTCCTTACACTAACATCTTCCAATTTTTCACATCTTATTCTTTCAAGCTCCCCGAAATTGGTACGCTCTCGCCAGTGCCTCCACTTCTTGAAAAGACCCACAAACCGGCTTATCACCAGGTAGTGGTCCGTTCCAAGAGTGGGGCCTCTGTAGGCTCTTGTATCCATTATTGTGTTTCGGAGGCGACTATCTATTAAAATCAGATCAATCATACTTTTCTGTTCATTCATTCTCAATATATGTCAGTTTTCTACTAATGATAAGGCAATGGATTAAATAATAAAATATAAACATGCCTGGCATAAATGGATCTCAAATAATGTGAACAATTTTAAGCGCATTGGTTTGAACCTTGAACCAAGACACCCGAAATTCCTTACCAGAGGCAATTGCACGATTCACGCACATCCATTTAATGAATATGGCTCGTTAATGATATAGGTTTTGTTGCTGTGAAGGTAAGTGGGAAGGCCCATCTTAAAGTGGTTATTTGTCGATAAAAGCAAATCTTGAAAGCTATGGATGTGTGAAGGCAAATATTCCTTGATAAGTGAAGTGCATAATGGAATGAACAATATTGTTATGTCCTAGACGCCGACAAAGACAAATTCACACCTGCATACCTGAACAAACACATTTTATTACCTTTCGGCATTTTGACTTCTTTTGTTTACTTTGTGTTTAAAATTGACATTAAAATATCCCATTGTGCATTTTAATTTTTTACGGTCTATTGTTGTATTGTGATCACTGCCAGGTGACTCGAATTTAAATTACAAGCTGGTTCTAGGAAATGCGGTCCACGCAGCCGGTCAAACATATTGCATATGTGTAGTATAAAGCAGTGCCCCAATGGAGAGATGAGGCAGTCGAGAGATAACCACGAGCGAAGCAAGACATGTGTCCATTCGGTAATCTATTGAGAGTCGGACTTTGCACGTGGTATTGAATTACGATCTCCTGCATTATATGTGTTTGTATAGTTTTAATAAACTCTTCAAATTCCAACGGCATTTTAATTTGAGTCTCGCGGCTCGTAACTATATGTAGGATGTAAGCAGAGATGTGACTTATGTAAGACACAAGTATCTGAAATACAGATGCAAAATACATATTTTCATCTTGTATCTAGACACTTTTTAAAAATTTATTTTGTATCTAGTATTTAGAAACCATTCGCTAAGTATTTTGTAAATTTTGTAAAATATTTTATTTGGTATATTTATACTTTGTTTGATAAAATACTTTAGTCATAGTTACCTACGCATTTTTTCAAACATTTATAATGAACCTAACCTAACCGCTTAATGGGATCTCTTCCAAGCAAACTAATTTAAACTTTGTTTTCTTAGTTCCTAAAAGTAAGAAAGAAGAAGAAAGAAAAAGTAAAAGTAACACTTATAATTTCAATCCGGCATCAATCTTTATGCGTGTCATTACTAATTATCTTTGATCACGATTTCGCTAGGGCACTTTAAATGTGAGGTTAATTTAAAGGATATTATAAGGAACAGTGGGATAAGGGAACGTTGAGGTCCGTCGTTGGGTTCGAGCATGGACAAACAATGGCTGAAAGGAGACTGACCAAATAAAGCGTAAAATTCTCACAACACCAGCATGTAACACATACACTCTACATTAGTATAAGTTAAGTATTAAAATTAGAAAAAAATAATTATATAAGTTATTCTTAAGGTACACAACACAACACAAAAATCATAAAATTAATGTCACACATAATAACACATAAACAATAAGCGTGTATAAAGGGTACGGAACTAGAGTCCGTAGATTAGTTAATTTAAAAAAAATAAAAAAATAATGCGTATCATAGCAACGTGAGTTGATCACAGCAAACCGACAATTAATCACGATATTCAAATTGATACATAGAAAAGATTAATTAAATGAAGCAAAAAGTAAACCCATGGAAAGATCGTAGTAAGTTGAGGATAATATATATTCCAGTTGATGCACAATTACCGTGGAATTTGGAACGCATCTGTCACTTGCTGGCGTCAAGATGGCGGCAAAATAACATTGTATTGTAAAATATATTATTTATTGATTGACAGCGCGTGAGCTCTTATGCATTTTGGATTGTAGTTTGAAGAGGATCAAATGTATATAAATTAAGACCAAATTGTGTACGGTAGCGACCAAGGTTTGTATTTATTCGTGATACGGTATGTTTGACCTCCTTGGTCTAATCTAATTGATGCCTGATGTTTGAAGAAGGTCGAGCGATAAAGTTCTGATCTAAAATGTTAACTACCGTACATAACCGTATATAATGACATAACGATTAAACACGGTTATAATTATAGAGGAAATAAAATCACAATGGCTAAATTATTGTAAAAAATCTAAAATTGTTTATTTTATTCCGGTTGGTGCAATAACAATTTCAAATTATAGTATCTATTCCAGACACCTCCGGGCCATCAGTTGGGGAAAAAACAAAATCCAGAGCAAGTGATTAACTAGCACTGATTTATTCCTACACGCAGAAGGTTAAAAGAAGATTAGTTGGATATTAAAGGCAATGATTAACAATAGTTTTGCTAGGAAGAAAATTGAGACAATTGATGGTAAAAATTGTCTATTTGACTACTGACTACAGCGCTCTGAGTGGACTTGAAATCTCTCAAGATATATGAAAGTAACGGATATAATATCTATGGCTATGTTTTCACAACGACCATCTTCACGATCGCGATTTTTCCCGTTGCACTTGCTTGTGGGCGCTACAAATTTACAATCATAAACTCTATCGGAATGGATTATAGAGCGTTGATGTCATTAATGACGAAATATACAAATGTCATTGGTTGATTTGTAAATCGCGCCTTTTTCAATGTCAATCGATAGAGAGAATTAAAGCTCTGCGGTCAACGCTCCCTTCAACCCCGCTATTTACTAGAGATCATATAACGCTCACAATGAGCGTTGTATGTTCGAAAATAATGACGTTATTAGTGATGTTTTCGCCGCGACCATAACGATGTGGTCGCCATGTGGAACGGCAGACGGAACGTTTTCAGCGTAGTGAAATACTAAAGGAACGCGCCCTATAGAGATATACAGAAATCCATCGTGAAAAATAGCTATCAGTGTCTTAACAGTCAGTACAATGATTTTTTCTTAGAGATTTTTTCCGTTCTATTAGTAGGTACGTATTGCAGTAGATGTCACTGTTCTCAAATTGAACACCAAATGAAAGAAAATAATATGTTTCGTTATACGCAGTTGTTTTAATACTTGTTTAAGAAATATTTGATATAATTTTATGTTTTTGCATGCCATGTTAGCTAATAAATATATTTTAAAGTGTGTAAATTATATTCCTCACCTTTTTCAAATTATAAAGCTCTTTTTAACTTTAATTACTGGATTTTTGATGAATTGTCGATTAACCAAAAACTTATTTCAAAGATGTCAATTATGTCAAAATCAATAAGACGTTCCGATCGATACGAGTTACACTCGTGAATGTATGTACTTTGTTTGTATTTTGATTATTTTTCGATAACTTTGTTTCATTCCTGGACTCCGAAGACTTCGCTTATCACGTTTACTAGTGTTCTGTGATCACGTTGGACTTACGCATGTACCCTGAACACCGATTTGCCTAACGTTTGTTCTCTGAGGACTTGGATTATGGCTTCTTCTGAAAGAGGTTGTTGTGTGCCCAGTTGCGGTAAAACTAGTAAGTAAATCATCGTAACGGCACCAGATGTGGATAAAAATGATGTTATGAAAATGTATGTTTGAATATTTTAATAAAAGGAAACATAATAAATCACGCTACCGCTAAATTGTTGTTTTATTTACTAACAAATAAACATTTTTGGAAAGGCTTTTGGGAATTGTAGGAGTTAAATTATTAACTCCCGCAATTTCCAAAAGTCTAATATAAAAATCAAAATAATACTACACCCCCTGGACGGTTTTTGCAGTTGAATAGTGTCGTATACCGATAGAGTGCGATAGTATATACATTGTGACTGTTGACTCTATACCAGTATATATAAAGTACTCTGTGATAGCTATTATCATTAGATAAATCTAATATACATAGATAACTGCCACAGGGAAGTGTGACCAGAAGGCTGATTGCATCATTACACTGTATGGCAATGCTGTGCGAAATATAAACTAACGTTCTGATCACTGGTGTCATAGAGTTTCTTACAGATTTCTTAGGAGAAATTCTTTGACAACGAATCCCACGGATCTAATGTTACAACCATCTAAACACAGTTTACTTCGGTGAATCATCACTTACCAATGAGCAGATTTGCGGTATAATCCCTCTCAGACATGGAACAGTTGACCATGTACCAGTGGTCGCAGATTAGCATCCTCTGCTGGAACAGCGTAGTGTTGGGGCAACTGTAGCTGAACTTGCGGCCTAGGCTGTCACACATGTGGTACACCTGGAACAATGAAAAAAATAATTCACAGAATGCAGCGGCGAAGGCGCGGCTGCAATACACCACTTCTCTTCGAACCCTGGGACACTTAACTTCGCAACATACTTTTGCAGTGAACTTTCGACTTGTTTTCTATGATTGTGCAAAGTGCAGCGTGCTAGCGGACGTTAACTACGTGCTATGTAAGTTATATATACTCATATTTATTACTTTTTAAATACACAGCAACGGACGCGCAAAGTTGAGCTATTTGCTAACCAGCGGTTTTATTCGGATGCCCGGATACATACAGAAAGTATTCTTTTGAAATCCGGGCGTATACACAGACCAGTCCAGTATTAATGAATCGTAGTGCGTGCTTAACTTTATGTGTCACACGGATTTCATAATTTTTGACCCTCCTCGTCCTTGTCACAGCTGGTCACATTCGCCAGACTCCTCCCTCCCTAGTCTGACATCACATGTTTGCAATTACACATCAAGAAAGTATTAAATTCAAACAGCAGTTCCGTAATTAGTTTCATTATCATTAATAGTTCAAGTGTCGTGTTTTAAAGCTTAATTTTTATTTATTAAAATAAGTATATTTCGAAATGTGACGTCACGAAATCCCACCCCATGTCACGCAATGTCATACTTGGTTTTTTTTATTGCAGGAGGTCAGTAGACAGGCAGAATGCCCACTTGATGGATAGCGGTTACCATCGCCTATGGACATTTGTAACACCAAAGGTGCTACAAATGCGCTGCTGCTCTCTTAAGAGAGACTGGAACCTGGTCACTAATGTCGGAACACAACACAAGGTTGTTATGGCGGCATACTCTAGACAGGGGTGGTTGCCATCCAGTCAAGTCATATATATAATACCCTACCACCTGGCTGTGGGTTGTTATTGCAGACCCCCCCCGCCGGAGAGATTTCGGCGGCAGAGTGTGGAACTCGCCGACTAGAAGAACTGGAATACCCACTAAAACCCCTTGGTGCCTAACCTAACGCCATGTGCCGAGGTCATGGGATGTGCGTGGCCCCGCCCTAACGGGCAATCCTCTCCGTACTCAAGACTCAACGGCACCGACGCGCCCCCTACTTGGCGGCTTTAGATGCGGGTGAGGGCGAGGGCCTAAAAGCTTCCCCTTACCGTCACCAGCGCCGTGGGTTCATGGTGGCCAGAGGTCCTGGTTTCTCCGGCGCCGCGACCCGATTATTTTGGCGGAGAGGAGCACGGGTGCTCGCTCTCTCTCCCGCTCCGCTGCCCACAGATGGAACTAAGATTTTAATGCATTATTTGTGATGGAACATTGTTAATGACATCATCACTATCCGGATAACTCAAAATACAAATACTGTAGCTAATTGTTAACGCTATAAATATGACTCATTTGGACACAGTCTTTGGGCTTTAGATGCTTACGCGAATACTACAGATGTAAGGCCAGACTAAGATTTGCATTTACGGTTAGACGATTAGATCCAATTAATATATTCTATGGCAATTAAGTTATATACGTATAACAAATTACAATATTATAGTTTAGCTGTTTAGATGGTTAACCATCTACCGCAATAATTGGACAAAAAAACTAATATCGACCGTTTATAAAATTATTACTAGTATGTTATTCAAATGACCCTGTTTCACGGTTTTATATTTTAGCAGCATATTTTTTTATTTTGTTGCAGCAACTTCTAATATTAGTAGGTAGATACCAATTTTTTTTTGCATAAGTTCAACAGACAAGCAGACGGCCCGGCCCGCCTATGGATATTTAGAAACACCAATGGTAATACTAATTCGCCAGATCGGGGGCGGCACCAACATGCCTAGTCAGAACTGGTGCCATGCGGTTGCCACCCCCGATTAGGGATATCCACTCAAAACACCTGGGTGTTCGTCCTTCGCCTTATGCCAGGGCTATGGACCTAGCCTCTCCGCAGCCCTGGCAGGAGTGGGCCCCCCTCACGAGACCTCTTCCATTGCCGGGGGACTCATCCCCCGACATGAAAAACAAGCTAAACGAACTAAAGCCAAGTAATTTCGACGCTTAAGGGAGTTTATCGTTAAATCGAGTGACATATCATGGAGTTTATACTGTGTTAAGAAATATTTTTAATTGAGATATTTTATTTTAATCGAGAAATAGGCATTTCTCGTCTCATTTTCCCAAAACAAAACAAGAATTGTTGTATAATGCACTTGTAAGTGTCTAAAAAAGAATATTCGGTTATAACCTAAACCAGTCTCTCATTCGAAGATTCCGGTCAGCCCAAAATCAGCTGGCCGTCACAGTACGCCGCGTCAGGTGTTTGTCAGACTGATAGTGCATTTTCATAATTTCATTCGTCGGTTACGTACTTACAGCGTCACGCCGTACGCTGCGTACGGCATTTGTAACAGCCTACCGCCTTCTACATTAGCTGCAAAACATATTGTATGTGTATTTAGAATTATATAAATACCCATTACTCGATCTGACACATCACGACAATCTCTGACATGAGTTCATACAACCAAAGTTATCCAATAAAATAATTGATATAATACGCACATGATTTCTGTAATTTTCTGTATTACCCCATAATATTCTGCTGAAAGTCGTTCTTGCGCATGATTATCATGTTTCTGATTGTCAGCAACACCTATAATTTTCTTAACTATACTAAATTATCATCCGTCAAATAAACGAAATTATAAAACTATCATACGAAGAAGATTGCGTCGTTCATTTTGCTATTATGTCATTGTTTCATGGCTCCTTATGGCCTTAATAGAGACAATAAGAAAGGTGTTAATGGACACTTTCTTAGTAATAATACTTTTAGTTAATTTAGGTTATATATAAATTACTTATTAATCTTCTTAGGTTAGATGGTAATATTAATAAGGTATTTCTTATTAAATACCTTATTTATAGAAAAAAAAATTGTTTCATGGCTCCGGAATCACACAGCACGAAGTACCGTAGCATTTAAAACATAATGTAAGGTATCGTTTTAGTGAAACCTGTGTTGGAATAAGCTAATATTTATGCACCCGAACCACTACAAACCAGAAAAATTCCCACAGGATTTCCGAAACAAAAAATATCACATATTTACGCATTTTTTTTTTGTCGATGAGTGAAAAATTCGTATTGGAGCTCCAAATTTTTTTAAGATAAAATATAGCGCAAAATTAAAGTCAAAAATTTTCTATGTCGGTCAGTTAAAACCGTATCGAAATCGGCCCCGTAGTTTATAGTTAATCCTGAACAAATAGACAGGAAATCTAAAAACAATTGCATCGTTTTCTCCGTCGTTTATATAGTCTATTACAGTTTTTTTCTTAATAATTTCAATGTACAGACACGGCACGTTGAGAATTTTATCATATTATAGTTGATATAAAAAGTAATTTTATTCAAAAATCAAATCGATTTCTAAGGCTCGTTATACCAATTACCAAATTTATGTCAAAATTAAGATGAAAAACCTCATACGTTATTCAATAAGCCATTCCAAATCAACCACTTTATCAGTCACGAGGACCGTTAAATTAACAATGTTATGTCAAGGACCTAAATGCTTCCTCATTCCAATGAGATAAAAAAATAAACGATGCGAAACCTAGATCCAATTTTAAATCACGATTTTCTAATCAAGATGGCGTAACGGATGTTACAAGACAATTGAATTGTTTTCGTTAACAAAATTAAAAACAAACAAAGAATGCCAACACCTTATAAAGACAAACTTCGAGCATTTTTTTCATTCGTATTAGACATCAAAAGTTTTAAAGTCTACTTCCTATTCTATGTACACCATAGATAAAATATAGTATTATGACATTGCCATCATACGAACGATAAATCCCGGTTGCATTCGGAGCGATTGCTTCGACGCCTAAGGTCCAACAGCCTAATGTAAAACTAATCCTAAAATATAGGATTATTTATATTATGATTACATACAATCCTATGTAAAACATTAAACTACTAAAAATAAAACAATGTTATAAATAAAACTAATTACCTAAATTAAAAAACAGCACATCAGCACACGACACGATGTCGTTGAACGAATTTATGTCCAAAAATGGCTGTCCTTACCCTGCTGTGCATAGGCCGTCGCCGCACACAGAAAGAGGGTAGACAGCAAAATTGATGAATTGATTCTACCTGCATTGTACTAGGCAAGGACCGAACAAAGTCAATTCATTTGAATAAAACAAATTAGCACCTCTATAAATTAGTAACAGTAATAAAAAACAGTACAGATGTTTCCATTCAAATTAAACACAATACAAAACAAAATCGGGAACGCGGAATTTAAACAATAAATCCACATGATATTATACGTTGTTTTTATGCATATATCGGTGATCCTATTAAGTCCAATTACTTCCTCGTACGCATCAATCCATCAATAGCAATTTGGTTTGCTAATCAAATTGCAATAACTCTACTAAAACATCAACATATTGAAATGAATCGTCCTCACATAATTTGTCTGTAGTAATTGTTATTTTATTCATGTCGCGTATCACGTGTGCCTAAGAATATCTCTAGTTAACTTAACACAGTGGTTTAAATTGGTAAAAACAACATATGTAAAGCTAATATAATCACGAGCAATAGAATTAAGTTTGTAAGAAAAAAGAGTGTGTAAATATATGATACTGCACTATTTATTCTGATATATATGTGACCAGCGTCAAGCATCAGTAATAGGTAATAGCTAAAAATAGATAGAAAATAATACATAGTTAGTGAATATACAACAGTTGGGTCAGGCCGAGATGGATCCGTCTCCTCCTTCTGCGAGCACGTCATGTTTGCGAAGGAGGAGGCGGAACGGGAGCGGCTCACGCTCGTCTTTGTTCTGCTCCCGACAAAGGAGGACGCGCCGACGCCGGAGGTCTGACCTAGACCTTCGGCCACCGTAAGCGGGCGGCGCGGGTGGGGCCTCTAGGGGTATAGAGGTTCTCACTCACCCGCACATGCCGTCGAGATGAGAGCGCGAGTGTTCCGCGCGCGCTCATCTCTCTTCCGCCTGGAATAGACCGAGTAGGGCCGGGGGAGTAGCTCCCCCGGCATTGGAAGAGGCCCAGTGAGCGGGGCCCACGCCTGCCAGGGCACGCGGAGACGGGATAGCCTACACCCGTAGCCCTGGCATAAGGCGCAGGACGGAACACCCAGGGGTTTTAGTGGGTATCCCTAACTGGGGAGTGGCAATAGCGTGGCTCCGGTTCTGACCGGGCACGCTAGTGCCACCCCCGATCTGGCGAATCCCACACTGTCTCACCGGGTCGCGAGCATCCCCCAGGCTTCTGTGCCTGTCGCGGCTTAGTCCTCAAACGGATTCCCCTGGCCAAAAAAAAAAGGCCGAGATGGGTCTTGTTTTCTTGTATAAGCGTCGATAATCTAAATTTACTAGATTAGACAATATAAATGTTATTAGGATGGGATCCATAAATGTAAGGATCTATAATATAAAACATTAAAATGTATGTATATAGTCGTATATATGTAGAAACACTATAATGTAGAATGTGTCTTTTGCAAAAACAATAGTATGTATTTTTTTTATTATTAAAAAGTATCCTACAGTATTTCAATAAATTTAAGGCCTTACAATACATAATAATAAATCTAAACCAAAAATGGACACTTATATCTAATCTAGAAAAAGAACACAAACAAATAGTATGTTGCACTACACCAAAGTTAATTATTCAATCTATCTAATACTGTGACACTTCTAGCGGGAAAACGTTAAGGAAATTAAGTACACAACTTGTAATATTATTTTTAAGTTAAAATTGTAAACATTTTGGAATAGTGACAAATAAATAAACTTATTTGACTCGGGTGACCTCGTTCGCCCGGAATAAACCAGCCATATAAAAAAAACCACGGTGGTTTGTTACAAACGCCCTTGGCTGCGTTCGGTATGACTGCTTACTAATTATGAAATGCATTATATATAGAGGTCTCTCTCGGGCGCCTGTGCCTGACAACGCGCGTGTACTCTATGCGCGGACCATAGCCAGGAGTCTGAGGGAGATAGTCATAGTATATATATCTAGCAACTAAAACATACTAGAACTTGAAGCGAAACCAAATTAATCCGGATAGGATACCGTCTCCTCCTTTTGTGAGCGAGCCATGCTTGCAAAGGAGGAGACGGGGCGGGAGCTTAAGCGCACGTCCTTACTTTGCTTTCAATAAAGGAGGACGCGCCGGTGTTGGAGGGCGGCTTTCGACCTTCGGCCGCCGTAAGCTTTCCCTTGCGTATAGGGTTCTCACCTCCCCGTAGTCCTGACATAACGCTCAGGAATGAAAACCGAAGGGTTTTGGTGGGTATCTCTAACTGTGGTGTGGAAATAGCACTTTTAGTTCTGGCTAGAGCCCACACACCGGTGTCGCTCGGCTGATGGTGATGATCCTCGATCGGATTTCCCCTCGTTCAAAACGAAGAACCAAATTAGGCCGTACGCGACAAAGGGAAGAACATTGTCACTGTAACATTAAGCACGTTAGAGCAAATATTTGTCACGCATTTCACGATGGTTGTTGAACGCGCTAATCTAGGGAACCGCTGGTCCGATTTGAAATTTTTTTTCAGTTTTGGATAGTACATTTATCGAGGAAGGCTATATATCACCACGCTAAGACCAATAGGAGCTGAGCACCAATGAATAATGTTTCAAAATCGGGGTGTTTTGAAAACAATTTGCACGCGGCCGACGTCCCGGGCACAGCTAGTAAACAATATTCTTCTTGACGACGTACGGGACGAAAACTTGATTTTGAGAAACGACCTTAGATGGCCTCGAATTATTCCTAGAGTATCTCTAATTCCATTAAAATATAATCCGATTTATTTTTCTGATAATACGATATTCATAAAAGGCAACCACTCTACGTCCTTGTGTTGTTTGTGTTATGTTTCTCGTTTTGGTGCTTCAAGTCACATAGATAACTAGTTTGATGAGATCGTCTCAGTTTCAATAGTAATTAATCTACATAACACACTGCTAAAAATCGCCGTGCCATTTTGAAGTACATGATATACCATTTCATCGTAAGCGTCATTTGGACCTAAGCACATTTATTGCTTATGTCTAAATGACTCTTACTATAAAATGGCAATAGCTTTATATAAAAACTAGCTGATCCGGCAAGCTTTGTAGCACCTCAGAATCAATAAATAACAAAAGTTGATTTCTGAACGACGGACGGGACGAACATCAAAACGTTTGATATTCAAATCCAAAAAAATAAAAAAGTCACTTATAAATTTAATTTGATTTCTGAACGACTTTTAAATTTAGTTGATTTCTAAACAACGGGCAAACATTGTTTAACAACAGGTAGGAATATTTTCTAAGGGAAAGCGAAATTGCTATTTTTACTATATTCCAACCATTTTATTCTTATTTAATCATCTTTTAAACCTTCCGTGGATTTCCAGCAATAATTCAAAACCAAAATTACCCAAATCAGTCCAGCCGTTTGCGAGTTTTTGCGAGACTAACGAACAGCAATTGATTTTTATATACATTTGTGCCGTTTGATAAGAAGCGGTTGGTAAAAAAATTTAAGTCTCATATTTTCAGCAACTGTTATGGTATTTGTACAGTTTAACTGTCAGATTATGCGCACGCGCATACAATGTAGTTATTCTACAAGGGAATCGTGTCAACGCGCCGCCTTGACCCACGCAAGTCAGAATGCTATAGGGTGACCATGATATATGAACATATTTGTAATTAATAAATATCTATCATAGGAAACAAAGACCCAGCAGCGAATTTAAGCTTGTGTCGTTATCAGCTAACCGTTGTCCACTGTTGGACGTGCCTTCCCCAAGTTTGCGCTACCTGCCATCGAGATGAAGGCGCGGCGTATTCCGCCCCACGCCTGGACTGCTTAAGCATGCCGGGGGATAAAATTAGTCCCCCGGCAGTGGAAGAGGCCTGGCGAGGCCCACGCCTGCCAGGGCTGCGAAGAGGCTAGGTCAAATACCCGCAGCTTTGGCATAAAGCGAAGGACGGTACACCCAGGGGTTTTAGTGGGTGTCTCTAACTGGGGAGTAGCAATAAAATGGCACCAGTTTGTCATCTAAGAACAAGATCTTGTCAACTCAATAACCTGACATACGACTATCTAGGTAGGATATTCAATAGATACATGATGAGACACAGAATGAAGAAAATTACAAGATGGGGATATAATGCTGAGCGTCGGTGGACAGCCCTACATTAAACTGAGAAAAAACAAAAACAGATTTTAATGGTAATGCTTTGCTAAATAATTTAAACCAGTGAGAGCGATATCACGGATACCGCCTTCGAGTTGCAGATGAAAAAATCGTTTTCCCTTCTATTTGCCGGATCGGTGCCGACTAGTATATGGATACCCTAAAAGTTCATTATCATAAAAATCGGGTCACTAAAAAGTATGATAGTAGAGTTGTACCAACAGTATTCATAATGTCTAAAAACAACTAGGCTAGTAGTGCTTAACTTTATAAAAAGCCAAAAGAATCCAATTCATTTGAATGACACGCTTAACTTATACCAATTGATTTGATAGGTAATTTTTTATTACTTACAACATTTACATTGCCATCTTTTCGATTGCACAAAGTATTGTACTCTTTCTTGGTGGTTGGTATACGCTTTTTCAATATCCAGTACCTGGGGAGAAGAGGAACCAACCCCTGTTGACGAAGTGAGCTCGCCTCTCCTGGGGCATTCTCAAGCAAGTAACTACGTTCTAAGTCTCTTGCTATGCCTACCACGAGCGCGGGGCACATGGGAGGAAGGGGGTTTAGTGGAGTATTAGTACATGGGTTACCTCTTCAATAGGGGTACCTTGCGGAGTCTCCACACAAGCCAGCAATTGACTCTGTTATATAAGCCTTCTTCAGTGAATAACTCTCATTGCTTTGGCCTACTCCCAGTAAAAGACCCGGTAATGTACGAAATGTATTTCCGCTTGGCTCAAAATAAAATGTCTTACTTAAAAAAGGACACTACCAAAGAAAACTTAAATGACAAAACTTAATTTACATAGCAACTTGCTCCAACCTCTTATATTATATTTTGTATAACGTTTGGAGATATGTTGCACTATAAAATTTTATTTCGTCATATTGTCATTATTATAGCTTTAATAATATTTTTCTTATAATTTATTATATCTTCAGTAAGAAATATTAAATTTTAAGTTAGGTATATGTATGACCTTTAAAAAGTGTTCTCCGGTGGAAATTATTTTGAATAAAAACTTTTGAATTGAAAAAAAATATCCACAAAAAACATAAAGTATAGTCACCAGTATTATAAGGAATTTAATAAAAGTGAAAGTTTGTGTAACTTTCACTCTCATCGGATCGAAAATTGTGGTAGTAGCATATTGTATGAGCGTAGCGATAGCGGTGAACAAAATATATTTATATTATTTTGTGTAGTACATATTTTAAATTATCGCAGTATAGCGACCCACGAGGAAACGTAGCCAGCCTTCTGGGCACATTACCCAAAGAAGACGGTGACTTAGGCTGAGTATTCTACTTATAGTCTTGATGGTCTATGGGTAGAATACAATATAACTTTGTTAAGTTTTCTTTTAAGTGCAAGTTCAGAAAGTGACTATCGCAATAAAATTTTAGTTCAACGCAACGATATATTTAAGAACTGGAATTTGCAAGCCACTTCATCCACGTTGGACAGGTAACTTAGATTACAGTTTTCATTATGAAAATACATGAATTCCAACAATTCCCGTAAAATCCCGGGATAAGTAATGTTATTAAAGGCATTTATAATTACATCTCTTCTACTAAAGATGTCTAATAAATATAAAAACTATTATGTTCAGCAAATCATAGTATTACGTGGTTTCAAAGTTAGGAATTTTCGGGGAATATAAAAAGTCCCGGATTATATTATTTTAGTATCAATCGGATTCGAATCAGCCAATTTTTATGTATACTATCTACTTGAAAACACTTTCGGAAAAATTCCCGCGGGATTCCCAGAACATATAATATCGCATCTCTTGAAAAGGGACTTAAACTATATTATTATACATATCACTTTTATTGTGTTCTATCTATAATTCCTTAAATTTTAAGGAGATATAGATAAAAGAATAAATACTGATCCTACGCTATCGTCATCTACTTATGAGTGAAGGAAGAAGGTGACCCAGAAGACTACATTATCTCGTTGAATCTCCATATTGATGTGTTTTTCGACATAGTCATTAGTAGCCGTCTGATTCCTAAAGAGTCAAGTAGGCGTTTGTAATTTATTATTTTGAATTTAACAATTTTATTTAGCACTAGCGGTGCCCGTGACTTCGACCGGGTGGAATTGTTTTTCGCGTTACTCTCATTTTAAAATAATCCTAAATTACTCCTCATAAAATCCTAAAATCCATCCAGCCAGAAAGACAAAATTTGTAAAAAATCCATTTTCAGAATCTCCTGGCCCAAATATTTTACTTTGACATTACACACAGGCACTTCAATTGTATTTATCTGTATATAGATAGACATAATACAACTAAACAAACTTTTAGATTTATTTATTAACTGAAATAAATAGAGAAGGTACACCCCACCCCGACCACATCACAGCGCAACAAATAAATATTTCTCGCCAATCTTAGAACCGTGTTACGAACCTAAAGACAAAAATTACGTTAACCGCAAAAGGTTAAGGTTACTGAACCAGTTCAATGGATCACCACTGACAGCTTGAAAAGATCACGACATAAAAATTAAAGGGTTTGATACTAGCAATCTGAAAGGTTACGAGAACTTAAAAAAATCTGGTTTACCTTATCATCTTCACATTTGCCTACTGTACATTTAAATACTGATTTGCCAATCTCCACATCCCACGCTTACCATTGCATGTGTTGGCTGGCAATGTACCCACTACTCATAGGCACTTGAAAAATTGTAACCTTGGCCCACAGACACATGGATTCATCAGAAAGTTAGAAGGATAAAACACAGTAACCTGAACTTTAAGACAAGGGAATAAAGGAGCTTGATGCCAGATTCTACAAAAAAGATTCCATATACCAGGCAACAAACTATGAAAAAAAGGAAATATTATATATGTTATCGCTCCTTCTGCTCCATATTCGATTATGGTGACGTCAGCTATCTAGATCTTAACCAGAACCAATTAGATAAACTTGAGCGACTTCAAAATTTCTGTATACGATTCATATTTGGCTTACGCAAATATGATCACATATCTGAATTTCGCACAAAGTTCAAATGGTTACCAATTCGACTCTGCCGTAATGTTCGTGTTCAGTCTCTTCTTTACAACGTAGTACTGTTTAATCCTAGAACACCGTCTTATTTTAGATAATGTTTTCAGTTCTTTCACAGTGATTCGAGATCTTGGAGAACGTCAGAGAGGTTGCGACTCAGAACACCGTTCCATACTATGGAGTTTTACACAAAATCGTTCTCTCTCTCTCTCTCCGTCTGTGCATCTCTAGAATACTCTGCCGGCAGACTTCCGATTTACTGAATCTATCTTTTCCTTTAACAGATTTGTGAAGGAGCACTGTCTAACTATATAACGTGTTTATTGTTTGTTTTGTATGTCTATGTAAGTAGATCTTTTATAGCTATAATATATGTATAACTAGCTGTCCCGGCAGACATCGTCCTGCCCGGTAAAAAATTTAGGGGTGGACTACCCCTAACATTTAGGGGGATGAAAAATTGATGTTGGCCGATTCTCATAGATACCGGATAAGCACAAAAAATTTCATCAAAATCGGTCAAGCCGTTTCGGAGGAGTATGGCAACGAAAACTGTGACACGAGAATTTTATATATTAGATAATTATTTTCTCTTATTATTAGTAACTATTTCAACTACACGGCAACACAATTTTTGCAATTAGATCTTGTCCATCCTAACGTTGCCTGCAAGAGATTGCTTTAAGCAATAAGGCTGCCCATTGTACTACTTTTTAGTATTTAAGCTTATTGTGTATTTTTCTCTGTAATGTTGGTGTACAATAAACGGTATTGTATAGTTGGTACTTGTTGTTATAGCTTAATACTCTACTTTATGGTTGTATTCATACGGGAAAATTCCTTAGCATTTACTTGTGGGTTGTTTTGCCGACTTTCACGACAGGTCGTTCGGCTGCAGGATTTTAGTATTATTACTACATTAATATCTGGAAGGATTGGGATTGCATTTACTGTCAATCCCTCAATAATTCCAAAAATAAACCATGAAACACTATTACGTCATATTTTATCATCTACATTCTAATTTGTTTGGTATTGGACATCCACCAACTACTTCCTAATAAGGCTAATATAATGACCAATAAATTTTAAACAATAGAAAAGCCTCATAGTGTGAGGAATTTAACGATATAAAACATAAGGCGTTTGCATAATTAAACAGCTGCGTTAACAAAGTATCAATCACGATATGCCTCTAACAAAAATTTATTATTTATTTATTTTTTCATTACAATGTCATGAAATAAAATAAATCCTTCATTGCCTTTTTGGTGTTTTATATATATTTTTATGACTGTCAAAAAAGGAGTGTAACTTTGTCAGGGTTAATATGAACATACAATATGTGAGGTTTTTATACCACTATAAGGTTAAAATATCTGAATATGTCATAGTAGGTTATCTATATTCTATATATTTTATTATTATTTCATATATATGTAAAAATGAATGTTGCTAAGCCTAAAATACTATTAAAAAAACAGACCATATTTACAATATTTTCTAAGCAATACAATAGGCGGCCTTATCGCTCAAAGCGATCTCTTCCAGACAACCTAAATCAAAGTAATTTGAATCAGGTGGTGCAGGAAAAAGGCAATAGATACATAAATACTAAAACTAATTTAAAAATTAAATATACAAATACATATATATATACATAGCCATA